>LS990925.1:8512156-9712156 GCA_900464855.2 Musa schizocarpa | reverse complement strand
CCCAATCGACTAGTTGATCTCCGCAACTCTGATATCCTTGGAGCAATATCTGCTTTTCTTGGCCCGATGCCCGAATCCATGGTCCAAAGCCTTCTGTCAATACGTCGATCGATCCTTCGGCCCGACGTCCAATCTTCTTACATGTTTTCCTCTAGCCTAATTGTCGAATGTCGGATTTTGATGATGAAGTCAATTGTAAATTGTTTAATCTAATCTATATGTTGAGAAAAGTGTGCAGGATTAACTAGATAGTAGTAAGACATAAAGCAGGGTTTACCATTCATCATTTCATGATACCAAATATTCATCATTTCTTCTCCTTTATCATTAATAAAATGGAGTAACATTCAACAAATATTTGGATCATATACGCAAGTTTTACATCACTTTAGAATATATAAGCTAGCAAGTGAAGTTGAGCAAAATAGCAACTTTTGAGATGTGCAAGATAATAACTTTTACTTCTTGAAATGGGCAAGTTAGCACTTCTCTTTAGATATGCAAGCACTTTTGGTTTTTCTTGAGATGTGCAAGCTAGCATTTTTGTGTTTTTTGAGATGCTAGCAAGTTTCTTTCTCCCCATTGTCATAAAAGAAGAAGAAGAAGAAGAAGAAGAAGAAGAAGACGAAGAAGAAGAAGGAAGGAATTCATTCATCACATCAAGTCATAAGTACCGAAAGTCCATGAATCAAGGTTCTACTTTCGTAAATAGAGAGAGGAAGGATTCATATAGAAATGATCATCATATAAAAGATCAAGTTACCAAAAGTCCATGAATAAATTTTCTACTTTCGTAAGGAGGAGGAAGGATTCATATGGAAATGATCATCACATAAAAGATCAATTATGTCAAAAATCTATGAATCAAATCTCTTCTTTTGTGAATTGCAAGAAGAAGAAATGAAGGAAATGATCTCTATTTAAAAGGAAACTAAAGTTATATAAAAAAATGAGAAATTCAAAAAAGGTATAAGTCTAACTCATGCATTCGAAAGATTTAACATGTCTAATTCTCTTATACTAAAATCAAATTATTCCTTATTCAAAGGTTTTGTAAAAATATCATCTAATTAATGTTTGGTATCAATAAATTCTAAAGATATATCATGCTTATTAATATGATCTCTAATAAAATGATGCCCAATATCAATATGTTTAGTTCGAGAGTGTTAAATGAGATTTTTTGTTAAACATATTACACTAGTATTATCACATTTTAGAGGGATGTTTTTTAAGTGAATTCTATAATCTTCTAAAGTATTTTTTATCCATATAACTTGTGCACAACATGCATCTATTGCTATATACATAGCTTCGGCTATAGATAATGCAACCGAGTTTTGTTTCTTGAAAGACTAAGAGACAAGTGCATGACCTAAGAGTTGACATTAACTAGATGTATTTTTTCTATCTATTCTATATCCACTAAAATCTGCATCAATATAATGAATTAATTCAAAGTTTTTGGATTTTGGATACCATAAACCTATATTAGAAGTTCCTTTTAGGTATCTAAAAATCCTTTTAACAACTTTAAAGTGAGATTGCTTAAGATTAAATTGAAATCTAGCACAAATTCCAATACTAAATATAATGTCCGATCTAGTTGTAGTGAGATATAATAAACTACATATCATACCCTTAGAAGTCTTTTGATCAAAATTTTCTCCATCATGGTCCATATCTAACTTTGTTAAAGTGCTCATTGGTATGTTAAAAGCCTTAAAACTATCCATATTGAATCATTTTAATAGATCTAAAATATATTTAGTTTGACTAACAAAAATTCCATCACTTAGTTACTTAATTTGCAATTCTAAGTAAAAGGGTAATTCGTCCACTAAACTCATTTTGAATTCTGTTAGAACCCTTGCAGATTCTAAACTTGGGGTTGATCTCTTTAGGGGATCGGCCTCCTTGGAACTCTATAGGGGTTCCTCCCTCCAAGTTGCTGCTCAAAGGCTGCAGAAAAGATTCATCTATTGCTTGTGAAAAGAGGAGGAATACGTGGCTATTTATAGGGTTTCTAAACCCTAACTCCTAATGGGACTCCTACTCAAGACTCCTTCTTCTAACCAACTCCTATTAGACTTCTAATCAAGACTCCTATTTCTTTACAACTCCTAATTTATCTCTAAGAAACAATCTCCTAACCCTATCCGACCTCTTCACCTCTTTAATAGGGGTCAGCTTAGGTAGGTTTTACATGAATGTCCCTCTCAATTAGGACTCTCCTAGCTAGAGTCCTAACAAACCCGCCCTCTTCAAATCAGCCTTGTCCTCGAGGCTGACGATTCATGAATTTTGGGAATTTGATCTTCAAGTCGTCATAGTTCTCCCAAGTGGCATCTTCTGTTGGTAGGTTCATCCACTGTATTAGCACTGTAGTAGTGGGTCGTCGTCGTCGAGTCACGATCCGTCGATCAATAATGACACTTGGCTGGGTCTGGAGTTCTCCTTTGATAGTCATATTTGGTAGGTGGCTTTGGGCTGTCTCCAAGCACCTATTTACAAATTTTGTCTTGCCGTTGATTTGCGGGTGATATGCCGTACTCCTTTTCAATTTAGTACCCTGTATATAGAATAACTTTGTCGAAAATCTGCTCGTGAAGATGCAAGTAGAATTTATCATAAGCACAATGCGTCCCTTATAGTGTAATTCTTTTGAGTCCCAATTGTAATAAGCCACGGAGCTTGGTGCTTCCTGTAATTTTTTTATAATCTTACTTGTCTCTGAATCTTCCTGCCAGTCCATCTTAATATCCTCAAGGAAGTCACTGGTCGGAAGTGAAACGGTTGAAACTTTAGCTTGCTCGGGTAGCTGCGAAAGCGCATCTACAAGAATATTCTCTTTCCCCTTTTTGTAAGTTATTTCATAATCAAATCCAAGAAGTTTTGTTACTCATTTTTGCTGCTCAAGGGATGATATCTTTCGCTCCAAAAAGTACTTGAGGCTTTTATGGTCGATTTTAATTTGAAATCGTCGACCATTCAAGTAGGATCTCCACCTCGTTGCTGCGCGCACAATGGCAAGCATCTCCTTATCATATATTGACTTATTTTGATGGGAGGGAGATAGTGTCTTGCTAGTGTATGTGAGTGGTCGACCATCTTGCATGAGAACGGCTCCAATTCTGACTCCAGATGCGTCGGCCTCAATGATGAAGGGTCTATTGAATTCTGGTAGCGCAAGCACCGACGTCGTTGTCATGGCTGCTTTAAGTTTGTCGAAGGCAGCAGAGGCTTTGTCCGACCATTGGAAAGCATCTTTTTTCAGTAAAGAAGTGAGTGGTGCACTGATCTTCCCATAGTCCTTAACAAATTTTTGGTAGTAGCCCGTTAGTCCAAGGAACCCCCGTAGTAATTTCACGTTTGTAGGTTTCGGCCAGCCTTGCATTGCCTCAATTTTTGCTGGGTCTACTGCCACTCCTTTTTCTGATATTATATGCCCATGTATTCTACTTTTTGCTAGAGAAAGCTGCACTTTGGTTGCTTTACAAAAAGAGTATTCTCCCGAAGGATCGTCAGAACAATCCGTAAATGCCGAATTTGGTGGTAACCGGATCGGAGGTCCAACTTCGTGAAGACTCGAGCTCCTTTTAATTCATCAAGAAGTTCATCCACCACTAGTATTGGGTACTTGTCCTTGACGGTGATGCCATTTAAAGCTCGGTAATCAATGCATATTTGCCATGTTCCATCCTTCTTGCGTACAAGTAGCACAGGTGAAGAGTAGAGGTTGCAACTTGGCCGAATAACTCATGTTTTGAGCATCTCTTTTACAATCCTTTCTATTTCATCCTTCTGGAGATGTAGATATTAATATGATCGAGTATTTACTGGAGGTTTGTCTGAAAGAATCGTTATATAATGATCATGCCGACGGGTAAGAGGTAGGTTGTAAGGTTCGTCAAATATATCTGAAAATTCAACAAGCAAAGGAAGTAGGTTTGGATCTTCAAATTCTATTGGCTCTCCCTTAGTTTGCTGCTCAAGTTGTACTAAAAATCTGCGGCATGCTTTATGCAAAATCTTCTCCATTTGTTGTGTGCAAATCATCGTTACGTCGCCCCCATGTTTCTCGTTCAGTATCACCTGTTTCTCCTTACAGTAAAATTTCATAATTAGTTGCATAAAATTCCAAGAAATATCACCTAATATTGTCAACAATTTAATTATGAGCATGGCCTCATGATCATCAAGCGGGAGAAGGAAGAAATATGCAATTATCTCTTGGTTCTGCAGCAATAGTTTCTCTTGCGGGCGCCTACGATCATAATTCAAAATCCGTCCGTCGGTGACCTTAACGTCAAACCTGCTGCAATTCTCAATAGGTAAAGCCATATGGACAGCAACCTTACTGTTTAAAAAGTTAATAGTACTGCCCATGAGAACAGTGATCGGTTGTTGTTTGAGAAGGCCTCCAACTTTCATCGTTTGCGGGTTTGAGTAGTCGGCTAGTGCATGTACCGTAACTTCGATCGATTGTGGCTCTTCTTCTGCATCTTCTTCTTCACGTTCAAGGCTCTCTTCTGAATGTTCAATGACTTCTTCTTCTATTGGTTCAATCATAAGAAGTCTCCCTTTACTACAGCGATGCTCACGACTCCACGGCTCGTCATAATGCCAACATAACCCCTTCGCATATCGCTCCCGAAGCTCTTCTCCTGTTAACCTCTTTGGTGTAGGGACTTGGTCAATAGTAAGGGGGGCTGAGGGCTTTAATATTACTGGTTAAGGAGCGACCCTAGTCCTCCGAGCCTCATGGTTCAATTGCTCCTCTTGATATCGTGCGAAAGAGATGGCTGCCATAAGCGTATACGGTTGTCGCGCTTTAACTTCTCCTCGGATCTCCGGCTTCAAGCCCTCAATGAAGGTCCTCAATAGCTGTTTTTGAGACCAATCATGAGTTTGATTAGATAACCTTTCAAACCTGGTTTGGTGCTCCTGAATGGTGGAGGTTTGTCGGATCTTTGCTAGTTGTCTGTCAATATTCTCGTAATTGGTTGGTTTGAAGCGGATTAGCAGTTCTTCTTTGAATTGTCGCCATGAAAGGACTCCATAAGTATGTTCAAACCAATCAAACTATTGTATAGCATCCCCTTCAAGATATATAGCTGCAATTTTCACCATAGATGCATCTGCAATTTTGTGGTACCGAAAATATCGCTCCGCGCGCGAGATCCAACCAATCGGGTCTCCTTCTTCCCATCTAGGGAAGTCCACTCTCATGCATGGATAGTTGAGGTTGATCATAGAGCTTCCCCTCTCTTGGAAGTCATATCTTTGGGCTTGGTGCGATTGGGCAAAGCTCTCTCCTTGATGTGATTTCTTTGGGCTTAGTGGTCGGCCCAATCTGAGTTCGGTAAAGAGCATCTAAATCTTATCCTCCATTCGCGCCTTGAAGGCTTCGAATTTAGCATTGAATACCTCCTCAGATGTCATAGTATATGCCGTCTAATCTGTGATATCAAGATCTCTCTTTTGTTGTCGAGTTAAAGGCATGTATTGGTTGAGAGAGGTGATGGTCGAAAGGGTTGGTAGATTGGTGGATGTAGGCTACGGTTTAGGCTTGTTTTGTGGCTATTTTGGGTGCAGGTTGAGGGTGTGGTTCGGTAGAGTTTTAGGGCTGTAGATAAAAGTTTTGGATCTGTGGTAGATGGTAGCAAAGGTTTGATAGAAATCAATGAAAGTTGCAGCAAGTATGTGCTGTCTTGTAAGAGTAGAATTGTCGTCGAAGAAACAACGGTTTCTCGACGTAATTCCCACCAAAAACGTGAGAGAATTGAGGAGGGAATTGATAACAAAATCACAATTTATATGACAGCAAGGATATCTAATTTAATCAAGAAAATTTCGGCAGTATAACAGCAAGGAAATTGGTGCAAGTTGCGATTGCAGAATTCTTGTCGAGAAATTCCAGCAGATTACGACGAAAATTTGCAGCAACACAAAATCATTTTTAGAGATGAATTTCTTTATAGATCAATCTTAGATGGAAGCCAAGATGATCTATGAAGTGTATAAGAAATTTTATTCAAAAAAGATTGCAAATAGATGGGTTAAGGCAACAATATGCGGCTGAAATTTTCTGCAGCACAGATTTTTAAGTATAGCAGATTAGACGTAAAAGATCAGTGGTTTATATTGAGAATTTTTTTTATGAAATCAAAGGGAATCTACTATTAGGAAATGTCAAAGATGTCATAAAAATTTCGTAGAGATTTGGATAGAAAAAACACAATAGCAAGATCAAACAGACGCTGCTATACGGTTGGAATTCTGCAATGTTTCTTTCGTCGTAGAGATGAAAACTTTATGACGAAAAGTATATGCAGCAATATAGGAATAATTTTTTTTTCGGATTTTTAAATAAGGATAACTAAATTGCAGCAGCAGTAAGGTAGAAAACCAGAACCTGTTGCAATTCACGGGGAGATCAAAGGATGATCCGTGTTGGTGGAGATGACGGTGGAATTTGACAACGATCTCTTAAGCAATTGTGGGAATTGCTTTGAGCGGTTGTAGAGGGTTGATGGATGGCTATGGAAGGGCAGCGAGACGCCAAGAACGTTGCTCTGATACCAGGTGTTAGAACCCGTGCAGATTCTAAACTTGGGGTTGATCTATTTAGGGGATCGGCCTCCTTGGAACTCTATAGGGGTTCCTCCCTCCAAGTTGCTGCTCAAAGGCTGCAGAAAAGATTCATCTATTGCTTGTGAAAAGAGGAGGAATACATGGCTATTTATAGGGTTTCTAAACCCTAACTCCTAATAGGACTCCTACTCAAGACTCCTTCTTCTAACCAACTCCTATTAGACTTCTAATCAAGACTCCTATTTCTTTACAACTCCTAATTTATCTCTAAGAAACAATCTCCTAACCCTAGCCGGCCTCTTCACCTCTTTAATAGGGGTCGGCTTAGGTAGGTTTTACATGAATGTCCCTCTCAATTAGGACTCTCCTAGCCAGAGTCCTAACAAATTCTTGGCTCATACTTTTGGCAAAAGATTTATTTAAAGACTCATTCGTAGAACCAAAAATAATATCATCAATATAAACTGGAATAAGAAAAAAATTATTTTTAAAATTTTTAATAAATAATATAGTATCGACCATGCCTTTTGAGAAATTATTTTGAATAAGGAAAGAACTAAACCTCTCATACCAAGCCCTTGGAGCTTGTTTCAATCAATAGAGAGTTTTAGATAACTTTAACACATAGTTAGAAAAAAGTGCATTCTAAAATCTGGTTTGTTGTTCAACATAAACTTCTTTAGAAATAAAATCATTTAGAAAAGTACTTTTAACATCTATTTGAAATAATTTAAAATTATTACAACAAACATAGGCAAGGAGTAACCTTATGGTATATAATCTAGTCACAAGAGTGAAGGTTTCTTCATAATTGATACATTCTTCTTAGTTAAAACCTTTAGCCACTAATCTAGTCTTATTTCTAACTATGATACTAAGTTTATCTTGCTTGTTTCTAAAGACCCATTTAGTACCAATTACTAATGGCCACTAGGTCTAGGAATAAGCTTCCACACCTCATTTCTCTAAATTAATTTAATTCCTCTTCCATTGTAATAACTCATAAATCATCTTTTAGGGCTTGTCAATGTATTTTAGTTCAATTTGAGATAAAAAGGCTGCATTAGTATAAAGATTCTTAAATAAAGAGCGAGTTTGAACATCTTTTGATGTATCACCTGTGATTAGCTCCTTAGGATGAGCATCTACACTTTTATTCCTTAGGTAAGGATACTTCAATTCCTTAGGTAAGAGTTTTGGTTCAATCAATTTGCTTCTCCTTGATCAAAGCGAGTCTTGCATACTTAAAACATAAATTAGATCATAAACTCATCAATTGATTTCATTATAAAAATTTAAGATTGATCAAGTTTCTAATGCATGTCAACTAGAAAAACAAATAAAAAGTAGTTTCAAATAAAGAAATTAATTAAGCACCTCTAGACCACTACAATTGATCTACATGGATTTATTTGAACCAATTGATACAACAAGTCTAGGAGGTAGTAAATATGCCTTTATAATTGTTGATGATTATAGTAGATACAATTTGATATACTTCTTGGCATACAAAAGTGATTATTTTAAATATTTTTTAAAATTTTATAAACTTGTTCAAAATAAAAAAGGATTTTATAATTTCGTCTATTTGTAGTAATCATGGTGGTGAGTTTCAAAACTATGATTTAAAAATTTTTGTGAGACAAATGGGTATAACCATAATTTTTCTACTCCAATAAATCCATAACAAAATAGAGTAGTAGAAAGAAAAAATAGGAGCTTACAAGAGATAGTATGAATCATATTAAATAAACATAGTTTACCCAAATATTTTTGGGCTGAAGCCATTAACTTGACATGCTATGTCATGAATAGGGTTCTCGTAAGACCACTACTTTTCAAAACTCCTTATAAAATATGGAATAATAAAAGACCTAACATTTCATATTTTAAAGTTTTTAGTTGTAAATATTTTATTTTAAACTAAAAACATGCCTTAGGAAAATTTGATTCAAAATCAAATGAAGACATATTTCTTGGTTATTCCTCTATTTGTAAAGCTTTTTGTGTCTTTAATAAAAAAACCTTGGTTATAGAGGAATCCATTCATGTTGCTTTTAATGAGCTTCCCAAATTTAAGAAAAATAATTTTGATGCTTTAAATTTAAATAAAAACTCTCCTCCCCCAAGTAACTTGGATGTATCTTCTTCCAAAGCAACATAACCTATAGAGTGGAAGTCTATAGATGCTTATCCTAAGGAGTTAATCATTAGGAATACATCAAAAGGTGTTCAAACTCATTCTTTTTTTAAAAATTTTTGTACGAATGCAGCCTTCCTGTCTCAAATTGAACCAAAATATATTGACGAAGCCCTAAAAGATGATTCATGGGTTATTGCAATACAAGAGGAGTTAAATCAATTTGAGAGAAATGAGGTGTGGAAGCTTGTCTTTAGGCCTAGTGACTATTTAGTAATTGGTACTAAATGGGTCTTTAGAAACAAATAATATGAACTTGGTATCATGGTTAGAAATAAGGCTAGATTAGTGACTAAAGGTTTCAATCAAGAAGAAGGTATCGATTATGAAGAAACCTTCACTCTTATGGCTAGACTTGAACCCATAAGATTTTTCCTTGCCTATGCTAATTGTAATAATTTTAAGTTATTTCAAATGGATATTAAAAGTGTTAGGATTGAGTCGGTACTAAGAGGGAGGGGCGGTGTAAACTAGTGTAGCAGATAAATCATGTCAGCTAGAAAATTAGAAAATCTCATTTGATAAAAAATATTTTGACAAAGCCCGTATAGGAAATACTTAACTTTAAAACGTATTCGTAAGCGTAGTGGAAGTAAAGCAAGTAAGACAGTTTGCAATAAAGGTAAATAACACGAATAGAAATGCAAACCAAGTTTTATAATGGTTCGATCATCGTGCCTACATCCACTCCCGATTCCTCTTCTATTGAGGCCACGGGCATCCACTAGCGATCTTCTTTCAACGGGCGAAGATCAACCACCATTTTATATCTCTCTTCTCCTTTTTACAGGTTTAGGAGATAACTTTTTACAAGCACTCACTCCTCTCTAAATAGAATTCTAAATTTAGAACTAGAGGAGGGGATCTCTTAAGTGATTGCTATAGCATTTTTTCATTATTAAGTTCTCTATGCTTGTGTATGTTAACCAGGGATGAAAGGGATATTTATAGGCCTCAAGTTGATTCAAATTTGGAGTCTAAAAGTGTCTCATTCCCGGTTTTTGGGGTACTGACGGTACTACCACTTGTGTTGGGCAGTACCATCACTTGTGCTGGATGGTACCACTGCCCAATCTAATGGTACCATCACTTGACACCTTGCCACTGGGTGGTACCACCACCCAGTCTAGCGGTACCACCGCCTGATATAGTCTCGGAGATTATGCCATCGACGGTTTCACTAGTTTAGGTCACTATTTGGGCCTTTCACTAGGCCCAACATAGCCTAAACTTGGGCCCAATTGGCCCCTTAATTGAGTTGGCCCAATTCCAACCCAATTACGCATAAAACCTACTTCAATCTAGATAATTATTACAAAGTTAATCAAATGTTGTCCAGCATGTCATTGGTTCATTGATTCTTCATTTGAATCTTCGATGTATCATCCTCTCTTGCAGCCTATTACCTAATCGGCCAGTTGACCTCCGTAACTCCAATTTCCTTGACACAATTTTTGCTCTTCTTGGCCCAATACCTGAACGCATGGCCCAAAGCATTCTACATATACATCGACCAATTCTTTGGCTCGACGTCCAATCTTCTGACATGTTCCACTCCAGCCTAACATAATTATTTTGGCATTTAATTGTCTCTCCCTGATCAAAGCTTCTTGTGTCACTCAAAATGTAGATCAGATCATAAACAAATCAATTGGTTTCATCATGAAAATATTGTTGAATCTCGTATTTTGATGATGAAACTACTTGAAATATGTTTATGATTTAATCTGCATTTTGAGTGACGCAGGGTGCTTCGATCAGGATGAGACAATTAAAGCAGGAACATCATGTTGTGCCGAAGGAACATGTCAGAAGATTGGACGTCGGGCCGGTGGATCGGTCGACGATCGACTGAAGGCTTCGGGCGTGGGACTCGCATCGGGCCAAGAAGAGCGGTATTGTGCCAAGGATATCGGAGTTATGGAGTCAACGGCCGATGGGGCAATAGGTGCGCAGAAAGGACGACGCGCCAAGAATCGGACAAGCGTCGAGGGACCAATGACATGCCGGACAACTTGGTTAATTGCTTTGGATTAATTGTCTCGATCGAAGTTTTTTATTTTGAGTGTGCAGGATTAACTACGATGAAAGTAAGACATGCAGCGCAGGAGTTGCGCCCGAGTCATGACAATGATCACGTTGGGAGTTCGAGAGCTCGACGGAAGTTCGGACGGTCGTCCGGAGGTTCTGCGGGAACAAACTCGGAGAAGTCCGAAGCTTGCCAAAGGAGCTCGTCGGAACTTGCCAAGTGGATCGCCGCAGTCCAGGAGTTTGCCGGAAGTCCGCAGGAGCATCACCGAGGGTTCATCGGATGATCGACGAAGTTCCGAAAACTTCTCGCGGAAGAAGCGAGTGATGCACCGAAGCAAGCTGCAGAATATGTCTTAGGAAATAATCGTAGTTAGCACTTTGATTAAGTTAGAAATGGGAGGTGATCCCATTAGCTTAATCCTGGGGCAATTGGGCCCCTGAAGAACTCAAATTGGGTCGAATGGTTCAACCCATTCGGACCTAGGTTGCTGTGGAAGGTGCAACCGCCTAGGCAGGGAGGTAGCACCGCCCAGGCTATGTCTCCCAGCGAGACTGGGCGGTGCAACCGCCCCAGCCAAGAGGTGCAACCGCCCAGGGCTCAGTCTCCGAGCGAGACTGGGCGGTGCAACCTCCTCTGTCAGGAGGTAGCACTGTCAGAGCTCAAGTTTCGAGCTCTGCCAGGCAGTGCAACCTCTCCAGTCAGGCGATGCAACCGCCTGAGCTTGGTCTTCAAGCTCTGACAGAGAGGTGCAATAGCCCCTGACAGAGGTGGCACCTTATAGAGGCTCAGTCTTCGAACTCTGCCAAGCGGTGCAACCTCTCCAGTCAGGAGGTGCAACCGCCTGATCTCGGAATTCCGGGATTTGATCGTTTTGAGCTCCAAATTTGAACTGGGTTGGGGCCTATAAATACCCCACCCATTCAGCACAGAAAGAGCAAGAGACCTACACCGAAATCTTGATCTTCTCTGTGATTCTTGAGCTCAAAATTGTTGTAAAGCCTTTAAGTCTCCTCCTTCTGTTCTTTAAGTTTCTGAATTGTAAAAGTGAGGAGAGAAAGATTCTGTAAGGGTTGTCTCCTGAGCCCATCAAAAGGAGTGAAACTGTAAAAGGGCAGTTGGCCTTCGCCCATTGAAGGAAGGCAGCTAGTTGACGTCGATGACCTCGTCGGAGGAGGAAGCCAAAAGTGGAGTAGGTCAAGACTGACCGAACCACTCTAAATCTCTGGTTTGCTTTTATTTTGAGTACCTTATCATTACTGCAAACCTCCTATATAACTACTGCTCTCTACACCTTTACGAATAAGTTCTAAGTGCTGACCTTTTCGAATCTGCATTCAGACGTAAATCTGTGTTTTTCGTACGATCAGCTTATGTTTGTGTTTTGATTCTGCAAAACTGTCTTCTGCACTTTTATGAACTAGTTTCTAAGTTTAGATCCCTTTGAAACTGTTTTAGACGCAAACTGCGTAAAACTGCGTTTAGACGTAAACTGAGTTTAGACGCAAAACTATGTTTAGACGCAAACTGCGCAAACTGTGTTTAGACATAAAACTGTCTTTTAGACGTAAACTACTTTTAGACGCAAACTGCGTTTTGACGTAAAACTGCGTTTAGACGTAAACTGAGTTTAGACGCAAAACTGCGTTTAGACGTAAAACTGTGTTTAGACGCAAAACTGCGTTTAGACGCAAACTGTATTTAGACGCAAACTCAGTTTAGACGTAAACTGTGCTTAGACGTAAACTGCGCTTAATCTTAAGTAATCTTAGAATCGGCTTTTACATCGAAATCGTTTTTATCGGACAAACGCAGCTTTCGTTTTTAAATCGCTGAAAGATTTCCGCTGCACTAATTCACCCCCCCCTCTTAGTGCTCTCGATCCTAACAAATATGAGATTCAATAATCTTTCCTTTTTTTATGATGACCACTAATTGATGACGTAGTTAACCTTAACTCCCCAATCAATATGCCATATTGATAGAATCTTTAAATTTAAAAAATTATAAGTATTTCACCATTGTATGTATCATAAATATTGAAAGACCAAATTAATCATATAATTGCATGCAACGTAAACTCATACATAATCAAAATATCCAAGTACATCTTTTTATGCATGATTGTCATCATGACTTTTCTCCCTTTGTCATAAAAAAAAAAGAGACGTGCAACTATCAAGATTTAGAGATATAAGCATAGGAATCTAGCAAATTTCCCATCACTTTAGAATGTGCAAGCTAGTGAGTTCTTTCGTCTCTTTTGAGAAGTGCAATTTTTTTGCTTCCTTTGTAATGTTCAAGCTAGCAATTCTAGCAAGTTTTACATCATGCAAACTAGCAAATTTTTACTTCATTTTAGATAATGTAAGCTAGCAATATTTGAGATGTTCAAGAAAGCAACTTTTGCTTCTTGAAATATACAAGTTAGTAATCTTTACTTCTCTTTTGAGATGAACAAGCTAGCATTTTTTTTGCATCTTCTTAATTTGTACAAGCTAGCAAATCTTTCTCTTTTGAGATGTGCACACTAGCAATTCTTTCTCCCCCTTTGTCATTGACAAAAGAGGGGAATAATAAAACAATAGTGCAATTTATTTTCCTTTATATCAATTTTCAAACTATGACAAAGATAAAGTGTCATTCTTATTGCAATATGCCATAATTGAGATAAACCTTGAATTCAAGTCAAAGCAATTTTAATCATGATTCACATCATATGCAATAAATCATATACATCATCTTAATAAAATCATAAGTATTACATACATCATTTCAAATTATAAATATTTCACATCATGATGGTATCAATTTGTCAAATTACATTATATCCTACCATGCATGATCATAACTTCTCATTTGTATGCATCAACATAATATCATGAGTATTGCATAATTTCATATCATCACATGAAGGATAATAGGAAAATTTTAGTGATGAGATATACTTAATGAATACAAGGAATTATAAAAATCATATCATGAAAGATAAGATCATATGAATACTAAAAGATATGATTTATTTTAATAAATATTCTCTTTAGTGAATAGCAAAAGGAAACAAGGAGAAAATGATCTTAATTCATAGAAAGATTTCAAGTATAAAATATCAAGAAATCAAGATTGTGATTTGGATTAATAATTCATTCAAATCTAAGTCATCAAAATCACGTTAATAGTTCAAGAGATTTATAAAATAACATAAATAGATTCATTAATCTCCTTTTAAAAAAATCAATAAAGTAGAGAAAAATTTTTTTTCAAGGAAAAAGCTTTTCGCTTTTTAGTGTTTCAATTCATATGATTGATTTCATATAAGCATGCCCAAATTTTTATACCAAATAAAAACATGCATCAACGTTTAAAACCGAAAAATAACTTTCATTATGGCAAAGATTGACAATCCATAAATCACAAGAATCATTATGCATAATTTCGAAATATAAAATCATTAAGCATGATCATTATGCATTATTAGATCATCAAGCATGGTTTCATTGAACATGCATCTTTAATCAAAATCGAAAAGCTATACGGAAATCATCAAAATAAACATTATTGCTTCTTAA
Organism: Musa schizocarpa; assembly: GCA_900464855.2. Taxonomy (NCBI): domain Eukaryota; kingdom Viridiplantae; phylum Streptophyta; class Magnoliopsida; order Zingiberales; family Musaceae; genus Musa; species Musa schizocarpa. The sequence goes on along the minus strand of LS990925.1, from coordinate 9,697,761 downwards.
GAACATACATAAGATTAATCTTATTTGATGTACAATCATTAGATTTATATCTAACATTTTATTATATTTTCATAAAACATACAATTGTCATTATCATTTTCAAAATTACTAACATGATCCTAATATTTTTTTATTTTTATTTTTTACTAAATAATTAAAAATAACTTATGAAAAGCATCAAGTAATTTTAAAATAAAGCAAAGAGGTTTTGGTTACCTCGTCGTTGAAAGTCATTAAGGCGTAGTTTGCCCCCTCACCTTTGTTGGTATGTTCTTCATCTTCGGATGAACTTGATTCGTCCCAAGCCATCTTAAGTGTTTTCTTCTTTTTAGGTTCATTTTTATTTTTTTAATTCTTATTTTAAAAACTTTTTAAGATTCATTGTTAAGAGTTTAAAGTCATCATCACTTGAGCTTTCGCTCGAGTGGTCTTCATTTGTTCTAAGTGTTAAATCCTTTCTATTCTTTGTAAGGTAGTTCTCATGTTCAATACACGTCATTTCATAGGTCATCAAAGACCTGATAAGTTTTTCAATTGGAAAATGGTTTAAGTTCTTTGATTCTTATATTGTTGTTACTTTCAATTCCCAATTTTTAGAAAGAGAAATTAATATCTTGTTAACGAGTCCAAAATTAGAAAAACTTTTATCAAGACTTTTTAAACCATTGATGACATCCGTAAAATGGGAGTACATGTCTCCAACAGTTTCATTTGGTTTCATATGAAATAACTCAAAATCATGTATCAAAAGATTTATTTTAGAATCTTTTACTCTATTAGTGCCTTCGTGTGTGATTTCAAGAGTGTGCCAAACATCGAAAGTATTTTCGCAAATAGAAACATAATTAAATTCATTTTTGTCCAAGGTACAAAATAAAGCATTCATAGCTCTAGCATTTAAAGAAAAAATCTTCTTCTCCAAATCATTCCATTTGTTCATTGGTTTAGAAGATTTTTAAAAGCCATTTTTAACAATACTCCATAAATTTAAATCCAAAGAAAGCAAAAAAACTCTCATTCGAGTTTTTCAATATGTGTAGTCCGTCCTATTAAATATAGGAGGATAAATGATAGAGTGACCCTCTTGAAAGTCGAAAAGAGCCATTTCTCTTGGGTGTTAAACCAAGCGAGAAATAACATTGCTCTAATACCAACTATTAGGATTGAGTTGACACTAAGAAGAGGAGTGAATTGGTGCTGCGGATAAATCACGTCGATTAGAAAATCTCTTTCGATAAAAAATGTTTCGACAAAGCCCGTGTAGGAAATACTTAACTTTGAAACATGTACGTAAGCATAGTGGAAGTATGTTAGGACTCTAGCTAGGAGAATCCTAATTGAGAGAGACATTTATGTAAAATCTACCTAAGCCGACCCCTATTAAAGAGATGAAGAGGTCGGCTAGGGTTAGGAGAGTATTTCTTAGAAAAGCATTAGGAGTTGTAAAGGAATAGGAGTCTTGAGTATGAGTCCTATTAGGAGTCTTGAGTTGGAGTCTTAATTGAGTAGGAGTCCTATTAGGAGTTGGGGTTTAGAAGCCCTATAAATAATCATGTATCCATCCCCTTTTCATAAGCAATATATTAATCCATTAGAGCAGCGTTCTAACACTTGGTATCAGAGCAGCGTTCTTGGCATCTCGCTGACCTTCCACAACCATCCATCAGCCCTCCACAGCCACCCAAAGCAATTCCCATAATTGCTTAAAAAATCCTCGCCAAATTCCGTCGTCATCTCCACCATCGTGGATCATCCTTTGATTTCCCCGTGAATTACAACAACCACATAGCACAGTTTATTTGATCTTGCTAATATGTTTTTTCTATCCAAATTTCTATAAAATTTTTATGACAACTTTGACACTTCCTAATAGCAGATTTCCCTTTGGTTTTGTCAAAAATTCTCAATATAAACTATTGATCTTTTATGTCTAATCTGCTATACTTGAAATTCTGCACTGTAAAATTTCAGCCACATAGCACTATTTTTTTTATCTTGATACTATATTTTTTCTATCTAAATCTCTACAAAATTTTTATGATAGCTTTGACACTTCCTAATAGTGAATTTTCCTTTAGTTTCATCGAAAAATTCTTAATATAAATCACTGTTCTTTTACGTCCATTCCGCTATACTTGAAAATCTATGCCGTAGAAAATTTCAACCGCATATTATTGCCTTAACCTATCTATTTGCAATCTTTTTTTAATGAAATTTATTATATACTTCATAGATCATCTTAAATTCTATCTAAGATTGATATATTGAGGAATTCATCTCTAAAAATAATTTTGTATTGTTACAAATTTTTGTCATAAACCGCTGAAATTCTGCTATCACAACTTGCACCAATTTTCTTGCTATTACTGCTGAAATTTTCTTGATTAAATTGGACATCCTTACTGTCATATAAACTGAGATATTTTTATCAATTCCCTCCTCAAATCTCTCAAGTTTTTGGTGGAAATTTCATCGAGAAACCACTGTTTCTTCGACGATAATTCTGCTCTTACAAGACAACACAATTCTGCAGCAAACTTCCACTGATTTTTATCAAACCTTTGCTATCATCTACCACAGATCTAAAACTTTCATCCACAGCCCTAAAACTCCACCAAACCACACCCTCAAACTGCATCCAGAATAGCCACAAAACAAGCCTAAACCGCAGCCTACATCCACCAATCTACCAACCCTTTCGACTATCACTTCTCTCAACCTATACATGCCTTTAACCCAACAACAAAAGAGAGATCTTAACATCACAGATTTGGAGGCATATACTATGACATCTAAGGAGGCAATCAATGTTAAATTCGAAGCCTTCAAGGCACGAATGGAAGATAAGATTCAGACTCTCTTTACTTTACTTAGTTTGGGCCGACCACCAAACCCAAAGAAATCACATCAAGGGGAGGGCTCTAACCAATTGCACCAAGCCCGAAGAGATGACTTCCAAGAGAGAAGAGGTTCAATGATCGATCCTAACTATCCACGCATGAGGGTGGACTTCCCTAGATGGGAAGAAGGAGATCGGATTGGTTAGATCTTGCACGTAGAGCGATATTTTCAATACCACAAAACAGTAGACGCATCTATGGTAAAAATTACAGCTATACATCTTGAAGGGGATGCTATATAGTGGTTTGACTGGTTTGAACACACTCATGGAATCCTCTCATGGTGACAATTCAAAGAAAGATTATTGATCATCTTCGGACCAATCGATTATGAGAACATTGACAGACAACTAGTAAAGATCCGATAAACCTCCACCATTCAGGAGTACCAAACCAGGTTTGAAAGGTTATCTAATCAAACTCGTGATTATGACAGCCATATCTTTCACACGATTTCAAGAGGAGTGATTGAACCATGAAGCTCGAAGGACTAGGGTCACTCCTTCACCAACAATACTAAAGCCCTTAGCCCCCCTACTATCAACTGAGTCCCTGCACCAAAAATGTTGATAAGAGAAGAGCTTCGGGAGCGATATGCGAAGGGGTTATATTGGCACTACGACGAGCCATGGAACTATGAGCATTATTGTAGTAAATGGAGACTTCTTATGATTGAATCAATAGAAGAAAAGGTCATTGAACATCTAGAAGAGAGCCTTGAACATGAAGAAGAAGATATAGAAGAAGAGCCATAACCGACCGACATTACGGTACATGCACTAGTTGGCTACTCAAACCAGCAAACGATGAAAGTTGGAGGCCTTCTCAAACAACAACCGATCACTGTTCTCATCGACATGGGCAGCACTGATAACTTTCTAAATAGTAAGGTTGTAGCTTGGATGACACTCCATATTGAAGGTTGCAGCAAGTCCGATGTAAAAGTCACCGATGGCAAAACCCTAAAGTGCGACCAAAGATGCCTGTGGGCGAAAAAGTTACTGCAGGACCAAGAGATAATTACATATTTCTTTTTCCTCCCTCTTGATAATCACGAGGCCATGCTCAGAATTGAATTAAATGGTTGATGACATTAGATGATGTTTCTTGAAATTTTATGAAACTAATTATGAAATTTTACAGTAAGGAGAAATAGGTGATACTGCATGGAAAACGTGGGGGCGACGTAACGATGATTTGCACACAACAAATGGAGAAGATTTTGCATAAAACATATAGAGGCTTTATGGTACAACTTGAGCAACAAACTAAGGGAGAGCCAATAGAATTTGAAGATCCAAACATGCTTCCTTTGCTTGCTGAATTTTCAGATATATTTGATGAACTATGTAACCTACCTTTTACATGTCGGTATGATCATTATATAACGATTCTTCCAGGCAAACCTCCTGCAAATACTTGGCCATATCAGTATCTACATCTCTAGAATGATAAAATAGAAAAGATTGTAAAAGAGATGATCAAAACAGGAGTTATTCGACCAAGTTGCATCATTTACTCTTCATCAGTGCTCCTTGTACGCAAGAAGGACGGAACATGGCGAATATGCATTGATTATTGAGCTCTCAATGGCATAACCATCAAGGATAAATACCCTATTCCAGTAGTAAATGAATTGCTAGATGAAAGGGAGCACAAATCTTCACAAAGCTGGACCTTCGGTCCTAGTATCATCAAATACGAGTGTGCGAAGAAGATATACCGAAAATCGCCTTTCGAACACACAATAGCCACAACGAATTTTTTCTTTCTTCAACAAAAGGTGGAATATCTTATGCATATCATATCAGAGGTAGGTGTGACAGTGGACCCCTCCAAAATAGAAGCAATACAGAACTGGCCGACCTCGAGAAATAGAAAATTGCTACGTGGCTTTCTCGGTTTAACATGCTACAACCGCAAGTTCATGAAAAACTATGGAAAGATCAATGCACCACTCACTTCTCTACTAAAAAAAGATTTCTTCCAATGGTCGGATAAAGCCTTCGCTGCCTTTGACAAACTTAAGATAGCCATGACGACGATGCCGGTGCTAGTGCTACAAGATTTCAACTGACCCTTCATCATTGAGGCCAATCCATCTAGAGTTAGAATTGGAGACGTTCTCATGCAAGATAGTCGACCACTCGCATACACTAGCAAGGCATTATCTCCCTCCTATCATAACATGTCAATATATGATAAGGAGATGCTCACCATTGTACACGCAACAATGAGGTGGAGATCGTATTTGATCGGATGACGCTTTCAAATCAAGACCGACCATAAAATCCTAAAATATTTCTTGGAGTAGAAGATATCTTCTCCCGAGCAGCAAAAATGGGTAACAAAGCTTCTTGATATGATTATGAAATAACTTATAAAAAGAGGAAAGAGAATGTTATTGCATATGCGCTTTCACGGCTACCCAAGCAAGCTGAATTTTCGGCCATTTTACTTTGGACTAGTGACTTCCTTAAGGATATTAAGAGGGAATGGTAGGGAGATCTAGAGACCAGTAAGATCATAAAAAAATTAGAGGAAGCACTAAGCTTCATGGTTCATTACAATTTGGACTCAATAGAATTACGCTATAAGGGATATATTGTGCTTGTGACAAATTCTACTTGCATCTTCACGAGCAGATTTTGGACAGAGTTATTCCATATACAGGGTATTAAATTGAAAAGGAGTACGACATATCACCCACAAACCGATGACCAAACAGAAATTATAAATAGATACTTGGAGATAGCCCAAAGCCACCCACCAAATATGACTACCCAAGAAGAACTATGATGACTTGAAGATCAAATTCGCAAATCGTCAGCCTCGATGACAAGGCTGATTTGAAGAGGACGGGTTTGTTAGGACTCTAGCTAGGAGAGTACTAATTGAGAGGGATATTTATGTAAAACCTACCTAAGCCGACCTCTATTAAAGAAGTAAAAAGGTCGACTAGGGTTAGGAGAGTATTTTTTAGAAAAGCATTAGGAGTTGTAAAGGAATAAGAGTCTTGAGTAGGAGTCCTATTAGGAGTCTTGAGTTGGAGTCTTAATTGAGTAAGAGTCTTGAGTAGGATTCCTATTAGGAGTTGGGGTTTAGAACCCCTATAAATAACTATGTATTTATCCTCTTTTCATAAGCAATAGATGAATCTTTTCTGCAGCCTTTGAGCAACAACTTGGAGGGAGAAACCCCTATAGAGTTCCAAGGAGGCCGATCACCTAAAGAGATCAACCCCAAGTTTAGAATCTGCAAGGGTTCTAATAAAGTAAAGCTAGTAAGACAGTTTGTAGTGAAGGTAAATAGCAGGAATAAAAATGCAAACCAAGTTTTATAATGGTTCAGTCATTGTGACCTACATCCACTCCCGATTCCTCTTCCGTTGAGGCCACCAACATCCATGATTTTCTTTCAATGGGCAAAGATCAGCTATCCTTTTATACCTCTCTTCTCCTTTTCATAGGTTTAGAAGACAACCTTTTACAAGCACTCACTCATCCCATAACAAAATTCTAAACTTAGAACTAGAAGAGGATATCTCTCAAGTGATTGCTATAGCGTTTTCCCACTTTTAAGCTCTTTGTACTTTTGTATGTTAACCAAGGATGAGAGAGATTTTTATAGGCCTCAAGTGGATTCAAACTTAGAGCCTAAAAGTATCCCATTTGTAATTTTCGGGGCACTAGCGGTACAATCGCCTGTGCTGGGTGGTACCACCGCTTGCAATACTGACATTGGGCGGTACCACTACCCAGACTAGCGATACCACCGCCTGACAGTCTTGGAGACTATGCCACTGATGGTTCCACCAGTTTGGGTCATTGTTTGTGCCTTTCACTTGGCCTAACACAACCCAAACTTGAGCTCAATTGGCCCCTTAATTGAGTTGGCCTAATTCCAACCTAATTATGCCTAAAACCTACTTCGATCTAGACAATTATTACAAAGCTAATCAAATGTTATTCGGTATGTCATTGGTTTATCGGCACATCATCCTCTCTTGCAGCCTATTGCCCAATCGACCAGTTGACCTCCGTGCCTCTAATTTTCTTAGCGTAATTTCCACTCTTCTTGGCCATATGCTCGAACTCATGGCCCGAAGCCTTCTGCCAATACGTCGACCGATCCTTTAGCTCGACGTCTAATCTTCTAACATATTCCACTCCGACCCAATATGATTATTCCTACTTTTAATTGTCTCTCCCTAATCGAAGCTTCCTGCATCACTTAAAGCGCATATCAGATCATAAACACATCAATTGGTTTCATCATCAAAATCTGAGATTTAACAAAATGTACTTTTCTTAATGGCTTTATTTCCGAAGAAGTTTACATGAAACAACCACTTAGATTTGAGAATACTATTTTTTTAATTATATTTTTAAATTATCTAAGATTTTATATGGTTTGAAACAAGCCCCAAGGGATTGATACGAGAGACTTAGTTCATTTCTAATTAAGAATGATTTTTGAAAGGCAAGGTTGATACCACATAATTTATTAAATATTTTGAAAATAATTTTCTTATAGTTCAAATTTATATTGATGATATTATTTTTAATTCCATGAATGAGTCTTTATGTAAATATTTTGCTAAAAGTATGAGCCAAGAATTTGAAATGAGCTTAATGGGCGAATTAATCTTTTTCTTAGGATTGTAAATTAAGCAACTAAGTGATGAAATTTTTGTCGATCAAACTAAATATGCTTTAGATCTATTAAAATAATTAAATATGGATAGTTCTAAGGCTATTAAATACACAAATGAGTACTTCTATAAAGTTAAATATAGACAATGATGGAGAAAATTTTGAGCAAACGACTTATAGGGGTATGATAGGTAGTTTACTATATCTCAACGTAACTAGACTAGACATTTTGTTTATGTTAGGATCAAGAGCACTAAATGGGGGGGTGAATTAGTGCAGCAGAAAACTTTCGACGATATAAAACGACGTTCGTACAATAAAAACACTTTCGATGAAAAACCATTTCAGAAAGTTCTTCAACTTAAGATTAAGTGAAGTACAGTTGAAGAAAAGCAATGGAAGTAATTTGTAGTTAAGATAGAGAGAAAAATGTAAATGCAAACCGAGATTTAGAGTAGTTCGATCAATATTAACCTACATCCACTTTGGCTTCCTCCTCTAATGAGGTCACCAATGTCCACTAGAGGCCTTCCTTCAATAAGCGAAGGCCAACCACCCTTTTACAGCTTTACTCCTTTTGACGAGCTTAGGAGGCAACCTTTACAGATTTTCACTCTCTTGAATGATCAAAACTTAGATGAAAAGAGGGAGAAGAACTTTTGGCCTTTTACAACACTTTTGAGCTCTCAAATTCTTAGAATAAGATCAAGATTTCGGTGCCTTTTTATGCAGGAAAGGGTGGGGTTTATATAGGCCCCAACTGGTTCGAATTTGGAGCTAAAAAATATCATCTCCCAGATTTTCGGGGTCCTAGCGGTACTACCGTCATAATTGGGCGGTACTACTGTTTGGCATTGCTCAGAGACCGAGCTCAAGCGATACCACCGCTTGACAGGGGCGGTACCACCACTCAGCTTCACTCGAAGACCGAGCTTAGGTGGTACCATTGCCTGACAGGGGCGATACCACCACCTGGCATTCCTGGGAGACTGAGCTCCTAGGCGGTGGTGCCATTGTCGGCCAGGAATTTTGGGTCTGAATGGGCGGATCCATTCGGCCCAATTTGGGTCTGTCAAGGGCCCAATTGCTCCCAGATTAAGTTAATAGGATCACCTCCCATTCCTTACTTAATCTACATGCTAACTATGATATTTAAGACATTAATACTGTAACTTGCTCCGGTGCGTCAATCGCTTCTTCGGTGAGCTTCCGACGAACATCCGATGAACCCTCGGTGATGCTCCGACGGACTTCCGACAAACTCCTGGACTTACGATGATCCACTTGGTGAGTTTCAACGAGCTTCTTTGGCAAGCTCCTGGACTTCTCGAATTTGTTCCCGTAGAACCTCCGATGATTATTCGGACTTCCGTCGAACTCTCGAACCCCCAACGTGATCATGGTCTTGACTCCGGCGCAACTCCTACTGCATGTCTTACTCCCATCGTAGTTAATCCTGCACACTTATCTCAACATATGGATTAGATAACAAATGATAATTAACTTCATCATCAAAATCCGAGATTCAATAATCTTCCCCTTTTTGATGATGACAATCAATTGATAACGGAGTTAACCTTAACTCCCCCTATCTATATTCCATACTTAAGATAAGTCATTCTTGAATTCAAAGCCTTTGAATTCAAGAGACATATTAATAAGTTAAGATCATTTAACCTTATCAATACTCCCATCATGATTCCTATCATGATGTATCTCTCTGAAAATGATGTCAAGGCTTGACATCCATTTTCAGGTTTTACATTTCAAATGTGAAAGATAGCAATCGTAATAATTCATCATATGGTAAGATATCAACATGTAAAATTATGATGTAAGTTCTTAATATCTTAACATAATACAAACATTTCAAGTGTTTAGCAATCATAACATTTCATCACATGACATGATATCATTTTGTAGAATTGTGATGTAAGCTCTAGATATCTTAACATAGTGCAAATATTACATAGTGCAAATATGGCAATCATAGCAATTCTATCATCAATTTATCATATATTTCGATGCAAGCTTTTGATATCTTAACATAATTCAAATATGGCACTCATCGCAATTCTATCATCAATTTACCATGTATTTCTCCCCCTTTGTCATCAACAAAAAGGAGAACTATTTAAGCAAACTTTAAGCATAAGTGCGGTAATGATTCATGTCATTTTTCAACAATGAGTGATAGGATACCAATTATACAAATATCTCAAGGAAAACATGACATGAAGATAGCTTTCATTACTTCTTCCTTTTTATTTATCATTATCTTTTTGCATGAAGGAGGAAAGTCATTTGTGAGCTTACTTGAATGAAGTAAAATCGATAAGAGATTAAATCACACTTCATTTTTGCAAGGATCAAGATATGTATATGAATCAAATCCTTACAAGTGTTAAAAATGATCTTCCTTTTTCAAGAAGGAATTTATAAGAATGAATCATTTCATCAAATCCATTTCTCGAAAAAATATTTTTCACATGATAAGTCTATGAGAGATGCATTTGTTAATTAATTCTATATGTCAATGATATGAAACAAACTTGATATGACATATGCTTATGAAAGCTACAATAAGTCCGAAAGAGAAATACTAAATCATGTTAGGATCAAGAAAATCCAAAAATGAAATTTAACACTTTCATACATTCGGACATGGTTTTGCTATAGATTTTCAAACACAATCATGAAGATAAAACATGCTCATGATCATGGAAATTTTTGTATCCAAAACACATAATTTCCAATATGTTATTAAGGCATGTAATAGTATAAAATTCTCATTATAGCAATTAAGTGAATGAATTAAGAATGTCCGAAAAATGATTTTAATAAATTCATGCATTCTGACACATTTTTGTCATATGTTTTTTAAATACACTCATGAAAATAATACATGCTTATCATCATGAAAATTTTTGTATCTAAAACACATAATTTCCAACATGTTATTAAGACATGTAATCGTATAAACTTCTCATCATAGCATTAAGTGATCGATCATTGAATCAAGAAAGTTCAAAAAATGAATTTAATAAATTCATACATTCGGACAAATCAACATTCCTAATTCTCTTCTAATGAAATCAAATTGTCCTTCACTTAAAGGCTTTGTAAAAATATCAGCTAGTTGATGTTTAGTATCAATGAACTCTATAATTACATCATGATTAGTGACAAGATCTCAAGTAATATCTAATATCAATATGCTTTGTTCTTGAGTGTTGAATGGGATTCTTTGTTAAGCATATTGCACTTGTGTTATCACATTTAATGGGAATATTTTTAAGATAACTTTATAATCTTCTAAGGTGTTTTTCATCCACACAACTTATGCAGAGCATGCACTAACTACAATATACTAAGCTTCGGTTGTTGATAGTGCAATCGATTTTTGTTTCTTAGATGACCAATAAACAAGGGCATGTCCTAAAAATTGATATGTTCCTGATGTGCTTTTTCTATCTAGTCTACACCCAGCAAAATCCATATCAGTATAAGCAATTAGCTCAGAATTCTCGGATTTTGGATACCATAATCCTAGATTTGTGGTACATTTAAGATATCTAAGTATTCTTTTAAGAGCTTTGAGATGAGATATCTTAGGATTTGATTGAAACCTAGTACAAAGTCGTACACTGAACATGATATTCGGTCTAGTTGCAGTGAGGTAAAGTAAACTTCCTATCATACCCCTATAATTATTTTGATCAAAGCTTTCTCCACTCTCATCTATTTCTAACTTAGTGGAGGTACTCATAGGAGTGTTGATAGCTTTTGAGTTATTCATATTAAATCTTTTTAGCAAATCTAAAGCATATTTAGTTTGACTAATAAAGATGTCATTGCTTAATTATTTAATTTGTAAGCCTAAGAAGAAGGTTAATTCTCCCATCAAACTCATTTCAAATTCGAGATTCATACTTTTAGCAAAAGATTCACAAAGAGATTCATTCGTAGAACCAAAGATAATATCATCAACATAAATCTGAATAATAAGAAAATTATTTTCAAAATTCTTGGTAAACAATGTAGTATCGACCATGCCTTTTGTGAAATTATTTTTAATAAGAAAAGAACTAAGTCTCTCATACCAAGCCCTTGGGGCTTGTTTTAAACCATAGAGAGCTTTAGTTAATTTAAACACATGATTAGGGAGGCTATTATTTTTAAATCTGAGAGGTTGTTCAACATAAACTTCTTCGAAAATAAAACCATTAAGAAAAGTGCTTTTAACATTCATTTGAAACAACTTAAAATTGTTATTACTAGCATAGGGAAGGAGCATCCTTATCGCTTCTAATCGAGCCACAAGAGTGGATGTTTCTTCGTAATCGATACCTTCTTCTTGGTTGAAACCTTTGGCTACTAATCTAGCCTTGTTTCTAACCACGATACCATATTTATCTTGCTTGTTTCTAAAGACCCATTTAGTACCAATAACTAAATGGTCATTTGGTTTAGGAATAAGATTTCACACCTCATTTCTCTCAAATTGATTTACCTCATCTTGTATTGCGATAATCCATGAATTATCTTTCATAGCTTCGTTAATACATTTAGGTTTAATTTGGGAGAGAAAAGTGATATTGGCACAAAAATTTTTAAAAGAAGAACATGTTTGAACCCCCTTAGATGTGTCTCCTAGGATTAACTCCTTAGGATGAGCATCTACATACTTCCAATCCTTGGGTAAGGATATTTCGGAAGTAGATGAATCCAAGTTGCTAATTGGAGAAGGGGTTTTATTTAAATTCAAAGAATCAAAATTAACATCATCATCAAAATTATTTTTCTTGATTTCAAAAATCTCATTGAAAATAACATGAATAGATTATTCTATAATTAAAGTTTTTTTATTGAAGATACGAAAAGCTTTAGAAACTGAAGAATAACCAAGAAAAATTCTTTCATCGGATTTAGCATCAAATTTTCCTAAGGCATCTTTTTCATTCAAGATAAAACACTTAGACTCAAAAACTTTAAAATATAAAACAATGAGGTTTTTATTGTTCCACAACTCATAGAGAGTTTTGGTGAGTAAGGGTCTTACTAGAACTCTATTCAAAATATAGCATGCAATATTTATGGCTTCGGCCGAAAAACAATTGGGTAGGTTATGTTCATTCAACATGTTTCTCGCCATTTCTTGTAAATTTCTATTTTTTCTTTCTACTACTCCATTTTGTTGAGGATTTCTTGGAGTAGAGAAGTTGTGATTGTATCCATTAAATTCACAAAATTCTTAGAAATCATGGTTTTGAAATTCACCACCATGATCACCTCTAATTCACCACCATGATCACCTTTTCATTTTGAACAAGTTTACAAAACTTGGTGAAATATCTAAAGCATTCATTTTTGTGTTTCAAGAAATAAGTCCATGTGTATCTACTATAGTTATCTACAATAACAAAGGCGTATTTGCTACCTCCTAGGCTTGATATAGAGATTGGTCCGAACAAGTCCATATGGATCAATTGCAAGGGCCTAGAGGTGCTTATTTGATTCTTAGATTTGAAACTACCCTTAATTTGTTTTTCTAATTGACAAGCATCACACACATTATCTTTGATAAACTTGATATGAGAAATTCCTCTTACAAGTTCTTTGGATGATATTTGAGTGATTAGTTTCATGCTAGCATGACCTAATCTCATATGCCAAAGCCAAGCATCCTCATTCAAAACTGAGAAGCACATTTCATTACAAAGATCATTAATGTTAATGGTGTATATGTTATTTTATTTTAATGCAATCAAAGATATGTTTTTGTATGTCTTTTCAATGATGCAATCATTAGATTCGAATTTGACAACATATCCTTTATCACATAGTTGACTAATGCTCAAAAGGTTATGTTTTAAACTATCAACTAACAAAACATCTTCAATAAAGAAGTTGGATTTATTACCTATGGTTCCTTTGCCAATGATTTTACCCTTGTTGTTGTCTCCAAAGGTGACATAGCCTTCGTCTATGCTAATGAGCTTAGAGAATTGAGATGGATCTCCGGTCATATGCCTTGAGCATCCACTATCGAGGTATCGTCTCTTGCTCCTAGCTTGTGATGGTATATGTTTCTAGAAGAAAGGATGATTTTTAGGTACCCATTTACTTTTGGGTGCCTCAAAAACTGATCTAAATTGTTTATCATGTTGCTAGAATTTATCAAGGTTCTTTTAGGAACCCATATCAGTTTGTTCGGACTAACTTTCTTGAATGGATAATGATAAGTTCTATGTCCATATTTACAACAAAAGTTGTATTTGCTTTGGTGCCGAACATGTAAGATAGGGCTTTTGAGCAAGGTGGTTGGATTTTGGTGAGGACTTCTAACAAATTCGATTCCACTTCTTTTAGGAACATGACCCTTATTTGTATGTATCATATTCAAAGACTTGCTACCAACCTTGAATTTCTTCAAGGTGTCCTTAAGTAGCAAGTTCTCCTTTTGGAGAGTTTCTAGATCATGACATTTTATACATGGAGCTAAACTATCATAATATTCAGTTTTTAATTTATCGAAATTACTAATAATACTATCATGCTCCTTTTTTAACAATTTATATTTTTTACTAATTGTTTTGCATTCATCAAATAAGTCATGGAAAGCATTTAATAATTCATCAAATAATAAATTTCCATCAATTAAATTTGTTACCTCCTCTTCGATGGCCATTAGGACGTAGTGAGCAACTTGCTCGGTGTTGGACTCCTCTTCTTCGGACGCACTTAAGTTATCCCACGTTGCTTTTAGCGCCTTCTTCTTTGGTGTTCTCTTCTTGGCTTGGGGATAATCACTTTTGTAGTGTCCCGATTTCTTGCATTCGTAGCAAATAACTTGGTCCTTCTTGGGTTCATTTATTTTTTGTGTCATTTCTAAACTTGTTTCTTTTAATGAATTTTTTAAATTTCCTTGTTAGAAGTGCCAAGTCATTGTCATAGTTCTCATCACTTGAGTTTTCTCTCAAGTGGTCTTCTAAAATTCTAAGTGTTATATCCTTCCTATTCTTTGGAAGGATGTCTTCTTGCTCTTCATGAGCTTTGCAAGTCATTTCGTAGGTCATTAATGACCCGATTAATTCTTCAAGAGGGAAGTTGTTTAAATCTTTAGCCTCTTGAATAACAGTGAATTTAGGGTCCCAACTTTGGAAGGGATCTTAGAATCTTATTCACGAGCTTAAAATCCAAAAAACTTTTACCGAGTCCTTTTAGACCATTGATGATATCCGTGAAACGAGTGTATATGTCGCCTTTGGTCTCGCTCGGTTTCATTCGAAAAAGTTCAAAAGAATATACTAAAAGATTGATTTTTAACTCTTTCACTCTACTCATGCCTTCGTGAGTCACTTCGAGTGTATGCCAAATATCAAATGCAGTTTCACAAACTAAAACATGATTGAACTTGTTTTTATCAGGCGCACAAAATCCATGAAAGTCTTCTTCTCCAATTCATTAAAACCTAAGAGAGATGGCATTCATAACCTTTGCATTAAGAGCGAAAGTCTTCTTCTCCAATTCATTCCAATCAATCATTGAAAGAGAAGACTATGAAAATCCATTTTCAATAATATTCCAAAGTTCAAAATCCATGGAAATAAGAAAGATCCTCATTCGGGTCTTCCAGTAGGTGTAGTCCATTCTATTGAACATGGGTGGACGTGTAATAGAGTGGCCCTCTTGGTTTCGGACGTATGCCATCTCTCTTAGGTTTTAATCCGATTGAGAGTTAACCCCGCTCTGATACCAATTGTTAGGATCAAGAGCACTAAGAGGGGGTGGGGGGGGATGAATTAGTGCAGCGGAAAACTTTTGACGATATAAAATGACGTTCGTATGATAAAAACACTTTCGATGAAAAACCATTTTGGAAAGTTCTTCAACTTAAGATTAAGCGAAGTACAGTTGAAGAAAAGCAATGGAGGTAGTTTGCAGTTAAGATAGAGAGCAGAATGTAAATGCAAACTAAGAGTTGGTTCGGTCAATCTTGACCTACATCCATATTTGACTTCCTCCTCCGATGAGGTCACCGACATCCACTAGAGGCCTTCCTTTAATAGGCGAAGGCCAACCACCCTTTTACAGCTTTACTCCTTTAACGGGCTTAGGAGACAATCCTTACAGATTTTCACTCCTCTTGAATGATCAAAACTTAGATGAAAAGAGGGAGAAGAACTTTTGACCTTTTACAACACTTTTAAGCTCTCAAATTCTCAGAATAAGATCAAGATTTCGGTGCTCTTTCATGCAGGAAAGGGTGGGGTTTATATAGGTCCTAACTAGTTCGAATTTGGAGCTAACAAATGTCATCTCTTGGATTTCTGGGGTCCTGGCGGTACTACCGCCATAACTGTGCGGTACTACCGCCTGGCATTGCTCGGAGACCAAGCTCAGGCGGGACCACTGCTTGATAGGGGCAGTACCATTACTCAGCTTCGCTCGGAGACCGAGCTCAGGTGGTACCATCGCCTGCCATTCCTAGGAGACTAATCTCCCAAGCGGTGCCACCGTCGGCCTAAGCGGTGCCACCGCTGGCCAAGAATTCTGGGTCTGAATGGGCTAATCCATTCAGCCTAATTTGGGTCTATCAATGGCCCAATTGCCCCTAGATTAAGTTAATGGGATCACCTCCCATTCTTAACTTAATCTACATGCTAACTACGATATTTAAGACATTAATACTACAACTTGCTTCGGTGCGTTAATCGCTTCTTCCAGCGAGCTTCCGATGAACATCCGACGAACTCTCGGTGATGCTCCAGCGGACTTTCAGCAAACTCCTGGACTTGCGACGATCCACTTGGACTCTCGGATTTGTTCCCGCAGAACCTCTGACGATTGTTTGGACTTCCGTCGAACTCTCGAACCCCCAACGTGATCATGGTCTTGACTCCAACATAACTCCTACTGTATGTCATACTTCCATCATAGTTAATCCTGCACACTTATCTCAACATATGGATTAGATAACAAATGACAATTGACTTCATCATCAAAATCCGATATTCAACAGTTTAGGGTTAGACTTTATATTAGATTTCAATCTAATCCCAAGCAATCTAACTTTAAAGTTGTTAAAAGAATTTTTAGATACCTAAAAGGAACTCCTAATATAGGTTTATAGTATCTAAAATCTAAAAACTTTGAATTAATTACTTATGCGCCGATGTAGATTTTGCTAGATGTAGAATATATAGAAAAAGCACATATGAAACATGTCAACTCTTAGGTCATGCACTTGTCTCTTGGTCTTCCAAGAAACAAAACTCGATTGTATTATCTATAACCGAAGGAGTATATAGCAATAGGTGTATGTTATGTACAAATTATATGGATGAAAAACACTTTAGAAGATTATAGAATTCACTGGAAAAACATCCCTATAAAATGTAATAATACTAGTGTAATATGTTTAACAAAAAATCTCATTCAACACTCTAGAACTAAACATATTGATATTAGGCATCATTTTATTAGATATCATGTTAATAAGCATGATATATCTTTAGAATTTATTGATACAAAACATCAATTAGCTGATATTTTTATAAAACCTTTGAATAAGGAATAATTTGATTTTATTAGAAGAGAATTAGGTATGTTAAATCTTTTGAATGTATGAGTTCCACTTATATCTTTTCCAAATTTCTCATTTTTTTATAACTTGAGTTCCCTTTTAAATCGAGATCGTTTCCTTCATTCCTTCTTCTTGCAATTCACAAAAGAAGGGATTTAATTCATAGATTTTTGGCATAATTGATCTTTTATGTGATGATCATTTTCATATGAATCTTTCCTCTTTCTATTTATGAAAGTAAAAAATTTTATTCATGGATTTTTGGTATACTTGATCTTTTATGTGATGATCATTTCCTTGAATCCTTCCTCCTTACAAAAGTAGAAAATTTATTCATGGACTTTTGGTATACTTGATCTTTTATGAGATGATCATTTCTATATGAATCCTTCCACTTTCTATTTACAAAAGTAAAACCTTGATCCATGGACTTTTAGTACTTATGACTTAATGTGATGAATGAATTCCTTACTTCTTCTTCTTCTTATTTTTTTTATGACAAAGGGGAGAAAGAAACTTGCTAGCATATCAAGAAACGCAAAAATTCTAGCTTGCACATCTCAAGAAGAACCAAAAGTGCTTGCACATCTAAAGAGAAGTGCTAACTTGCCCATTTCAAGAAGCAAAAGTTGTTATCTTGCACATCTCAAAAGTTACTATTTTGCTCAACTTCACTTGCTAGCTTGCATGTTCAAAAGTGATGTAAAACTTACATATATGGTCCAAATATTTGTTGAATGTTTCTTCTTTTTATTAATGATAAATGGAGAGAAATGATGAATGTTTGGTATCATAAAATGATGAATAGTATCATGCCCAAAATAATGTTCGTTTTGGTATCAATGCATGAAGTGATAAATGGTTAAAATTTTAACTAGGCGATACCATCGCCTAGTCTAGCGGTACCACCGCCCAATCTGGGCAATACCACTGTCAAACCCTACAATAGGTCACTAAATGGGCCAAACAGCAGACCCAATTCAACCCTGATTTAAGCTCAATTGGCCACTAATTAAGTTGGTATGTTTACACCCAAAACCAACTCAATTAGACCTAACTAACTCGATCTAGACATACATAATTACAAGCATGAATCTTATGTTGTTCGGCATGTAAATGGTTCATTTGACGCTTCGTCTGATCCTTTGGCGCATCGTTCTCTCTTTCAGCATATTGCCCAATCGGCATATTGACTCTTGCAACTTCCGATCTCCTTAGCGCAATGTCCGATCCTTCGACCCGATGCCCGAACTCATGGCATGAAGTCCTTCCTACCCGATGTTTAATCTTCTAACATGTTCCACTCTAGCCCAACATCTAATTCTTCCTGCTTTAATCGAATTATCTTTTCTTGATCGAGGTTAGTCCTACGTCACTCAAATGCATATTAGATCATAACTTTATCAATTGATTTCATCATCAAAATTAGATCTAAAACATCCAAACCTATAAATCTGGTATTAAAGAGTCGAGTACTCATATAAGATATCCTTGGTGTCTCAAGTCTAAGGACTAGGTGCACCATTGGGATGACGAAATCGCTGTCTGATAATGAGATATCATTAACCATCCAACATTCTATGAGCGGATCAATCCATGAACTCATTCTTTAATGAGCACTTGCACTATAGACCTTGTGTCCCCACATGAGCAGTTTTGAGACTAGCTACCTCCATCATATGGACGGGTATACAACACACTAGTTTATTTGGTTATCTCGAAGTCCCTCTCAAGTATCCTATAATCAGGATTATTTAGGGTTTTGTGTTTAAAGGTGAATCGATCTTATTATCATAATCTCATCACTATTCGATTCTCATCGTATAAATCCATGGATATCATAATATATTTATACATAACATAATATAAAGTAAGTAAACACTATAATAATAAGCAAAAATATTGTGTCATTTCACACATACAATTAGTCACGTGATTGGCTTGCAGGGCACCTATGACTAGTATTAAGGATCTTTTACTAGTATATGAAGGAAATAGCCTCAGGGTTGAGGGTTACACAAACTCATGTTTCTAGTTCGATGTTGATAATTGTAAATCTAACTCAACATATATGTTTACCTTGAATGGAGGAGCAGTATACTGAAAAAGTTTCAAGATACTACTACTGATTGTAACATAGAGGCGGAGTACATTGCTGTGGCAAAAGTAGCAAAGGAGGGAGTTTGGATGAAGAAGTTCATTACAGATCTAGGAGTCGTGTCAAGCAATGAGGAGTTGATTCCTTTATATTGCAACAACAATGGGGCGATTGCTTAAGCAAAGGAACCCAAGTCTTATCAGAAGTTGAAGCACGTTTTGAGGAAGTTCCACTTGAATATAGAGATCTTGGCCCATAGTGATATAATTGTGAAAAGAGTTTCATCCCAAGATCACATCGCATATCCACAAACAAAGCCAATGTCTTAGATTATCTTTGAGCATCACAAGGTTCTAATGGAGATCAGATACATATGTGATTGATTTTAGGTCAATTGGAAGATTGCTAGTCATAGGTGCCTTGCAAGCCAATCACGTGAGTAATGGCACGTGTGACACACTACGAGAGCAATTGGGTGTCGATAGAGGATCATCCACACTTGTTGTTATACGAGGAATATCCTATGTATCTTTGCTCAAGCGAATCTCTAGCTAGGTTCATTTAACTTAGAGAGAAAGAGTTTCTGAGAGAATATGATTAGAGCGAGACTCGTGTAGATTCCGCATAGGCCTGATAGTACTATGCCCGGTGTATTATATCTAGAACATTAGATGGATAAGATGTTGGGAAATCTTGGGGGCGACATCACATGCGTAGCGGAAGAACAAGAAAATAAAATCCCTAATTTTCCAAAAAAGATGTTCGTTGTCATGCGAAGATTAGTGCAAAAAAAATCCACAAAACAAATTGCGTATAGAATATATTATGTTACCTAGGGAAATCGTATATCCCTATTTCCATGCAGATCTTTAGGAGAGGGTGAAAGAGGTCAAGCATACTCCTCTCTAGCGGTGAGGCTACGACGATGCTCCTCAAAACTCCAGGCCTGCACTGAGGTGGAGAATGTTAGGAACGGGGTCAGCACTAAGAGGGCGGGTGAATTAGTGCAGCGGTAAAAATTACATCGGTTCAAAAAACCTTCGTACGATAAAATCGAGTTTCGACGAAAACCATTTTGGAAAGATCTTTATATTAAAAGCATACGGAAGTGTAGTTGATGTAAAGGAAGGAAGGCAGTTTGTAGTTAAGATAAATAGTAAAACAAAAATGCAAACTGATTTATAGTGGTTCGGTCGTCGTGACCTACATCCACTCCTTCGATTCCTCTTCCGTCGAGGCCACCGGCATCCTCTAATGATCTTCCTTTAATAGGCGAAGATCAACCTTCTTCTTACACCCCTCTTATCCTTTTCACAGGTTTAGGAGACAACCCTTTCAAGCACTCGCACTCCTCTTATAGAATTCAAAACTTAGAGTGGAGGAGGGAATTTCTAAAGAAATTGCAGTCACATTTTCTCACTTTTGAATCCTTTGTGCTTGTGTTCTTTTACCAGGGATGAGAGGGATATTTATAGGCTTCAAGTTGATTCAAACTTGGAGTCTAAAAACATCTCCTCCCGGGTTTCCCGGGCACGGGCGGTACCACCTCTTGTGTTGGGCGGTACCACTGCGAGTGTCCATCTGACATTGACACTACACTGGGTGGTACCACCGTCTGGGGTGCTATGTTGGGCGATACCATTGCCCAACCTGGCGATACCACCGCCTGGCACCCTGCCAGGGGTGGTATAACTGCCCAGACTGGTGGTACGGTCGCCTGACACAATCTCGAAGACTGTGCCATGACGATGAGACTTCTTGGGGCACTGTTTGGGCCTCTTATTAGGCCCCACATAGTCTTTACATGAGCCTAGTTGGCCCCTAATTTGGTTGGCCCAAATCCAAACCCAATTAAGTGCTAACTATGATTCCTAAGATATATTCTAAGCTAAATAAGTCTGTAAGTCTTGGTTCTTCCGACGAGCTTCCGACGAACTTCCGATGATCTCTTGGCAATGTTCTGGCAAACTCCCGGCAAGCTCCTAGACTTTCACGATGATCTTCTTGGGGAGTTCCGATGAGCTTCTCTGGCAAGCTCCGAGACTTCTCAATTAGTTCCACCAGAACTTCCGACGAATATCCGGACTTCCGACGAACTCTCGAACTCCCAACGAAATCGTGTCCTTGACTCCACGACTTCATTTTGCCCCATGCCTTACTATCGTAGTTAATTCTGCACATATAAAAACACACTTCGATTTAGATAATTAATACTAAGCATTAATCATGTTGTCCGGCATGTCATTGGTCCCTCGACACTTCATCTGATTCTTTGACACATCGTCCTCTCTTATGGCCTATTGCCCAATCGGCCAATTGACTCCGCAACTCCGATATCCTTGGCATAAAGTCTGCTCTTTTTGGCCCAATACCCGAATCCATAGCCCAAAGCCTTTTGTCGATACGTCGACCGATCTACCGGCTCGACATCCAATCTGTCAAATCAATATTTCTTAGATATTCATGATACCAAAACATGGTTTCAAATGTTTAACATATAACATACATAATTTCAAAATTTGAAAGGAGAAGGGAAGAATTCAAAGGTACAAAGATTTCAACTATCTCATAAACAAATGAAAGATCAAGTCATGAATCCAAAATTCCATGAATCATTTTGACAAATCTCTTTTTAAATAATCAAAATGATTATCAGAGGTAATCTCAAGTTATTCCAAGAAATCAAGATCAAGATTTTGATAAAAATTTATTCATTTTTAAATCATCAAATCATCAAAATCTCAACATTACTTTCAAGAGATTTAAAATGGCATAAATAATTTTATTGATCTCTTAGTGAAAACTCGATAAGGTAGGGATTTGAGAATTTTTAAGAAAAATACTTTCCACTTTTTGTTTCAACTTATTGATTGATTTCATATAGGCATGTTCTTTTCTTTTATGTCAAATCCATACATCATTCATTAACACCGAAAAAGAACTTTCAAAAGATCGTAAAGTTCGATAATCACAAAAATCATCAAGATCAATAAACCATAAATTACTTCAAAATTATTTTGTTTGTTTGTCATAAAATATGCATTTTTTATGATTATTTTTAAAATCATTAGAAAGGTAATTATGATCCAATTTTATTTTTGCATTTTCATTAAATATGTAATTTTCATTATCATTTTCAAAATTACTAGCATGATCATAATTTTTTATATTTTTATTTTTAAATATATAATTTTCAAGAAAAATAATTATTCTAAACTAACTTAAAAATAACTCATGAAAGAAAATATCATATAATTTTGAAATAAATTAAAGGTATTTTGATTACCTCATCATCGAAAGCCGTTAAGGCATAGTTTGCTACCTCACCTTTGTTGATTTTCTCCTCATCTTCAGAGGAGCTCGATTTATCCCAATTTGTGTTCTTCTTCTTGCATTCAAAGCAAGTAGTTGCATTCTTTTTGTTCTTTAATTTTTGTTTCATTAACTTTTTAAATTTATTTGTCAGGAGTTCAAGTTCACCATCACTTGAGCTTATGCTCGAGTGGTCTTCAATTGTTCTATGTCCCAGATCCTTTCTATTCTTTGAAAGGTGGTTCTCAAGTTCTTCATGTGCATTGCACATCATTTCAAATATGATGAATGAACCAATTAGTTCTTTTATTCTTGTATTATCGTTATTTTCAAATCCCAAGTTTTAAAAAGTAAATGTAAAACTTTGCTAACAAGTTCAAAGTTCAAAAAGGTTATACCAAGAGCTTTTAAACCATTGATGACATCCATAAAATGGGTATACATGTCTCCAATGGTTTTGCTTGGTTTCATATGAAACAGTTCAAAATCATGTAATAAAAGATTGATTTTTGAATCTTTTAATATACTTAAGCCTTCGTGAGTGGTTTCAAGAATATGCCAAATGTTGAAAGCCATTTCGCAAGTAGAAACCTGATTAAATTCATTTTTATCTAAGGCGCAAAATAGAGCATTCAAAACTCTAGCATTCAAAGAAAACATCTTCTTCTCCAAATCATTCCAATCTTTCATTAGAAGAGAAGACCTTTTAAAACCAGATTCGACAATGTTCCATAAGTTCAAATCCAAAGAAAACAAGAAAATACTCATTCGAGTTTTCCAATATATGTAGTCCATCCCATTGAAAAAGGAAAGACGAATGAGAGAGTGACCCTTTTGAAAGCCGAAAAGAGCCATTTTTATTTGGGCATTAAACCAAATATAAAAAACAAGGCTTTGATACTAATTGTTAGGAACGGGGTCAGCACTAAAAGGGGGGGTGAATTAGTGCAGCGATAAAAATTACATCGGTTCAAAAAACCTTCGTACGATAAAACCCGATTTCGACAAAAACCATTTCGAAAAGATCTTTATATTGAAAGCATATGGAAGTGTAGTTGATGTAAAGGAAGGAAGGCAGTTTGCAGTTAAGATAAATAGCAAAACAGAAATGTAAACCGATTTATAGTGGTTCGGTTATCATGACCTACATCCACTCCTCCGATTCCTCTTCCGTCGAGGCCACCGGCATCCACTAATGATCTTCCTTTAATAGGCGAAGATCAACCTCCTTCTTACACCCCACTTCTCCTTTTCACAGGTTTAGGAGACAACCCTTACAAGCACTCACACTCCTCTTACAGAATTCTAAACTTAGAGTGGAGGAGGGAATTTCTAAAGAGATTGCAGTAGTGTTTTCTCACTTTTGAATCCTCAGTTCTTGTGTTCTTTAACTAGGGATAAGAGGGCTATTTATAGACTTTAAGTTGATTTAAACTTGGAGCCTAAAAATATCTCATCCTAAGTTTCCCGGACACGAGCGGTACCATCGCCTGCGCTGAGCGGTACCACCGCCAGTGTCAGTCTGACACTAACACTACACTGGGCGGTACCACTGCTTGGCACCCTGCCAAGAGCGATACAACCACCCAGACTGGCAGTACCACTGCCTAATATAGTCTCGAAGACTGTTCCATGACGGTGAGACTTCTTGGGGCATTGTTTGGGCCTCTCATTGGGCTCAACACAGTCTTTACATGGACCTAGCTGGCCCCTAATTGGGTTGGCCCAAATCCAAACCCAATTATGTGCTAACTACGATTCCTAAGACATATTCTAAGCTAAACAAGTCCATAAGTATTGGTTCTTCTAGCAAGCTTTCGGCGATCTTCCGATGAACTTTCGTCGATCTCTCGACAATGTTCCGACGGACTCCCAACAAGCTCCTGGTCTTTCACGATGATCTTCTTGGCGAGTTCCGATGAGCTTCTCTGGCAAGCTCTGAGACTTCTCGACTGGTTCCGCCAGAACTTCCGATAAACGTATGGACTTCCGATGAACTCCCAAACTCCCAACAAAATTGCATCCTTGACTCCGGGACTTCAGTTTGCTTCATGTCTTGCTATCGTAGTTAATCCTGCACATATAAAAACACACTTCATTCTGGACAATTAATACTAAGCATTAATCATGTTGTCCAGTATGTCATTAGTCTCTCGACACTTCGTCCGATTCTTCGGCGCATCATCCTCTCTTGCGGCCTATTGCCCAATCGGCCAGTTGACTTCGCAACTCTGATATCCTTGGCGCAATATTTGTTCTTCTTGTCTCGATGCCCGAATCCATGGCCTGAAGCCTTCTGTCGATACGTCGACCGATCCACCAGCTCGATGTCCAATCTTCTAACATGTTTTCCTCCGGCATAACATGATTCTTCCTACTTAATTGTATCATCCTGATCGAAGCACCCTGTGTCACTCAAAACATAGATTAAAACATAAACACTTATCAATTGGTTTCATTATCAAAATCTGATATTCAACAGAGGGGGAGGAGAATAGGAGAGGCAAACAAATGCTCTAGCCTATGAACCACTGAATCCCTCATATTTAAAGAGGTTCGCTGTCAAACCCTAATGGATCCTCCCCTATTGGGTATTGGATTTACATCCAATTACCCAAGCCTTTTAGATTAGTGGGTCTCTATCCAATAATCTCTCATGGACTCTTATTGGATCTCATCCATAGGATCCAATAATTCAGGGGCTTATTGGATATCCAATAAGATAGGGGCTCTAGTGGATATCTCATATCTGAACCTCTACTCATCGTAATGCCTACCATATGTGTGTGACCCTCTAGGCCCAATATCGAGCTGGCCATGAGTCATACCTATCAGAACTTCTTCTGAATCAGTGAATTATTATCTTTATAATAATTCACTCGACTCATCGACTATGGACGTACTAGGCCATTATGCCGTAGTCCCCAAACGATATAGGGGAATCCAATCCATTGGACCTATCTATCCTTAGTTATCGTGTACCTATAGTCCCTTATCCATCCAATATCCTAGAAACCGTATATCGGGCATAGTGTTGTCAGACCCATACGGTTTCTACTCGAGTCTCACTATTATCGGATTCTTCTAGAAAACTCTTTCTCTCTCAATCCGAATGACCCTGGCTAGGGATTTGTTTAAATAAGAACATATAGGATATTCCTCTCATGATGTCGAGAGTGAATGATCCTATATCGACACTCAATAGCCCTCGTAAGGTCGACTATCACTCTCAATGACAAGCTGTACTAGATCTGGGACATCCAAACCTGTAAGTTTGGTATCAAAGAGTGGAGCACTCATACAGGACATCCTTGGTGTCTCAAGTCTAAGGACTAGATACACCACTAAGACTACGGAATCGCTGTATGACAATAAGACATCATTAACCATCCAACATTCCGTAAGCGAATCAATCAGTGAACTCATTCTCCAATGAGCACCTGTACTGTATCCCTAGTGTCCCCACACAAGCAGCTATGAGATCAGCTACATCCATCATATGGATGGGTATACAGCATACCAGTCTGTCCGTTTATCTCGATGTCCCTTTCGAGTAACCTATGACCGGAATTATTTAGGATCTATGCTTAAAGGTGATTCATTTTCATTATCATGATCTCATCATGATCTGATTCTCATTGCAAAGATCCAAGGACATCACAATATATACATGCATATATGCAACAGTCAATATAAAGTGATAAATGCTAATAATATAATAAGTAAAAAGATTCCGTGTCAAGTCACACATGCCATCACTCACTTGATTGGCTTGCTGGGCACCTATGACTAGCATGAGAGACTATAGATATATGGCTGTTAGAACAAGTCGGCACTAGGAGGGAGGGGGGTGGGTGGGGGTGGGTGGTGCGTGAATTAGTGCAGCGATAAAAATTATGTTGATTAGGAAAATTTCATTCGATAAAATCATTTCAATAAAGTTTAACTTTGAAAATGTTTGTAAGAGCATGTAACTAAAGTAACGAGGAAGTAAAGCAATTCACAAAAAAGGTAAACAATAAAATAGAAATGCAAACCGATTTATAGTGGTTCGATCGTCGTGACCTACATCCACTTTCGATTCCTCTTCACTCGAGGCCACCGGCTTCCACGACCAGTCTTCCTCTAATGGGTGAAGACTAACTACCCTTTTATACTCTTTTTCCTTTTTATGGGTTTAGGAGACAACCCTTATAAGCCTCACACCTCTCTTGAATGATCTCAAAACTAGTTTGCAAGGAGGAGGACACTTAGTAATTTTACAACCAAAAATAACAACCTCTTTTTACTCTAATTCATTGCTTTCCATATAGGAATAGCTGGGGTATTTATAGACCCAAAATTGTTTCAAAATTAGAGCCAAAAAAGGCCTCATCCCGAGTTTCCCAGGTCCTTACGGTACCACTGCTTGTGTTAGACGATACTACCGCCTATAGCACTGATACTAGGCGATACCACCGTCTGACATAGTCTAGGAGACTGTGTTTGAGTGGTACCACCACATAGACTGACAGTACCACCACCCAATCTGGTGGTACTATCACCTGACATAGTCTTAGAGACTGTGTCTTGGAGACTGAGCCTCTAGCGATGCCATAGCTTAGACTAACGATATCACCTCCTGACCCAACTTTTGGGTCACTAAATGGGCCTTTCTCTTGGCCCAAAATAGCCCCACTTTGGGTCCAATTGGTCCTTAGTTGAGTTGGCTTACTTTCATTCTAAACCAACCCAATTACAACTAAAACTACTTCGATTTAGACAATTATAACAAAGCATTAAGAACATGTTGTCCGGCATGTCATTGGTTCATCGACGCTTCATCCAATCCTTTGGCGCATCATCTTCTTTTGTAGCCTTTTGTCCAATCGGAATGTGGACCTCCGTAACTTCGATCTCCTTGGTGCAATTCCAATCTTCTAGGTCCGATGCCCGAACTTATGGTATAAAGCCTTCTGCCGACACATCGAATGATCCCCCGGCTCGACGTTCGATCTTCTGACATATTCCACTCCGGCCCAACATTGATTCTTCCTGCTTTAATTATCTCTTCATGATCGAAGCTAGTCTTGCGTCACTCAAAATACAGATTAAATCATAAACGCTATCAATTTTTTCATCATCAAAATCCAAGATTCAATAATCTCTCCTTTTTTATGATGACAACCAATTGATGATAGAGTTTAAATCAAACTCTCCCTATCAATGTCATATTGATAGAGCCTTGAATTCAAATTGAATTCAAGTCAAAGTAATTTTAATCATTAATCACATCATATGTAATACATCAGATACATCATTATAATAAAATCATGAGTATTGCATACATAATCAAAGTACATAATACCTATTCATCATTTATATTTTCAAAATCATAATTACATGCATGATTCCAAATCATCATACATAATTTCAAATCATCATTTTAGGCATAATATGCATGATTGTCATGATACCTTCTCCCCCTTTGTCATCAACAAAAAGGAGAGGTGCAACTAACAAGTTTTAGAGATATAATTTCAAATTATTGCATTATAGATATGCAAACTTAGTAAGATAGCAAGTTTTGAAGATGCACGCTAGCAAGTTTTTTACATATGAAAGTTAGCAAAATTTTAAATCTTTTGAGATGTGCAAGATAGCATATTTTTGCATCTTTTTAAAATGTGTAAGTTAGCAAACATTGCTTCTCTTGAGATTTGCAAGATAGCACTTCTTGCTTCTCTTTTGAGATAAGCAAGCTAGCAAGATTTGCCTCTCTTTGCAATGTGCAAGTTTGTAATTTTTTGCTTCTCTTTTGAGTTGAGCAAGCTGGCAAGTTTTGCTCCCCCTTTGTCATTGTCAAAAAGAAGGGATGATTACAATAGTGCAAAACTTTTCCTATTACATAATTTTTCAAATCATCAAATGAAATATATAAAAAAAATAACTTGGTGATGAGATAGACAATTCATGAAATAAAGGTATACAATAATAGATACAAAGGAGTTGTACATAAAAAATTGTAAATATCAAGAAGTCAAGTGACATATCATGGTGTCTTTGGATAAGTCAATAGTGAAAAGAAAGAATCATAGTAAACAATCTTGATTCATAACAAAAATTCTGAAGTTATAATTCTGAGAAATCAAGAGAAACCATGATTCATATAGATAATTCTCTTCTTTAGTAAATGACAAAGGGAAGCATAGGAGAATAAAATGGTAAAATATTTTGATTCATGCATAAGAAATCTCATGATTTATATAGAAAAGCTCCTCTTAAATAAAACGAGAACATGTAATAAGAGATCTTGATTCATAAAAAAATCTAGTATCAAATATCGAGAAATGAAGATGATAAAATGCATTCAAATTCAAATCATCAAAATCACCTTCAAAAGATTCAAAATTACATAAATATATTTATCAATTTCTTATTAAAATATTAATAAAATAGAGATTGAGAAATTTTTAAGAAAAATGTTTTCCTATTTTTAGTTGTTTCAATTTATGTGATTTATTTCATACCAGCATGTCTTTGTCTTTTATGCCAAATCAAAACATGCATCATGTTTAAAACCAAATAATAATATTTATCACAAAAATCATCAAGATAAAAAATGCAACACATAATTCCAAAACATAAGATTTCAAATCATCATTACTTCAAATTCTCATGCATAACATAAAATCATCATGGTACCAAAACTTTTAACATTTGCATTACATCATTATATCATTATGCATCATTAAATCATCA
This sequence comes from Musa schizocarpa, assembly GCA_900464855.2. Classification (NCBI taxonomy): domain Eukaryota; kingdom Viridiplantae; phylum Streptophyta; class Magnoliopsida; order Zingiberales; family Musaceae; genus Musa; species Musa schizocarpa. The sequence continues at coordinate 9,668,466 of LS990925.1, read as the reverse complement.
AACATGATTTCATAAAGCATTTTCAATCAAAATTATTTTATTTATTGTAGTAATGTATTTTTCTTCTTTAGTGAATCTAACTTATTGCATTTAGTGTAAGGAGTTAATATGCAATTGTCATGCTCAAATTTTTAATTTTTTTTAAATTCACTAGAAAGAGAAGCATAATATTTTTTTATATTTTTTTTACTAACTAATTTAAAAATAACTCATAAAAAGCATCAAGTAATTTCATAGTAAAGTAAAGGAGTTTCGAGTGAGTCATTTACCTCATCATCGAGAGCCACCAAAGCGAAGTTCGTCACTTTGACTTCAACAGTTTGCCCCTCGTCTTCAGATGCACTCGTTTCATCCCAAGTTGTCTTGAGTGTCTTCTTCTTCTTTGGCAACCTCTTCCTTTTAAGTTTATTTTTATTATTTGATTATTGTTTTATAAACTTTTTAAACTTTGTTGTTATGAGATCAAGTTTATTATCACTTGAGCTTTCACTTGAGTGATCTTCTTTTGTTATAAGTGTCAAATCCTTCCTATTCTTTGAAAGGTAGTTCTCATGTTCATTTTGTGTTATACAACTTATTTCATAGGTCATTAAAGACCCGATAAGTTCATCAAGTGGAAACTTGTTTAAGTCTTTTGTCTCTTGTATTACAGTTACTTTTGAATCCTATTTTTTAGAAAAAGATCGTAAAACTTTATTAACAAGTTCAAGGTTTGAAAAACATTTGCTAAGAGCTTTTAAACCATTGATAACATCTGTAAAATGGGTGTACATGTCTCTAATGGTTTCACTTGGTTTTACATGAAACAACTAAAAATCATACATCAAAAGATTTATCTTAGAATATTTAATTCTACTAATGCCTTCATGTGTGATTTCAAGATAGTGCCAAATATCATACGTAGTTTCACAAATAGAAAACCGATTAAATTTAATTTTATCTAAAGTGTAAAATAAAGCATTCATAGCTTTAGCGTTCAAGAAAAAAGTTTTCTTCTCCAAAGCATTTTATTCATTCATTGGATTATAAGACTTTTCAAAACCATATTTGATAATATTCCATAAATTCAAATCCACATAAAGCAAGAAAACTCTCATTCGAGTTTTCCAATTAGTCTAGTCCGTCCCACTTAATATAGGAGGACAAATAATAGAGTGACCCTTTTGAAATTCGATAAAAGCCATTTTTCTTGAGTGTTAAACCAAATGAGAAAAACTTGGCTCTAATATCAATTGTTAGGATAAAGTCGGCACTAAAAGGGGAGGGTGAATTAGTACAGCGATAAAAATTACATTAATTTGAAAATTTTCATTCGATAAAATCGGTTTGACAAAGTTTAACTTTAAAAACATTCGTAAGAGAGTGCAGGTAAAGTAATGATGAAGTAAAATAGTTTGTAATAAAGGTAAACAACAAAATAGAAATGTAAACTGATTTATAGTGATTTAGTCATCATGACCTGCATCAACTCCTGATTCCTCTTCATTTGAGGCCACCAGCTTCCACTACCGATCTTCCTTCAATGGACGAAGGCCAACTACCCTTTTACACTCTTTCTCTTTTTCATGGGTTTAGGAGATAACCCTTATAAGCCTCATACCTCTCTTGAATGATCTCAAAACTAGAAAGCAAGGATGAGGATACTTAGCAATTTTATAACCCAGAATAACAACTTCTACTTTAATTCATTGCTTTCCATGTAGAAATAGATAGGATATTTATAGACCCCAAATGGCTTCAAAATTAGAGCTAAAAAAAGTCTCATCCCAGGTTTCCTAGGTCCTAGCAGTACCATCGCTTGTGCTAGGCGGTACTACCACCTAAAACACTAACACTAGATAGTACCAACGCTTAGTCTAGCAGTGCCATCACCTAACATAATCTAGCAGACTATGTTTGGGCGGTACCACCACCTAACACTGGACAATACCACCACCCAATTTGGGGTACTACCACCTAACATAGTCTTAGAGACTATGTCTTAGAGATTAAGCTCTAGTAGTGCCACCACCTAACCCAACTTTTGGGTCACTGAATGGGCCTTTCTATTAGCCCAAAATAGCCCCACTTTGGGCCCAATTGGTGCTAGTCGTAGGTGCCCTACAAGCCAATTACGTGAGTGATGGCATGTGTGACTTCACACACAGTCTTTTTACTTATTATTATTATTTAGCATTTTATCACTTTATATTGCTTGTTGCTTGAATATAATTATAATGTTCATGGATCTATGCAATGAGAATCATATCGTGATGAGATCATGATAATTAGACCAATTCGCCTTTAAACATAGATCCTAAATAATCCTGATTATAGGTTACTCGAGAGACATCGAGATAACCGGACAGACTAGGGTGTTGTATACCCATCCATATGATGGATTTAGTTGGTCTCATAGCTACTCGTATGGGGACACTAGGGATACAGTACCGGTGCTCATTGGGGAATGAGTTTATTGATTGATTTACTTACGGAATATTGTGTGGTTGATGATGCCTTATTGTTTGACAGTGATTTTGTAGTCCTAGTGGTGTATCTGGTCCTTAAACTTGAGACATCAAGGATGCCCTGTATGAGTACTCTATTCTTTGATACTGGACTTATAGGTCTGGACGTTCCAAATCTAGCACAACTGGTCATCAGGATTGGTAGCAAATCTTACGAGGACTATTGAGTGTCGATAGAAGATCATCCACTCTTGGTGTCATAAGAGGAATATCTCATATGTTCTTTCTTAGACAAATCCTCGGCCAGGGTCATTCGGATTGAGAGAGAAAGAGTTCTCCGGGAGAATCCAATTAGAGCGAAACTCGAGTAGAAACCATATGGGTTTGATGACACCATGCCCGGTATATGGTCTTTGGGATATTAGATGAATGAGGGACTATTGGTATATAGTAACTGAGGACAAACAGGTCTAATGGATTGGATTCTCCTATATCGTCTGGGGACTATGGGTAGTGGCCTCATACGTCCGCAATTGATGAGTCGAGTGAATCATTATAGAGATAAAATTCATTGAGCTAGAAGGGGTTCTGACAGGTATGACTCATGACCAGCTCGATATTGGGCCTAGAGGGTCACACACATATGGTAGACATTACGATGAGTAGAAGTTCAGATATGAGATATCCGTCGGAGCCCTTATCTTATTAGATATCAATAAGCCCATGAATTATTGGATCCTATGGATGAGATCTAATAAGAGCTAATGAGAGATTATTGGATAGAGATCCACTAATCTAAGAGGCTTGAGAAGTTGGATGGAGATCCAATACCCAATAGGGTAAGATCCATTAGGGTTAAGTTAACAAGGGACCTCTATAAATAGGAGGGAACCAATGGTTCATAGGCTAGAGCCATTTTGGGTTGCCTCCCCCATTCTCCTCCCCTTCTCCTCCTCAAATAGTAGGCTTGGAGTTTTGAAGAGTATCGTTGCAACCCTACTCTGTGGATCACTTCTAGAGAGGAGGATGCTTGACCTCCTTCACTCTCTGCTAGAGATCTGTAGGGATTCAGGGATATATGATCTCCTTAGATAACATAATCTTTAATATATGCAGTTTTAAGTTTCGTGGTTTTTGCGCACCAATCTTGGCAAGACGACGAATACATCTTTTAGGAAATTGATAATTTTATTTTTTAATATTCTTCCACTACGCATGTGATGTCGCCCATAGATTTCTCTATAGTTGACCCCTAATTGAGTTGGCTTAATTACATTTTAAACCAACCCAGTTATAACTAAAACTACTTTGATCTAGACAATTATTATAAAGCATTAATCAAATGTTTTTCAGCATGTCATTGGTTCATCGGCACTTCGTACAATCCTTCGATGCATCATCCTCATTTGTAGCCTTTTGTTCAATCAGCATGTTGACCTCCGTAACTCCGATCTCCTTGGTGCAATGTTCGTTCTTCTAGGCCCGATGCCTGAACTCATAGCTTGAAGCGTTCTATTGACATGTCGACCGATCCCCTGGCTTAACGTCCAATATTTTGACATGCTCCACTCTGGCTCAACATTGATTCTTCTTGCTTTAATTGTCTCTTCTTGATCGAAGCTAGGCTTGCATCACTCAAAATGCATATTAAATCATAAACGCTATCAATTGGTTTCATCATCAAAATCTGAGATTCAACAATGGTAACTAAGGATAGCTCGATATTGAGCCTATAGGGTCATACACATATGATTGTGTCGCGATGAGTAGAGGTTCAGATATAAGATATCCGTTGGAGACAAAGGGGCATAGGCTAAACACCTTTTGGCTATCACCTCCTATCCATTACGTGGTGCATGTGGAGAGGAAGATCGTACAATAATTTGAGGAGTGCCTTCTGTTGGGAAATCTAGGGGGCGACATCAGATGCGCAGTGGAAGAACAAGAAAACAAATTCTCCGATTCCCAAAGAGATATTCGTCGTTGTGCGAAGATTGGTGCGCAAAATTCATAAAACTTAAAACTGCGTATAGAGTAGATTGTGTTACCTAAGGATATCATATATCCCTGTTTCCTTGCATATCTTTAGGAGAGGGTGAAGGAGGTCAAGCGTCCTCCTCTCTAGCGGTGATCCATACAGTAGGGCTGTGACGACGCTCCTTAAAACTCTAGGCCTGCTCTGAGGTAAAGAGGGGGAGGAGAATAGGAGAGGCAAGCAAAGGCTCTAGCCTATGAAGCTCTGAATCCCTCCTATTTATAGAGATCCCCTGTCAAACCCTAATGGATCCTCGCCTAGTGGGTATTAGATCTACATCCAATAACCCAAGCCTTTTAGATTAGTAGATCTCTATCCAATAATCTCTCATGGGCTCTTACTGGATCTCATCCATGGGATCCAATAATTTAGGGGCTTATTGGATATCCAATAAGACAAGAGCTTCGTCGGATATCTCATATCCGAACCTCTACTCATCGCAATGTCTATCATATGTGTGTGACCCTATAGGCCCATTATCGAGCTGGCCGTGAGTCATACCTGTCAGAACTCTTTCTAACTCAATGAATTATTATCTCTGTAATAATTCACTCGACTCATCGACTACGGACGTACTAGGCCACTACGTCGTAGTCCCAAACGATATAGGGGAATCCAATCCATTAGACCTGTCTGTCCTCAGTTACCGTGTACCTATAGTCCCTCATCCATCTAATATCCCAAAGACCGTATATCTAGCATGGTGCTGTCAGACCCATACGGTTTCTACTCGAGTCTCGCTCTAATCGGATTCTCTTGGAGAAACCTTTCTCTCTCAACCTGAATGACCTTAGCTAGGGATTTGTCTGAGCAAGAACACATGGGATATTCCTCTCATTACGCTAAGAGTGGATGATCCTCTATCGACACTCAATTGCCCTCGTAAGGTCGACTACCACTTCCAATGACCAACTGTACTAGATCTGGGATAGCCAAACCTATAAGTCTGGTATCAAAGAGTGGAGCACTCATACAAGACATCCTTGGTGTCTCAAGTCTAAGGACTAGATATACCACTAGGACTACGGAATCGCTGTCTGACAATAAGGCATCATCAACCATCCAACATTCCGTAAGCGGATCAATCAGTGAACTCATTCTCTAATGAGCACTTGTACTGTATCCCTAATGTCCCTAAACGAGCAGCTATGAGACCAGCTGCATCCACCATATGGACGGGTATACAGCACACCAGTCTATCCGGTTATCATGATGTCCCTCTCGAGTAACCTATGACTGGGATTATTTAGGATCTGTGTTTAAAGGTGAATCGATCTCATTATCGTGTTCTCATCACGATCCGATTCCCATTGCACAAATCCAAGGACATCACATTATATATATGCATATATGCAATAGTTATAAAGTGATATATGCCAAAATATAATAAGCAAAAAGGATTCTGTATCAAGTCACACGTGCCATCACTCACGTGATTGGCTTACTGGGCACCTATGACTAGCAATCTCCCACTTGACCTAAAGCCAATCACCTATGTGTCTGATCCCCATCAGACCCCTGTGACGCTCAAAGACAATCTGAGACAACGACTTTGTCAGTTGATCTGTAATGTTTTCTTCGGATGGAACTCTTTCTACTGCTACATCTCCTCGGGTTACAATCTCTCTGATTTGGTGGAATCTCCTCAGAACACTTCTGATGAGACTCGGGTTCCCTTATTTAAGTAATCGCCCCATAGTTGTCGCAATATAAGGAAGTCGGCTTCTCGCTATCCGACATGACTCCCAAATCTGTGATGAACTTCTTCAACCAGACTCCCTCCTTTGCTGCATTTGATGCAGCACTGTACTCCACCTCTGTGTTCGAGTTAGTAGTAGTATCGTGCTTGGAACTCTTCCAACACACTGCTCCTCCATTTAAGGTGTACACATACCCCGAATTCGCCTTGCTATCATTGATATCAGACTAAAAACTTGAGTCTGTGTAGCCTTCAACCTTAAGGCTACTACCTCCATATACTAGTAAAAGATCCTTAGTCGTTCTTAAGTACTTAAGGATACACTTTACTGCTTTCCAGTGCTCCAAGCCTGGATTTGCCTGATACCTGCTCGTGACACTCAGAGCATGCGCTATATCAGGCCTAGTACATAGCATGGCATACATGATAGACCCTATTGCTGAGGCATAAGGTATCATATCCATATTTTCCCTTTCTTCTGGAGTCTTTGGGGACATACTTGTAGAAAGCGATATCCCATGTCTCATCGGTATGAGACCTCTCTTGAAATTTTTCATGTCAAACCATTTGACAATGGTTTCTATGTACCTGGACTGGGACAAGCCAAGCATCCTCTTAGATCTATCTCTATAGATTCTAATCCCCAAGATATAGAATGCTTCCCCTAAGTCCTTCATGGAGAAGTGTCTAGATAACCAGGCCTTTACTATGGATAGCATTCCTACGTCATTCCCAATGATCAGGATGTCATCAACATATAACACCAAAAAGGTGGTAGCGCTCCCACTTACCTTTCTATACACACAAGGCTCATCTTCATTTTTAACGAAGTCATAAGATCTGATTACCTCATCAAATCTTATGTTCCAACTTCGGAAAGCTTGCTTTATTCCATAAATGGATCTAAGCAACCTACACACCTTATCTGGGCAGATCTTGGATATGAATCCCTCAGGTTGCATCATATACACCTCCTCCTCGAGGTTCCCATTGAGGAATGTAGTTTTCACATTCATCTACTAGATCTCATAATCATAGTGTGCTGTAATAGCTAATAGAATTCTGATGGAATTTAGCATTGCTACGGGTGAGAAGGTTTCATCTACTAGATCTCTTAGGAGGATGGGTTACTCTATCAGACCTACGTAAAGTTGAAACTTGTGTATTAGGTACCTGAACACACTCGGGCTGTAGAGTGGTGCTTGAGCTTGGTTCTCCAACCTCGCTCAACTCTATCATGCTCCCACTATCTCCGCCAAGAATGTGTTCCTTCTCAAGGAACACTACTCTCTTAGTTATAAAGACCTTTTGGTCCTCGAGATGATAGAAATAATATCCACAAGTTTCCTCGGGGTATCCCACAAATTTGCATCGCTCTGTCCTCGATTCTAACTTATCGGGATTGTGTCTTTTAACGTGGGCAGGGCAGCCCCAAATCTTAACAACATTAAGATTAGGCTTCTTCCCTTTCCATATCTCATATGGTGTAGGCACTACCGACTTAGTTGGAACTCTGTTCAGAAGGTAAGCTGTAGTCTCTAGGGCATATCCCTAGAATATGATGGGTAGGTCAGCGAAACTCATCATAGACCGTACCATATCTAATAACGTACGATTCCTCCTTCCAGAGACACCATTGAGCTGAGGTGTATAAGGAGGTGTTCATTGGGATAATGTCCCATGGTCCTTGAGGAACTAAGTAAACTCTATACTTAAGTACTCACCTCCTCGATCTAATCGAAGTGTTTTGATACTCTTTCCAGTCTGGTTCTCCACCTCATTCTTATACTCTTTGAATTTCTCAAAAGCCTCGGACTTGTACTTCATTAAGTACACATATCCATACCTTGAGAAATCATCAGTAAAGGTAATGAAGTAGGAGTAACCACCAATGGCATGAGTTGACATGGGTCCACATACATCACTATGTATGAGTTCCAACAGCTTAGTGGCTCTTTCTCCAGTTCCACTAAATAGAGAGTTGGTCAGTTTTCCACGAAGGCAAGGCTCGCAAGTTGCATATAACACATAGTCGAATGGATCTAGATATCCATCATTTAGCAACTTTTGAATCCTTCCCTCAGGGATGTGACCTAGCCAACAATGCCATAGGTATGCACTGTTCACCTTATCTCGTTTCCTTTTAGACACATTTACATTCATGAATATACCTGAAGCTTCTTCAAGCTTCTATTTCGCTCTTTCTGCAAGACACATTTACAGTGCCCATCTTTACCATAGTAGAAGCACTGGCCTTTGTCCTTTGCTGGGTCTTTCTTAGCAACCTTTGCTTTACCTGGTCTGCCCTTGCCCTTTCCCTTCTTAAAGAACCTTTCTGCTTTCTTTTTCTTTCTGGTCTCAACAGTATAGAGAATTGGCTTCTCTTTCTTAATAGTACTCTCTACCTCCCTCAATATATTGAGGAGCGGAGAGTCACCTCAAGCTTGTTCATATTAAAATTTATTATGAATTGTGAAAAAGGAATCTAGTAGGGACTGAAGCATAATGTCCGCACACAAGTTATCCTCTAGGACCATTCCTAGACCTGTGAGTTTCTCTATCCACTCAATCATCTTTAGGACATGGTTCTGAACCGGTGTCCCCTCAGTCATCCTAGCACAGAAGAGGCTCTTGGATATCTCATATCACAGAGTCCTTCCCTGTTCCTCAAATAATTTACGGACATGTAGGAGAATGGATCTGGCATCCATCTTTTCATGTTATCTCTATAACTCAGGAGTCATAGAGCCCAACATATAGCACTGAGCAAGAGTGGAGTCATCAATGGACTTCACGTAGCGAGCGATCTCATCCTCGCTTGCCCCTTCTACGGACGCAAACATCACTGTATCAAGGACATACACGGTTTTCTCCGTCGTGAGAACAATTCTCAAGTTACGGAGCCAATCCATATAATTTGGACCAGTGAGGCGGTTGACATCAAGTATACCACGTAAGAGATTTGAAAGCCACATTTTCTGAAAATAAAGATGCAGCAGAAATGAATAAAAAGCAGATTTTACAAGAAATAAACTATCAAGATATGAACTTCTATCTTAATATGCTCCCACTATTTTACTAACGAGTCACGCGACACCCTCAGCACGTGAAACAGAAGTCTCCGGCAGACTTCTAGTGGGGATCAGGATCCAATCAGCATCTTAGTGTAACCTCGAGGGACTCGACCAATCACACTAAGCCTAAAAGGTAGGCAACTCTTGCCGATCACAACTCCTTGTGATTCCCGTCCTGTTCGGCCTCCAAATCACCATAGTCTCGAGGGACTCGACCAACTATGATGCTCGGTTAAGTCAACACCTTCGTTACAAGATGAGTTTGATTTGATGATATGCCCTTGAGGGACTCGACCAAGCATACCATGTCCTCAGGTCACCGGTGACATCTCCATTGTAAGCAAGATAGCGAATCGCAATATAGGTAAGTCTCAAGGGACTCGACCAACTCAACCTACACCGGGAATCAGTTCCTACTTATAACGATGGATGGCCACGTGGGTCAATCTAATTGCCTCACGTTTACCAACTTAATATTATCGAGAGAGATGTTTCTATGATTTGGTCTCCTAATATGATATGTCACACAGATACATATTTAAGATATATCTACATCACATGCAAATATATATACATATCTAGTATATGTATAAGCAATCATACCAGATGATCATGGACCATAACCTAATGTGATTAGGCCTGAGCCAGTAGGCCTAATCACTTACATCAAGATCTATATGCGCAACGGTGCATCTCCATGCCCTGTGATTGTCCATCTCATCCTCGTCGATTCCGTCGACATCTTGATGCTTCTTCATGCATCGCGATCATCTATCTCATAGGTCCCGCTATCGCATCCACGCTCCCGCTGCGCCTCCTCATGTGATTACAACTTAATCATAGGCACATAAGCCCGATAATAAATGAGAAATATAATGGAGGCTCGTAGACCCCAATAATAATAATCACAAGTACACACATCATACGGTCCATGATCATCCGTCCATACATCATACATCACATGTATAATTAATCATCATCATGTAGGACTACTAGATAATGATAAAAATAATAATCAACTAAACCTTTTAATCAATTAGTATTTTATGAAATCAGGGATATATAGGGAATTTCTGAATTTATAGGGGTATTTTCATAATTTAGACAAGAGACAAAAACTGGAATTTCTCAAATTCCGAGGGCCAAAACTATCTTTTGCCCAAAAAACCCTAAAGCCCTACACCCCTTTGTTGCCGCCGCCGCCACCCTACTTAGCTGTCTCGGCGATCTTGTGCCGTCCCAGTAGGTGGAAGCCCTGCTGGTGGCCCCATGAGTCTTGTTCCCATGGTATAGTGCCCATTGGGCGACCACCCCTATGGGGGGGTTTGCCTGCAGGAGTAGCAGTCGCAAGCTTCGTTAGTATTTTATGAAATCAGGGATATATAGGGAATTTCTGAATTTATAGGGGTATTTTCATAATTTAGACAAGAGACAAAAACTGGAATTTCTCAAATTCCGAGGGCCAAAACTATCTTTTGCCCAAAAAACCCTAAAGCCCTACACCCCTTTGTTGCCCGCCACCCCATCTTGGCGGGGGCGCAGGCTGGGCGCCAGAGGTGGAGTGAGCCCCATGGTATTTGCCCATGAGTCTTTGTGCCGGGTATAGTGCCCCGCTGGGCGACCACCCCTATGGGGGGGTTTGCCTGCAGGAGTAGCAGTCGCAAGCTTCGTTACCTTGTGGCGCCTTAGCCCGCGAGCGCAGCGGCCGCAGGCGCCTCACCCCATGGTGCCTCTGCTCGCGGGTCCAGCACCCGTAGGCGTCGCCCTTGCGCGCGGGCACATTGCCCGCTAGCAGGTGGCTGCCTTGCCTGTAACCCTACTTGTCGGCACCATGTGGTAACGACCGCGGGTGGGGCACCCGCGGGCTGCCAGCCCCACCTGCGGCAAGCAAGCCGTCGGCCGGCTGCTGTAGGTGCAACCCCTATGCTGCTTGCCTTCGGCTGTGCTGCATGCACGCAGATCAAGGGAAGCAACCGTCGCTGCCCTTCCTTGTTTTTGCGTCAATGATTTTGATGTCAAAATTCTTCCTAAACATAACACACGCAGTTCAAAACCAATTATTCGCACGAACAACCTAGCTCTGATACCACTATTGGGAAATCTTGGGGGCGACATCATATGCGCAGCGGAAGAATAGGAAAATAAAATCCCTGATTCCCAAAGAGATGTTCATCATGTTAGGATCGGAGCTCCACTAAGGGGGGGGGGTGAATTACTACAACGGATTAAAACTTTGATTTTGGAAAAATCTTTCATACGATAAGAACAAATATTGATGAAAACCGATTTGGAAGCTTGATAACTTAGAAGCATATGGAAGCGTAGTGACTAAGTAAAGAAGTTTGTAGTATGTAAATGGCAAGCGTAGGATGCAAACTGTTGAATCCCGTATTTTGATGATGAAACCACTTGATATGTGTTTATGTTTTAATCTATGTTTTAAGTAACGCAGGATGCTTCGATCATGATGAGACAATTAAAGCAGGAAAAATCATGCTGTGCCAGAGAAACATGTCAGAAGATTGGACGTCGGGTTGGTGGATCGGTCGACGTATCGACAGAAGGCTTCAGGCCGTGGACTCGAGCATTGGGCCAAGAAGAGCGGGTATTGTGCCAAGGATATCGGAGTTGCGGAGTCAACTGGCTGATTGGGCAATAGGCCGCAGGAGAGGACGATGCGCCGAAGAATCAGACGAAACATGTTGAATCTCGGATTTTGATGATGAAACTAATTGATTGTGTTTAGATGTTTAACTATATTTTGAGTGATGCAGGTCTACTCGATCAGGATTAGACAATTGACGCAGGAGGAATTGACGTTGTGCCGGAGGAGATCACGTCAGGATATTGGACGGCAGAAGGCTTTGAACGTCGGGCATCGGGTCAAGGAGAGCGGAATTGCGCTAAGGATATCGGGGTTGCAGAGGTCAACCACTGATTGGGCAACAAGCCACAAGCGAGGATGATGCATTGAAGAATCGGATGAAGCGCCAACCAATGACGTGCTGGGCAACAAAATATCAATTCGCGTTGTAATTGTCTAAATCGGAGTAGAGTTTTAGTTTGTGTGTGCAGGAGTAACTACGATAATGACAAAGACATAAAGTGAAACAAGTGTCGGAGTCAAGCGTGAAGGATTCGTTGGGAGTTCGAGAGTTCGACGGAAGTTCGAAGGTTCATCGGGAATGCTGCCGGAACTAGCCTAGAATGAGTAGGGAGATTGCCGAAGGGTTTTTCGGAAGCTCGCAAAAAGGTTCGTTGGAAGTTCACGGAGCTCGCTGAGAAAGATCGAAGCTTGCCGAAGAAGCTCATTGGAACTCACCAAGATCAAATTGTGAAGTCTAGGAGCTTGCCGGGAGTCCGTATAATGGTTTCCGAGAGTTTATCGGAAGACCGCCGGAAGTTCGCCGAAAGCTCGCCGAAAGAAGTCTTGACTTGCAGACTTTGTAATAGCTTAGGAAATGTCTTTAAATTCGTAGTTAGCACGTGAATTAGGGTTAGGATTAGGTATTAATCCTATAACCCAAGTAGGGGCCAATTGGGCTCGAGTTCGGACTGGTTTGGGCCAAGTTTGGAGCCCAACCAGTGAGCTGAAATAGTGTAGGCGGTGGCACCGCCTAGAACCCGAGATCTGAGTGGTGGCACCGCTGGACTGAGCGGTGGCAACGCCCAGCACCCGAGAGATCGGGCGGTGGCACCGCCACTGATAGGCAGTGGCACCGCCAGCCTCGGAAACCTAAGAGAATTCAATTTTTGGAGCTCAAATTTGAATCCTCTTGGGGCCTATAAATACCCCTCAATTCTCAGCTGAGATTACAACCTTTGAGAAGCAAGAGAGTGAGCCAAAAGTCTTAGTAAAGTCTTTAGCAAGTTTTTGTCTTCAATTGCTTTGAGTGTTCACCTCCTTCTTTCTATTAAAAAATTTGTAAAAGTGTGAACCACTTGTAAAAGGTTGTAAGAGGGGTATTAGTCCTTCCCCTACAAGAGATTTTCTAGTGGAAGTTGGGAGCCTCTTCGAAGAAGGCTTCACAAGTGGATGTAGGTCATTTTGACCGAACCACTTTAAAACTACTGTGTTATCTGGTTTGCATCCTAATCTTGCCATTTATATACTGCAAATTTCTTTACTTAGTCATTACGCTTCCATACGTCTCTAAGTTATCAAGCTTCCAAATTGGTTCTCATTGATATTATTTGTTATCGTGCGAAAGATTTTTCCGTAACCGAAGTTTTAATCCGCTGCACTAATTCACCCCCCCCCCTCTTAGTGCCATTCCGATCTTAACAATTTGTATCAGAGCCTGGTATTTCTCATTTCGGATTTACACTCGAGAGAAATGGCTCGTCATGACTTTCAAGAGGACTTATCGGTTGTTCGTCCATCGTTGTTTAACGGATTGGACTACACATATTGGAAAACTCGAATGAGAGTTTTCTTGATTTCTATGAATTTGGATTTATGGAATATCGTTGAAAATGGTTTTCAACTTCCCTCTAAACCGATGAAAGAATGGTCAGATTTGGAAAAGAAGTATTTTTCTTTAAACGCAAAGGCTATGAATGCCTTATTTTGCGCTTTGGACAAAAATGAGTTCAATCAGATTTCTACATGGGAAACGGCTTTTGATATTTGGCGAACACTTGAAATCACGTACGAGGGAACTAGTAGAGTCAAAGACTCGAAAGTTAACATTTTATTACATGATTTTGAGCTTCTTCGAATGCAACCAAGCGAGACTATTGGCGACATGTATACTCGTTTCATGGATGTCGTCAATAATCTAAGAGTTCTTAGTAAATCTTTTTCGAATTTTGATCTCGTAAGCAAGATCTTAAGATCCCTTCCAAAAAGGTGGGATCCTAAAATAACCACAATACAAGAAACAAAAGATTTAAATATTTTTCCACTTGAAGAACTTATCGGCTCATTGATGACATATGAAATGGTGCGCAATGCACATGATGAACACGATGAACACTTGAACCACCTTCCAAAGAATAGGAAGGATTTGGAACTCCGGACAAACGAATACCACTTGAGTGATGACTCAAGTGATGAGGACAATGATGAACTTGAACTTCGAACACTAAATCTTAATAAGTTTATTAAACAAAAATCTAAAATAAACAATGAACTTGAACGGAGGACGAGGCCAAAGAAGAGGAAGGCAACCAAGGATGATTCAAAAACTTCCAAAGGTGAAACGGCGAATTGGGCTTTTACGAGCTTTGACTACAAGGTAAGTAACTCAACTCTCTTGAATTATTTTGAAATTACATAATACTTTTCATGAGTTATTTTTAATTTAGTTTAGGATTAATTTTCTTAAAAATTACATGAAAATAAAAAATTAGAAATCATGCTTATCATTCTAGTAATTTTGAAAATAATCATGAAAATTGTATGTTTATGATAAACAAAATGATTTTGATTAAAAATACCTTATGAAATATGATATCATGCCTAATAAATTTATTTTTTGAGGCTATGCATGATGATGATGAGTTTTAGGTAATTTATAGTTTATTAATTATTGATGATTTCCATAACGATCTTTTATAATTTATGAATTATCGATTTATACCATGATGAAAGTTGCTTTCGAAAATGAGGCACAACTTTTGTATGCAAACTAAGCATGAAAAAATAGATTCACCTAAAAAGAAAAATGTATGACTACAACAAATAACAAATGATTTTGATTGAAAATACTTTATACTCAATGAAACCATCATTAATGAATATGCTTTATGTTTAATAGTTTCTTTGGCTTATATGCTCTATCATGATAAATATTTTAAAAATAAATAAACTCATGTTTGATTTGAAGTAATGCTTAATGATGATGCTTAATGATGTATTTTTTGATTTGACATAAAAGTGGCTTTAAAAAATGATGTATGTTTTGGTTTGACATAAATGAAATAGGCATGCTTATAGGAAATAGTGAAGTGTCATGCTTGACAATTGTATACTTAACGATGCATAAAGTTGTAATAAAAATATTAATATTTTAATACTATGATTTGATGATTTTATGCATGACATTGTAAAGTTATATATAATAATACATAATGATGAAATTATGTAATAAAAATATTAAACATTTTGAAACCATGTTTTAGTGTCATGTATATTGATCATGCTTAATAAATTTTGAAATTATGCATGATGAATCTTACGATTTATGGATTATTGATTTTTATCATAATGAAAGTACCTTATTGATCTTTGTTGTAATAAATCTTACTCTTTTGGTTTTAGACATGATACATATTTTTATTAGGCATAAATGAAACAAAATCATATGTTTTGAAACAATCGAAAAGAGAAAAACATTCTTGAAAATTATTTTGTTCAATCTTATTGATTTTGATGAATCCATTTGTATCATCTTTGTGAATCTCTTGGATTTTGTTAATGATTTTGTTGATTTAAATTTGAATAAATTTTTATCGAAATCACGATCTTGATCTCTTGAAATTTATAACATGAAATTCTTTATGAATCAACATTGTTTTCTATTTAAAAGGAGATTTGTCGAAATGTTTCATAGTCTTTTAGTATTCATGATCTTGATAATTATGTTTTGAAACTTTATGTAAACCAAGAATGTTCATCATGATTTGAATATTTAAAGAGGAGAATTTTCTAGATGAATCATGATTTTGATGATTGAATATTTAATGTGCATGAATTGAGATCTTGCTCTCCTACTATTCTTTTTGCTATTCACCAAAAGGAAGACTAATTCTAATAAACCATGATATGCTATATGAATTTTATTGTATTCATGAAGTAATATCTCATCACTAATTTTTGTTTATATTTCTTCATGTGATGATATGAATGTATGAAACACTTATGATATGATTTTTTTTTATACAATTCCATGTATTCGTGAAATATTTATCTCATCACCCAATTAATTCCTCTTGATACTCCTAATGTGATGAAGTAAAATTATGCATGAAATACAAATGGGGAGAAGTTTTGATCATGCATGGTAGGATATAATTTGACAAATTGATACCATCATGATATGAAACATTTATGATTCGCAATGATGTATGCAATACTTGTGCTTTCTAATTATGATGTGATGTATTACATATGTTGTAAATCATGATTTAAAATACTATGAGTTTTTGCTAAAATGATGTATTATAAATATTGATTTAATGTTTTGTATCATGAATACTTTAAATGATGAATGTTTGGTATCATGATCAAAATGTTGACAAATAGTTAAAAATTTTAGTATCATGTATGACGTCCTCATAATGTTGTTCGATTTATTCAATATCGTGTATGAATGAATATAAGGTTTTTGAAAATGTGCATATTCTAATTTGAAAATATAATGATACACAAATAAGATTGATACTTACCTTTGTCATAATTGATGTAAAGGGTCTTCCCCTCTATTTGACAATGACATAGGGGGGCCAAATTTTGCTAGCTAGCTTGCAAATATCAAGAGAAGCAATGAGTGCTAAGTTACACATTTTGAGAAATATTGCTAGCTCAAGATGCAAAATTTGGAAACTTGTATATTACAAAAGAAGTAAAACTTGCAAGCTTGCACTTCTCAAAAAGAGAAGAAAGATATTGCCTATCGAAAGAAGCAAAAAGTGCAAAACTTAGAAAACTTGCAATATAATTGCTCTTGTCATGCTTTGTATCAAAAATAGGTTGATATCCTTAAAAGTATCGCATTAAAGTTTTTTAGTATTGCAATGTATCACATGTATCGTAAATTGAAATTTTTGAGACTATTATCATATCATGTTTAACAATTGATGTCTTTCATGACATGATTTCTTTGCATTTTTGTCTTGTATGTATCATGTGATGATTGAAATATTGATTGATGCAATTCATAATTTATGAAAAGTCTAAATCATTGGTTCCTCTCCTTCTTTTCGGCAATGACATAGGGGGAGAAAGATTGCTAGCTCAAGGCAAATGTTGGCTAGCTTCTACTCTTCCCTTCTTTTCGACAAAAACAAAGGGGAGAAAGCTTTTGCTAGTTAGAACATGTAAAGAAAAGCAAAGTACAATCTTGCATAAGAAGCAAGTGTTGAATTGTCATGATTGAACTTAAGAATCTTGTTATGCTTTTGTGCTTATATGTTGTGATGAAAATCTAGCTTCATGTTGCAAAAACTTGCATATCTTTTAAAATAGCTAGAGCTACTTCTCCTTTTTGTTGATGACATAGGGGGAGAAGTATATTGATGACTTCATGCATTGAATTGAATATTTTATATATATTTGCATGATGGTTTAAATATTTTTCATAACATGTGATGAATGTTACTTGGATTTGGGATAATCCAAGTGTTCTATCAATGGCAAATTGATAGGGGGAGTTTGGTTAAACTCCGGGGAGTTAAGGTTAACTCCGTTAGTCAACAATTGGTTGTCATCATCAAGAAGGGGGAGATTGTTGAATCTCAAATTTTGATGAAGAAACTAATTGATTGTGTTTAGATGTTTAATTTCATTTTGAGTGATGCAGGTCTACTTGATCAGGATTAGACAGTTGACGCAGGAGGAATTGACGTTGCGTCGGAGGAGATCATGTTAGGATATTGGACGGCAAAAGGCTTCGGACGTCGGGCATCGGGTCAAGGAGAGTGGAATTGCGCCAAGGATATCGAGGTTGCGGAGGTCAACCACCAATTGGGGCAACAAGCCGTAAGAGAGGATGATGCGCTAAAGAATTGTACAAAGCGTCAATCAATGATGTGCCGGGCAACAGAATGTCAATTCGCGTTGTAATAATTGTCTAGATCGGAGTAGAGTTTTAGTTTGTGTGTGCAGAAATAACTACGATAATGACAAAGACGTAAAGTGAAACAAAGTGCCGGAGTCAAGCGTGAAGGATTCGTTGCGAGTTTGAGAGTTCGACGGAAGTTCGAAGGTTCGTTAGGAATGCTGCCGGAACTAGCTAAGAATGAGTAGGGAGCTTGCCGAAGGGTTTTTCGAAAGCTCATCGGAAGGTTCGTTGGAAGTTCGCGAAGCTCACCGATAAAGATCGGAGTTTGCCGAAGAAGCTCATTGGAACTCACCAAGATCAAATTGTGAAGTCTGGGAGCTTGTTGGGAGTCCACAGAATGGTTTCCGAGAGTTTATCGGAAGACCGCCGGAAGTTCATCGAAAGCTCGCTGGAAGAAGTCTTGACTTACGGACTTTGTAATAGCTTAAGAAATGTCTTTAAATTTGTAGTTAGCATGTTAATTAGGGTTAGGATTAGGTGTTAATCCTATAACCCAAGTAGGGGCCAATTGGGCTCGAGTTCGGACTGGTTTGGGCCAAGTTTGGAGCCCAACTAGTAAGCTGAAATTGTATATTGCAAAAGAAGTAAAACTTGCAAGCTTGCACTTCTCAAAAAGAAAAGAAAGATATTGCCTATCAAAACTTAGAAAACTTCAACAAAATTGCTCTTGCCATGCTTTGTATCAAAAATATGTTGATATCCTTAAAAGCATCGCAATAAAATTTTTAGTGTATCGCAATGTATCACATGTATCGCAAATTAAAGTTTTTGAGACTATTATCATAACATGTTTAACATTTGATATCTTTCATTGATATGATAAATTATCATATCATGATGTATCGCATAATGATATCATGATTTGCGATTGTTTCATATGATCCTTGGTGAATTTTCACATTGGTATCCTTCATGAAATGATTTCTTTGCATTATTTTCTTGTATGCATCATGTGATGATTGAAATATTGATTGATGCAAATTCATAATTTATGTAAAAGTCTAAATCATTGGTTCCTCTCCTTTTCGGCAATGACATAGAGGGAGAAAGATTGCTAGCTCAAGGCAAATGTTGGCTAGCTTGTACTCTTCCCTTCTTTTCGACAAAAACAAAGGGGAGAAAGCTTTTGCTAGTTAAAACAAGCAAAGAAAAGCAAAATGCAATCTTGCACAAGAAGCAAGTGTTGAATTGCCATGATTGAACTTAAGAATCTTGCTATGCTTTTGTGCTTATATGTTGTGATGAAAATCTAGCTTTATGTTGTAAAAACTTGCATATCTTTTAAAATAGCTAGAGCTACTTCTTTTTTTTTATGACATAGAGGGAGAAGTATATTGATGACTTCATGCATTGAATTGAATATTTTATTTATATTTGCATGATGGTTTAAATATTTTTCATAATATGTGATGAATGTTACTTGGAATTGAGATAATCCAAGTGTTCTATCAATGGCATATTGATAGGGGGAGTTTGGTCAAACTTCGGGGAGTTAAGGTTAACTCTGTTAGTCATCAATTAGTTGTCATCATCAAAAAGGGAGAGATTGTTGAATCTCGGATTTTGATGATGAAACTAATTGATTGTGTTTAGATGTTTAACTGCATTTTGAGTGATGCAGGTCTACTCGATCAGGATTAGACAATTGACGCAGGAGGAATTGACGTTGTGCCGGAGGAGATCACGTCAGGATATTGGACGACAGAAGGCTTCGAACGTCGGGCAACGGGTCAAGGAGAGCAGAATTGCGCTAAGGATATCGGGGTTGCAGAGGTCAACCACAGATTGGGCAACAAGCCGCAAGCGAGGATGATGCGTTGAAGAATCGGATGAAGCGCCAACCAATGACATGCTGGGCAACAGAATATCAATTCGCGTTGTAATTATCTAGATCGGAGTAGAGTTTTAGTTTGTGTGTGCAGGAATAACTACGATAATGACAAAGACATAAAGCAAAACAAGTGTCGGAGTCAAGCGCGAAGGATTCGTTGGGAGTTCGAGAGTTCGACGGAAGTTCGAAGTTTCATCATGAATGCTGCCGGAACTAGCCTAGAATGAGTAGGGAGATTGCCGAAGGGTTTTTCGAAAGCTCGCCAAAAGGTTCGTTGGAAGTTCACGGAGCTCGCTGAGAAAGATTGAAGCTTGCCGAAGAAGCTCATTGGAACTCACCAAGATCAAATCGTGAAGTCTAGGAGCTTGCCGGGAGTCCGCATAATAGTTTCCGAGAGTTTATCGGAAGACCGCCGGAAGTTCGTCGAAAGCTCGCCGAAAGAAGTCTTGACTTGCAGACTTTGTAATCGCTTAGGAAATGTCTTTAAATTCATAGTTAGCACATTAATTAGGGTTAGGATTAGGTATTAATCCTATAACCCAAGTAGGGGCCAATTATGCTCGAGTTCGGACTGGTTTGGGCCAAGTTTGGAGCCCAACCAGTGATCTGAAATAGTGTAGGCGGTGGCACCGCCAGATTAGGTGGTGGCACCGCCTAGAACCCGAGATCTGAGTGGTGGCACCGCTGGACTGAGCGGTGGCACCGCCCAGCACCCGAGAGATCGGGCGGTGGCACCGCCACCGACAGGCGGTGGCACCGCTAGCCTCGGAAACCTAAGAGAATTCAAATTTTGGAGCCCAAATTTGAATCCTCTTGGGGCCTATAAATACCCCTCAATTCTCAGCTGAGATTACAACATTTGAGAAGCAAGAGAGTGAGCCAAAAGTCTTAGCAAAGTCTTTAGCAAGTTTTTGTCTTCAATTGCTTTGAGTGTTCACCTCCCTCTTTCTATTCAAAAATTTTTAAAAGTGTGAACCACTTGTAAAAAGTTGTATGAGGGGTATTAGTCCTTTCCCTACAAGAGATTTTCTAGTGGAAGTTGGGAGCCTCTTCGAAGAAGGCTTCGCAAGTGGATGCAGGTCATTTTGACCGAACCACTTTAAAACTACTGTGTTATCTAGTTTGCATCCTAATCTTGACATTTACATACTGCAAATTTCTTTACTTAGTCATTACGCTTCCATAGGTCTCTAAGTTATTAAGCTTCCAAATTGGTTCTAATTGATATTGTTTGTTATCATGCAAAAGATTTTTCCGAAACCGAAGTTTTAATCCGCTGCACTAATTCACCCCCCCCTCTTAGTGCCACTCCGATCCTAACAAAACGTTGAGGGACCAATGACATGCCGAACAACTTGGTTAATTGCTTAGGATTAATTGTCTCGATCAAAGTTTTGTTTTAAGTGTGCAAGATTAACTACGATGAAAGTAAGACATGCAGCAGGAGTTGCGCCGGAGTCAGGACTATGATCACGTTCGGAGTTCAAGAGCTTGATGGAAGTCTAGACGGTCATCGGAGGTTCTGCGGGAACAAATCCAAGAAGTCCAGGAGCATGCCAAAAGAAGCTCGTCAGAACTCGCCAAGTGGATCGTCGCAAGTCCAGGAGTTTGTCGGAAGTCCGTAGGAGCATTGTCGGAGGACCGTCGGATGTTCGCCGGAAGTTAGCCGAAAGCTCGTCGGAAGAAGCGATTGACGCACCAGAGCAAGCTGTAGTAAAAGTCTTAAGAATTGTCATAGTTAGCACAATGATTAAGTTAGAATTGGGAGGTGATCCCATTAACTTAATCTAGGGGCAATTGGGCCCTTGAAAGAACCAAATTGGGCCGAATGGATCAACCCATTCGGACCCAGATATCTCGCCCAGAGGTGGCACCGCCTGGGTCGGCGATGGCACCGCCTAGGGCTTAGTCTCCGAGTTCTGGCTGGGCAGTGCAACCGCCTCTAACAGCGGTGCAACCGCCTCTGACAGCGGTGCAACCGCCTGAGCTTGGTCTCCGAGCTCTAGTTGGGCGGTGCAACCGCCCCAGTCAGGCGGTGGCACTGCTTGAGCTCGGTCTCCGAGCTCTGCCAGGCGGTGCAACCGCACCAGACAAGCAATGGCACCGCCCAAAGGCTCAGTTTCCGAGCTTTGCCAGGCAGTACAACCGCCCCAGTCAGGCGGTGCAACCGCTAGACCCTGGAATTTCGGGAGATGACAGATTTGAGCTCCAAATTCAAACTGGTTTAGAGCATATTAATACCCCTCCAATCCCTGGGTAAAATATACAAGCATAAATAGATTAAAAGAGAGAAAACACTGCTTCAATCTCTAGAATTTTCCTCCACTAGCTTAAGTGTTAAAATTCTATTTAAGAGAGGAGAGTGAGTGCTTGTAAGGGTTGTCTCCTAAACCCAGTAAAAGGAGAAGAGGGGTGTAAGAAGGAGGTTGATCTTTGCCTAGTAAAGGAAGATCGTTAGTGGATGTCGGTGGCCTCAATGGAAGAGGAATCAGAGGAGTGGATGTAGGTCACGATTGACCGAACCACTGTAAACTACCGTCTTCTCTGGTTTGCATTTACTTTGAGCTGATTATCCTTACTGCAAACCTCCTTCATGGCTTACTGCCTTCTGTGCTTTTACGATTGCGTTTCCAAGCTCAGTATTTTCCGAATCATGTTTAGACGTAAATCGCTTTTCTCGTACGAACATCGTATTTCAGTTTGCGCTTACATTCTGATTTCCATCACAACTGCAAACTGCCTTAACATATTCGTTTTAACTGCTTCTTGCCTAATCACAAGTTAAAGTGATTTACGAATCGGCTTTTCTACTGAAATCGCTTTTACCATATGAACATCGTATTTCAGTTTGCGCTTACATTCTGATTTCCATCATAACTGCAAACTGCCTTTATATCTTTTTTTTAACTGCTTTCTACCTGATCTCAAGTTAAAGTTATTTACGAATCGGCTTTTCTACTGAAATTTCCTTTGTCGTACGAATGTAGTTTTAAACGTTGAAAGTTTTCCGCTGCACAAATTCACCCCCTCCCCTCTTAGTGCTCTTGATCCTAACAATTGGTATCAGAGCCCGGTATTTCTCATTTCGGATTTACACCCGAGAGAAATGACTCTTCATGGCTTTAAAGAGGGTTCTTCGGTTGTTTGTCCACCGTTGTTTAACGGATTGAACTACACTTACTGAAAAACTCGAATGAGAGTTTTCTTGATTTCTATGAATTTGGATTTATGGAACATTGTTGAAAACGGTTTTCAACCTCCCTCTAAACCAATTAACGAATGGTCGGATTTGGAGAAGAAGTATTTTTCTTTAAACGCAAAGGTTATGAATGCCTTGTTTTGTGCACTTGACAAAAATGAATTTAATCGTGTTTCGATGTGTGATTCGGCTTTTGATATTTGGAGAACTCTTGAGGCCACTCATGAAGGCACTAGCTGAGTGAAAGAGTCCAAAATCAACATTCTCGTGCATTCTTATGAACTTTTTGGAATGAAGCCTTGCGAAACCATTGTTGACATGTACACCCGTTTCACGGATGTCATCAATGGTTTAAGAGCTCTTGGCAAATGTTTTTCGGATTTTGAACTCGTAAATAAGATTTTACATTTTTTTTCTAAGAAGTGTGGATTCAAAAGTAACTGCAATACAAGAAGCTAAAAACCTAAACAACTTACCACTTGAAGAACTAATTGGTTCGTTAATGACATATGAAATGGTGCACAATGCACATGATGAACATGATGAACAAAACAACCTTCCAAAGAACAGGAAGGATTTGGAACCCCGGACAAATGAATACCACTTGAGCAATGACTCAAGTGATGAGGACAATGATGAACTTGAACTTCGAACACTAAATCTTAATAAGTTTATTAAACAAAAATCTAAAATAAACAATGAACTTGAACGGAGGAAGAGGCCAAAGAAGAAGAACACAAAGTGGGATGAATCGAGCTCCTCCGAAGACGAGGAGAAAATCAAGAAAGGCGAGGTGGCAAACTACGCCTTAACCGCTTTCAATGAAAAGGTAATCGAAATCCCCCTGATTTATTTTGAAATTACTTGATGCTTTCATGATGTATTTTCTTTTTTAGTTTAGAATTAATTTTCTTGAAAATTACATGTTTAAAAATAAAAATACAAAAATTATGATCATGCTAGTAATTTCGAAAATGATAACATTGCATATTTTTTGATAAACAAACAAAATGATTTTGATTGAAAATATGAAATCATGGTTAAGAAGTAATAATGTGTATCATGTTTGATTAACATTGTTGAATGAAATCATGTTTGATTTGAAGTAATGCATAATGATGTAATGAAAATGTATTAAATATTTTTGATACAATGATTGACAATTTTATGCATGAGATTTTAAGTTATACATGATGATAAGCATGTGTTATTTTTATGAGTGTATTTGAAAAACATATGGCAAAATCATATCCGAACACATGAAAGTGTTAAACTTCATTTTTGGATTTTCTTGACCATAACAATTAATTTTTTAGAATATATTGATCTTGATGGTCTTATGACGAAATTCATTTTTCGATCCTAAACATTGATACATGTTTTTATTTAACATAAATGAAAAAGCATTCTAACATGAAATCAAATACTTAAAAAAAAAGGAGGAAAATATATTATGAAATCATGAATCTACCTATGTTATGAATTTTGTGAATCATAAAAGTGATTTTTATGATTTAAATTTGAAATGAGTTTTATCAAAATCATGATATTGATTTCTTGGAATAACATGAGATTACCTTTGATGATCATTTTGATTCATGGAATTTTGGATTCATGACTTGGTCTTACATTTGCTTATGAGATGGTTGAAATCTTTGTATCTTTGAATTCTTCCCTTCTCCTTTCAATTTTTGAATTTATGCATGTTATATGTTAAAGATTTGTATCATGCATATCTAAGAAATATTGATGTGACAAATTGAATGAGTTGAAAATGAATGATGATTTTTCTCTTAAATATAACTTGTGATTTTTTTATATAAATCATCATTTTGATTTCTCGACATTCGATACATGAGATTTTATTATAAATCAAAATTTCTCATTAATCGATCTTCTATGATTTTACTTGATATTCTCTTGAGAGGAGATTTTCTAAATGAATCATGATTTTTTCTTGTGAGTTCTTGGAGTTATTACTTGATTTTCTTTTAAAACAAGATCTCTTCCTTGTACTCCTATGATTTTTCTTGATATTTTATTTAAAGAAGATATTTAGTATATGAATCATGTCTTTTGGTATTAAATGATTTTATCCTTCATGACATGATTTCTTTGTATCTATGGCTTGCATGGCTTGAAATGTTTTGGTATGATGCATGCAATGATGAAATATTCATGAAGTTAAAATGATGTACTTATGATAATGATGTACATGATGTATTTATTGCATATGATGTGTATCATGAATGCTTTAAATGATGAATGTTTGGTATCATGATCAACATGTTGATAAATGCTTAAAAATTTTAATGTTTGAGTATCATGTATAATATGTCCATTAATGATGATTGATTTATTTTTCGGTATCGTACATGAAAAATAAGGTTTTTAAAATAGTGTATGTTTTAATTTGAATATATAATGATGCACAAATAAGATTGATACTTACCTTTGTCATAATATGAAAATTGATATAAGGGTCTTCCCTTGTTTTTGACAATGACAAAGGGGGAGCAAGAATTTCTAGCGTGGACATCATGAAAAGAGGTAAACTAGCTAGCTTGCACAATTCAAGATGAAAGCAAAATTTTCACTTCTCAAAAGAGAAGATGCAAATGTAACATTTGCCAAATTGTTTGCTTGCCTCATGTAAAACATTATCTCTTTCCAGTTAGGCATTTTGCTAGCTTGCACTTTGCAAAGAAAGCAAAAATGATACTTCTCAAACGAGAAGAAAGAGCTTGTCATCTTGAACATCACAAGCCTGCCTATCTTAAGAAACAAAAATTGCAAAAGTGCTAGCTTGCCTATCTCAAGAAGCAAAACTTGCAACTTGCACATTGCAATAGGAAGCAAGAATCATGAGCTTACACAAGAAAGTTATCTTGCATTTGCTTTCAAAGTTTTTGCTAGCTTGTATATTGTGAAACTTGTATATCATAAAAATTGCTAGCTTGTAGTCTAAAGAGAAGCAAAAAGTTGATATCTCAAAAGAAGCAAATGTGCTATCTTGCCTATCTCAAGAGGCAAAAATCCTAACTTGCACATCTAGCAAAACTTGACAAATTTGCATATCTCAAGAAGCAAGAGTTGCTTTCTTGAACATCTCAAAACTAATAGCTTGCATGTTCTAAAATGTTATAATATTGCTAGCTTGCATGATGTAGAACTTGCTATCTTGAACATTACCAAAAGTGCTATCTTGTATGCTGTAAAACTTGCATATCTGATACTTGATAGCTTAAATGTTCTAAGCATGATGTAATACTTGCTAAATTTTCTAGCTTCAAAACTGCATGATGATAAAACTTGATATTAAGTTTTTCATGCAATAAGTTGAACTAATATTCCAAACACTTGATTGTGGTACTTCTCCTTTTTGTTGATGACAAAGAGGGAGAAGTATGTTGATGACATGACATGTTATGCATAAGTTTATGCATAAGTTCATGATGATATGTTGCAAGTATTCATGATGAATATTGCAATGACTTGAATTCAGTTTGAATTCAAGGTTCTATCAATATGACATATTGATAGGGGGAGTTTGTTTAAACTCCGGGAGTTAAGGTTAACTTCGTCATCAAGTGGTTGTCATTATAAAAAAGGGGGAGATTGTTGAATCTTGTATTTTGATGATGAAACCACTTGATATGTGTTTATGTTTTAATCTGTGTTTTAAGTAAAGTAGGATGCTTTGATCATGATGAGACAATTAAAGCAGGAAAAATCATGTTATGCCGGAGAAACATGTCAGAAAATTGGACGTCGGGTGGGTGGATTGGTCGACGTATCGATAGAAGGCTTCGGGCCGTGGACTCGAGCAATGGGCCAATAAGATCGGGTATTATGCCAAGGATATCGGAGTTACGGAGTCAACTGGCCGATTGGGCAATAGGCCGCAGGAGAGGACGATGCGCCGAAGAATCGGATGAAGCGTCGAGGGACCAATGACATGCTGGACAACTTGGTTAATTGCTTAAGATTAATTGTCTCGATCGAAGTTTTGTTTTAAGTGTGCAGGATTAACTACGATGAAAGTAAGACATGCAGTAGGAGTTGCGCCGGAGTCAGGACTATGATCACGTTGGGAGTTCAAAAGCTTGACGGAAGTCCGGACGGTCGTCGGAGGTTCTGCGGGAACAAATCCGAGAAGTCCAGGAGCTTGCCAAAAGAAGCTCGTCAGAACTCGCCAAGTGGATTGTCGCAAGTCTAGGAGTTTGTCGGAAGTCCGTAGGAGCATCGTCGGAGGACCATCAGATGTTCACCGGAAGTTCGCCGGAAGCTCACCGGAAGAAGCGATTGACGCACCAGAGCAAGCTACAGTAAAAGTCTTAAGAATTGTCGTAGTTAGTACGATGATTAAGTTAGAATTGGGAGGTAATCCCATTAACTTAATATAGGGGTAATTGGGCACTTGAAAGAACCAAATTGGCCCGAATGGAACAACCATTCGGACCCAGATCTCTCGCTCAGAGGTAGCACCACCTGGGTCGGCGGTGGCACCGCCCAGGGCTTAGTCTCCGAGTTTTGGCTCGGTGGTGCAACCGCCTCTGACAGCGGTGCAATCGCCTAAGCTCGGTCTCCGAGCTCTGGTTGGGCGGTGCAACTGCCTCTGACAGCGGTGCAATCGCCTAAGCTCGGTCTCCGAGCTCTGGTTGGGCGGTGCAACCGCCCTTGACTGCCAAGCGGTGCAACCGCCCCTGACAAGCGGTGGCACCGCCCAGAGGCTCAGTCTCTGAGCTCTGCCAGGCGGTGCAACCGTCCCAGTCAGGCGGTGCAACCACTAGACCCCGGAATTCCGGGAGATGATAGATTTGAGCTCCAAATTCAAACTGGTTTGGAGCCTATAAATACCCCTCCAATCCCTGGGTTAAATATATAAGCATAAAGAGTTTAAAAGAGAGAAAACACTACTGCAATCTCTAGAATTTTCCTCCTCTAGCTTAAGTGTTAAAATTCTATTTAAGAGAGGAGAGTGAGTGCTTGTAAGGGTTGTCTCCTAAACCCAGTAAAAGGAGAAGAGGGGTGTAAGAAGGAGGTTGATCTTCACCTAGTAAAGGAAGATCGTTAGTGGATGTCGGTGGCCTTGACGGAAAAGGAATCGGAGGAGTGGATGTAGGTCACGATTGACCGAACCACTGTAAACTCCCATCTTCTCTGGTTTACATTTACTTTGAGCTGATTATCATTACTGCAAACCTCCTTCATAGCTTACTACCTTCTGCTCTTTTACGATTGCGTTTCCAAGCTCAGTATTTTTTGAATCGTGTTTAGACGTAAATCGCTTTTCTCGTACGAACATCGTATTTCAGTTTGCGCTTACATTCTGATTTCCATCACAACTACAAACTGCCTTATCATATTCGTTTTAATTGCTTCTTGCCTAATCACAAGTTAAAGTGATTTACGAATAGGCTTTTCTACTGAAATCGCTTTTACCATACAAACATCGTATTTCAGTTTGCGCTTACATTCTGATTTCCATCAAAACTGCAAACTGCCTTTATAGATTTGTTTTAACTGCTTCTTACCTGATCTCAAGTTAAAGTAATTTATGAATCGGCTTTTCTACTGAAATCGCCTTTGTCATATTCACCTCCCCTAGTGCTCTTGATCATAACACAAACCAGATAACACAGAAGTTTTAAAGTGGTTCGGTCAAAATGACCTACATCCACATGCGAAGCCTTCTTCGAAGAGGCTCCCAACTTCCACTAACAAATCTCTTGTAGGGGAAGGACTAATACCCCTCTTACAACCTTTACAAGTGGTTCATACTCTTACAATTCTTTTCAACAAGATGAGAGGAGGTGAACACTCAAGCAATATGAAAAACAAGACTTGCTAAGACTATTCTTAGTCTCTTAACTCAAACTATTGCTTTTCAAAAGGTGAATTCTCTGCTGAGAATTTAGGGGTATTTATAGGCCCCAAGAGGATTTAAAATTTGGGCTCCAAAATTGAATTCCTCTTGGGTTTCGAGACTGGCGGTGCCACCGCCTATCAATGTCTTGTCAAGCAGGCGTACTGGCGGTGCCACCGCTTGACACTTCGGGTTCTAGGCAGTGCCACCACCCAGTCCGGCGGTTCCACCGCCCGTCCTTACAAGTTTCTAGTTGGGCTTTACGTCCGACCCAAACCAGGTCACTTTTGGGCCTAGTTGGCCCCTAACCAAGGTATAGGATTGTCCCTTAAACCTAACCCTAATTACATGTGAACTACATACCTAAAAACATAATTATAAGCAAGTGTTTAACCGGCCAACGTCAAGTTTTGTTTCGGTGAGCTTTCCCACGTTCTTCCGGTGGACTTCCGAGACACCCTCGGGTTTCTTTCGGTGGACTCCCAGCAGACTTCAGATCTTGTGACGAATTCAACGAGTAGCCAAGCCTTCTTGGTGATCTCTACGAACCTCCGACTATCTCTTCGGTAGACTTCCGAAAGTTCCGACAAGTCTCTGATCTTTCTTGAATGGTTCCGACAGCATCTCCAACGAATCTTCGGACTCTCAAACGTCCATCGAACTTGACTCTGGTATCCTTGATTTATGTTTTTAGATCAATTAACGTCCATCAAATTAGACTTATACGCATCAATAATGTCCATCGAAGTTAATCCTGCACACTCAACTTCAATAATACAGATTAGATCAATTAACCCATCAATTGATTTCATCATCAAAATTCGAGATTCAATAATCTCCCCCTTTTTTATGATGACAATCAATTGATGACGGAGTTAAACATAACTCCCCCTATCTATATGCCATATTGTGAGAGGATTAAACCACTTGAATTCCATCCCTTTGAATTCAAGCATAAATTGATGAGTTCTAACGTTGAACTTATTGTTGTCTTATTAAGCATGAGTAAATACGAACCTTCGTATTTCTCATAATTTTCAGCTATTGAAAATCATTTTCAAGTCAAAAGATAAGTGACAATTTTCATTTTGACGAGAGAGATAAAGATTTTCAACATGAATTTCATGATATAAATGTGAGGAATGATTTCAAATGATCAACTAATCTTGCGATATACTCAAAGATTAAGGCATATACAACAAGCAAGGCATATAAGATAAGCTTTTGCAATTCATATAAGTCATGCTATTGATGCGCATAAGTCTTTTGCAATTCATATAAGTCATGCTATTGATGCGCATAAGTCTTTTGCAATTCATATAAGTCATCACTTCTCCCCCTCTGTCATCAACAAAAAATAAGGAGATGAGACTTGAAACACATAGTTTGTGATCAAAGGAAGTCAGCATAAAGATTAATCATTCGAAATTCATCATTCAAAATTAA
Source organism: Musa schizocarpa (assembly GCA_900464855.2). Classification (NCBI taxonomy): domain Eukaryota; kingdom Viridiplantae; phylum Streptophyta; class Magnoliopsida; order Zingiberales; family Musaceae; genus Musa; species Musa schizocarpa. Next base: position 9,638,080 of record LS990925.1, on the reverse strand, counting down.
TCTCGCAAGGAATACTTATCCAGATTTAAAACCAAATCAGCAATCATCCAGAATTTAACAATACATGAAGAGTAAACAAAGGTTCAGTTTTTGTTCAATAGAAGATGATAGACTTCTAACTTCACATGAAGAGTAATCAAAACAAAACAAGAAACTACATTGATTAATCCTTAGGAGGTAAGCCACAATGCATATATATGACATCTATTTTTTGATTCATTTGTCGTAGTTCCTTCAAAATTTCAATTTGCTGGGTTTGAATTTGTTCTTGCTGTGATTTGATCTGATTCAATTCTGCCATAATGAGTTCTTTGGAGGATGAAGCAGGAGCCGAAGGTGCTGCGCTAAAGGGACTAGGAGGAGGAGATTCATTTCCCCTAAGAATTGGTGTTTCGGGGTGTTCTACTGGTGGGGGAATTGGATTAGTCCTTCTAGGTTGCCTAACACATATACCGTTGCTAAATGTGCACCTAAGACTTTTCAGCAGATTTCTATTGATAATGTTATACCGATCACTTTGAATTGTTTCTTCATCGGGTGGGATACAAATGTCATGGGCAAGTAGGAATCTAGTGATTAACCCTTCATATGGCAACATAGTGTTTTTAGCTATAATATCTTGCATGTGTTGCCGGATTAAGTATCCAAAACAGTTATGTTGACCGATCATAATCCAATACATGGTGCTTATTTCTATTTGACTCATTTCATCAAGATGAAATTGCTTAGGGAATAGTATGTTAGTCATGATATGATGAAGGATTTTAGAGTTAAAGGGCAGTAGGTGCTCACAACTCTTGGGTATTATGCCGAGGTCAGGATTTGCAAAAATAGTTTCGACGGCTTTGGAGTAAGTTGATCCGATTGTATTGACATCCCATTTACCTCTAAAATAACAGCCCCTATCTTTTTCAGTGATTCCAATTAGTTCACAAATAGTGTTATCAAAAATTCTAATTTGTGTCCCTAATAGGTAAGTACTTAGGCTATCATTATCGACATATAAGTTTGCATAAAATAGCTTAACTAACCTAGGATAGATTGGTTCATTTATTTGTAGCAGAGATAGGACATCTAGGTGTGCAAACCACCTAATGGGTTCTAGGTTTCCTAGTTCATTGAGATCAACGTGTTTACCCTTATGGATACATCTTGTTTCGAAGTTTGGAAACCTAAGAGTTACTTCTTTGGATCTAAAAAGGTCTTGGTCATATGAATCTCCTTAAATCTTTTTCCCTTTTGATCTTTTAGGAGCCATTATCTAGGCAAGATGATAGATGAAACTGTAAGAAGTAGGTAATATGATGAGAAGAGAGAAAAATTTCAGATTTTACCTTATTGAGAATCTCTTAGAAGATGGAGAGCTTAGACCAACAAGAATCACTCTCCAAGGCTTCCAAATGCTGGAATGAAGGTTTAGAGAGATTGTGGGAGAGCTTGAGACAGTTTCTCACGAGTTGGGGGCGGTCTCACCGCCGGCCCTAACCCCTCGGGTTATAAAGGGGCTCTCGGGCAGTGCCACCGCCAAAACAAGCGGTGCCACCACCTGGCGCCCGAGCGCTCAAGCGGTGCTACCACCGATTCTGGCGGTTGCACCGCTGGCTTGCCGCGTAAGAGAAGAAAAAAATTCTTTCTTCCCCCTTCTTGATTTCCAGAGGTGTTTGACTCAAGATAGGTTAAGATATTGAGTTATACTTTAATATATCATTTGGAATCGAAAGAAAAGGATGAAATCAAATCCACAAAAGAACGAAACAAGGATGAGACATTATTCGAAAAAATACATTCAAACAAACTTACTTTAAGGGACAATTTAACATGCCTAGTTCCCTTCTAATAAATTCAAATTGGTCTTCATTTAAGGCTTTTGTAAAAATATATGCTAATTGATGCTTTGTGTCAATAAATTCTAGAATGACATTATTGTTAAGAACATGATCACGTATGAAATGATGTCTAATTTCTATATGCTTAGTTCTAGAGTGCTGAAATGGATTTTTGGTAAGACATATGGCACTTGTATTATCACATTTTATGGGAATGTTTTTCAAGTGAATTTCATAGTCTTCTAATGTATTTTTCATCCAAACAACTTATGCACAGCATGCACTTGCAGCAATGTATTCGACTTCCGCTATAGATAGTGCAACTGAATTTTATTTCTTGGAAGTCCAAGAAACAAGTGCATGTCCTAAAAATTGGCATGTTCTGGATGTACTTTTTCTATCTATCCTGCATCCACCAAAATCGGCATCTGCATAAGCTATTAAATCGAATTTATCAGACTTTGGATACCACAATCCTAAATTTAGAGTTCCTTTAAGATATCTAAATATTCTTTTAACACTCTTAAGATAAGATAGTTTGGGATTAGATTGAAATCTAGTGCAAAGTCCTATACTAAACATGATGTCCGGTCTAGTCGCGATAAGGTAAAGTAGACTACCTATCATTCCCCTATATGTTTTTTTATCAAAATTTTCACTGTTTTCATCCATATTTAACTTAGTCGAAGTACTCATAGGGGTGTTTATCGCTTTTGAATTATTCATGTTAAATCGTTTTAAAAATTCTAATGTGTATTTAGATTGGTTAAGAAATATACCATCACTAAGTTGTTTGATTTGTAATCCTAGAAAGAAGGTTAATTCACCCATTAAACTCATTTCAAATTCATGACTCATACATTTGGCAAATGATTCACATAGCGATTCATCCGAAGAACCAAAAATAATATCGTCAACATAAATTTGTACAATAAGAAAATTATTTTTAAAGTGTTTGATAAATAATGTAGTATCAACCTTGCCTTTGTTAAAATTATTTAAAATAAGAAATGAACTAAGCCTTTTATACCAAGCTCTAGGAGCTTGTTTCAAGCTATAGAGAGCCTTAGTCAATTTGAATACATGATTGGGAAGAAGACAGTTTTCAAATCCGGGAGGTTGTTCAACATATACTTCTTCGGAAATAAAACCATTCAAGAATGCACTTTTGACATCCATTTGAAATAGTTTAAAATTATTACTACTAGCATAGGCAAGGAGCATCCTAATAGCTTCTAATCTTGCCACAGGAGCGAAGGTTTCTTCGTAGTCGATACCTTCTTCTTGGTTGAAACCTTTGGCCACTAATCTAGCCTTGTTTCTAACCACGATACCGCATTCGTCTTGCTTGTTTTTAAAGACCCATTTAGTACCAATGACTAAATGGTTACTAGGTCTAGGAACAAACTTTCATGCCTCATTCCTCTCAAATTGGTTCAATTCTTCTTGCATTGCAATGACCTAAAAATCATCTTTTAAGGCCTCGTCAATGCATTTTAGTTTGATTTGAGAAAGGAAGGCGGCATTGGCACAAAAATTCTTCAAAGAAGAGCAAGTTTGAACCCCTTTTGATGTATCTCCTATAATTAGCTCTTTTAGATGAGCATCCATATACTTCCATTCCTTGGGTAAGGAAATTTCGGAAGAAGATGCATCCAAGTTGCTATTTTGAGGAGGGGGTTCATTTAAATTCAAATTATTAAAACCAAGATCATCATCAAAATCATTTTTTTTTTAAATCAGAAATTTTATTAAAAACTACATGAATAGACTCTTCTATAACTATGGTTCTTTTGTTAAAAACACGAAAAGCATTAGAAACGGAAGAGTAACCAAGAAAGATGCCTTCATTGGATTTAGCATCAAATTTTCCTAAGGCATCCTTTTCATTCAAAATAAAGCATTTGCAACCGAAAACTTTAAAATAAGAAATATTTGGTTTTTTGTTATTCCATAATTCATAGGGAGTTTTTGATGAAGACGGTCTTATTAGAACCCTATTCATGATGTAGCAAGCCATATTTACGACTTCGACCCAAAAATACTTGGGTAGACTATGTTCATTTAACATAGTTCTTGCCATTTCTTGTAGGTTTTTATTTTTTCTTTCAACTACTCCATTTTGTTGAGGATTTCTTAGAGTGGAGAAGTTGTGATTGTATCCATTAACTTCACAAAGATTTTGGAAATCACGGTTTTGAAATTTGCCACCGTGATCACTCCGAATTGATGAAATTATGAAGTCCTTTTCGTTTTGAGTGAGTTTACAAAATTTTGAGAAGCACTTGAAACAATCACTTTTGTGGACTAAGAAATAGGTCCTAGTGTACCTAGTATAGTCATCTACAATTACAAAATCATATTTGCTTCCTCCTAGACTTGTTGTGTCAATTGGTCCAAATGGATCAATCGTAGTGGTCTAGTGGTGCTAATTTGATTTTTTGGTTTGAAACTAGTTTTTATTTGTTTACCTAGTTGACATGCATCGCATACTTTGTCCTTAGTAAACTTCATATTTGGAATCCCTCGTACAAATTCTCTAGATGAGATCTTAGATATTAGTTTCATGCTTGCATGGCCTAATCTCCTATGCCAAAGCCAAGCATCATCATTTAGAGCGGAGAAGCACATTTCATTACTTAGTTCATCAAGATTGATGGTGTAGACATTATTTTGTTTTAATGCAATCATAGTCATGTTATTGTTTGGTTTTTCGATAATACACACATTTGATTCGAATCTAACGATATAACCTTTATCGCATAGTTGACTAATACTCAAGAGATTATGTTTCAATCCATCAACTAGTAAAACATCATCCATAGAAAAATTTAATTTGTTACCAATAGTTCCCTTGCCAATGATTTTGCCTTTGTTATTGTCTCCGAAGGTGATGTACCCTTCTTCTTTGCTAGTGAGCATAGAGAAATGAGATAGATCTCTAGTCATATGTCTTGAGCATCCACTATCGAGATACCATCTCTTGCTCCTAGTTTGTGGGTTTGTCTACAAAAGAGGATGATTTTTTGGTACCCATTTGATTTTGGGTGCCTCAAAAATTGATCCACTAGCTTTGTAATTTATTATTGGATCATTTATAGTTCCTTTAGGAACCCATATTAATTTTTGTGAACTAATTTTCCTAAATGGACATTTGTAGGCAATATGTCTGGATTTGCAACAAAAGTTACATTTCATATAAGATGAAACATGTAATGTAGGTCCTTTTATGAAAGTGGTAGGATTTTGATGTGATCATTTTACAAATCCAATTCCAATTCTATTTGCGATGTGACCCTTGTTTGCAAGGATTATATTTAATCCTTTGCTACCAACTTTATGTTGGGCTGATGGCCCATATTCAGCCCACAGCTCACACCCCCTCTTAACCTAACCCTAATTAAGATTAGGGGGGTGTGGTGGCTGCGTTTTAGAGGCAGATTAAAGCTATAAAAAGGCAACAACGAGGCAGATCTTAGTAGCTACGAGATTCCAAAGAGAAGAAGGAGAACAAGGCAGAAAAGGAAGAGAAAGAAAGGGAAGAAGACAAGGACAACGCAGAGAGACTGTTCACAATCATCTAGCAGTGTTCTCATCTCAGGTTAGATCAAATCTACAGTAGTCTCTTGCTGTGATTACTTGGGAGGTTTTAGATATTGTGGGCAGTAACGTGATCCTTGTATCCCAGTTATTCTCTTGTGGTTGTTGCTTGGGTTTTGGGCAAGAGATTGAGATTTGTATATTCATTATTCTCATAGTGAATTATCTCTAGTTTGCCCCGTGGTTTTTACCCTTCACATTGAAGGGGTTTTCCACGTATATCTTGGTGTTCTGTTTGATTGTGTTTCCATTTTATTCCGCTGCGTATTTTGGTCTTCTAGTATTTGTTCCTATACAAAGGTTATTCCTGTCTATATCCCCATCAACTGGTATCGTCAGAGCGGGGTTTTGGTGATTTAATTTTTGTATTTGAATATGGAGGCCATAATATTTTCGCATGATTAGTTTGAATGGAAATAATTGGATGATATGGAAACCAAGAATGGAAGATCTCTTGTATTGCAAAGATTTGTATGGACCTTTGCAAGGGGATAGTGCAAAACCTACAACTATGATAGATGATGAGTGGAAGAGGTTAGATCGAAAACAATTGGATTTATTAGACAGTGGCTTGATGATAGTGTATTTCACCATGTTTCTACTGAAATTTCTGCATATTCTCTTTGGAAAAAATTGGAAAGTCTCTATGAAAGAAAAACAGCTGGCAACAAAGCTTTTTTGATCAGAAAACTTGTGAACCTAAAATATAGAGAGGGTGCTTCTATTGCTGAGCATTTGAATGAAATGCAGAGTATTACTAACCAGTTATCCTCTATGAGAATGTCTCTTGATGATGAGTTGCAGGCATTGTTACTTCTCAGTTCATTACCAGAAAGTTGGGAGACACTGGTGGTTTCCCTTAGTAATTCTGCGCCAGATGGTATTGTCACTATGAGTCAAGTAACAAGCAGTTTGTTGAATGAGGAGTTGAGAAGAAAGAGTTCGGCAACATCTCAGAATGATTCACAGGCACTTATCTCAGAGAACAGAGGAAGGTCAAAGTCTAGAAGCAGTTCACGTATGGGTAGGAGCAAGTCAAGATCAAGAAAAGATATTGTTTGCTATAACTGTGGTGAGAAAGGACATTACAAGAACCAATGTAAGCAACCTAAGAAGAACAAGAAAAAGGGAAAAGAAGTGGAGTCTACAGAGTCAAAGGATAATACTACAACTACAGTGCAGGGTGGTGATTATTTGATTTTGTCTCCTTCTGATGATATTTTTTCTTGTGTGTGTCAGGATCTTGAGTGGGTGATTGACACAGGTGCTTCTTATCATGCTACACCACGGAGGGAGTTTTTTGCTACATACAGGTCTGGAAACTTTGGTGTTGTCAAGATGGGCAACTATGGCACAGCAGACATCATTGGCATGGGTGATATCCATTTAAAGACCAACCTTGGCTGTAAGTTGGTACTTAAGGATGTGAGGAATGTGGTTGACTTGAGGCTAAATTTAATTTCAGTTGGAAGACTAGATGATGAAGAGTATGAAAGCAGATTTCACAGAGGGCAATGGAAGCTCAATAAGAGTTCTCTTGTTATAGCTAATGGAAAGAAATGTCATACTTTGTACAGGTTGCAGGCTAAAGCTTATGGTGAGCAGTTAAATGCTACAGAGAAAGACTTCAGTATGGAGTTGTGGCATAGGCGATTGGGACACATGAGCAAGAAGGGCTGCAAGCTCTTTCCAAGAGAGAGGTATTACCGGATCTCGAGAGGTATACATCCGAACTCTTGTATTGATTGTTTGGTCGGTAAACAACATAGAGTTTCATTTGCTAGTGCTGCTTTGTCTAGAAAAAATACATGCCTTAGACCGTTGTTTATCTGGATGTATGTGGTCCTTTGAGGACAAAAACTCCTGGTGGATCTATTGATGTTCTTGGTATAAGTGGTGCACGTTATTTTGTCACTTTTATAGATGATTTTTCCAGGAAAGTTTGGGCTTATGCTTTGAAGACCAAAGATCAAGTTATTAATGTCTTCAAAGAGTTTCATGCCAGGGTTGAAAGGGAGACAAAAAGGAAATTGAAATGCATAAGATCAGATAATGGTGGTGAGTATATGGGATTGTTTAATGACTATTGCAGGTCGCATGGGATCCAACATGAGATGACGAGTTCGGTACACCTCAAAGATAATACAATTGCAGAGAGGATGAACCGCACCATCATGGAAAAGATCGATGTATAATTTCCATTGGCCAAGCTACCCAAAAGGTTTTGGGATGAGGCTTTGAGGATCAGAGTTGATGTGATCAACTTATCACCATGTACAGCCCTAGATGGTGATGTTGAGAGCATGTATAGTCAGGGAAAGATGTTTCCTCTGTGCATTTGAGAGTGTTTGGTTGTCGTGCATTTGCACATGTTCCAGATAATGAGAGGTCCAAGCTAGATGGTAAGTCTAAAGAATGTATTTTTTCTTGGTTACTCACATGATCGGGTTTGGTTCTGTGCTTTGGGATCGAAAAAGCGTAAGGTGTTCAGAGTAGAGATGTGGTCTTCTTTGAGGATCAAACCTTTGAGGATTTGAAGAAGAAGGCACCAGCCAAGACTTCAGAGAAGGATTAGCAGATTGTGACCCGCTTATTCCTACAAGATATCGGGGTGATGGGGGAGATGTGCAGGAAAATAGTGTAGAGCCCGATATTGATTTACCTACAGGACATGTTGAGCAAGAAGAAGTAGGAGAGCAAGTTCCCCAGAACCTCAATTGAGAAGATCTTCTAGACAACGTCAACCTTCCGAGAAGATACTCTACGATGAGTATGTGATGCTTTATCGATGTGTAAACCAGAGAGAGTTACCAGAAGCAGTTGAGAGTGAGCAGAAAAGAGAAGTGGTTAGTTGCTATGCAGGAAGAGATGGATGCTCTTCTTGAAGAACCACACTTATGATTTGGTGCTGCTACCAAATGGAATGAAGGCCTTGAAGAACAAGTGGGTTTTTAGGTTGAAGACTCAAGAATATTGTTCTCAACCAAAGTACAAAGCTAGATTGGTTGTGAAAGGCTTTGGTCAAAAGAAAGGTATTGACTTTGAAGAGATATTTTCTCCTGTTGTTAAAATGTCTTCTATTCGTGTTGCTCTTGGTATTGCTGCTAGCCAGGACTTGGAGGTTGAGCAGTTAGATGTGAAGACAGCTTTCCTTCATGGTGATTTGGAGGAGGAAATTTATATGGAGCAACCGAAGGCTTCAAAGTCAAAGGTAAAGATAATTTTGTCTCCAAGTTGAAGAAGAGCTTGTATGGGCTAAAAGCAAGCTCCAAGACAAGTGGTACAGAAAAGTTTGATTCATTTATGATAGAAAATAGATACAAAAAGAACGGCTTCAGATCATTGTGTGTACATCAAATGGTTTGGTGAGAATTTTATTATTCTCTTACTTTATGTTGATGACATGCTTATTCTTGGAAAAGATATGTCTAAAATTGACAGGTTGAAGAAGGAACTGAGTGAGTCTTTTGCAATGAAGGACATGGGGCCAGCAAAGCAAATACTAGGCATACAGATTTCTTGTGACAGGAAAAACAAGAAGATTTGGTTGTCACAGGAGAAATACATCGAGAAGGTATTGGAAAGATTTAGTATGAGCAATGCTAAGCCAGTTGGTTCTCCCTTGCAGGTCACTTCAAGTTGTGCTCGAGCGAGTCCGTCAAGTGATGAGGAGAAGGAGAAAATGCAAAAGGTTCCTTATGCTTCAAGCAGTTGGAAGTTTAATGTATGCAATGGTGGTATGTACGAGGCCGGACATCGATATGCAATGGGTGTTACTAGCAGATTTCTTGCAAATCCAGCAAAGAAACTGGGCAGCAGTGAAGTGGATTTTTAGATATCCGAGAGGGAGCTCTAAGGTTTGTTTAAGCTTTGAGGTGGACCACCTGCGTTAACAGGTTATACAGATGCCAGAGATATGGCAAGAGATATAGATACTGAGGAAGTCTACTTCAGGTTATGTACTTACTTTTGGGGGGAGCTGTGTCATGGCAATCCAGGTTACAAAGGTGTATTGCTCTCCACCACGTAAGCAGAATATATTACTACAGAGGTATGCAAAGAAATGTTATGGATGAAAGAATTCTTACAAGAATTGGGGCTGAAAACAGAAAAAAATTATGTGGTGCATTGTGACAGCCAGAGTGCCATCCATTTGTGTAAGAACCCAATGTTTCATTCCAAGTCAAAGCATATAGATGTCAGATACCACTGGATTCGAAATGTATTTGAAGAGAAGCGATTGCAGCTTGAGAAAATTTCTGAGATGACAACGGAGCGCACATGTTGACGAAGACCTTAACAAAAGAAAGACAGGAGATATGCCGACAGTTTGTCGATATGGCTTCACATTGAGGAGTCATGGGACAGCCTCCCTTATGGGCTGAAGGGGGAGGTTGTTGGGCTGATGGCCCATATTCAGCCCATGTGGGCTTTATCAGCCCACAGCTCACACCCCCTCTTAACCTAACCCTAATTAAGATTAGGGGGGTATGGTGGCTGCGTTTTAGAGGCAGATTAAAGCTATAAAAAGGCAACAACGAGGCAGATCTTAGTAGCTACGAGATTCCAAAGAGAAGAAGGAGAACAAGGCAGAAAAGGAAGAGAAAGAAAGGGAAGAAGACAAGGACAACGCAGAGAGACTGTTCACAATCATCTAGCAAAGTGTTCTCATCTCAAAGTTAGATCAAATCTACAGTAGTCTCTTCTTTGCTGTGATTACTTGGGAGGTTTTAGATATTGTGGGTGAATGCGTGATCCTTGTATCCCAGTTATTCTCTTGTGGTTGTTGCTTGGGTTTTGGGCAAGAGATTGAGATTTGTATATTCATTATTCTCATAGTGAATTATCTCTAGTTTGCCCCGTGGTTTTTACCCTTCACATTGAAGGGGTTTTCCACGTATATCTTGGTGTTCTGTTTGATTGTGTTTCCATTTTATTCCGCTGCGTATTTTGGTCTTCTAGTATTTGTTCCTATACAAAGGTTATTCCTGTCTATATCCCCATCACTTTAAACTTGTTTAAGGTTTTTTTAAGAAGCAAATTTTCATTTTTTATTGCTTCTAAATGCTCACACTTAGAGCATGGAGGAGTTTGAAGACTATCAAACTTATTTTGTAGCAAAACATGCTCTTTCTTTAAGATACTTAACTTCTTACTAATAGTTCTACATTCATCAAATAATTCATGGAAAGCGATAGAGAGTTCTTCAAAAGATAAATCTTCATTAATTAAATCACATACCTCTTATCCTAAAGCCATTAGCGCGAAGTTTGTCTACTCCTTATTGCTAGCTTCTTCACTTTCGGAATCACTTGAATCGTCCCAAGTTGCCTTTAGAGCTTTCTTCTTCTTCGGTTGCTTCTTCTTGGCTTGGGAGCATTCATTTTTGAAATGCCCTGGCTTCTTGCATTCATAGCATATCACTTGGTCCTTTTTATATTCAAGTTTATTTTTGGTGTTATTTTTAAATTTGTTCTTTCTTAAAAAAATTTTAAATTTTTGAGTCAAGAGTGCAATGTCATTTTCACTGTCCTCATCACTTGATATTCTTTTCAAGTGATCTTCTTATGATGTGAGTGTCATATCCTTCCTGTTCTTTGGAAGGGGGTTCTCGAGTTCGTCATGATCTTGACACGTCATTTCGTAGGTCATTAGAGACCCAATAAGTTCTTCAAGAGGGAATGTTTTGAGGTCCTTGGCCTCTTGAATGGCCGTAACTTTTGGATCCTAACTTTTAGGAAGAGATCTTAATATTTTGTTTACTAGTTCAAAGTTAGAAAAATATTTACCAAGAGCTTTGAGTCCATTGATGACATCCGTGAAACGGGTGTACATGTCTTCGATGGACTCACTTGGTTTCATTCGGAAAAGTTCATAAGAGTGTACAAGGATGTTGATTTTAGACTCTTTCACTCGGTTGGTGCCTTCATGAGTGACCTCAAGAGTTCTCCAAATATCAAAAACTGAATCACAAATTGAAACATGATTAAACTCATTTTTGTCTAGTGCACAAAACAAGGCATTCATAGCCTTTGCGTTTAAAGCAAAAACCTTCTTCTTCGATTCATTCCATTCGCTCATCGGAAGAGAAGATTTTTGAAATCCGTTTTTGACAATAATTCAAAGCTCGAAATCCTTGGAAATGAGGAAGATCCTCATACGAGTCTTCCAATAAGTGTAATCCGACCAAGTAAACATAGGTGGACATGTGATAGAATGTCCCTCATGCATGCTGGAGTAAGCCATCTCTCTTGAGTATTAAACCAAATATGAGAGTGAGCCTTGCTCTGATACAAATTGTTAGGATCGGAGCGGCACTAAGAGGGGGGGGTGAATTAGTGCAGTGGATTAAAACTTCGGTTTTGGAAAAATCTTTCGTACGATAAGAACAAATATTGATGAAAACCGATTTGGAAGCTTCATAACTTAGAAGCGTATGGAAGCATAGTGACAAAGTAAAGAAGTTTACAGTATGTAAATGGCAAGAGTAGGATACAAACTAGATAACACAGCAGTTTTAAAGTGGTTCGGTCAAAATGACCTACATCCATTTGCGAAGCCTTCTTCGAAGAGGCTCCCAACTTCCACTAGCAAATCTCTTGTAGGGGAAGGACTAATACCCCTCTTACAACCTTTACAAGTGGTTCACACTTTTACAATTCTTTTCAACAAGATGAGAGGAGGTGAACACTCCAACAATATGAAAAACAAGACTTGCTAAAACTATTCTTAGTCTCTTAACTCAAACTATTACTTTTCAAAAGGTATATTCTCTGTTGAGAATTAAGGGGTATTTATAGGCCCCAAAAGGATTTAAAATTTGGGCTCCAAAATTGAATTCCTCTTGGGTTTCCGAGACTGGCAATGCCACCGCCTGTCAATGTCTTGTCAGGCAAGCGTACTGGCGGTGCCATCGCTTGTTGGTGGTTGTGCCACCGCCTGGTCTCAGGTGTTGAGCAGTGCCACCGCCTAGTCTGGTGGTGCCACCACCTGACACTTCGGGTTCTGGGTGGTGCCACCACCTAGTCCGGCGGTTCCACCGCCCGTCCTTACAAGTTTCTGGTTGGGCTTTACGTCCGACCCAAACCAGGTCACTTTTGGGCCCAATTGGCCCTTAACCAAGGTATAGGATTGTCCGTTAATCCTAACCCTAATTACATAAGAACTACATACCTAAAAACATAATTCTAAGCAAGTGTTTAACCGGCCAACGTCAAGTTTTGTTTCAGTGAGCTTTCCCGCGTTCTTCCGGTGGACTTCCGAGATGCCCTCGGGTTTCTTCCGGTGGACTCCTAGTAGACTCTCGATCTTGTGACGAATTCAACGAGTAGCCGAGCCTTCTCGATGATCTCTACGAACCTCCGACGATCTCTTTGGCAGACTTCCGAAAGTTCCGACTGTTAGGATCGGAGCGGCACTAAGAGGGGGGGGTGAATTAGTGCAGCGGTAAAATAACGTTGGTTTAAAAACTTTCGTACGATAAAAACTAATTTCGATGAAAATCGATTTTGGAAGCTTAATAACTTAGAAGCGTATGGAAGCGTAGTGACTAAGTAAAGAAGTTTGCAGTATGTAAATGGCAAGAGTAGGATGCAAACCAGATAATACAGCAGTTTTAAAGTGGTTCGGTCAAAATGACCTACATCCACTTGCGAAGCCTTCTTCGAAGAGGCTCCCAACTTTCACTAGCAAATCTCTTTGTAGGGGAATGACTAATACCCCTCTTACAACCTTTACAAGTGGATGTAGGTGATGGGAGGAGGTGAACACTCAAGTAATTTGAAAAACAAGACTTGCTAAGACTTTTCTAAGGCTCTTATCTCAAACTATTGCTTTGCCAAAGGTTGTTATCTCAGTTGAGAATTGAGGGGTCTTTATAGGTCCCAAGAGGATTCAAATTTGGGCTCCAAAATTTGAATTCTCTTGGGTTTCCGAGGCTGGCAGTGCCATCGTCTGTCGGTGGCAGTGCCACCGCCAGATCTCTCGGGTGCTGGGCGGTGCCACCGCTTAGTCCAGCAGTGCCACTGCTCAGATCTCGGGTTCTAGGCGGTGCCACCGCCTACACTATTTCAGCTTACTGGTTGGGCTCCAAACTTGGCCCAAACCAGTCCGAACTCGAGCCCAATTGGCCCCTACTTGGGTTATAGGATTAACACCTAATCCTAACCCTAATTAATATGCTAACTATGAATTTAAAGACATTTCCTAAGCTATTACAAAGTCCGTAAGTCAAGACTCCTTCCAGCGAGCTTCCGATGAACTTCCGGCGGACTTCCGATAAACTCTCGGAAACCATTCTGTTGACTCCCGACAAGCTCTTAGACTTCACGATTTGATCTTGGTGAGTTCCAATGAGCTTCTTCGGCAAGCTCCGATCTTTCTCGGCGAGCTCCGCGAACTTCCAATGAACCTTCCGATGAGCTTTCGAAAAACCCTTCGGCAAGCTCCCTACTCATTCTTGGCTAGTTCCGGCAGCATTCCCAATGAACCTTCGAACTTCCGTCGAACTCTCGAACTCGCAACGAATCCTTCGCGCTTGACTCCGGCACTTTGTTTCACTTTACGTCTTTGTCATTATCGTAGTTATTTCTGAACACACAAACTAAAACTCTACTCCGATCTAGACAATTATTACAACGCGAATTGACATTCTGTTGCCCGGCACGTCATTGATTGGCGCTTCGTTCAATTCTTCAGTGCATCATCCTCTCTTGCGGCTTGTTGCCCCAATTGGTGGTTGACCTCCGCAACCTCGATATCCTTGGCGCAATTCCACTCTCCTTGACCCGATGCCCGACGTCCGAAGCCTTCTGCCGTCCAAAATCCTAACGTGATCTCCTCCGACGCAACGTCAATTCCTCCTGCGTCAACTGTCTAATCCTGATCAAATAGACCTGCATCACTCAAAATGCAATTAAACATCTAAACACAATCAATTAGTTTCTTCATCAAAATCTGAGATTCAATAATCTCCCCCTTTTTTATGATGACAACTAATTAATGACTAACGGAGTTAACCTTAACTCCCCGGAGTTTAACCAAACTCCCCCTATCAATTTGCCATTGATAGAACACTTGGATTATCCCAAATCCAAGTAACATTCATCACATGTTATGAAAAATATTTAAACCATCATGCAAATATATATAAAATATTCAATTCAATGTATGAAGTCATCAATATATTTCTCCCCCTATGTCATCAACAAAAAGGAGAAGTAGCTCTAGCTATTTTAAAAGATATGCAAGTTTTTGCAACATGAAGCTAGATTTTCATCACAACATATAAGCACAAAAGCATAACAAGATTCTTAAGTTCAATCATGGCAATTCAACACTTGCTTCTTATGCAAGATTGCACTTTGCTTTTCTTTACATGTTCTAACTAGCAAAAGCTTTCTCCCCTTTGTTTTTGTTGAAAAGAAGGGAAGAGTAGAAGCTAGCCAACATTTGCCTTGAGCTAGCAATCTTTCTCCCCCTATGTCATTACCGAAAAGAAGGAGAGGAACCAATGATTTAGACTTTTACATAAATTATGAATTTGCATCAATCAATATTTCAATCATCACATGATACATACAAGACAAAAATGCAAAGAAATCATGTCATGAAAGACATCAATTGTTAAACATAATATGATAATAGTCTAAAAAATTTCAATTTACGATACATGTGATACATTGCAATACTAAAAAACTTTAATGTGATACTTTTAAGGATATCAACCTATTTTTGATACAAAGCATGACAAGAGCAATTATATTGCAAGTTTTCTAAGTTTTGCACTTTTTGCTTCTTTCGATAGGCAATATCTTTCTTCTCTTTTTGAGAAGTGCAAGCTTGCAAGTTTTACTTCTTTTGCAATATACGAGTTTCCAAATTTTGCATCTTGAGCTAGCTATATTTCTCAAAATGTGTAACTTAGCACTCATTACTTCTCTTGATATTTGCAAGCTAGCTAGCAAAATTTGCTCCCCCTATGTCATTGTCAAATAGAGAGGAATAACAATACAATTAGTGTAATTCATTTCCCTTTACTATAATATTCAAATCATGACAAGGGTTAAGTGTCAATCTTATTTGTGCATCATTATATTTTCAAATTAAAATATACATATTTTCAGAAACCTTATACTTTATTCATGCATGATATTGAATAAATCGATTGACATTATGAGGATATCATACATGATACTAAAATTTTTAACTATTTTTCAACATTTTGATCATGATACCAAACAATCATCATTTAGAGCATTCATGATACAAAACATTAAATCAACATTTATCATTTTAGCAATAACTCGTAGCATTTTAAATCATGATTTACATCATATGCAATATATCACATCATAATTAGAAAGCACAAGTATTGCATGCATCATTGCAAATCATAAATGTTTCATATCAAGTTCATCATTGTCCTCATCACTTGAGTCAGCGCTCAAGTGGTATTCATTTGTCTGGAGTTCCAAATCCTTCCTAATCTTTGGAAGGTGGTTCAAGTGTTCATCGTGTTCATCATGTGCATTGCGCACCATTTCATATGTCATCAATGAGCCGATAAGTTTTTCAAGTGGAAAAATATTTAAATCTTTTGTTTATTGTATTACAGTTATTTTAGGATCCCACCTTTTTGGAAGGGATCTTAAGATCTTGCTTACAAGATCAAAATTCGAAAAAGATTTATCAAGAACTCTTAGATTATTGACGATATCCGTGAAACGGGTGTATATGTCGCCTATAGTCTCGCTTGGTTGCATTCGAAAAAGCTCAAAATCATGTAATAAAATGTTAACTTTCGAGTCTTTGACTCTACTAGTTCCCTCGTGCATGATTTCAAGTGTTCGCCAAATATCCAAAACCGTTTCGCACATAGAAATCCGATTGAACTCATTTTTGTCCAAAGCGCAAAATAAGGCATTCATAGCCTTTGCGTTTAAAGAAAAATACTTATTCTCCAAATCCGTTCATTTGTTCATCGGTTTAGAGGGAAGTTGAAAACCGTTTTCAACGATATTCCATAAATCCAAATTCATAGAAATCAAGAAAACTCTCATTCGAGTTTTCCAATAAGTGTAGTCCAATCCGTTAAACAACGGTGGACGAACAACCGATAAGCCTCTTGAAAGCCATGAAGAGCCATTTCTCTCGGGTGTAAATCTGAAATGAGAAATACCGGACTCTGATACCAATTATTAGGATCGGAGCGGCACTAAGAGAGGGGGGTGAATTAGTGCAGTGGTAAAATAACGTTGGTTTAAAAACTTTCGTACGATAAAAATTAATTTCGATAAAAACCGAGTTTGAAAGCTTAATAACTTAGAAGCGTATGGAAGCGTAGTGACTAAGTAAAGAAGTTTGCAGTATGTAAATGACAAGAATAAGATGCAAACCAAATAACACAGTAGTTTTAAAGTGGTTCGATCAAAATGACCTACATCCACTTGCGAAGCCTTCTTCGAAGAGACTCCCAACTTCCACTAGCAAATCTCTTTATAGAGGAAGGACTAATACCCCTCTTACAACCTTTACAAGTGGTTCACACTCTTACATTTCTTTTCAACAAGATGGGAGGAGGTGAACACTCAAGCAATTTGAAAAACAAGACTTGCTAAGACTTTTCTAAGGCTCTTATCTCAAACTATTGCTTTGACAAAGGTTGTTATCTCAACTGAGAATTGAGGGGTATTTATAGGCCCCAAGAGGATTCAAATTTAGGCTCCAAAATTTGAATTCTCTTAGGTTTCCGAGGCTGGCAGTGCCACCGCCTGTCGGTGGCGGTGCCACCGCCGGATCTCTCGAGTGCTGGGCGGTGCCACCGCTCAGTCCAACAGTGCCACCGCTCAGATCTCGGGTTCTAGGTGGTGCCACCGCCTACACTATTTCAGCTCACTGGTTGGGTTCCAAACTTGGCCCAAACCAATCCAAACTCGAGCCCAATTGGCCCATACTTGGGTTATAGAATTAACACCTACCCCTAACCCTAATTAACATGCTAACTATGAATTTAAAGATATTTCCTAAGCTATTACAAAGTCCGTAAGTCAAGACTTCTTCCGGTGAGCTTCCGATGAACTTTCGGCGGTCTTCCGATAAACTCTCGGAAACCATTCTGCGGACTCCCGACAAGCTCCTAAACTTCACGATTTGATCTTGGCGAGTTCCAACGAGCTTCTTCAGCAAGCACCGATCTTTCTCGGTGAGCTCCACGAACTTCCAATGAACCTTCTAGCGAGATTCCGAAAAACCCTTCGGCAAGGTCCCTACTCATTCTTTGCTAGTTCCGGCAGCATTCCCGACGAACCTTTGAACTTCCGTCGAACTCTCGAACTCCCAACGAATCCTTCACGCTTGACTCCGGCACTTTGTTTCACTTTACGTCTTTGTCATTATCATTGTTATTCCTGCACACATAATCTAAAATTATACTCCGATCTAGACAATTATTACAACGTGAATTGACATTCTATTGCCCGGCACGTCATTGGTTGGCGCTTCGTCCGATTCTTTAGCTCATCGTCCTCTCTTGCGGCTTGTTGCCCCAATTGGTGGTTGACCTCCACAACCCCGATATCCTTGGCGTAATTTCACTCTCCTTGACTCGATGCCCGACGTCCCAAGCCTTCTGCCGTCCAATATCCTAACGTGATCTCCTCCGACGCAACGTCAATTCCTCCTACGTCAATTGTCTAATCCTGATCGAGTAGACCTGCATCACTCAAAATGCAATTAAACATCTAAACACAATCAATTAGTTTCATCATCAAAATATGAGATTCAACACCGACAAGTCTCCGATCTTTCTTGGTTAGTTCCGACAGCATCTCCGACGAATCTTCGGACTCTCAAACGTCCATCGAACTTGACTTCGGTATCCTTGCTTTATGATTTTAGGCTGTCGTAGTTAATCCTGCATGCCCAACTTCAATAATATGGATTAGATCAATTAACCCATCAATTGATTTCATCATCAAAATCCAAGATTCAACACGTCATCGTGCGAAGATTGGTGCTCAAAATCCACGAAACTTAAAACTGCGTATAGAGTAGATTGTGTTACCTAGGGAGATCGTATATCCCTATTTCCTTGCAGATCTTTAGGAGAGGGTGAAGGAGGTCAAGCGTCCTCCTCTCTAGCGGTGATCTACATAGCAGGGCTGTGACGACGTTCCTCAAAACTCTAGGCCTACTCTGAGGTGGAGAGGGGGAGGAGAATAGGAGAGGCAATCAAAGGCTCTAGCCTATGAGGCTTTGAATCCCTCCTATTTATAGAGGTCCCCTGTCAAACCCTAATGGATCCTCGCCTAGTGGGTATTAGATCTGCATCCAATAACCCGAGCCTTTTAGATTAGTGGATCTCTATCCAATAATCTCTCATGGGCTCTTATTGGATCTCGTCCATGGGATCCAATAATTCAGGGGCTTATTGGATATCCAATAAGACAAGGGCTCCATCGGATATTTCATATCCGAACCTCTACTCATCTCAATGCCTACCATATGTGTATGACCCTCTATGCCCAATATCGAGCTGGCCGTGAGTCATACCTGTCAGAACTCTTTCTGACTCAATGAATCATTATCTCTGTAATAATTCACTCGACTCATCGACTACGGATGTACTATGCCACTACGCCGTAGTCCCCAGACGATATAGGGGAATCCAATCCATTGGACCTGTCTGTCCTCAGTTACCATGTACCTATAGTCCCTCATCCATCTAATATCCCAGAGACCGTATATCGAGCATGGTGTTGTCAGACCCATACGGTTTCTACTCGAGTCTCGCTCTAATCGGATTCTCCTAGAGAAACCTTTCTCTCTCAACCCGAATGACCTTGGCCCGGGATTTGTCTGAGCAAAAACATATGGGATATTCCTCTCGTGACACCGAGAGTGGATGATCCTCTATCAACACTCAATAGCCCTTTTAAGGTCGACTACCACTCCCAATGACCAGCTGTACTAGATCTAGGACAACCAAACCTATAAGTCTAGTATCAAAGAGTGGAGCACTCATACATGACATCCTTGGTATCTCAAGTCTAAGGACCAGATACACCACTAGGACTACGGAATCGCTGTTTGACAATAAGGCATCATCAACCATCCAGCATTCCGTAAGCGAATCAATCAGTGAACTCATTCTCCAATGAGCACCTATACTGTATCCCTAGTGTCCCTACACAAGCAGCTATGAGACCAGCTACATCAATCATATGGATGGGTATACAGCACACCAGTCTGTCCGGTTATCACGATGTCCCTCTCGAGTAACCTATGACCGGGATTATTTAGGATCTGTGTTTAAAGGTGAATCGATGTCATTATCATGATCTCATCACGATCTGATTCCGATTGCACAAATCCAAGGACATCATAATATATATATGCACATATGCAATAGTTATAAAGTGATATATGCTAAAATATAATAAGCAAACAGATTCTGTATCAAGTCACACGTGTCATCACTTACATGATTGGCTTACTAGGCACCTATGACTAGCACCTTCACCACATCTACCATGTGGATCACTACTAAAGAGACGGATAGTTGACCTCCTTCATCGACTCTTATAGATCTAGGATTTTATAGGGATATATGATCTCCCTAGGTAACAAATCTGCCTTGATGCATGCGATTTTCGATTTTACATTTTGTTTCATGCACCAATCTTCACACAATGACGAAACCTTTTCTTTTTAAGAAATCTAGGAATTTTTTTGTTCTTTTATTATGCATGTGATGCTCTGTCCAAGTTTCCCAACATAACCTTTACGGTCGATTCCCAATTTGTCGTCAACTCCTTGACATGCAAAACAAAAAATTAAAACAAAATTGTTTCCTAAATAAAAAGCATCAGATCGTTAAGAGATGACCGGGAGTTTAAAACTCAAAACAAAACCTCATCGAGGAGTGAGACGTTCTCAAGGAACTCATATATCCCCTAAAATGTAGATCCTGGTTCGCTTGGATGATGAAGCTCTCATGAACTCCTCTCTAATAGAAGTCCATATGGTGGATGGCAGTAGTGATGCACCTCCTCACAACAGACTCTCTCCTCGTGACATTGCTTCACCACACAATAGGGCGACAGTAGCACTACGCAAGGAAGGGGCGACCTTCTTGTTGTCCTCTCACAAAATGAAAGGCATCGGTTGAGAGAGATGGAGAGGAGGAGATGGGAGGCTGATGGCCTATATGAGTCTAGCCTATGACCCATGGAGACATACTCCTATTTATAAGGAGCCCCTCTTACTAACCATAATGGATCCCATGTAATAGCCTAATGGGTATTGGATCTCATCCAATAACCACTCTAAGCTTTATGTTCTATTGGGTTTTACCTAATGGATCCATTAGAAAAGGGGCTTATTGGATATTTTATATCAAATCCTATATTCGTCGTGTCGTCCACCTATTATATGTGACCCTCTAAGCCTAATACCGAGCTGTTCATGAGTTATACATATCAGAACTTCTTCTGACTTAGTAAATTATTATTCCTATAATAATTCACTAAACTCATCGACTATAGACATACTATGCCACTATGCCATAGTCTTCAAATAGTACAAGAGGATCTAATATATTAGACCTATTGCCCTCAGTTACCGTATATCAATAGTCCCTCATCCATCTAATATCTCAAAAACTATATATTGGGTATGGTGTTATTAGGCCTATACGAGATCTATCAGAGTCTCACTCTTATCATATTCTCCTAAAGAACTTTTTCTCTCTCAATCTAAATAACCCTAGCTAAGGATTTCTCTAAGTGAGAACATATGAGATATTCCTCTCATGATACCAAGAGTGGATGATTCTCTATTGACACATAACTACCTTTGTAATATTGGCTGTCATTTCCAATGATTATATGTACTAGATCTGGAACTTCCAGACTTATAAGTTTGGCTTCAAAATATGAAGTATTCAAATAAGATATTTTTAGTATCTTGAGTTAATGGTCTAAATACACAATTGGGACTATGGAATCACTATCTGATAGTAATGTATCATTAACCATCTAGCATTCTATAAATGAATAATTCACTGAACCCATTATCCAATTATCACCTCCAATATATCCCTAGTGTCCCCACACAAATAGCTATAAGAATAACTACCTCAATCATATGGATGGATATATAGTACACCAGTCTATCTGGTTATCTCAATATCCTTCTCGAATAACCTGACTAGAAATATTTAGCATCTATGTTTAAGTAGAACTGGTCTCATTATCATGATCTCATCATGATTTAATTCTCATTGCACAGATTTAAGTACATTATAATATATATTCATTATATAATATAGAGTGAGAAAATATCATTATTAATATTTACTAAAACTGATTGTGCAGCACATCACAAGTTCCATCACACACGTGACTAGCTTGCAGGATACATGTAACTAGCATCAAGACTTTGACAAATCAATTATATATCTAAAATATTTATAGTACTTTTGGCATATTGTATGCTCTTTCAACATGTCATTTGATCTTCTGATACTTCATCCAAACCTCCAACACATCATCCTTTTCTTTGACATATCATTCATTCTACCGATATATCAACTTTTCCACGACATTCAATCTTCCATTGCAACATTGGATCCTTCTGGCACGATGTCCAAACCTATATCATGAAGTTCAATCTCCGACATATCAACTAATCTTTTGGCTCGATGTCTAATTTTAGGCACGATAATTTATCGATAAAAATTCTGACTCTCTTGTGCTATAGTTCGCCCTTCGGTGGTCCAAGTCCATGATCGAAATATTTTCTTTATAACTTATCTAAAAAATATATTAATCTAATAAACTTATTAATTAATTTCATCATCAAAATTTGAGATTCAACAACTTCACCAAGAATAGCACCAAAGTATGCTCAAGTTACTTTTTTTTTCTTTTTTTCCTTCTTTTTTCAATCAAATGCATGTAAATCAATACATTCAATTGGATCAATTTAACTTAACTCAACATAATATGAAATTTTAAAATGTTATTTAAACACCTCGTGACACATTATCACTAATAATTTATGACTAACATAATGACATGGATCTAAAACTTAAAAGGTTTAATATTAGTTGAAATATCTCAGCAATAATATAGATTTGCTGGAATGCAAAAGAAGTCATAAGAGAAGCATGCGATTACATAGGAATGAGTAATTATTTAATGACATATATTATTATTATTATTATTCACTAAAATTATAGAAGCTTATACATGCTTTTCATTTTTATTATCGACCCATCATTTAAAGTAGCCATCAAGGCCTCTATGGGGTTTTGGGAATGCAAGGCTTCTCATCGACGTCTTAGGGTTCTTCCTAGGCAGCATTGCCCCATGGTGTTTCAGGGATGTGGGGATTATCGTTGAAGTCATGAGTTGGTGCTTGATTCCATGGTGTTTCTGGGATGCGAGGATTCTCACTGAAGTCATGAGTAGGCACTTGACTCCATGGAGTTTCCGGGATGCGGGGATTCTCGCTGAAGTCATGAGTGGATGCCTGACTCCATGGTGTTTCGGGGATGCGGGGATTCTCGTTGAAGTCATGAGCTGATGCTTGACTCCATGGTGTTTCTGGGATGCGAGGATTCTCACTAAAGTCATGAGTAGGCACTTGACTCCATGGAGTTTCCGGGATGCGAGATTTCTCGCTGAAGTCACGAGTAAGCGCTTGACTCCATGTGTCTTTAGACACCTCCATCCATGGCGATTCGGGTATAAAAGCAATTAGGTTGGCATCATCAACTTTACGAGTAACCACCTCATTGGATACATCTAACCATGGTGACTCAGGAATATTCACGAGGATCCTATCAGGGCCTCCAAGCCTGCTGCCAAGAGCATGATCATGAAAGGCTATAAATACTAGCACGACAAAGAGAGCCACTCTGTGAGCCATCTTATCTTAGCTCCAAGTGTTTGATGAGATTAGGATTGAGGAGTGCAATAGGATAGGTTAGATTTATAGACGGTAGAAAAACTGGATTTGTTATGCATGTGTTAATAGTTGGAAAGTATATTTCTTTACATATATAATTCTCTTGAACTAAGAAAAATCTGCATCTCTGAAACGAAATCTTATGGGAAATTTACTGAATAGTATTCATACTATTCATTTTTTACTAGATGATGCCTCAACTATTTATTTTTACCGGATGATGCTATTTTTTTATAAATACTAAATTTACCCATATTTTTAAATATTTTTATACTCGTTTAGCCCCGAACCAATTTAGACCAATAAACTAGGTCAAATCAACCGTCCTCCCTATCCTCATCTTCCCACTCCACCTCCATCTTCTCCTCCCCCTTCCCATTGGCTTCAAATCGATTTATAGGCCTAAATTAAAATTAAAATTATTATTTATGATAAAAGAGGCATCATCTGATAAAAATAAATCGTGGAGGTTTAATCCGATAAAAAAATGAATAATAGATGCACTATTTGGTAAATTGATTATTATTATAATATTAATTTTTATATGAAAAAGTTCAAATGCAACTCCACATACGTTCCCTCTACCAACATATCAATTTTTTTAAACTATTCCTTATATTGATAACACGCAGGATATGCACTACTAGTTATTGTTCTCACATCATTATTTATTATTTATTGCATTATTTTTTAGCTTTTTTATGATTTTATAATAATATTTGGTCAATTAGCTGAAAAAAGGTTTCTAGTAATTGGCTTTTACCATATGATGTCTTGATATTTGATTTTTATCAAGTAATGTCTTTTTTTAAATTTTAACCAAAATATCCTCAATAAAATTATAAAAAAAATAATGATCATCTTTGGACTAGCTTTGACTTAATTTTTTAATATTAAATTAATTTTTTTGAGATAAATCAAATCAAAAAATTTTAACTAAACACTGACTATTCGACTTAGTTCAATTAAGCCCTAGATTGCCCCTTAATTTCTCCCAAATTATTCTCCACATCTACGATGACTCCTCTCTCCCTCCACCATCTCCTTCTCTTTCTCTCCTCCTCCACCTCCTCTTTATAATCTATCTTAAAAAATTATTATATTTGAGTTATACTCATTCACATAATATATTTAAAAAAGATACTAATTTGAGAAAAATCAAGGATCAATCTAAGGATCAATTGAACCAAATCGAATAACTAGAATTTAGTTGAACTGATTTACTTTAAAAAACTTAGTTCAGCTCTAAAAATCAAGTAAAACCTAGTCAAAAAATAATCATCATTTTTTATAATTTTATTATGAATATTTTGATTGAAGTCTTAAAAAAGGACACCCTTAGTAAAAATCAAATTTGGGGCATCATTTGGTAAAAAGCTTATTATTAGATTTTTTTGATAAATTATCCAAATATTATTGCAATAATTAAGGAACCATAAAAATAATTAAAAAAATAATGAAAAAGAAACAAATAAATAATGACGTGAGAATCATGTTAGATACATGTTATCAATATAAGGAATGCTATAAGAAAAAAATATGATACGCTGTTAAAAGACGGGGATGTATGTGGAGTTGCATTTGAACTTTACATCTGGAAATTAATCATAGAATAATAGCATATCTTCGAGGCAACCACACTTATCCATGTATTAAGGTTACATAGTTATAAGATAGCATATATTTTCTTAACGTGTTCTACATACGATTATTAACACATGATGCACACCAAGCAACGGAAGCCATTATTGCATCTCATCGTTTGGTGTTCCTACAACAGTGACAAGCTGTTTGTAGATGATTCGCGGGATTTTATGAGCATTTATGTGCACATTTAATAAATGATTTGAACTCAATGGTGTTTATCATTGAACAAAAAGAATTATTTATGTGGGAAGCAATCCTAAATTTTAAAAAATATGAGAACGTGTTTTAATGTTGGGACTATTATGTGCCTTCTTTAAACATGTCATGTTGAGTTTGGAGAACAAGAAATGATAATAGATGTGATTGTAATGTCAAAGAGATCATATCGGTCATATAGTACTGTAGTATCGATCATATGATACTGAAGTATCATTCAAGTAATATATAGATATCAATTATATTATCACGGATTTAGTTAGAATTATTCAAGTCGTATGACATTCTTATATTATCCATCCTCAAAGGGTCAACCCAAGAGTAACCTCGTACAAGTCTCAAATAATTTGTAAAAGAAAGTTGATTAGCTTAAGAAATTGAGCGATAAATAAGTCTCAATGTCTCAGAAAAGATGATAACTTGTAAACAACTCAACAAAAACTTATGCAAGAGAGAAAAGAGATGAAGAGAAAAATAAGAACTTTATAAGGCAAAAAAATAATCACAATTCTACAAATTATATACAAGCAAACTTGTGTATCCAAATAGCGTTAGGTGAACAAGGTGTCAAATGAACTTGTGTATCCAAAAAGCACCCACCACTATCCCAAGGCTCCATCTAGTCTTATGCCACCCGAATAGTTCAAGGGAATTAAGATGACTAATGTTTCAAATCGAACCATAGCCTCTAGAAGATGGATAATGGCATGCAAAATTTTAATAATTTTAGGATAATTTTGCCTAATCTGACGAGCAGTCACTATGTAGCTTTACAAACTTTATAAAAATAAGGTAAAACATATTGTCAAACAATCGTACAAGCATACATAAGTGACAAATGATTCGTTGATAAATGCGTTGCAAGCGTGCTATCATAGACTTAGTTAGAATTACCTATCATAAGGCATCCTGGCATTATCAATTTGCAAAAGTCAACTAAGATACAACCTCATATAGGTCCTAAAAAGAAAATTGACTATGAGTGATGGATAAGTTTTGACACCTCATAAAAGAGAATTATAAGTAATTAAACAAACACTTAGTGTGTAAGAGAGAAGAAATAGGAAAGAAAACATGGCATCGAAGGGCTCGTTAGCTGAACGAGCTCTTATGCTACAAAGATCCCATATCAATTTGGGACTAGATGCCCTTTTGCCTTGGCGTTTGCTACTCCCCTCCCCACAAGGAGCTTCCCCAACTGCCTCCTTGCAAGCCGGGGCTTCGGTTATGGGCCCCTCAGGCCTTATGTACTAACCCACCAGAGGACTCCTTGCACACTAACATTTTTGTCTTCTTCCTTGGGTGCTTTGGTTTGCTCGCAATGACTCAAGAAGCTTCAGGAGACGAGGAGGGAGGTGCCCGTGCAGAGGAAGGCTAAGACCGAGGCACCTACCCAATGAACATCCCCTTCATGCCTTTCAGATTCATGCCTGCCGACACAACACGAACAGTCAAGTTAGCAATGATACTCAAAACAATAAAAAATAAAAAATAAAAACAAAAGCAACTAAGACAATATGGGTCATACCCCAAGGGATCGGACTGAGCCTTACCTCAACCAACCTATCTTGTGCCCAAGTCATAAACCTCAACCAAAAAACCTACTACGATGAACAAGTGCTCAAGCCACGCATCTCGATCCAACGATGTCTAAATCATGCACCTCGGTCAAACATGACACCCGAGCGAGGAAGCATGCTACAACAGACATGCCCCTAGGTCATGAGGCCCAGAAAGAAGGCTCACTGAATGATAGGGCATTCTGGTACCGCCCACATGACAACAATCAATAGCTACCAAAGCAAATGTGACACCTCGTAGCCAACATGGTGCAAAAGTGCCGACATGACACCGTAGACCTATACAAAACGACAAACCATATCTGCTCTACTCAAGGTCGTACAAGATGATGACGCATAGTGTAAAGTTATGCAGGTCAGTCGACACCATGTGAAACATACAAGCCGACCATCCAAGGTGTCAATGGCCATTAACAAACCGCGTACGACTGACCCTCAATAGCAAGTATAAAATTTGATCCCCTAGCCAACATCAGGGATGGGATTCAGATCGAAAAAATACCCTTAAACCCACTTCATACTAACTTAAGCTTCGAAGGGGTCGAGTTGGGAATCACCCTCCAACATTGACCTTTTATGCAAGAAGGCGATGTTGAGATAAGAATCCCAATCCTTGCTCTACATCAGGTCGATCCAATAGATAACGTCTCGACCTAACCTGACACCGACCACTTCGCCACAAATCCCACGTGAATGACTTTGTGTTCTCGAAATTAAGCCGAGCCATGCTAACTCCAGGACCACAACATATAGTTGTACAATAAATAGTATTTACAGAATTGATGCAATATATTCTCCCCCGTCAACAATAAAGTTTACAAACCAATAAAAACTACATGAAGTCGTTACCACCGCATGTTAACTGCTCAAGTTTTTGGAAGTTACAGGATGATAACACAAACGTTCAGACTGAAATGGTGGCATAGGATATATATGGCAATGAAGCAGACCTTGAGAAGAAAAGGCAGTATATATGATGATCACGCTTCATAGATGTGCATTTCTAACCCTAATCTTTGGTTTGACATTATGTTAGCCTAGTTTTGTTGAATCTTGGATTTTGATAATGAATTTAATTGGTAAATTATTTGATCCAATCTATATGTTGAGAAAAGTGTACAGGATTAACTACGATAGCGATCAAGGCATAAAGTAAAATGAAGTACCGAAGTCAAGATCAAGATTTCGTTGGGAGTTTGAGAATTCATCGGAAGTCCGGAGGTTTGTTGGAAATGCTACCGAGATTGACCGAGAAGAAGCTCATCGGAACTCGCCAAGAAGATTATCATGAAGTCTAGGAGCTTGTCGAGAGTCCTCTGGGAGATTGCCGAGAGATCATCGAAAGTCCACTAGAAGATCGCTGGAAGCTCACTGGAAGAAACCTAGACATACTGTGCTTGTTTTGTTTAGTGTATGCCTTAAAAATTGTAGTTAGCACATGATTAGGGTTAGGTTTGGGAGGTAATCCAATTAACCCAGTTAAGGGCCAATTGGGCCCGTAATTGGACTAGTTTGGGCTGAATTCAAGGCCTAAACAAGTTGCGGTGGAACTGCCCAGGGTGGGTGGTGGAACCGCTTGAGGCTCATCCTCCCAAGTGGTTTGGGGGGTGATACCTCCTAGACTAGGCGATGGAACCACCGACGGTTATTACTGCCAAATGATGATACCACCTTATTAGGCGATAATATTGCTAGAGCCCAGTCTCTGAGGCTCTGTCAGGCGATAGTATTGCCAGATTAGGCGGTGATACCACCTAGTGTCAGTGTAGCAGGCGGTGGTACCGCCAGTACCCTGGAAACCCGCAATGAGACACTTTTTTGATCCAATTTTGAAGCCAATGGGGCTTATAAATACCTTACCCTTTTCTATATGAAAGGGTAATAAAGTACAATCATAGTGTGAAATTTTTTTTTTTTAAGTGTTGGGGTGTAAAAGAGTTGTAAAAGTGCAAAGAGTCCTCCTCCCTCTCTTTAGCTTTGTAATCATCCAAGAAGAGGTGTGAGGCTTGTAAGGATTATCTCCTAAACTTGTGAAAAGAGAAAGCACTGTAAAGAGGTGAATGATCTTTATCTATTGAAGGAAGACTATTAGCGGATGCCTGTGACCTCAACGGAGGAGGCATCGGAAGTGGATGTAGGTCACAACGATCGAACCACTATAAATTTCGGTGTGTTCTTTCCTTACTGCTTATTTTTCTTTACTTGTGCTGTATTCTATTTTACTTCATGACAAATTGTTCAATCACCTTTTATCTACTCACTTACAAGAGCCAAATGACTTTTCAAAATAGTTCTCATCGAACTAAGATTTTTTATCGTACGAAGTTTTCGAAATCACTTAAATTGGTCATTTTTATCCACTACATTAATTCACCCCCTTCCCTCCCTTAGTGTCATTCTTGATCCTAACAATTAGTTTCAAAGCAAAGTTACTCTCATTTTGGCTTGAAACTAAGAGAGATGACATTTGCCGATAACCAAAAGGGTCACTCAATCACACGTCCACCCATGTTCAATGGGACGGATTACATCTATTGGAAAACTAGAATGAGGATTTTCTAAATTTCTATAGATTTTGAGTTATGGAATATTGTGGAAAATAACTTTCAAAAGTTTTCTCTAAAAATGAACAATTGGAATAGGTTGGAGAAGAAGACTTTCTCTTTAAATACCAAGGCTATGAATGCCTTGAATAGGTTGGAGAAGAAGACTTTCTCTTTAAATACCAAGGCTATGAATGCCTTGTTTTGCGCTTTAGATAAAAATGAGTTCAATCGAGTGTCTATTTGTGAAATAACTTTCGATATTTGGCATACACTCGAAATCACTCATGAAGGCATTAGTAGAATAAAAGAGTCCAAAATAAATCTTTTAGTCCATGCTTATGAATTGTTTAGAATGAAACCAAGTGAGACCATTGGAGACATGTATATCCGGTTTACAGATATCGTCAACGGTCTAAAAGCGCTTGGTAAAAGTTTTTCTAACTTTGAACTCATTAATAAAATTTTGAGATCTCTTCCAAAGAGTTGGGACCCTAAAGTAACAACCATTCAAGAGGCCAAGGATTTGAATAATTTTCCTTTTGAAGAACTTATCGGGTCATTAATGACCTATAAGATGACTTGTATGTTGAATCTCGTATTTTGCTGATGAAACCACTTGATATATGTTTATGATTTAATCTGCGTTTTGAGTGACGCAAGATGCTTCGATCAGGATGAGATAATTAAAGTAGGAAAAATCATGTTGTGCCGAAGGAACATGTCAGAAGATTGAAAGTTGGGCCGGTGGATCGGTCGACATATCGACAGAAGGCTTCGAGCCGTGGACTCGGGCATCGAGCCAAGAAGAGTGGGTATTGTGCCAAGGATATCGGAGTTACGGAGTCAACTGGCCGATTGGGCAATAGGACGCAGGAGAGGACGATGCGCCGAAGAATCAAACGAAGCATCGAGGGACCAATAACATGCCAGACAACTTGGTTAATTGCTTAGGATTAATTATCTCGATCGAAGTTTTGTTTTACATATGTAGGATTAACTATGATGGAAGTAAGACATGCAGCAGGAGTTGCGCCGGAGTCAAGACTATGATCACGTTGGCGGTTTGATAGTTCGACGGAAGTCCGGACGGTCGTCGGAGGTTCTGCGAGAATAAATTCAAGAAGTCCAGGAGCTTGCCAAATAAGCTCATCGAAACTCGCCAAGTGAAATGTCGTAAGTCTAGGAGTTTGCTGGAAGTCCACCGGAGCATCACCGAAGGTTCGTTTGATGTTCGCCGGAAGTTCATCGGAAGAAGCGATTGACGCACTGGAGCAAGTTGCAGTAAATGTTTTAAGAAATATCACAGTTAGCATGTAGATTAAGTTAAAAATGAGAGGTGATCCTATTAACTTAATCTGGGGGCAATTCGGCCCTTGATAGACCCAAATTGGGTCGAATAAATCAACCCATTCGAACCAGAATTCCTGCTAGGCAGTGGCACCACCGAAGAGATGGTCTCCCAGGAAAGCTGGGCGGTGCAACCGCCTAGGTTAGGTAGTGCCACCGCCTGGGCTCAGCCTCCGAGTGAGATTGGGTAGTGCAACCGCCCCAGTCAGGCGGTGGCACCGCTTGGGCTCAGTCTTCGACCGAGACTGGGCAGTGCAACCGCCCCTGTCAAGCGGTGGCACCGCCAGAGCTCAGTCTCCGAGCTCTGTCAGGTGGTTGTACCGCCCCAGTCAGGAGGTAGTACCGCTAGGACCCCGGAAATCCGAGAAAAGACACTTTTAAGCTCCAAATTCAAGCCAGTTTCGGGCCTATATAAACCCCACCCTTTCTTGCATGAAAGGGCAACCAAAAGCACCGAAAATCCAATCTTACTCTGTGATTTTTAGAGCTAAAAAAACATTGTAAAGGCTAGAAGTTCTCCTCCCTCTTTTCTTCCAAGTTTTGATCTTTCAAGAGAGGAGAGAAAAGTTTATAAGGGTTGTCTCCTAAGCCCATCAAAAGGAGTGAAACTGTAAAATGGTAGTTGGCTTTCACCTATTGAAGGAAGGCCTCTAGTGGACGTCGGTGACCTCGTCGGTGGAGAAAGCCAAAAGTGGATGTAGGTCAAGATTGATCGAACCACTCTAAATCTTGATTTGCATTTACTTTAAGCACCTTATCTTTACTTTAAACCTCCTCAGTAGCTTACTGCCTTCTGCTCATTTACGATCGTGTTTCATAGTTAAGTATTTTCCTAATCGACATTAAGACAGAAATCGATTTTATCGTACGAACATCATATTTCAGTTTGCGCTTACATTCTAATTTCTATCATAACTATAAACTGCCTTTATATCTTTGCTTTAATCGCATCTCGCTTGATCATAAGTTAAAGTGATTTACGAATCAGCTTTCATACCGAAATCGCTTTTATCGTACGAACATCATATTCTAGTTTGCTATTACATTCTGTTGTCTATCTTAACTGCAAACTGCCTCTATATATTTGCTTTAACTGCATCTCACTTGATCACAAGTTAAAGTGATTTACGAATCGGCTTTCTTACCAAAATCGCTTTTATCGTACGAATGCAGTTTTAATCGTCGAAAGTTTTCCGCTGCACTAATTCACCCCCCCCACTTAGTGCTCTTGATCCTAACAATTGGTATTAGAGCCCGGAATTTCTCATTTCATATTTACACCCAAGAGATATGGCTCTCCATGGCTTTCAAGAGGGCTTATCGTTTGTTTGTCCACCGTTGTTTAACGGATTGGACTACACTTATTGGAAAACTCGAATGAGAGTTTTCTTGATTTCTATGAATTTAGATTTATGAAATATTGTTAAAAATTGTTTTCAACTTTCCTTTAAACCGATGAACAAATGTTCGGATTTGGAGAAGAAGTATTTCTCTTTAAACGCAAAAGCTATGAATGCCTTATTTTGCGCTTTTGACAAAACTGATTTCAATCGGATTTCTACGTTCGAAACAGCTTTTGATATTTGACGAATACTTGAAATCATGCACGAGGGAACTAGTAGAGTCAAAGACTCAAAAGTTAACATTTTATTGTATGATTTTGAGCTTTTTCGAATGTAACCATGCGAGACTATAGGCGACATGTACACCCGTTTCACGGATGTCATCAATAATCTAAGAGTTCTTGGTAAATATTTTTTGACTTTTGATCTTGTAAGCAAGATCTTAAGATCCCTTCCAAAAAGGTGGGATCTTAAAATAACCACAATACAAGAGATAAAAAATTTAAATGATTTTCCATTCGAAGAATTAATCGGGTCATTAATGATCTATGAAATGACACTTTTGAAACATTTTGAACCCGATGAGTGCATGAACAACCGTCCAAAGAATAGGAAGGATTTGGAACTCCGGACAAATGAATACTATTTGAGCGATGACTCAAGTGATGAGGACACTAACGAACTTGAACTTCAAACACTAAATTTTAATAAGTTTATTAAATAAAAATTAAAATAAACAATGAACTTGAACGGAGGAAGAGACCAAAGAAGAGGAAGGCAACCAAGGATGAATCAAGAACTTCCAAAGGTGAAACGACGAATTGGGTTTTGATGGACTTCGACTAAAAGGTAAGTAACTTAACTCTCTTGAATTATTTTGAAATTATTTAAAGTCGTTCATGAGTGCTTAATTTAGATAGTAGGAATAGGAAATAAAAAATTATTTTTCAAAAATTATATCCTGTTTTTCTTTTTAGCATCTTTGATAAATTAAAAATTTGATCATGAAAAGTATATTGCTAAGGTTTCATGCATGTTTTGAAATGTTGAATGATGTATGCAACATTAGGGATTATAATTATATGATATGTGATAGTGCTTAGGATTAATCCATGCATGTGTATTTTGATGATTTTATGTCATGCATGAGTTTTTGAAGTAAATGTTGATTTGAAACTCTCATTTTAGATTAACATGTTTTTGGTCTAATCGTTTTTATGATGAATTAAGATAACATTCTCATTACATATTAAGATGACATAGTACATGTACATTTATGTATGAATTTCTTGATAGTCTTTTGATGATAGATGTGATATCATGATGTGTTTGGTCTTGACGGCTTCATGACGAAACTTATGTTTTGATTTTAAATGATGATACATGTTTTCATAAAAGACTTGAATACCCTCACATGAAATCAATTATATGAAATGAAAATGAATTTTTTATCCTATTAAAATTAATGAATTTATTTTACCAATCTTGTGAATCTCATGAAAATAAACATGATGAATATTTTAAAAATAAATGAGTGTATCATGCATTTGGTCTTAATGATTTCTCTTTAACATACTTTTTGAAATCATACTTGATGATGAATATCAAGATATTAAAAGGATGTTATCATGGAATCATGCTTGATGATTTGTTTTTTACCTTTCCGTCTTAAATGTTAACACTTGTTTTATTAAAGGTATAGGCATGCTTATAAGAAGCAAATCACATGAATATAAATTTATAAAAACGAAATGCGATCCTCTATCTTATCATCTTTTCAATAAATCTATTCTTGTCATGTATGAATTTATTGAATGTGACTTTGAGGATGATTTCGGATTTCACAAATGCTTGATTCATACTTATGACATGAGACACATTTTAAATATGAATTATGTTCAATGCTTCAATCATGTTGCATCTCCCTTAATTCATTTTGTTCTCCTAGATTTATTTATCAAAGAGGAGAATCTTCCGAATGAATGAAATGATATAAATGAATCACTTATCGATATATTTTTTTGAAATATCTTTTTAATGTGATGTTGATAATTTGAGATGCCTATTGGAATTCATGACATGAGATAATTGAATCCTTGACTTACTCTTTATATGGCTTGAAAATAGATGTTTAAAATCTTGCTTAATAAGTTATTGTGTAGGATTTTGCCTTTACGTCTTGAACTTTCATGCTTATCTTGATTTGGCATATAAAGACTAAGGCATGCTTAGATGAAAAAAAATCACTTAAAAAATACCTTTCCCATCTGATCGAAATTAATGATTTCATGATATTTTGTGAATCTCGAAATTGATTTTAATGACTTGATTATGAGTTTCAAGTTAACGATTTGACTTGAATGAGTTTTATCTAAATCATAATCTTGATCTTGCAAAATTAGAATCACAAATAATATCTTTTGGTATTCATGAATTGATACTCGCAATATGAAAGTATTGGTATTGATGACTTGAATTTGATTGAAACATTGCATGCTTAAATTAATCATTCTCCTATGTTTCAAAAATTCTTCAAATGCCTTATGTGATGATTGAAAATTAATTTGCTTTATGATGAATGACGAATCATGATTTCATCTATGATATTGATATATTTTAATCATGATCCTTGGTTGTATAATTCGTTTGCTCTATTAAAAAGATTTATCAAATGAATCATGTCCTTCTTGAATTTTCTTGATATCATGACATGATTTTGTAATATGGCTTGTATAATGATTAAACTTTTTAGCCATTGATTTCTCCTTTCTTTTCGATAATGATAAAGGGAGAGTTAGTTTACTAGCCTGCATATTTCAAAGGAAGGAAAATTTGCTAGCTCGATCATTTCATTGAAAGAACTTGCTATCATGAACACTACCAATGAATTGCAAATCTTGCAATATAAAGAGAAGCAAAGAATTGCTATCTCGAAAGAAGCAAAAAATACAAAACTTAGAAAACTTATAATATAATTGCTCTTGCCATGCTTTGTATCAAAAATAGGTTGATATCCTTAAAAGCATCGCATTAAAATTTTTAGTGTATCGCAATATATCACATGTATCGCAAATTGAAAATTTTGAGACTATTATCATATCATGTTTAACAATTGATATCTTTCATGACATGATTTCTTTGCATTGTTATCTTGTATGTATCATGTGATGATTGAAATATTAATTGATGCAAATTCATAGTTTATGTAAAAGTCTAAATCATTGGTTCCTCTCCTTCTTTTCGGCAATGACATAGGGGGAGAAAGATTGCTAGCTCAAGGCAAATGCTGGCTAGCTTGTACTCTTCCTTTCTTTTCGACAAAAACAAAGAGAAGAAAGCTTTTGCTAGTCAGAACATGCAAAGAAAAGCAAAGTGCAATCTTGCACAAGAAGCAAGTGTTGAATTGCCATGATTCAACTTAAGAATATTGCTATGCTTTTGTGCTTATATGTTATGATGAAAAGCTAGCTTGTATGTAGTAAAACTTGCATATCGTAAAAATTGCTAGCTTGTAGTCTAAAGAGAAGCAAACAATTGCTATCTCAAGAAAAGCTAAACATGCGAAACTTGCACTTTGCAACGGAAGCAAAATTGCGAGTTGAAACATTGCAAAAGAAGCACAAATTTACTAGCTTGCAACTTGCATATTTCAAGAAGCAAGAGTTGCCTTCTTGAACATCTCTAATTTGCTAGCTTGCATGATGTAGAAGTTGCTATCTCAAAAGAAGCAAAAGTGCTATCTTGTATATTGTAAAACTTGCATATCTAAAACTTGATAGCTTGAATGTTCTAAGAATGATGTAACACTTGCTAAATTATCTAGCTTCAAAATTGCATGATGATAAAACCTGATATTATGTTTTTCATGCAATGAGTTGAACTTGTTGAATCTCATATTTTGATGATGAAACCACTTGATATGTGTTTATGTTTTAATCTATGTTTTAAGTAACACAGGATGCTTCGATCATGATGAGACAATTAACGCAGGAAAAATCATGTTGTGCCGGAGAAACATGTCAGAAGATTGGACGTCGGGTCGGTGGATCGGTCGACGTATCGATAGAAGGCTTCGGGCCGTGGACTCGAGCATTGGGCTAAGAAGAGCGGGTATTGTGCCAAGGATATCAGAGTTGCGGAGTCAACTGGCTGATTGGGCAATAGGCCGCAGGAGAGGACGATGCGTCGAAGAATCGGACGAATCGTCGAGGGACCAATGACATGTCGGACAACTTGGTTAATTTCTTAGGATTAATTATCTCGATCGAAGTTTTGTTTTAAGTGTGCAGGATTAACTACGATGAAAGTAAGACATGCAGCAGGAGTTGCGCCGGAGTCAGGACTATGATCACGTTGGGAGTTCGAGAGCTTGACGGAAGTCCAGACGGTCGTCGGAGGTTCTGCGGGAACAAATCTGAGAAGTCTAGGAGCTTGCCAAAAGAAACTCGTCAGAACTCGCCAAGTGGATCGTCACAAGTCCGGGAGTTTGCCGGAAGTCCGTAGGAGCATCGTCGGAGGACCGTCGGATGTTTGCCGGAAAAAGCGATTGACGCATCGGAGCAAGCTGTAGTAAAAGTCTTAAGAATTATCGTAGTTAGCACGATGATTAAGTTAGAATTGGGAGGTGATCCCATTAACTTAATATAGGGGCAATTGGGCCCTTGAAAGAACCAAATTGGGCCAAATGGATCAACCCATTTGGACCTAGATCTCTCGCCCAGAGGTGGCACTGCCTGGGTCGGCGGTGGCACCGCCCAGGGCTCAGTCTCCGAGTTCTGGCTGGGCGGTGCAACTGCCTCTGACAACGGTGCAACCGCTTGAGCTC
Organism: Musa schizocarpa; assembly: GCA_900464855.2. NCBI lineage: Eukaryota > Viridiplantae > Streptophyta > Magnoliopsida > Zingiberales > Musaceae > Musa > Musa schizocarpa. Next base: position 9,601,177 of record LS990925.1, on the reverse strand, counting down.
GGTCTCCAAGCTTTGGCTGGGCGGTGCAACCGCCCCAGTCAGGCAGTGGCACCGCCTAAGCTTGGTCTTCGAGCTCTACCAGGCGGTGCAACCGCCCCTGACAAGCGGTGTCACCGCCCAGAGGCTCAGCCTTCAAGCTCTGCCAAGCGGTGCAACTACCCCTGACAAGCGGTGTCACCGCCTAGAGGCTCAGTCTCCGAGCTTTGCCAAGCGGTGCAACCGCCCCAATCAGGTGGTGCAATCGCCAGACCCCGGAATTCCAGGAGATGACAGATTTGAACTCCAAATTCAAACTGGTTTGGATCCTAGAAATACCCCTCCAATCCCTGGGTAAAAGATACAAGCATAGAGAGATTAAAAGAGAGAAAACACTGCTGCAATCTCTAGAATTTCCCTCCTCTAGCTTAAGTGTTTAAATTCTGTTTAAGAGAGGAGAGTGAGTGCTCGTAAGGGTTGTCTCCTAAACCTAGTAAAAGGAGAAGAGGGGTGTAAGAAGGAGGTTGATCTTCGCCTAGTAAAGGAAGATCGTTAGTGGATGCCGGTGGCCTCGACGGAAGAGGAATCGGAGGAGTGGATGTAGGTCACGATTGACTGAACCATTATAAACTCCCGCCTTCTCTGATTTGCATTTACTTTGAGCTGATTATCCTTACTGCAAACCTCCTTCATAGCTTACTGCCTTCTGCACTTTTACGATTGTGTTTCCAAGCTCAGTATTTTTCGAATCAGTGTTTAGACGTAAATCGCTTTTCTCGTACGAACATCATATTTCAGTTTGCGCTTACATTCCGATTTCCATCATAACTGCAAACTGCCTTTATAGATTTGTTTTAACTACTTCTTACCTAATCTCAAGTTAAAGTAATTTATGAATCGTCTTTTCTACCGAAATTGCTCTTATCGTACGAACGCAGTTTTAAACGTCGAAAGTTTTCCGCTGCACTAATTCACCCCCCTTAGTGCTCTTGATCCTAACAGAACTTATATCACAAACACAAGAATAGTTGTACTTCTCCTTTTTGTTGATGATAAAAGGGGAGAAGTATGTTGATGACATGACATGTTATGCATAAGTTTATGATAACATGTTGCTTGGATTTTTTAATCCAAGAGTTTCTATTAATATGACATATTGATAGGGGGAGTTTGTTTAAACTTCGGGAGTTAAGGTTAACTCTGTGATCAAGTGATTGTCATCATCAAAAAGAAGGAGATTGTTGAATCTCGTATTTTGATGATGAAACCACTTGATATATGTTTATGATTTAATCTACGTTTTGAGTGACGTAGGATGCTTCGATCAGGATGAGACAATTAAAGCAGGAAAAATCATGTTGTGCCGAAGGAACATGTCAGAAGATTGGACGTCGGGCCGGTGGATCGGTCGATGTATCGACAGAAGGCTTCGGGCTGTGGACTCAGGCATTGGGCCAAGAAGAGCGGGTATTGTGCCAAGGATATCAGAGTTGCAGAGTCAACTGGCCGACTGGGCAATAGGCCGCAGGAGAGGACGATGCGCCAAAGAATCAGACGAAGTGTCGAGGGACCAATGACATGTCGGACAACTTGGTTAATTGCTTAGGATTAATTATCTCGATCGAAGTTTTGTTTTACATGTGTAGGATTAACTACGATGGAAGTAAGACATATAGTAGGAGTTGCGCCGGAGTCAAGACTATGATCACATTGGGGGTTCGAGAGTTCCACGGAAGTTCGGACGGTCATCGGAGGTTCTGCGAGAATAAATCCGAGAAGTCCAAGAGCTTGCCAAATAAGCTCATCAGAACTTGCCAAGTGAATCGTCGCAAGTCCAGGAGTTTGCCGGAAGTCCACTGGAGCATCGCCGAAGGTTCGTCGGATGTTCGCCAGAAGCTCGCCGGAAGAAGCGATTGATGCAACGGACCAAGTTGCAGTAAATGTCTTAATAAATATCATAGTTAGCATGTAGATTAAGTTAAGAATGGGAGGTGATCCCATTAACTTAATCTGGGGGTAATTAGGCCCTTGATAGACCCAAATTGGGCCGAATAGATCAACCTATTCGGACTAGAATTCCTACTAGGCGGTGGCACCGCTTAGGAGATGGTCTCCTAGGAAAGCTGGGTGGTGCAACCGCCCAGGTTAGGCGGTGGCACCGCTTGGGCTTAGTCTTCGAGCGAGACTGGGCGATGCAACCGCCCTAGTCAAGCGGTGGCACCACCTGGGCTCAGTCTCCAAGCGAGACTGGGCGGTGCAACCGCCCCAATCAAGCGGTGGTACCGCCTGGGCTCAGTCTCCGAGTGAGACTGGGTAGTGCAACCGCGCTTGTCAGGCGGTGGCACCGCCAGAGCTTGGTCTCTGAGCTCTGTCAGGCGGTTGTACCACCCCAGTTAGGAGGTAGTACCGCCAAGACCCCGGAAATCTAGGAAAAGGCACTTTTAAGCTCCAAATTCAAACTACTTTAGGGCCTATATAAACCCCACCCTTTCCTACATGAAAGGGCAACCAAATGCACTGAAAATCCAATCTTACTCTATGATTTTTAGAGCTCAAAAGTGTTGTAAAGGCTAGAAGTTCTCCTCCCTCTTTTCTTCCAAATTTTGATCTTTTAAGAGAGGAGAGAAAAGTTTATAAGGGTTGTCTCCTAAGCCCGTCAAAAGGAGTGAAACTGTAAAATGGTAGTTGGCTTTCACCTATTGAAGGAAGGCCTCTAGTGGACGTCGGTGACCTCGTCGGTGGAGAAAGCCAAAAGTGGATATAGGTCAAGATTGATCGAACCACTCTAAATCTCGGTTTGCATTTACTTTGAGCATCTTATCTTTACTGCAAACCTCCTCAGTAGCTTACTGCCTTCTACTCATTTACGAACGTGTTTCATAGTTAAGTATTTTTTGAATCGGTGTTAAAACGGAAATCAGTTTTATTGTACGAACATCATATTTCAATTTGCTCTTATATTCTGATTTCCATCATAACTGCAAACTGCCTTTATATCTTTGCTTTAACTGCATCTCGCTTGATCACAAGTTAAAGTGATTTACGAATCGACTTTCATACCGAAATCGCTTTTATCATACGAACATCTTTGCAAACTGCCTTTATATCATTCTATTGTCTATCTTAACTACAAACTACCTCTATATATTTGCTTTAACTGCATCTCGCTTGATCACAAGTTAAAGTGATTTATGAATCGACTTTCTTACCAAAATCACTTTTATCGTACAAATACAGTTTTATTCGTCGAAAGTTTTCCGCTACCCTAATTCATCTCCCCCTCGTAATGCTCTTGATCCTAACATTGTAACACTCATGAAAAACTTGAGAATAACCTTCCAAAGAATAGGAAGGATATGACACTAAGAACTCATGAAGACTACATGAAAGGAAGTTCTAGTGATGAGAACTATGATGATGACTTGGGACTTTTCACAAGAAAGTTCAAAAAATTTATAAAAAGAAGTAAATCTAAAAAAGACACTAAAAATAAAATTAAACCCAAGAAAGAATAAGTTATATTCTACGAATGCAAGAAGACAGGACATTTCAAAAGTGAATGTCCCCAAATGAAGAAGAAATAACCAAAGAAGAAGAAGGCGCTCAAAGCAACATCGGATGACTTGAGCGATTTTGAAGACGAATAATAAAGCAACAAGGATATCGCCAACTACGCACTAATGGCTATCGGAGATAAGGTAAGTGGTTCATTATATGTAAATTTATCTTTTAGTGAGCTTTTAAGTGCTTTTTATGATTTGTTCAATGAATATAGAATAATAAGAAAAAAGTTTAATTCTTTGAAAAAGGAGTATGCCCTTTTAAATAATGAATTTAAAAAACTTAAGCATGATAATCCTTCATTGCCTCCATGTACTAAGTATGAACACTTAGAGGCACTTGAGAAAAAAAACTTGCTACTCAAAGAAACTTTAGAAAAGTTTAAGGTTGGTAGCAAGTCCTTGAATATGATCCTTGTCAATAAGGGTCACATTCATAGAAGAGGCGGAATCGGATTTGTGAGTAGCTCTCACTAAAATCCAACCATCTTTGTTAAAGGTTCTACCTTGCATTATCACCCCCCACCAAATGCAACTTTTGTTGTAAACTCGGACATATTACTTATAAATGTCCATTTAAGAGATATAGTCCACACAAATTGATTTGGGTTCCTAAAGGAATCGTAAAGAACTCCATGCAAAATGATAAGTTGAGTAGATCAATTTTTTAGGCATCTAAGGTCAAATGGTTACCTAAAAATCACTCATTCTTGTAGAAATATTTATCATCACAAGCTAGAAGCAAGAGATAGTACCTTGATAGTAGATGCTCAAGACACATGACCAGAGATCCATTTAAATTCTTTAAACTTACTAGCCTAGATGAAGGATATGCACATTTGGAGACATCAACAAGGGTAAACTCATTGGCAAAGGAGAGGGAGGCATGTTGCCCAATCACCCACAATGCAAAGATGTACCTCGAGGGGGGGTGGGAGAGAGAGAGAGAGAGAGAGAGAGAGAGAATGAAAGGGCATTCTGGTACTGCCCACGTGACAACAATCAATAGCTACCAAAGCAAACGTGACACTCTAGACCCGTATGAAATGACATATCATACCTGCACTACTCAGAGTCGTACGAGACGATGACGCATGGTGCAAAGCCGTATAGTTCAGCTAGCGCCGCACGAAACATACAAGCCGACTGTCAAAGGTGTCGACGACCATTAATGAACCATGTACGACCAACCTTCAACAGCAAAGTATAAAAGCCAACCCCCTAGCTAGCGTCAGGGATGTGTTAGGAACAAGTCGTCACTAAGAGGGGAGGGGGGGGTGAATTAGTGTAGCGGTAAAAATCACAATTCTGAAAATTTATTTCGTTTCGTACGATAAAATAGATTCCGACGAAAATCATTTCATAAAGATCTTAACTTGAAACACATTCATAAATGTATTGGAAGTAGTAAGCATGTAAAGTTTGCAATAAAGAAAAATTTCTCAAATAGAAATGCAAACCGAGTTTTATAATGGTTCGGTCATCGTGACCTACATCCACTCTGTTGATTCCTCTTTCGTCGAGGCCACCAACATCCACTATCGATCTTCCTTTAATAAGCAAAGATTAACCTCCTTCTTACACCCATCTTCTCCTTTTCACGGGTTTAGGAGATAACCTTTAGAAGCACACACTCCTCTCTAAACAGAATTCTAAGTTTAAGCTAGAGGAGGGGATTTCTTAGGAGATTTCTTTAGTGTTTTCTTACTTTTAAACTCTTTGTGCTTGTATAAGTTAACTATGTTAAATCTCGGATTTTGATGATAAAATCAATTGATGGGTTAATTGATCTAATCCATATTATTGAGTTAAGTGTGCAAGATTAACTACGATAACCAGAAAATACAAAGCAAGGATACCAGAGTCAAGTTCGATGGACGTTTAAGAGTCCGAAGAATCGTCGAAGATGCTGCCGGAACCAACCGAGAAGAAATCAGGAAACTGTCGGAATTTTCGGAAGTTCGCTGACGGGATCGTCGGAGGTTCACGGAGATCACCGAGAAGGCTCGGCTACTCATTAAAGTCATCACAAGTTCGGGAGCTTGTTGGAAGCCCGTCCGAAGAAGTTCGTCGGAAAGCTCGCCGGAACAAGACTCGACGTTCGCGGTTGAAAATTTGCTTAAGATGTGTTTTGTTATGTAGTTCACTTGTAATTAGGATTAGGATTAAGAGATAATACTATATCCAGGTTAGGGGCCAACTGGGCCCAAAATTAGACTTTGTTTGGGCAAAATTTGAAGCCTAAACAAGTGAACCGAAGGGTTTGGCGGTGGCACTGCCAGACTGGGCGGTTGCACCGCCCAGCACCCGAGAGCTGGGCGGTCGCACCGCCCTACACTGTTAGCGCCTGACACTGACAGGCGGTGGCACCGCCACTGACAGGCGGTGGCACCGCCAGCATCGGGAACCCAATGAGAATTCAAATTTGGAGCTCAAATTTGAATCCTCTTGAGGCCTATAAATACCCCTCAAATCTCAGCTGAGATTACAACTTTTGAGCTGCAATTGTTTGAGAGAAAAGCCCTAGAAAAGTCTTAGATAGTCTTGTTTTCAATTTGCTAGTGTTCACCTCCTTCTTTCTTGCTGAAAATCTGTAAGAGAGTGAACCGCTTGTAAAAAGTTGTAAGAGGGGTATTCACCCTTCCCTTTCAAAAGATTTGCTAGTGGAAGGTGGGAGCCTCATCGATAGGGGCCTCGCAAGTGGATGTGGGTCACTTGACCGAACCACTTTAAAAACGGCGTAATCTCTGGTTTGCATTTCATTACTGCTATTTACATTACTGCAAACCTTCTTACTTACTTTATTTCATCATTACCTTTGCTGCACAACTTTGCGAATACGTTTTTAAGTTAAGCACTTTCGACTCGGATTTTTATCGTACGAAAGATTTGTCGAAATCAACGTTTTAATCCGCTGCACTAATTCACCCCCCCCCCTATTAGTGCCGCTCCGATCCTAACAATTGGTATCAGAGCAAGGCTCACTCTTATATTTGGTTTAATACCCAAGAGAGATGGCTTACTCCGGCATGCATGAGGGACACTCTATCACACGTCCACCTATGTTTAATGGGTCAGATTACACATATTGGAAGACTCGGATGAGGATCTTCCTCATTTCTATGGATTTCGAGCTTTGGACTATTGTTGAAAACGGATTTCAAAAATCTTCTCTTCCGATGAGCAAATGGAATGAATCGGAGAAGAAGGTTTTTGCTTTAAATGCAAAGGCTATGAATGCCTTGTTTTGTGCACTAGACTTAAATGAATTTAATCGTGTTTCAATTTGTGATTCGGCTTTTGATATTTGGAGAACTCTTGAGGTCACTCATAAAGGCACTAGCCGAGTGAAAGAGTCCAAAATCAACATCCTTGTGCACTCTTACGAACTTTTTTGAATGAAACCAAGTGAGTCCATCGGAGACATATACACCCGGTTTAAGAATGTCATCAATGGACTCAAAGCTCTTGGTAAAGATTTTACTAACTTTGAACTAGTAACTAAAATCTTAAGATCCCTCCCTAAAAGTTGGGATCCAAAAGTTACGACCATTCAAGAGGCCAAAGACCTTAAAACATTCCCTCTTGAAGAACTTATTGGGTCTCTAATGACCTACGAAATGACATGTCAAGCTCATGACGAGCTCGAGAACCCCCCTTCCAAAGAACAGGAAGGATATGGCACTCAAATCATAAGAAGACCACTTGAAAGGAACATCAAGTGATGAGGACAGTGATAATGACATTGCACTTTTGACTCAAAAATTTAAAAAATATTTAAGGAAGAACAAATTTAAAAATAATACAAAAAATAAATTTGAACAAAAGAAGGACCAAGTGATTTGCTATGAATGCAAAAAATCAGGACACTACAAGAACGATTGTCCTCAAGCCAAAAAGAGAACATCGAAGAAGAAGGCGCTCAAAGCAACGTGGGATGATTCAAGCGCGTCCGAAGAAGAGGAGTCCAACACCGAGCAAGTTGCTCATTACGCCCTAATGGCCATCGGAGAAGAGGTAACAGATTTAATTGATGCAGATTTACCTTATCATGAATTATTAAATGCTTTCCATGAGTTATTTGATGAATGTAAGACAATTAGTAGAAAATATAAATTGCTAAAAAAGGAGCATGATAGTCTCACTTGTGATATCGATAAATTAAAATCTGAATATCATGATAGTTTAGCTCCATGTATAAAATGCCATGATCTAGAATCTCTCCAAAAGGAGAACTTGCTACTTAAGGACACCTTGAAAAATTCAAGGTTGGTAGCAAATCTTTGAACATGATCCTTACAAATAAGGGTCACGTTCCTAAAAGAAGTGGAATCGGATTTGTGAGAAGTCCTCACCAAAATCCAACCACCTTCATTAAAGGTCCCGTCTTACATATTCGGCACCAAAGCCATTGCAACTTTTGTTGCAAATATGGACATAAAACTTATAAATGTCCATTCAAGAAAATTAGTCCGAACAAACTAATTTGGGTTCCTAAAGGAACCATGATCAATTCTATGCAATATGATGAACAAGTTTTTAAGGCACCCAAAAGAAAATGGGTACCTAAAAATAATCCCTTCTTGTAGAAACATACACCATCACAAGCTAGGAGCAAGAGATGGTATCTAGATAGTGGATGCTCAAGACATATGACTGGAGATCCATCTCATTTCTCTATGCTCACTAGCAAAGAAGAAGGGTACATCACCTTCGGAGGCAAAATCATTGGCAAGGGAACCATAGGTAACAAATTAAAATTTTCTATTGATGATGTATTACTAGTTGATGGATTGAAACATAATCTCTTGAGTGTTAGTCAATTATGCGATAAAAGTTATATCGTTAGTTTTGAATCAAATGTGTGTATTATTGAAAAACCAAACTATAACATAACTATGATTGCATTGAAACAAAATAATGTCTACACCATCATCCTTGATGAACTAAGTAATGAAATGTGCTTCTCCGCTTTAAATGATGATGCTTGGCTTTGGCATAGGAGACTAGGCCATGCAAGCATGAAACTAATATCTAAGATCTCATCTAGAGAATTAGTGCGAGGAATTCCAAATATAAAGTTTATTAAGGACAAAGTATGCGATGCATGTCAACTAGGTAAACAAATAAAAACTAGTTTCAAACCAAAAACTCAAATTAGCACCACTAGACCATTACAATTGATTCATTTGGACTTATTTGGACCAATTGATACGACAAGTCTAGGGGGAAGCAAATATGCATTTGTAATTGTGGATGACTATACTAGATACACTTGGACCTATTTCTTAGCTCACAAAAGTGATTACTTCAAATGTTTCTCTAAATTTTGTAAACTTACTCAAAACGAAAAAGGTTTCATGATTTCATCAATTCGGAGTGATCACGGTAGCGAATTTCAAAACCGTGACTTTCAAAATTTTTGTGAAGTTAATGGATACAACCACAACTTCTCAACTCCGAGGAATCCCCAACAAAATGGAGTAGCTGAAAGAAAAAATAGAAACCTACAAGAAATGGCAAGAACTATGTTAAATGAACAAAGTTTACCTAAGTATTTTTGGGCCGAAGCCGTAAATACGGCTTGCTACATCATGAATAGAGTCCTAATAAGACCATCCTTATCAAAAACTCCCTATGAATTATGAAATAACAAAAAACCAAATATTTCCTATTTTAAAGTTTTCGGTTGTAAATGCTTTATTTTAAATGAAAGGGATGCCTTAGGAAAATTTGATGCTAAATCGGATGAAGGCATCTTTCTTGGTTACTTTTCCGTTTCTAAAGCTTTTCGGGTTTTTAACAAAAGAACCTTAGTAATAGAAGAGTATATTCATGTAGTTTTTAATGAAGTTTCAAATTTAAAGAAAAATGATTTTGATGATGATCTTGGTTTTGATAATTTGAATTTAAATGAACCCCCTCCTCAAAATAGCAACTTGGATGCACCTTCTTCCGAAATTTCCTTACCTAAGGAATGGAAGTATATAGATGCTCATCCAAAGGAGCTAATTATAAGGGATACATCAATAGGGATTCAAACTCGTTCCTCTTTCAAGAATTTTTGTGCTAACGCCACCTTCCTTTCTCAAATCGAACCTAAATGCATTGACGAGGCCATAAAAGATAATTTTTGGGTCATTGCAATGCAAGAGGAATTGAATCAATTTGAGAGGAATAAGGTATGAAATCTTGTTCCTAGACCTAGTGACCATTTAGTCATTGGTACTAAATGGGTCTTTAGAAACAAGCAAGACGAAAATGATATCGTGGTTAGAAACAAGGCTAGATTAGTGGCCAAAGGTTTCAACCAAGAAGAAGGTATCGATTACGAAGAAGCCATAAGGATGCTCCTTGCCTATGCTAGTAGTAATAATTTTAAACTATTTCAAATGGATGTCAAAAGTGCCTTCTTGAATGGTTTTATTTCCGAAGAAGTATATGTCGAACAATCTCTCGGATTTGAAAATTCTCTTCTTCCTAATCATGTATTCAAATTGACTAAGGCTCTCTATGGCTTGAAACAAGCCCCTAGAGCTTGGCATGAAAGGCTTAGTTCCTTTCTTATTTTAAATAATTTTACCAATGGCAAGGTTGATACTACATTGTTTATTAAACATTTTGAAAATAATTTTCTTATTGTGCAAATTTATGTTGACGATATTATTTTTGGCTCTTCGGATGAATCACCATGTGAATCATTTGCCAAATGTATGAGTCATGAATTTGAAATGAGTTTAATGGGTGAATTTACTTTCTTTTTAGGATTACAAATCAAACAACTTAGTGATGGTATATTTCTTAACCAATCTAAATATACATTAGAATTGTTAAAACGATTTAACATGGATAATTCAAAAGCAATAAACACCCCTATGAGTACTTCGACTAAGTTAGATATGGATGAAAATAGTGAAAATTTCGATAAAAAAAAATATAGGAGAATGATAGGTAGTCTACTCTACCTCACCGCGACTAGACCAGATATTATGTTTAGTGTAGGACTTTGCGCTAGGTTTCAATCAAATCCCAAATTATCCCATCTTAAAAGTGTTAAAAGAATATTTAGGTATCTTAAAGGAACTCCAAATTTAGGATTGTGGTATCCAAAATCTGAAAAATTTGATTTAATAGCTTATGCAGATGCCGATTTTGGCGGATGCAGGATAGATAGAAAAAGTACATCCGGAACATGCCAATTTTTAGGACATGCACTTGTTTCTTGGACTTCCAAGAAATAAAATTCAGTTGCACTATCTACAGCAGAAGCTGAGTACATTGCTGTAAGTGCATGCTGTGCACAAGTTGTTTGGATGAAAAATACATTAGAAGACTATGGAATTCACTTTAAAAATATTCCCATAAAATGTGATAATACTAGTGCCATATGTCTTACTAAAAATCCAATTCAGCACTCTAGAACTAAGCACATCGACGTTATGCATCATTTCATACATGATCATGTCCTTAACAATGATGTTGTTCTAGAATTCATTGACACAAAGTATCAATTAACAGATATATTTACAAAAGCCTTGAATGAAGACCAATTTGAATTCATTAGAAGGGAATTAGGTATGTTAAATTATCTCTAAATAATAAACTTGTTTGAATGGATTTTCCATAAAGTTTTTCATTCTCTCTCTGTTCCTCGGTGAACTGATCCTTCTCTTTCGATTCTAATGACATGTTAAATTTTCTTATCCTATCTTGAGTCAAACACCGCTCCCATCTGATCAAGATTAATGATTTTATGATATTTTGAATCTCGAAATTGATTTTGATGGCTTGATTACGAGTTTCAAGTTGACGAATTGAATTTGAATGAATTTGTATTCGAATTATGATCTTGACTTATTGGAGTTACTACTTGAAACATTTTTTGTCTTATCCAAATCTCTTCCTTATACATCTACAACTTTTGTTACTTATAGAACGAAGAGATTTGATAATATGGATGAATGCTAAATTTTCATTTAAGATGAACTCTACGTAAATATTTTAGCATACTTAGTTTTGAATGATAAAATCTTTGTATGACAAACTATGTGCTTCAAGTCTCATTCCCTTTTTGTTGATGACAAAGGGGGAGAAAAGTGATGACTTGTATCATTTTAATAGCATGACTTATATGAATTGCAAAAGCTTTTCAAAATCTTTGAGAATATACCTTGTAAAATCTTTGAGAAAAGTGATCGATTGATGAATGTCTTATATGCCTTGCAAAATCTTTGAGAATATCGCAAGATCGATTGATCATATTGAAAGCATGTCTAACATGTATATCATGAAATTCATGTTGAAAATTTTTATCTCCTGACGTAGTAAAATTTGTCTCTTATCTTTCTACTTGAAAAGGATTTTCATCGAAGTTTCGCATTTACATTATGCTTAATGAGAATAACGATAAGTTCTACGGTTAGAACTTATAGGTTTATGCTTGAATTCTATGGGATTGAATTCAAGTGTTTTTATCTTCTCAAAATACGGCATATAGATAGGGGGAGTTATGTTTAACTCCGTCATCAATTGATTGTCATCATCAAAAAGGAGGAGATTGTTGAATCTCGGATTTTGATGATAAAATCAATTGATGGGTTAATTGATCTAATCCATATTATTGAGTTAAGTGTGTAGGATTAACTACGATAACCAGAAAACACAAAGCAAGGATACCGGAGTCAAGTTCGATGGACGTTTAAGAGTTCGAAGAATCGTCGGAGATGCTATTGGAACCAACCGAGAAGAAATCGGGAACCTGTCGAAATTTTTGGAAGTTCGCCGAAGAGATCGTCGGAGGTTCACGGAGATCACCGAGAAGGCTCGGCTACTCATTAAAGTCATCACAAGTTCGGGAGCTTGCTGGGAGCCCGTCGAAAGAAGTTCGTCGGAAAGCTCGCCGGAACAAGACTCGACGTTCGCGGTTGAAAAATTGCTTAGGATGTGTTTTGTTATGTAGTTCACTTGTAATTAGGATTAGGATTAAGAGATAATCCTATATCCTAGTTAGGGGCCAACTAGGCCCAAAATTAGACTTTGTTTGGGCAAAATTTGAAGCCCAAACAAAGAAACCGAAAGGGTCTAGCGGTGGTAACCTTTGCCAGATGCAGGTTGCACCACCAAACACCGAGAGAGGGCGGTGGCACCACCCAGCTTGTCGGCACCGACACTGACAAGCGGTAGCACCGCCACCGACAGCAAGATGGGCACCGCCAAAGATCGGAACTCATCGAGAATTCAAATTTGGAGCCCAAATTTGAATCCTCTTGAGGCCTATAAATACCCCTCAAATCTCAGCTGAGATTACAACTTTTGAGCAGCAATTGTTTGAGAGAAAGGCCCTAGAAAAGTCTTAGATAGTCTTGTTTTCAATTTGCTAGTGTTCACCTCCTTCTTTCTTGCTGAAAATCTGTAAGAGAGTGAACCGCTTGTAAAAAGTTGTAAGAGGGGTATTCACCCTTCCCTTTCAAAAGATTTGCTAGTGGAAGGTGGGAGCCTCATCGAAGAGGGGCCTTGCAAGTGGATGTAGGTCACTTGACCGAACCACTTTAAAAACGACGTAATCTCTGGTTTGCATTTCATTACTGCTATTTACATTACTGCAAACCTTCTTACTTGTTTTATTTCATCATTACCTTTGCTGCACAACTTTGCGAATACGTTTTCAAGTTAAGCACTTCCAACTCTGATTTTTATCGTACGAATGATTTATCGAAATCAACGTTTTAATCCGCTGCACTAATTCCCCCCTCTTAGTGCCGCTCCGATCCTAACAAACTAGGGATGAGAGAGGTATTTATAGGCTTCAAGTTGATTCAAACTCAGAGCTTAAAAAGGTCTCATCCTAGATTTCCTGGATACTAGTGATACCACTTTCGTTCCTGGGCGGTACTACCGTCACAAGATCTGGCACTAGGTAGTACCCCCGCCTGACAGGGGTGGTATCACTGCTGGCAGCATTCACTGTTGATGGTACCACTGTCCAGATTTCTTGGGGTGCTGTTCCTTAGGCGGTGCCATCGCCGGCCAAGGTTTCAGCACCTTGGTTGGGCCTTGAATCTAGCCTAAACTAGCCCAACTTCGGGCCCAATTGGCCACTAACAGAGTTGATGGGATTACCTCCCAATCCCAACTCTAATTATGTGCTAACTATGATTCCTAAGGCATATTCTAAGCAACATAAGTCTTGTTTCTTCCGGTGAGCTTCCGGTGAACTTCCGACGATCTCTCGGCAATGTTCCAGCAGTCTCCCGGCAAGCTCCTGGATGCTCCTGGACTTAATGACGATCTTCTTAGCAAGTTCTGATGAGCTTCTTTGGCAAGCTCCTAGACTTCTCGGTTGGTTCCGATAGAACTTCCAAAAAAAGTCCGGAATTCCGATGAACTCTCAAACTCCCAACGAAATCATGTTCTTGACTCCAGGACTTTATTTTACTTTATGCCTTGCTATTGTAGTTAATCATGTATACAAAAAAATATACTTCGATCTAGACAATTATTACAAAGCATGAATCATGTTGTCCAGCATATCATTGGTCCATCGACGCTTCGTTTGATTCTTCAGCGCATCGTCCGATCTTGCGGCCTATTGCCCAATCAGCTAGTTGATCTCTGCAACTCTGATATCCTTGGAGCAATATCTGCTCTTCTTGGCCCGATGCCCGAATCCATGGTCCAAAGCCTTCTGTTGATATGTCGATCGATCCTTCGGCCCAACGTCCAATCTTCTTACATGTTTTCCTCTAGCCCAATTGTCGAATGTCGGATTTTGATGATGAAGTCAATTGTAAATTGTTTGATCTAATCTATATGTTGAGAAAAGTGTGCAGGATTAACTAGATAGCAGTAAGACATAAAGTAGGGTTTACCATTCATCATTTTATGATACCAAATATTCATCATTTCTTCTCCTTTATCATTAATAAAATGGAGTAACATTCAACAAATATTTGGATCATATACGCAAGTTTTACATCACTTTAGAATATATAAGCTAGCAAGTGAAGTTGAGCAAAATAGCAACTTTTGAGATGTGCAAGATAGTAACTTTTACTTCTTGAAATGGTCAAGTTAGCACTTCTCTTTAGATGTGCAAGCACTTTTGGTTTTTCTTGAGATGTGCAAGCTAGCGTTTTTGTGTTTTTTGAGATGCTAGAAAGTTTCTTTCTCCCCATTGTCATAAAAAAAAAAGAAGAAGAAGAAGAAGAAGAAGAAGAAGAAGAAGAAGAAGAAGAAGGGAGGAATTCATTCATCACATCAAGTCATAAGTACCGAAAGTCCATGAATCAAGTTTCTACTTTCGTAAATAGAAAGAGGAAGGAATCATATAGAAATGGTCATCATATACCAAAAGTCCATGAATAAATTTTCTACTTTCGTAAGGAGGAGGTGTTGAATCTCGGATTTTGATGATGAAATCAATTGATGGGTTAATTGATCTAATCCATATTATTGAAGTTAAGTGTGCAGGATTTACTACGACAGCCTAAAAACATAAAGCAAGGATACCGAAGTCAAGTTCGATGGAAGTTTGAGAGTTTGAAGATTCTAATTTGTATGCATCAACATAATATCATGAGTATTACATAATTTCATATCATCACATGAAGGATAATAGGAAAATTTTGGTGATGAGATATACTTCACGAATATAAGGAATTATAAAAACCATATCATGAAAGATAAGATCATGTGAATACTAAAAGATATGATTTATTTTAATAAATATTCTCTTTAGTGAATAACAAAAAGAAACAAGGAGAAAATGATCTTAATTCATAGAAAGATTTCAAGTATAAAATATCGAGAAATCAAGATTATGATTTGGATTAATAACTCATTCAAATCTAAGTCATCAAAATCACGTTAATAGTTCAAGAGATTTATAAAATAACATAAATAGATTCATTAGTCTCCTTTTAAAAAAATCGATAAAGTAGAGAAAATTTTTTTTTCAAGGAGAAAGCTTTTCGCTTTTTAGTGTTTCAATTCATATGATTGATTTCATATAAGCATGCCCATATTTTTATACCAAATAAAAACATGCATCAATGTTTAAAACCAAAAAGTAATTTTCATTATGGCAAAGATCGACAATCCATAAATCACAAGAATCATCATGCATAATTTCGAAATATAAAGTCATTAAGCATGATCATTATGCATTATTAGATCATCAAGCATGGCTTCATTGAACATGCATCTTTAATCAAAATCGAAAAGCTATACGGAAATCATCAAAATAAACATTATTGCTTCTTAAGAACATACATAAGATTAATCTTATTTGATGTACAAGTATTAGATTTATATCTAACATTTTGTTATATTTTCATAAAACATGCAATTGTCATTATCATTTTCAAAATTACTAGCATGATCATAATATTTTTTATTTTTATTTTTTACTAAATAATTAAAAATAACTCATGAAAAGCATCAAGTAATTTTAAAATAAAGCAAAGAGGTTTTGGTTACCTCATCGTTGAAAGTCATTAAGGCGTAGTTTGCCCCCTCGCCTTTGTTGGTTTGTTCTTCATCTTCGGATGAACTTGATTCGTCCCAAGCCATCTTAAGTATTTTCTTCTTTTTAGGTTCATTTTTATTTTTTTAATTCTTATTTTAAAAACTTTTCAAGCTTCATTGTTAAGAGTTTAAAGTCATCATCACTTGAGCTTTCGCTCGAGTGATTTTCATTTGTTCTAAGTGCTAAATCCTTTCTATTCTTTGTAAGGTAGTTCTCATGTTCAATACACATTATTTCATAGGTAATCAAAGACCTGATAAGTTTTTCAATCGGAAAATAGTTTAAGTTCTTTGATTCTTATATTATTGTTACTTTCAATTCTCAATTTTTAGAAAGAGATATTAATATCTTGTTAACGAGTCCAAAATTAGAAAAACTTTTATCAAGACATTTTAAACCATTGATGACATCTGTAAAATGGGTGTACATGTCTCCAATAGTTTTGTTTGGTTTCATATGAAATAACTCAAAATCATGTATCAAAAGATTTATTTTAGAATCTTTTCTTCTATTAGTGCCTTCGTGTGTGATTTCAAGAGTGTGCCAAACATCGAAAGTATTTTCGCAAATAGAAACATGATTAAATTCATTTTTGTTTGAGGCACAAAATAAAGCATTTATAGCTCTAGCATTTAAAGAAAAAATCTTCTTCTCCAAATCATTTCATTTGTTCATTGGTTTAGAAGATTTTTAAAAGCCATTTTCAACAATACTCCATAAATTTAAATCCAAAAAAAGTAAAAAAACTCTCATTCGAGTTTTTCAATATGTGTAGTCCGTCCTATTAAACATAAGAGGATAAATAATAGAGTGACCCTCTTGAAAGTCGAAAAGAGTCATTTCTCTTGGGTGTTAAACCAAGCGAGAAATAACATTGCTCTAATACCAACTGTTAGGATCGAGTCGACACTAAGAAGAGGAGTGAATTGGTGCAGCGGATAAATCACGTTGGTTAGAAAACCTCGTTCGATAAAAAATGTTTCGACAAAGCCTGTGTAGGAAATACTTAACTTTGAAACATGTACATAAGCATAGTGGAACTATGTTAGGACTCTAGCTAGGAGAATCCTAATTGAGAGAGACATTTATGTAAAATCTACCTAAGCCGACCCCTATTAAAGAGATGAAGAGGTCGGCTAGGGTTAGGAGAGTATTTCTTAGAAAAGCATTAGGAGTTGTAAAGGAATAGGAGTCTTGAATATGAGTCCTATTAGGAGTTGGGGTCTAGAAACCCTATAAATAATCATGTATTCATCCCCTTTTCATAAGCAATATATAAATCTATTAGAGCAGCATTCTAACACTTGGTATCAGAGCTGCGTTCTTGGCATCTCGTTGCCCTTCCATAGTCATCCATCAGCCCTCCACAACCACCCAAAGCAATTCCCACAATTGCTTAAAAAATCCTTGCCAAATTCCGTCATCATCTCCACCACCGTGGATCATCCTTTGATCTCCCCGTGAATTGCAACAACCACATAGCATAGATTATTTGATCTTGCAACTATGTTTTTTCTATCCAAATTTCTACAAAATTTTTATGACAACTTTGACACTTCCTAATAGCAGATTTCCCTTTAGTTTTGTCAAAAATTCTCAATATAAACTATTGATCTTTTATGTCTAATCTGCTATACTTGAAAATCTGCACTATAAAATTTCAGCCACATAGCACTATTTTTTTTATCTTGATACTATATTTTTTCTATCCAAATCTCTATAAAATTTTTATGATAACTTTGACACTTCCTTATAGTGGATTTTTCTTTAGTTTCATCGAAAAATTCTTAATATAAATCACTGATCTATTACATCCATTCCGTTATACTTGAAAATATGTGCTGCAAAAAATTTCAACTGCATATTATTGCCTTAACCCATCTATTTACAATCTTTTTTTAATGAAATTTATTATATACTTCATAGATCATCTTGAATTTCATCTAAGATTGATATATTGAGGAATTCATCTCTAAAAATAATTATTTATTGTTACAAATTTTCGTCATAAATCGTTGAAATTTTTTGATGAGAATTCCTGCTATCGCAACTTGCACCAATTTTCTTGCTGTTACTGCCAAAATTTTCTTGATTAAACTGGACATCCTTACTATCATATAAATTGAGATATTTCTATCAATTCCCTCCTCAAATCTCTCAAGTTTTTGATGGAAATTTCATCGAGAAACCACCGTTTCTTCAACGACAATTTTGCTCTTACAAGACAACACAATTCTGCAGCAAACTTCCATTGATTTCTATCAAATCTTTGTTGTCATCTACCACAGATCTAAAACTTTCATCCACAGCCCTAAAACTCCACCAAACCACACCCTCAAATTGCATCCAGAATAGCCACAAAACAAACCTAAACCGCAGCCTACATCCATCAATCTACCAACCCTTTCGACTATCACTTCTCTCAACCTATACATGCCTTTAACACAACAATAAAAGAGAGATCTTAACATCACAGATTTGGAGGCATATACTATGGCATCTAAGGAGGCAATCAATGCTAAATTCGAAGCTTTCAAGACACAAATGAAAGATAAGATTCAGACTCTCTTTACTTAACTCAGTTTGGGCCGACCACCAAACCCAAAAAAATCACATCAAGGGGATGGCTCTAACCAATCACACCAAGCCCAAAGAGGTGACTTCCAAGAGAGAAGAGGTTCAATGATCGATCCTAACTATCCATGCATGAGGGTGGACTTCCCTAGATGGGAAGAAGGAGACCCGATTGGTTAGATCTCGCACGTAGAGCGATATTTTCAGTACCACAAAACCGTAGACACATCTATGGTAAAAATTATGGCTATACATCTTGAAGAGGATGCTATATAGTGGTTTGACTGGTTTGAACACACTCATTGAATCCTCTCATGGTGACAATTCAAAGAAAGACTATTGATCCGCTTTGGACCAACCGATTATGAGAACATTGACAGACAACTAGTAAAGATCCGATAAACCTCCACCATTCAGGAGTACCAAACTAGGTTTGAAAGGTTATCTAATCAAACTTGTGATTAATCTCAAAAATAGTTATTGAGGATCTTCATTGAGGGCCTGAAGCCGGAGATCCGGGGAGAAGTTAAAGCGCAACAACCATACATGCTTATGGTAGTCATATCTTTCACACGATTTCAAGAGGAGTGATTGAACCATGAAGCTCGAAGGACTAGGGCTGCTCCTTGACTAACAATATTGAAGCCCTTAGCCCCCCTACTATCAACTAAGTCCCTGCACCAAAAAGATTGATAAGAGAAGAGCTTCGGGAGCGATATGCGAAGGGATTATATTGGCACTACGACGAGCCATGGAACTATGAGCATTATTATAGTAAATGGAGACTTCTTATGATTGAATCAATAGAAAAAAAAGTCATTGAGCATCTAGAAGAGAGCCTTAAATATGAAGAAGAAGATGCAGAAGAAGAGCCATAACCGACCAACATTACGGTGCATGCACTAGCTGGCTACTCAAACCCGAAAACGATGAAAGTTGGAGGCCTTCTCAAACAACAACCGATCACTATTCTCATCGACATGGGCAGCACTAATAACTTTCTAAATAGTAAGGTTGTAGCTTGGATGTCACTCCATATTGAAGGTTGCAACAAGTCTGATGTAAAAGTCGCTGATGGCAAAACCCTAAAGTGCGACCAAAGATGCCCGCGGGCGAAAAAGTTGCTGCAGGACCAAGAGATAATTACATTTTTTTTTCCTCCCTCTTGATAATCACGAGGCCATGCTCAGAATTAAATTGTTGATAATATTAGATGATGTTTCTTGAAATTTTATGAAACTAATTATGAAATTTTACAGTAAGGAAAAATAGGTGATACTGCATGGAAAATGTGGCGGCGACGTCACGACGATTTGCACACAACAAATGGAGAAGAATTTGCATAAAGCATACAAAGGCTTTATGGTACAACTTGAGCAGCAAACTAAGGGAGAGCCAATAGAATTTGAAGATCCAAACCTACTTCCTTTGCTTGCTGAATTTTCAGATATATTTGACGAACTGTGCAACCTACCTTTTACATGTCGGTATGATCATTATATAACGATTCTTCCAAGCAAACCTCCAGCAAATACTTGGCCATATCGGTATCTACATCTCCAGAATGATGAAATAGAAAGGATTGTAAAAGAGATATTCAAAACAGGAGTTATTCGACCAAGTTGTGTCCTTAACTCTTTATCGGTGCTCCTTGTACGCAAGAAGGACGGAACATGGTGAATATGCATTGATTACTGAGCTCTCAATGGCATAACCATCAAGGATAAACACCCTATTCTAGTAGTGAATGAATTGCTAGATGAAAGGGAGTATAAATCTTCACAAAGCTGAACCTTCGATCCGAGTATCATCAAATACGAGTGTGCGAAGAAGACATACCGAAAATTGCCTTTTGAACACACAACGGCCACAATGAATTTTTGCTTTCTTCAACAAAAGGTGGAATATCTTGGGCATATCATATCAGAGGTAGGTGTGACAGTAGACCCCTCCAAAATAGAAGCAATGCAGAACTGGCTGACCCCGAGAAATAGAAAATTGCTACGTGGTTTTCTTGGTTTAACATGCTACAACTGCAAGTTCATGAAAAACTATAGAAAGATCAGTGCACCACTCACTTCTCTACTAAAAAAAGATTTCTTCCAATGGTCGGATAAAGCCTCCGCTGTCTTTGACAAACTTAAGGTAGCCATGACGACAATGCCGGTGCTAGTGCTACCATATTTCAGCTGACCCTTCATCATTGAGGCCAATCTATCTGGAGTCGGAATTGGAGACATTCTCATGCAAGATGGTCGACCACTCGCATACACTAGCAAGGCATTATCTCTCTCCCATCAAAACATGTCAACATATGATAAGGAGATGCTCACCATTGTACACGCAACAATGAGGTGGAGATCGTATTTGATCGGGCGACGCTTTCATATCAAGACCGACCATAAAATCATAAAATATTTCTTGGAGTAGAAGATATCTTCTCCCGAGTAGCAAAAATGGGTAACAAAGCTTCTTGGATATGATTATGAAATAACTTATAAAAAGAGGAAAGAGAATGTTGTTGCAGATGCGCTTTCACGGCTACCCAAGCAAGCTGAATTTTCGGCCATTTTACTTTGGACTAGTGACTTCCTTAAGGATATTAAGAGGGAATGGCAGGAAGATCTAGAGACTAGTAAGATCATAAAAAAATTAGAGGAAACACCAAGCTTCGTGGCTCATTACAATTTGGACTCAAATGAATTATGCTATAAGGGACACATTGTGCTTGTGACAAATTCTACTTGCATCTGTTAGGATCGGAGCGACACTAAGAGGGGGGTGAATTAGTGAATTATGGATTAAAACTTTGATTTTGGAAAAATCTTTCGTATGATAAAAACCAATATCGATGAGAACCGATTTGGAAGCTTGATAACTTAGAAGCGTATGGAAGCGTAGTGACTAAGTAAAGAAGTTTACAGTATGTAAATGGCAAGAGTAGAATGCAAACCAGATAACACAGAAGTTTTAAAGTGGTTCGGTCAAAATGACCTACATCTACTTGCGAAGCCTTCTTCGAAGAGGCTCCCAACTTCCACTAGCAAATCTCTTTGTAGGGGAAGGACTAATATCTCTCTTACAACCTTTACAAGTGGTTCACACTCTTACAATTCTTTTCAACAAGATGGGAGGAGGTGAATACTCAAGCAATTTAAAAAACAAGACTTGCTAAGACTTTTCTAAGGCTCTTATCTCAAACTATTGCTTTGCCAAAGGTTGTTATCTCAGCTAAGAATTGAGGGGTATTTATAGGCCCCAAGAGGATTCAAATTTGGGCTCCAAAATTTAAATTCTCTTGGGTTTCCGAGGCTGGCGGTGCCACCGCCGGATCTCTCGGGTGCTGGGCAGTGCAACCGCTCAGTCCAGCGGTGCCACCGCTCAGATCTCGGGTTCTAGGCGGTGCCACCGCCTACACTATTTTAGCTCACTAGTTGGGCTCCAAACTTGGCCCAAACTAGTCCGAACTCAGGCCCAATTGACCCCTACTTGGGTTATAGGATTAACACCTAATCCTAACCCTAATTAACATGCTAACTACAAATTTAAAGACATTTCCTAAGCTATTACAATGTCCGCAAGTCAAGACTTCTTTCGGCGAGCTTTCGGCGAACTTCCGGCGGTCTTTCGATAAACTCTCGGAAACCATTCTGCGGACTCCCGGTAAGCTCTTAGACTTCACGATTTGATCTTGGTGAGTTCCAATGAGCTTCTTCGGCAAGCTTCGATCTTTCTCGGCGAGCTCCGCGAACTTCCAATGAACCTTCCGGCGAGCTTCCGAAAAACCCTTCGGCAAGCTCCCTACTCATTCTTGGCTAGTTCCGGCAGCATTCCCGATGAACCTTCAAACTTCCGTCGAACTCTTGAACTCCCAAACACTTGTTTCGCTTTATGTCTTTGTCATTATCATAGTTATTCCTGCACACATAAACTAAAACTCTACTCCGATCTAGACAATTATTACAACGCGAATTGACATTCTACTGCTCGGCACATCATTGGTTGGTGCTTAATCTGATTCTTCAGCGCATCATCCTCTCTTTCGGCTTGTTGCCCAATCGGTGGTTGACCTCCGCAACCCCGATAACCTTGGCGTAATTCCGCTCTCCTTGACCCGATGCCCGACGTCCGAAGCCTTCTGTCATCCAATATCTGACATGATCTCCTCCGGCGCAACATTAATTCCTCCTGTGTCAATTGTCTAATCCTGATTGAGTAGACCTGTATCACTCAAAATATAGTTAAACATCTAAACACAATCAATTAGTTTCATCATCAAAATCTGAGATTCAATAGCATCTTCACGAGCATATTTTAGATATAGTTATTCCATATACAGGGTACTAAATTGAAAAGGAGTACGACATATCACCCACAAACCAATGGCCAAACAGAAATTATAAATAGGTACTTGGAGATAGCCCAAAGCCACCCGCCAAATATGACTACCCAAGGAGAACTATGATGACTTGAAGATCAAATTCCCAAATCGTCAGCCTCGAGGACAAGGCTGATTTGAAGAGGACGGGTTTGTTAGGACTCTAGCTAGGAGAGTCCTAATTAAGAGGGATATTTATGTAAAACCTACCTAAGCCGACCTCTATTAAAGAAGTAAAAAGGTCGACCAGGGTTAGGAGAGTATTTCTTAGAAAAGCATTAGGAGTTGTAAAGGAATAAGAGTCTTGAGTAGGAGTCCTATTAGGAGTCTTGAGTTGGAGTCTTAATTGAGTAGGATTCCTATTAGGAGTTGGGGTTAAAAGCCCTATAAATAACCATGTATTTATCCTCTTTTCATAAGTAATAGATGAATCTTTTCTGCAGCCTTTGAGCAACAACTTGGAGGGAGAAACCCCTATAGAGTTCCAAGGAGGCCGATCCCCTAAAGAGATCAACCCCAAGTTTAGAATCTGCAAGGGTTCTAACAAAGTAAAGCAAGTAAGACAGTTTGTAGTGAAGGTAAATAGCAGGAATAAAAATGCAAACCAAGTTTTATAATGGTTCAGTCATTGTGACCTACATCTACTCCCGATTCCTCTTCCATTGAGGCCACCGGCATCCATGATCTTCTTTCAATGTGCGAAGATCAACTATCCTTTTATACCTCTCTTCTCCATTTTATAGGTTTAGAAGACGACCTTTTACAAGCACTCACTCATTCCATAATAGAATTCTAAACTTAGAACTAGAAGAGGAGATCTGTCAAGTGATTGCTATAGCATTTTCCCACTTTTAAGCTCTTTGTACTTTTGTATGTTAACTAAGGATGAGAGGAATATTTATAGGCCTCAAGTGGATTCAAACTTAGAGCCTAAAAGTATCTCATTTGTAATTTTCGGGGCACTAGCAGTACAATCACCTGTGCTGGGTGGTACCACCGCTTGTAGTACTGACATTGGGCGGTACCACTACCCAGACTAGCGATACCACCGCCTGACATAGTCTCGGAACTATGCCACTGATGGTTCCACCAGTTTGGGTCACTGTTTGGGCCTTTCACTTGGCCTAACACAACCCAAACTTGGGCCCAATTGGCCCCTTAATTGAGTTGGCCTAATTCCAACCTAATTATGCCTAAAACCTACTTCAATCTAGAAAATTATTATAAAGCTAATCAAATGTTATCCGGCATGTCATTAGTTTATCGGCGCATCATCCTCTCTTATAGCCTATTGCCCAATCGGCCAGTTGACCTCCGTGCCTCCAATTTTCTTAGCGTAATTTCCCCTCTTCTTGGCCATATGCCCGAACTCATGGCCCTAAGCCTTCTGCCAATACGTCGACCGATCCTTCAGCTCGACGTCTAATCTTCTAACATGTTCCACTCCGGCCCAATATGATTCTTCCTACTTTTAATTGTCTATCCCTGATCGAAGCTTCCTACATCACTCAAAGCATATATCAGATCATAAACACATCAAATGGTTTCATCATCAAAATCTGAGATTTAACAAAATGTACTTTTCTTAATGGCTTTATTTCCGAAGAAGTTTACATTAAATAACCACTTGGATTTGAGAATACTATTTTTTTGAATAAGATCAAGATTTCGGTGTCTTTTTATGCAGGAAAGGGTGGGGTTTATATAGGCCCCAACTGGTTCGAATTTGGAGCTAAAAAATATCATCTCCCAGATTTCCGGGGTCCTGGCGGTACTACCGCCATAACTGGGCAGTACTACTGCTTGGCATTGCTCAGAGACCGAGCTCAGGCGGTACCACCGCCTGACAAGGATGGTACCATCGCTCAGCTTCACTCGAAGTCCGAGCTTAGGTGGTACCACTGCCTGACAGGGGCGGTACCACCACCTAGCATTCCTAGGAGACTGAGCTCCTAGGCGGTGGTGCCACTGTCGGCCAGGAATTTTGGGTCCGAATGGGCTAATCCATTTGTCCCAATTTGGGTCTATCAAGGGCCCAATTGCTCCCAGATTAAGTTAATGGGATCACCTCCCATTCCTAACTTAATCTACATGCTAACTATGATATTTTAGACATTAATACTGCAACTTACTCCGGTGCGTCAATCGCTTCTTCGTTGAGCTTCTGGCGAAATTTCGGCGAACAACCGATGAACCCTCGACGATACTCCGACGGACTTCTGGCAAACTCCTAGACTTGCGACGATCCACTTGGCGAGTTCCAACGAGCTTCTTTGGCAAGCTCTTGGACTTCTCGGATTTGTTCCCATAGAACCTCTGATGACCGTTCGGACTTCCGTTGAACTCTTGAACTCCCAACGTAATCATGGTCTTCACTCCAACGCAACTCCTACTGCATGTCTTACTTCCATCATAGTTAATCCTGCACACTTATCTCAACATATGGATTAGATAACAAATGACAATTGACTTCATCATCAAAATCTGATATTCAATAGTTTAGTGTTAGACTTTATATTAGATTTCAATCTAATCACAAGCAATCTAACTTTAAAGTTGTTAAAAGAATTTTTAGATACCAAAAAGGAACTCATAATATAGATTTATAGTATCTAAAATCTAAAAACTTTGAATTAATTACTTATGCGCCGATACAGATTTTGCTAGATGTAGAATATATAGAAAAAGCACATATGAAACATGTCAACTCTTAGGTCATGCACTTGTCTCTTGGTCTTCCAAGAAACAAAACTCGATTGTATTATCTATAACCGAAGGAGTGTATAGCAATAGGTGTATGTTATGCACAAATTATATGGATGAAAAACACTTTAGAAGATTATATAATTCACTTGAAAATCATCCCTATAAAATGCAATAATACTAGTGTAATATGTTTAACAAAAAATCTCATTCATCACTCATGAACTAAATATTTTGATATTAGGCATCATTTTATTAGATATCATGTTAATAAGCATGATATATCTTTAGAATTTATTGATACAAAACATCAATTAGCTGATATTTTTATAAAACCTTTGAATGAGGAATAATTTGATTTTATTAGAAGAG
The DNA here is from genome assembly GCA_900464855.2 of Musa schizocarpa. Lineage (NCBI taxonomy): Eukaryota > Viridiplantae > Streptophyta > Magnoliopsida > Zingiberales > Musaceae > Musa > Musa schizocarpa. Next base: position 9,575,088 of record LS990925.1, on the reverse strand, counting down.
AATTAGGTATGTTAAATCTTTTGAATGTATGAGTTCCACTTATATCTTTTCCAAATTTCTCATTTTTTTATAACTTGAGTTCCCTTTTAAATCGAGATCGTTTCCTTCATTCCTTCTTCTTGCAATTCACAAAAGAAGGGATTTAATTCATAGATTTTTGGCATAATTGATCTTTTATGTGATGATCATTTTCATATGAATCTTTCCTCTTTCTATTTATGAAAGTAAAAAATTTTATTCATGGATTTTTGGTATACTTGATCTTTTATGTGATGATCATTTCCTTGAATCCTTCCTCCTTACAAAAGTAGAAAATTTATTCATGGACTTTTGGTATACTTGATCTTTTATGAGATGATCATTTCTATATGAATCCTTCCACTTTCTATTTACAAAAGTAAAACCTTGATCCATGGACTTTTAGTACTTATGACTTAATGTGATGAATGAATTCCTTACTTCTTCTTCTTCTTATTTTTTTTATGACAAAGGGGAGAAAGAAACTTGCTAGCATATCAAGAAACGCAAAAATTCTAGCTTGCACATCTCAAGAAGAACCAAAAGTGCTTGCACATCTAAAGAGAAGTGCTAACTTGCCCATTTCAAGAAGCAAAAGTTATTATCTTGCACATCTCAAAAGTTACTATTTTGCTCAACTTCACTTGCTAGCTTGCATGTTCAAAAGTGATGTAAAACTTACATATATGGTCCAAATATTTGTTGAATGTTTCTTCTTTTTATTAATGATAAAGGGAGAGAAATGATGAATGTTTGGTCTCATAAAATGATGAATGGTATCATGCCCAAAATAATGTTCGTTTTGGTATCAATGCATGAAGTGATAAATGGTTAAAATTTTAACTAGGCGATACCATCGCCTAGTCTAGCGGTACCACCGCCCAATCTGGGCAATACCACTGTCAGACCCTACTATAGGTCACTAAATGGGCCAAACAATAAGCCCAATTCAACCCTGATTTAAGCTCAATTGGCCCCTAATCAAGTTGGTATGTTTACACCCAAAACCAACTCAATTAGACCTAACTAACTCGATCTAGACACACATAATTACAAGCTTGAATCTTATGTTGTTCGGCATGTAAATGGTTCATCCGACGCTTCATATTATCCTTTGGCGCATCGTCCTCTCTTTCAACATATTGCCCAATTGGCATATTGACTCTTACAACTTCCGATCTCCTTAGCGCAATGTCCGATCCTTCGACCCGATGCCCGAACTCATGGCATGAAGTCCTTCCTACTCGACGTTTATTCTTCTAACATGTTCCACTCTAGCCCAACATCTAATTCTTCCTACTTTAATCGAATTATCTTTTCTTAATCGAGGTTAGTCTTACGTCACTCAAATGCATATTAGATCATAACTTTATCAATTGATTTCATCATCAAAATTTGAGATTCAATACTTTGGACCTATCTGTCCTCATTTACTATGCACTTATAGTCCTTTATCCATCTATTATCCTAGAGACCATATATCGGGCATGGTGCTGTCAGGCCCATACAATTTTTCCTCGAGTCTCGCTATAATCAGATTCTCCCAGAGAACCCTTTCTCTCTCAATCCAAATGACCTTGGACATGGATTTATCTAAGTAAGAATACATGAGATATTCCTCTCATGATAACAAGCATGGATTATCCTCTATCGACACTCAATAGCCCTCACAAGGTTGACTACCACTCTCGGTGACCGAATATACTAGATCTAAAACATCAAAACCTATAAGTCTGGTATTAAAGAGTCGAGTACTCATATAAGATATCCTTGGTGTCTCAAGTCTAAGGACTAAGTGCACCATTGGGATAACGAAATCGCAGTCTAATAATGAGATATCATTAACCATCCAACATTTTATGAGCGGATCAATCCGTGAACTCATTCTTTAATGAGCACTTGCACTATAGATCTAGTGTCCCCACATGAGCAGTTTTGAGACTAGCTACCTCCATCATATGGACGGGTATACAATACACTAGTCTATTTGGTTATCTCGATGTCCCTCTCAAGTATCCTATAATCAGGATTATTTAGGGTTTGTGTTTAAAGGTGAATCGATCTTATTATCATAATCTCATCATGATTCGATTCTCATCGTACAGATCCATGGATATCATAATATATTTATACATAACATAATATAAAGTAAGTAAACACTATAATAATAAGCAAAAATATTGTGTGTCATATCACATGTACAATTAGTCATGTGATTAGCTTGCAGGACACCTATGACTAGCATTAAGGATATTTTACTAGTATATGAAGGAAATAGCCTCAGAGTTTAGGGTTATACAAACTCAAGTTTCTAGTTCGTTGTTGATAATTGTAAATCTAACTCAGCATATATGTTTACCCTGAATGGAGGAGTAGTATACTGAAAAAGTTTCAAGATACTACTACTAATTGGAACATAGAGGCAGAGTACATTGCTGCCGCAAAAGTAGCAAAGGAGGGAGTCTGGATGAAGAAGTTCATTACAGATCTAGGAGTCGTGTCAAGCAATGAGGAGTTAATTCCTTTATATTGCAACAACAATGGGGCGATTGCTCAAGCAAAGGAACCCAAGTCTTATCAGAAGTCGAAGCACGTTTTGAGGAAGTTCCACTTGAATATAGAGATCATGGCCCATGGTGATATAGTTGTGAAAATAGTTTCATCCCAAGATAACATCGCAAATCCACAAACAAAGCCATTGTCTCAGATTATCTTTGAGCATCACAAGGTTCTAATAGGGATCAGATACATAGGTGATTAATTTTAGGTCAAGTGGAAGATTACTAGTCATAGGTGCCTTGCAAGCCAATCACGTGAGTAATGACACATGTGACACACTATGTAGTCTTTTTGTTTATTATTATTATTGATATTTTATCAATTTATGTTATGTATTGCATATATTGTGATGTTCATGAATCCATGGATTGGGAATCCAATCGTGATGAGATTATGATAATGAGACTGATTCGCCTTTAAACATAAACCCTAAATAATCCTGGTCATAGGTTACTCAAGAGGGATATCGAGATAACCAAACAAACTAATGTGTTGTTATATACTCATCCATATAATGTAGATGGCTGGTCTCATAATTGCTCATATGGGGACACTAAGGATATAGTATAGGTACTCATTAGAGAATGAGTTCACTGATTGATTCGCTCATGGAATAATAGATGGTTAATAATACCTCATTGTCAGATAATGATTTCATGGTCTTAGTTGTGTGTATGATTCTTAGACTTGAGATACCAAGGACACCCTGTATAAGTACTCCGCTCATTGATATCAGACTTATAGTTCTAGAGGTTTCAGATCTAGCACAATCGATCATCAGGAGTGGTAGTCAACCTTACGAGGGCAATTGGGTGTCGATAGAGGATCATCCACACTTGGTGTTATACGAGGAATATCCTATGTACCTTTGCTCAAGCGAATCCCTAGCTAGGTTCATTTAATTGAGAGAGAAAGAGTTTCTGGGAGAATATGATTAGAGCGAGACTCGTGTAGATTCTGCATAGGCCTAACAGCACTATGCCCGGTGTATTATCTCTAGAACATTAGATGGATGAGATGTTGGAAAATCTTGGGGGCGACATCACATACGCAGCGGAAGTACAAGAAAATAAAATTCCTAATTTCCCAAAAAAGATGTTCGTCATCATGCTAAGATTAGTGCGCAAAAAATCCACGAAACAAATTGCGTATAGAATATATTATGTTACCTAGGAAGATCGTATATCCCTGTTTCCTTGCAGATCTCTAGGAGAGGGTGAAAGAGGTCAAGCATACTCCTCTCTAACGGTGATCAACACAGTAGGGCTACAACGACGCTCCTCAAAACTCCAGGCCTGCACTGAGGTGGAGAGTGTTAGGAACGGGGTTAGCACTAAGAGGGGGGGTGAATTAGTGCAGCGGTAAAAATTACATCGGTTCAAAAAACCTTCGTACAATAAAATCGAGTTTCGACGAAAACCATTTCGGAAAGATCTTTATATTAAAAGCATACGGAAGTGTAGTTGATGTAAAAGAAGGAAGGCAGTTTGTAGTTAAGATAAATAGTAAAACAGAAATGCAAACTGATTTATAGTGGTTCGGTCGTCGTGACTTACATCCACTCCTTCGATTTCTCTTCCGTTGAGGCCACCGGCATCCACTAATGATCTTCCTTTAATAAGCGAAGATCAACCATCTTCTTACACCCCTCTTCTCCTTTTCACAGGTTTATGAGACAACCCTTTCAAGCACTCACAATCTTGTTATAGAATTCAAAACTTAGAGTGGAGGAGGGAATTTCTAAAGAGATTGCAGTAGCGTTTTCTCACTTTTGAATCCTTTGTGCTTGTGTTCTTTAACCAGAGATGAGAGGGATATTTATAGGCTTCAAGTTGATTCAAACTTGGAGTCTAAAACCATCTCCTCCCAAGTTTCTCGGGCACGGGCGGTACCACCTCCTGTGCTGGGTGGTACCACCGCCAGTGTCTGTCTGACACTGACACTACACTAGGTGGTACCTGCTAGTCATAGGTGCCTAGCAAGCTAATCACGCGAGTGATGGCACGTGTGACTTAATATAGAATATTTTTGCTTATTATATTTTGGCATATATCACTTTATAACTATTGCATAAATGCATACATATATTGTGATGTCCTTGGATTTGTGCAATGGGAATCGGATCGTGATGAGATCATGATAGTGAGATCGATTCACCTTTAAACACATATCCTAAATAATCCCGGTCATAGGTTACTTGAGAGGGATATTGTGATAACCGGACAGACTAGTGTGCTGTATACCCGTCCATATGATGGATGCAGTTGGTCTCATAGCTGCTTGTGTAGGGACACTAGGGATACAGTACAGGTGCTCATTGGAGAATGAGTTCACTGATTGATCCGCCACGGAATTTGGATGGTTGATGATGCCTTATTGTCGATGCTGATTCCGTAGTCCCACTTGATGTATCCGGTCCATAGACTTGAGACACCAAGGATGTCCTGTATGAGTGCTCCACTCTTTGATACCGTGACTTATAGGTTTGGTCGTCGCATCTAGTACAGTTGGTCATTGGGAGTGGTAGTCGACCTTTACGAGGGCTATTGAGTGTCGATAGAGGATCATCCACTCTCGGCGTCATGAGAGGAATATCCCATGTGTTCTTGCTCAGACAAATCCCGACCAGGGTCATTCGGGTTGAGAGAGAAAGAGTTCTCGAGGAGAACCGATTAGAGCGACACTCGAGAAGAAACCATGTGGGTGCAAATCACCATGCTCGATATACGGTCTCGGTATATTAGATGGATGAGGGACTATAGGTACACGGTAATCGAGACGCACAGTCCAATGGATTGATTCCTCTCAGATCGTCTGGGGACTACAGTGGCCTAGTACGTCCGTAGTCGATGAGTCGAAAGTGAATTATTACAGAGATAATAATTCATTGAGATCGAAGGAGTTCTGACAGGTATGACTCACGGCCAGCTTGATATTGGGCCTAGAAGGTCACACACATATGGTAGGCATTGCGATGAATAGAGGTTCGGATATGAGATATCCGACGGAGCCCTTGTCTTATTGGATGCAGATCCAATACCCACGAGGGGAGGACCCATTAGGGTTTGACAGGGGACCTCTATAAATAGGAGGGATTCAGAGCCCCATGGGCTAGAGAGCTTTTGTTTGCCTTTTCCTATTTCTCTCCATCTCCACCCCGAGTAGGTCCGGAGTTTTGAGGAGCGTCGTCATAACCCCCGCTGCGGTGGATCACCGCTAGAGAGGAGGACGCTTGACCTCCTTCACCCTCTCCTAAGGATCTGCAAGGAAACAAGGATATACGATCTCCCTAGGTAACACAATCTACTCTATACGCAGTTTCATGTTTCGTGGATTATTGCGTACCAATCTTCGCACAACGACGAACATCTCTTTGGGAATCGGGGATTCTGTTTTTCTTATTCTTCCGTTGCGCATATGATTTCGCCCCCAAGGAATTCCCAACAGTGGTATCAGAGCCAGGTTGCTCGTGCGAATGATTAGTTTTGAACTGCGTGTGTTGTGTTTAGGAAGAATTTTGACGTCAAAATTGTTGACGCAAAAACAAGGAAGGGCCGCAACAGTTGCTGCCCTCGATCGCGGTCGCGGCAAACACAGCGAAGGTGGGCAGCACAAGGGTTGCGTTTGCTGCAACCGGTCGGGGCCTGCTTGGTAACAGTTTGTCGTCGCCGGGCGGGCACCAGTCGCGCGCGAGAGGCACCGCAGGACGGTGGCCCTGCCGTCAGCAGGCGATGTGGTGCCCGCCGCGCTTCCGCTGGCTTAAACCCTCCTGGGGCCGTCGCCCGGTGGGGGGACCACCCTGGAGGGGGGGCCCACCACCAGCAAGCGTTGTGCCAATGGCGTCGTCGATCTGTGGGCACTACCGCGATAGGTCGCCGCCATCGAGGGTGGCGGCGGCAAGTTAAAAAAGGGGAAAGGCATTAGGGTTTTCTGGGCAAAAGAAAGTTTTGCCCCTCGGAATTTGAGAAATTCTTGTTTGTCTTTTGTCCAAATTATGAAAATACCCCTATGAATTCAGAAATTCCCTATAATGTCCCTGATTTTAGAAAATATTAATTAATTAAAAGGTTTAGTTGATTATTATTTTTTATTATTATTTTCTAGTAGTCCTACATGATGATGATTATTTATACATGTGATATATGATGTGTGGACGGATGATCATGGACCGTGTGATGTGTGTACCTGTGATTATTATTATTGAGGTCTGCGAACCTCCATTATATTTCTCGTTTATTGTCGGCCTGCATGCCTATGATTAAGTTGTAATCACATGAGGAGGCTGGCGGGAGCATGGATGCGATAAGCGGGACCACGACCGCGGACGATCGTGATGCATGAAGATGCATCAAGATGTGTAAACGGAACCGACAAGGACGAAATGGACGATCACAGGGCATGGAGATGCACCGTTGCACCCATAGATCTTGATGTGAGTGATTAGGCCTACTGGCTCGGGCCTAATCATATTAGGTTGTGGTCCATGATCATCTGGTGTAATTGCTTATACACATACTAGATATGTATATATATTTGCATGCGATGTAGATATATAATAAATATGTATATGTGTGACATGTTATATTAGGAGACCAAATCATAGAAACATCTCTCGATAATATTAAGTCGGTAAACGTGAGGCAATTAGATTGACCCACGTGGCCTTCCATCGTTATAAGTAGGAACCGATTCCCAGTGTAGGTTGAGTTGGTCGAGTCCCTCGAGACTCACCTATATCGCGATTCACTATCTTGCTTACGACATAGGGATGTCACCGGTGACCTGAGGGCATGGTATACTTGGTCGAGTCCCTTGAGGGTATATCATCAAATCAGACTCATCTTGTAATGAAGGTGTGGACTTAACCGAGCATCATGGTTGGTCGAGTCCCTCGAGGCCATGGTGATTCGGAGGCCGAACAGGACGGGAATCACAAGGAGTTGTGATCGACAAGGAGTCCCTCGAGGTTACACTAAGACGCTGATTGGATCCTGATCCCCACTAGAAGTCTGCCGGAGACTTCCGTTTCACGTGCTGAGGGTGTCGCGTGACTCGTTAGTAAAATAGTGGGAGCATATTAAGATAGAAGTCCATATCTTGATAGTTTATTTCTTGCAAAATCTGCATGTTATTCATTTTTGCTGTATCTTTATTTTCAGAAAATATCGCTTTCAAATCCCTTACGTGGCATACTTGATGTCAGCCGCCCCACTTGTCCAAATTATACGGATTGGCTCTGTAACTTGAGAATTGTTCTCACAGCGGAGAAAATCGTGTACGTCCTTGATACAGTGATGCCGGTGCCCGAAGAAGGGGCAAACGAGGATGAGATCGCTCGCTACGTGAAGTACATTGATGACTCCACTCTTGCTCAGTGCTATATGTTGGGCTCTATGACTCCTGAGTTACAGAGACAACATGAAAAGATGGATGCCAGATCCATTCTCCTGCATGTCCGCAAATTGTTTGAGGAACAGGGAAGGACTCAGCGATATGAGATATCTAAGAGCCACTTCCACGCTAGGATGACTGAGGGGACATCGGTTCAGAACCATGTCCTAAAGATGATTGAGTGGATAGAGAAACTCATATGTCTAGGAATGGTCCTGGAGGATAACTTGTGTGTGGACATTGTGCTTCAGTCCCTACCAGATTCCTTTTCACAGTTCATAATGAATTTTAATATGAACAAGCTTGAAGTGACTCTCCCAGAGCTTCTCAATATGTTGAGGGAGGCAGAGAGTACTATCAAGAAAGAGAAGCCAGTTCTCTACACTGGTGAGACCAAAAGGAAAAGGAAAGCAGAAAGGTCCCTAAAGAAGGGAAAGGGCAAGGTCAAACCAGATAAAGCAAAGGTTGCTAAAAAAGACCCAGCAAAGGACAAAGGCCAGTGCTTTCACTGTGGTAAAGATGGGCACTGGAAGAGAAACTGCAAAAAGTACCTTGCAGAAAGGGCGAAACAAAAGCTTGATGAAGCTTCAGGTACATTCATGATCAGTCTCCATTTGTCAGACTCTTATGATAACATATGGGTATTAGATACCGGTAGTGCTTATCATATATGCAATTCGTTACAGGTTCTGGCAAGGACTAGGAGACTAGAGAGCGGTGAGATGGACCTTAAGATGGGTAATGGAGCAAAAGTTACTATAGTAGCCATTGGCGAGGTCGCCCTACATCTGCCTAGTGGAGCTTTTATTGCATTAGATGCATGTTATTTTGTTCCTTCTATTATAAAAAACATTATCTCCATTTCATGTTTAACAGTTAGTGGATATAAATTTGTTTTTGAGAACAATGGTTGTTCGATATTATTAGATGATAAGATCATCATAAAAGGAACATTGCATAATGGTTTATTTATATTAGACACCACTCCACATATCACGAATATAAATGTATCCAAAAGGAAACGAGATGAGTTGAACAGTGCATACCTGTGGCATTGTAGGCTAGGTCACATCCATGAAAGAAGGATTCAAAGGTTGCTAAATGATGGATATCTAGATCCATTCGACTATGTGTCATATGCAACTTGTGAGCCTTGCATTCGTGGAAAACTGACCAACTCTCCATTTAGTGGAACTAGAGAGAGAGCCACTAAGTTGTTGGAACTCATACATAGTGATATATGTGGACCCATGTCAACTCATGCCATTGGAGGTTACTCCTACTTCATTACATTTACTGATGATTTCTCAAGGTATGGATATATGTACTTAATGAAGTACAAGTCCGAGGCCTTTGAGAAATTCAGAGAGTATAAGAATGAGGTGGAAAACCAGACTGGAAAGAGTATCAAAACTCTTCGATCAGATCGAGGAGGTGAGTACTTAAGTACAGAGTTCACTCAGTTCCTCAAGGACCATGGGATATTATCTCAATGGACACCTCCTTATACACCTCAGCTCAATGGTGTCTCTGAAAGGAGAAATCGTACATTATTAGATATGGTACGGTCCATGATGAGTTTCGCTGACCTACCCATCTCATTCTGGGGATATGCCCTAGAAACCACAGCTTACCTTCTGAACAGAGTTCCAACTAAGTCGGTAGTGTCTACACCATATGAGATATGGAAAGGGAAGCAGCCTGATCTTAAGGTTGTTAAGATTTGGGGTCGCCCTGCACATGTTAAAAGACACAACCCCGATAAGTTAGAATCAAGGACAGAGCGATGCAAATTTGTGGGATACCCCAAGGAAACTTGTGGGTATTATTTCTATCATCTCAAGGACCAAAAGGTCTTTATAGCTAAGAGAGTAGTGTTCCTTGAGAAGGAACACATTCTTGGCGGAGATAGTGGGAGAATGATAGAATTGAGCGAGGTTGGAGAACCAAGCTCAAGCACCACTCTACAGCCTGAGTCTGTTCAGGTACCTAATACACAAGTTTCAACTTTACGCAGATCTGATAGAGTATCCCATCCTCCTGAGAGATATGTGGGACATATTAGAGGAGAGGATGCAGAGGATATTGATCCTCAAACCTATGAGGAGGCTATTATGAGTATAGACTCCGGGAAGTGGCAAGAAGCCATGAATTCTGAGATAGATTCTATGTACTCCAATAAGGTTTGAAACCTAGTTGATGCGCCCAAAGGTATTGTACCCATCGGTTGCAAGTGGATCTTTAAGAAAAAGATCAGAGTAGATGGAAAGGTAGAGACCTATAAAGCAAGGCTAGTGGCTAAGGGGTATCGTCAAAGGCAAGGTGTTGACTATGACGAAACCTTCTCACCCGTAGCAATGCTAAAATCCATAAGAATTCTATTGGCTATTGCAGCACACTATGATTATGAGATCTGGCAAATGGATGTGAAAACTGCATTCCTCAATGGGAACCTCGAGGAGGAGGTGTATATGATGCAACTTGAGGGATACGTGTCCAAAAACTGTCCAGATAAGGTGTGTAGGTTGCTTAGATCTATTTATGGCTTAAAGCAAGCTTCCCGAAGTTGGAACATAAGATTTGATGAGGCAATCAGATCTTATGACTTCGTTAAGAACGAAGATGAGCCTTGTGTATACAGAAAGGTAAGTGGGAGTGCTATCACCTTTTTGGTGTTATGTGTGGATGACATCCTAATCATTGGGAATGACGTAGGAATACTATCCACAGTAAAGGCTTGGTTATCTAGACACTTCTCTATAAAGGACTTAGGGGAAGCATCCTATATTTTGGGGATTAGAATCTATAGAGATAGATCCAAGAGGATGCTTGGCTTGTCCCAGTCCAAGTACATAGAAACCATTGTCAAAAGGTTTGGCATGGAAAATTCCAAGAGAGGTCTCATACCGATGAGACATGGGATATCGCTTTCTACGAGTATGTCCCCAAAGACTCCAAAAGAAAGGGCGAACATGGATATGATACCTTATGCCTCAGCAAAAGGGTCTATCATGTATGCCATGCTATGTACTAGGCCTGATATAACGCACGCTCTGAGTGTCACGAGCAGGTATCAGGCGGATCCAGGCTTGGAGCACTGGAAAGCAGTAAAGTGTATCCTTAAGTACTTGAGAAGGACTAAGGATCTTTTACTAGTATATGGAGGTAGTAGCCTTAAGGTTGAAGGCTACACTGACTCAAGTTTTCAGTCTGATATCAATGATAGCAAGTCGAATTCAGGGTATGTGTACACCTTGAATGGAGGGGCAGTGTGCTGGAAGAGTTCCAAGTAAGATACCACTACTGACACGACCATAGAGGCGGAGTACATTGCTGCATCAGATGCAGCAAAGGTGGGAGTTTGGGTGAAGAAGTTCATCACAGATTTGGGAGTCGTGCCGGGTAGCGAAAGCCGATCTCCTTATATTACGACAACAACGGAGCGATTGCTCAAGCAAAGGAACCTAGGTCTCATCAGAAATCTAAGCATGTTCTGAGGAGGTTCCACCTTATCAGAGAGATCGTGACCCGAGGAGATGTAGTAGTGGAAAGAGTTCCAACCGAAGATAACATTGCAGATCCACTAACAAAGCCGTTGTCTCATATTTGTTTTGAGCGTCATAGGGGTCTGATGGGGATAAGACACATAGGTGATTGGCTTTAGGTCAAGTGGGTGATTGCTAGTCATAGGTGCCCAGCAAGCCAATCACGTGAGTGATGGCACGTGTGACTTAATATAGAATCTTTTTGCTTATTATATTTTAGCATATATCACTTTATAACTATTACATAAATGCATACATATATTGTGATGTCCTTGGATTTGTGCAATGGGAATCGGATCGTGATGAGATCATGATAGTGAGATCGATTCACCTTTAAACACATATCCTAAATAATCCCGGTCATAGGTTATTCGAGAGGGATATCGTGATAACCGGATAGATTGGTGTTCTACGTACCCGTCCATATGATGGATGCAGCTGGTCTCATAGCTGCTTGTGTAGGGACACTAGGGATATAGTACAGGTGCTCATTGGAGAATGAGTTCACTGATTGATCCGCTTACGGAATGTTGGATGGTTGATGATGCCTTAATGTCAGACAGCGATTCCGTAGTCCTAGTGATGTATCTGGTCCTTAGACTTGAGACACCAAGGATGTCCTGTATGAGTGCTCCACTCTTTGATACCAGACTTATAGGTTTGGTTGTCCCAGATCTAGTACAGCTGGTCATTGGGAGTGGTAGTCGACCTTACGAGGGCTATTGAGTGTCGATAGAGGATCATCCACTCTCGACGTCATGAGAGGAATATCCCATGTGTTCTTGCTCAGACAAATCCCTGGCCAGGGTCATTCGGGTTGAGAGAGAGAGAGAGAGTTCTCCAGGAGAATCCGATTAGAGCGAGACTCGAGAAGAAACCATGTGGGTCTGACAACACCATGCTCGATATATGGTCTCTGGTATATTAGATGGAAGAGGGACTATAGGTACATGGTAATTGAGGACAGACAGGTCCAATGGATTGGATTCCCCTATATCGTTTGGGGACTACGGCGTAGTGGCTTAGTACGTCCGTAGTCGATGAGTCGAGTGAATTATTACAGAGATAATAATTCACTGAGTTAGAATGAGTTCTGACAGGTATGACTCACGGCCAGCTCGATATTGGGCCTAGAGGGTCACACACATATGGTAGGCATTGCGATGAATAGAGGTTCGGATATGAGATATCCGACAGAGCCCTTGTCTTATTGGATGCAGATCCAATACCCACTAGGGGAGGACCCATTAGGGTTTGACAGGAGACCTCTATAAATAGGAGGGATTCAGAGCCCCATGGGTTAGAGAGCTTTTGTTTGCCTTTTCCTATTCTCCTCTCCATCTCCACCTCAGAGTAGGTCTGGAGTTTTGAGGAGCGTCGTCGCAACCCTACTGTATGGATCACCGCTAGAGAGGAGGACGCTTGACCTCCTTCACCCTCTCCTAAGGATCTGCAAGGAAATAGGGATATACGATCTCCCTAGGTAACACAATCTACTCTACATGCAGTTTCATGTTTCGCGAATTTTTGCGTACCAATCTTCGCACGACGACGAACATCTCTTTGAGAATCATGGATTTTGTTTTTCTTGTTCTTTTGCTGCGCATATGATGTCGCCCCCAAGGATTTCCCAACAATACCACCATCTGGGGTGCTATGTTGGGCGGTACCACTGCCCATCCTGGCGATACCACCGCCTGGCACCCTGCCAGGGGTGGTATAACAGCCCAGACTGGTCGTACCATCGCCTGACACAATCTCGAAGATTGTGCCATGACGATGAGACTTCTTAGGGCACTGTTTGGGCCTCTTATTGGGCCCCACATAGTCTTTACATTGGCCTAGCTGGGCCCTAATTGGGTTGGCCCAAATCCAAACCCAATTACGTGCTAACTACGATTCCTAAGATATATTCTAAGCTAAACAAGTCCGTAAGTCTTGGTTCTTCCAACGAGCTTCCAACGATCTTCCGGCGAACTTCCGATGATCTCTTGGCAATGTTCCGGTAACTCCATACAAGCTCCTGGACTTTCACGATGATCTTCTTGGGGAGTTCCGATGAGCTTCTCTGGCAAGCTCCGAGACTTCTCAGATAGTTTCGCCAGAACTTCCAACGAATGTCCGGACTTCCGATGAACTCTCGAACTCCCAACGAAATCGCGTCCTTGACTCTGAGTCTTCATTTTGCTCTATGCCTTACTATTGTAGTTAATCCTGCACATATAAAAATACACTTCGATTTAGATAATTAATACTAAGCATTAATCATGTTGTCCGGCATGTTATTGGCCCCTCGACGCTTCATCTGATTCTTCGACGCATCGTCCTCTCTTATGGCCTATTGCCCAATCGGCCAATTGACTCCGTAACTCCGATATCCTTGGCACAATATCCGCTCTTCTTGGCCCGATACCCGAATCCACGGCCCAAAGCCTTCTGTCGATACGTCGACCGATCCACCGGCTCGACGTCCAATCTTCTGACATGTTTTCCTCTGACACAACATGATTCTTCCTGCTTTAATTATCTCATCCTGATCGAAGCATCCTATATTACTCAAAATGCAAATTAAAACATAAACATTTATCAATTGGTTTCATCATGAAAATCTGAGATTCAACAATCTTCCCCTTTTTTATGATGATATATTGATATGCTATATTGATAGAAACTCCCCCTATCAATATGCTATATTGATAGAAACTTTTAGATTCAAAAATCTAAGCAACATGTCATGATCAAAATCATGCATATCATCAACATACTTCTCCCCCTTTGTCATCAACAAAAAGGAGAAGTTCAATTCTCATGTGTTTAGATATATAGATTCAAATCATTGTATAAAAAACATAATATCAAGTTTTATCATTATGCAATTTGAAGCTAGAAAATTTAGCAAGTGTTATATCATGCTTAGAACATTCAAGCTATCAAGTTTTAGATATGCAAGTTTTACAATATACAAACTAGCAAATTTAAAGATGTGCAAGTTGGTATATTTGCTTTTCTTTGCGATGTGCAAGATAGTAAATTTTTGCATCTTCTTGAGATTTCAAGCTAACAATTCTTGGTGATGTTCAAGATAGCAATTTCTTCTCTTTCGAGAAGTGTGATTATTGTTTTCTTCTTGAATTGTGCGAGCTAGCAAATTTGCTTTCTAGCAAGTTTTACTCCCCCTTTGTCATTGTCAAAAAGAAGGGAAGACTCTTTACATCAATTTTTAAATTATGATAAAGGTAAATAACAAAGATGAAAAGTCAAGTCATGAATATCAAAACAATTTTTCATCATGAATATTTCATCATTGCATGCATCAAAATAATATCATGAATATTTCATACATTCAAATCATCACATGAAGAATATCAAGAAGAACTTGGTGATGAGATATACTTCATGAATATAAGGAATTTTACATGATAAAATTCAAGTCATAAACCTTAAAAGATGTCAAGTAGCATATCATCGTTAATTTGTGTTAGGATCAAGAGCACTAAGGGGGGGGGGGTGAATTAGTGCAGCGGAAAACTTTCAGCGATTTAAAAACAAAAAAGCGTTCGTCCGATAAAAAATGATTTCGATGTAAATGCCGATTCACAGTTTGTAGTTTACGCAGTTTGCGTCTAAATGCAGTTTGCGTCTAAATGCAGATTGCGTCTAAGCGCAGTTTGCATTTAAGCGCAGTTTGCGTCTAAGCGCAGATTGCGTCTAAACACAGTTTGCGTCTAAACACAGTTTGCGTCTAAACACAGTTTGCATCTAAACACAGTTTGCGTCTAAGCGCAGTTTGCGTCTAAACATAGTTTGCGTTTAAGCGCAGTTTGCGTCTAAGCGCGGTTTGCGTTTGAGCGCAGTTTGCGTCTAAGCGCAGTTTGCGTTTGAGCGCAGTTTGTGTCTAAACACAGTTTTACGTCTAAGTGCAGTTTTACGTCTAAGTGCAGTTTTACGTCTAAATGTAGTTTTGCGTCTAAACGCAGTTTTACGTCTAAACGCAGTTTTACGTCTAAACGCAGTTTTGCGTCTAAACGAAGTTTTACGTCTAAACGCAGTTTTGCATCTAAACGCAGTTTTGCGTCTAAACGCAGTTTTACGTCTAAACGTAATTTTACGTCTAAACGCAGTTTTGAACTTTGAAAAGCGTTTTATGAATATGCAGAAAGCAATTTGCAGTTATAAATGGAATCAAAACGTAAGCGTAAACTGCAGTGTAAAGATCGTACGAAAACACTGATTTACGTCTGAATGCAGATTCGGAAAGATCAGAACTTAGAGACTCGTTCGTAAACGCGCAGAGGGCAGTAGCAATGTAGGAGGTTTGCAGTAATGATAAAGTGCTCAAAGTAAAAGCAAACCAGAGATTTAGAGTGGTTCGGTCATTCTTGACCTACTCCACTTTTGGCTTCCTCCTCCGACGAGGTCACCGACGTCAACTAGCTGCCTTCCTTCAATGGGCGAAGGCTAACTGCCCTTTTACAGTTTCTCTCCTTTTGACGAGCTCAGGAGACAACCCTTACAGATCCTTTCTCTCCTCTCTTTACAACTCAAGACTTGAAGAACAGAAAGAGGAGAACTTTTGGACTTTACACAAGTTTGAGCTCTTAGAATCACTGAAAAGATCAAGAATTTGGTGTGGATCTGTGTCTCTTCAGTGCTGAATGGGTGGGGTATTTATAGGCCCCAACCCAGTTCAAATTTGGAGCTCAAAACGATCAAATCCCAGAATTCCGGGATCAGGCGGTTGCACCTCCTGACTGGAGAGGTTGCACCGCTTTGGCAGAGCTTCGGAGATCGAGCCTGGAAGGTTGCACCTCTCTGGCGGTTGCACCGCTTCGAAGTCCGCTCAGATCGAGCCCAGGCGGTGCCACCTCCTCGATTGAGGCGGTTGCAGCTCTGAGCTCAAGACCGAGCTCAGCGGTGCTACCTCTCTGTCGGGGAGGTTGCACCGCCGATCTAGCTCGAAAGAGCTGAGCTCTGGGCGGTTGCACCTCCTGGCTGGGCGGTTGCACCGCCCAGTCTCACCGGGAGACATATTCGGCGGTTGCACCTCTGGCCAGGCGGTTGCACCGCTTGGTGCAATCGGTCCGAATGGTTAGCTCCATTCGCCCGATTTTCAATCTTTTCAGGGGCCCAATTGCCCCAAGATTAAGCTAATGGGATCACCTCCCATTTTCGAACTTAATCAACGTGCTAACTATGATTAAATCTAAGACAATTTCTGCAGCTTTGCTCGATCGTCAATCGCTTCTTACGGCGAAGTTTTCGCGAACTTTCGCCGATCATCCGATGAACCCTCGGTGATTCTTCTGCGGACTTCCGCAAACTCCTGGACTTGCGGCGATCCACTTGGTGAGTTCCGGCGAGCTTCGCTTGGCAAGCTTCGGACTTTCCGGATCTGTTCTCCATGAGAACCTCCAACGACCGTCCGAACTTCCGTCAAACTCTCGAACTCCCAACGTGATCATGATCTTGACTCCGGCGCAACTCCTGCTGCTTGTCTAACTTTCATCGTAGTTAATCCTGCACAACAAAACAAAAACTTCGATCGAGACAATTAATCCAAAGCAATTAACCAAGTTGTCCAGCATGTCATTGGTCCGTCGACGCTTCGTCCGATTCTTCGACGCTTCGTCCGATTCTTCGACGCATCGTCCTTTCCTGCAGCCTATTGCCCAATCGGCTAGTTGACTCTGCAACTCCGATATCCTTGGCACAATACCCGCTCTTCTTGGCCCGATGCCCGAGTCCACGGCCCGAAGCCTTCTGTCGATACGTCGACCGATCCACCGGCCCGACGTCCAATCTTCGACATGTTTCGCCCGGCACAACATGATGTTCCTGCTTTAATTGTCTCATCCTGATCGAAGCACCCTGCGTCACTCAAAACGCAGATTAAATTATAAACATATATCAAGTAGTTTCATCATCAAAATACGAGATTCAACAATCTCCCCCTTTTTTATGATGACAACTACTTGATGACGGAGTTAAACTTAACTCCCGGAATTTAAACAAACTCCCCCTATCAATATGCCATATTGATAGAACCTTGAATTCAAACTGAATTCAAGTCATTGCAATATTCATCATGAATACTTGCAACATGTTATCATGAACTTATGCATAACATGTCATGTCATCTGTTAGGATCGGAGCAGCACTAAGAGGGGGGGGTGAATTAGTGCAGCGGATTAAAACTTCGGTTTTTAAAAAATCTTTCGTATGATAAGAGCAGAACTTGACAAGCTTAATCTTGAAAGCGTATTCTTAAATATGCACAGCAAAAGTAATGAGGAACTAAAGCATATAAGAAGGTTTGCAATAATGTAAATAGCAATAATGAAATGCAAACCAAGGATCACGCCGATTTTAGAGTGGTTCGGTCAAATGACCTACTCCACTTGCGAGGCCCCTCTTCGATGAGGCTCCCACCTTCCACTAGCAAGTCTCTTGAAATGGAAGGGTAAATACCCCTCTTACAACTCTTTACAAGCGGTTCACTCTCTTACAGATTTTCGAGAAGAGATGAGGTGAACACTAGCAAATTGAAAAGAAAGCAAGCTAACACTTTTCTAAGATCTTTCTCTCAAACTCTTGCTGCTCAAAAAGTTGTTATCTCAGCTGAGATTTGAGGGGTATTTATAGGCCTCAAGAGGATTCAAATTTGGGCTCCAAAATTTGGGCTCCAAAATTCAAATTCTCTTTGGGTTCCCGATCATATCGGCCACCGCCTTGATAAGCGGTGCCACCGCCTGGCTTTCAGGTCTTGGTGCCGGTGCCGCCAGCCAGAGGTGTCACCGCCCAGCACTCGGGTGCTGGCGGTGCCACCGCTCAGCCAAGGCGGTGCCACCGCTCAGCCCCAGCGGTGCCACGCCTCTGATGTTTTCAGCTCACCGCCCACGGTGTTTTCAAGCCTCTGGTGTTATAGGCCCCTACTTTAGGTTATAGGATTAATACCTAATCCTAACCCTAATTAACATGCTAACTATGAATTTTAAAGACATTATATAAGCTATTACAAAGTCCATAAGTCAAGACTTCTTCCGGCGAGCTTCCGGCTGAACTTCGGTGGGTCTTCCGATAAACTCTGGAAACCATTCTGCGAGACTCAAGCAAGCTCTTAAACTTCACGATTTGATCTTGGCGAGTTCCATCGAGCTTCTTTGGCAAGCTCCGATCTTTCTCGGCAAACTCTGCGAACTTCCCACGAACCTTCCGGCGAGCTTCCAAAAAACCCTTCGGCAAGCTCCCTACTCATTCTCGGCTAGTTCCGGCAGCGTTCCTGACGATCCTTCGGACTTCCGTCGAACTCTTGAACTCCCAACGAATTCTTCGTGCTTGACTCCGCACTTTGTTTCACTTCATGTCTTCATCGTTATCGTAGTTAATCCTGCACATGCAAACCAAAACTCTACTCCGATCTAGACAGTTATTACAACGCGAATTGACATTCTGTTGCCCGGCACGTCATTGGTTGGCGCTTCGTCTGATTCTTTAGCACATCGTCCTCTCTTGCGGCTTGTTGCCCAATCGGCGGTTGACCTCCGCAACCCTGATATCCTTGGCGCAATTCCGCTCTCCTTGGCCCGATGCCCGACGTTCGAAGCCTTCTGCCATCCAATATCCTGACGTGATCTCCTCCGGCGCAACGTAAATTCCTCCTGCGTTAACTGTCTAATTCTGATCGAGTAGACCTGCATCACTCAAAATGCAGTTTAAATTATAAACACATATCTGGTGGTTTCATCATCAAAATACGAGATTCAACAATCTCCCCCTTTTTGATGATGACAACCACTTGATGACGGAGTTAACCTTAACTCCCGGAGTTTAAACAAACTCCCCCTATCAATATGCCATATTGATAGAACTTTGAATTCAAGAAGAATTCAAGTCATTGCAATATTCATCATGAATACTTGCAACACATCATCATGAACATATGCATAAACTTATGCATATCATGTCATCAACATACTTCTCCCCCTTTGTCATCAACAAAAAGGAGAAGTACAACTATTCTTTGTGTTGGTAATATAAGTTCAACTCATTGCATGAAAAACATAATATTAAGTTTTATCATCATGCAGTTTTGAAGCTAGAAAATTTAGCAAGTAATGCATCATGCTTAGGACATTCAAGCTATCAAGTTTTAGATATGCAAGTTTTACAGCATACAAGATAGCACTTTTGGTAATGTTCAAGATAGTAAGTTCTACATCATGCAAGCTAGCAATATTGAGATATTCAAGAAAGCAACTCTTGCTTCTTGAAATATGCAAATTTGTCAAGTTTTGCTAGGTGTGCAAGTTACCATTTTTGCCTTTTAAGATAGGCAAGATAGCACATTTGCTTCTTTTGAGATAGCAACTTTTTGCTTCTCTTTAGACTACAAGCTAGCAATGTTTACGATATGTAAGTTTTGCAACATACAAGCTAGCAAAAATGCCAAACTAGCAAGAGATAATATTTTACATGAGGCAAGCAAACAATTTGGCAAATGTTACATTTGCATCTTCTCTTTTGAGAAGTGCAATTTTTTGCTTTCATCTTGAATTGTGCAAGCTAGTTAGTTTGCCTCTTTTCATGATGTCCACGCTAGAAATTCTTGCTCCCCCTTTGTCATTGTCAAAAAGAAGGGAAGACCCTTATATCACTTTTCATATTATGACAAAGGTAAGTATCATTCTTATTTGTACATCATTATATATTCAAATTAAAATATACACAATTTCAATAACCTTATTTTTCGTGCACGATACCGAAAAATAAATCAATCATCATTAATAAGCATATCATACATGATACTCAAACATTAAAATTTTTAAGCATTTATCAACATGTTGATCATGATACCAAACACACATCATATGCAATAAATACATCATGTACATCATTATCATAAGTATTGCATAAATCATTTTAACTTTATGAATATTTCATCATTGCATGCATTATACCAAAACATTTCAAGCCATGGAAGCCATAAATACAAAGAAATCATGTCATGAAGGATAAAATCATTTGAATACCAAAAGACATGATTCATATAGTAAATATCTTCTTTAAATAAAATATCAAGAAAAATCATAGGAGTACAAAGAAGAGATCTTGTTTTAAAAGAAAAATCAAGTAATAACTCCAAGAACTCACAAGGAAAAATCATGATTCATTTAGAAAATCTCCTCTCAAGAGAATATCAAGTAAAATCATAGAAGATCGATTAATGAGAAATTTTGATTTATAATAAAATCTCATGTATCGAATGTCAAGAAATTAAAATGATGATTTATATAAAAAATATCACAAGTTATATTCAAGAGAAAAATCATCATTCATTTTCAACTTATTCAATTTGTCACATCAATATTTCTTAGATATGCATAATACTAAAACATGGTTTTAAATCTTTAACATATAACATGCATAAATTGAAAGGAGAAGGGAAGAATTCAAACGTACAAAGATTTCAACCATCTCATAAACAAATGTAAGACCAAGTCATGAATCCAAAATTCCATGAATCAAAATGATCATCAAAGGTAATCTCATGTTATTCCAAGAAATCAATATCATGATTTTGATAAAACTCATTTCAAATTTAAATCATCAAAATCATCAAAATATCAACATTACTTTCAAGAGATTCAAAATGGTATACATAGATTTATCATAATAAACATCAAGATCAATAGGATAGAGAAAAATAATTTTTCAAGGAAAAAAATATTTTCCTCTTTTTAGTTGTTTCAATTCATATGATTTTATTTCACTTATACCAAATAAAAACATGTATAATGTTTAAAACCGAAAGTGTAAGATTTATTACAACAAAGATTAATAAGGCACTTTCATTATGGTAAAAATCAATAATCCATAAATCACAAGATTCATATGCATAATTTTGAAATTTATTAAGCATGATCATTATGCATGACACTAAAACATGATTTCAAAATGTTTAATATTTTCATTACATCATTATGCAATGGTTTCATTGAACATAATTTTGAATGATTCTTATAGATAACTAAAACTTCTTTAGTTTTAATTTATGTGATTGACTTTATATTAGCATGCTCAAGTTTTGTTCTTATGTCAAAAACATACATCATGTTTGAAAACCAAAGACAAGGTTTTAAAAAAAATATCATTAAGCCTTCCATATAAAAACCATGCATCATCATTGAAAGTTAATATGGAAATCATTAAAATACACATTCTTGCTTCTCAAGCACATATATATGATTATTTAAATCTAACATTTTATTCTATTAACATAAAACATACAATTTTCAAGAAAAATAAATATTCAAAAGAAAAAAGAAAATACATCATGGAAAACATCAAGTAATTTCAAAATAATTCAAGAGAGTTGAGTTACTTACCTTGTGGTCGAAGCCCATCAAAGCCCAATTCGCCGTTTCACCTTTGGAAGTTCTTGATTCATCCTTGGGTGCCTTCCTTTTCTTTGGCCTCTTCCTCCGTTCAAGTTCATTGTTCATTTTAGATTTTTGTTTAATGAACTTATTAAGAGTTAGTGTTCGAAGTTCAAGTTCATCATTGTCCTCATCACTTGAGTCATCGCTCAAGTGATATTCATTTGTCCGGAGTTCAAAATCCTTCCTATTCTTTGGAAGGTGGTTCAAGTGTTCATTGTGTTCATCATGTGCATTGCGCACCATTTCATATGTCATCAATGAGCCGATAAGTTCTTCAAGTGGAAAAATATTTAAATCTTTTGTTTCTTGTATTGCGGTTATTTTAGAATCCCATCTTTTTGGAAGGGATCTTAAGATCTTGCTTATGAGATCAAAATTCGAAAAAGATTTACCAAGAACTCTTAGATTATTGACGACATCCGTGAAACGGGTGTACATGTCGCCTATAGTCTCGCTTGGTTGCATTTGAAAAAGCTCAAAATCATGCAATAAAATGTTAACTTTCGAGTCTTTGACTCTACTAGTTCCCTCATGCGTGATTTCAAGTGTTCGCCAAATATCGAAAGCCGTTTCGCACGTAGAAATCCGATTAAACTCATTTTTGTCCAAAGCGCAAAATAAGGCATTCATAACCTTTGCGTTTAAAGAAAAATACTTCTTCTCCAAATCCGACCATTCGTTCCTCGGTTTAGAGGGAAGTTGAAAACCGTTTTCAACAATATTCCATAAATCCAAATTCATAGAAATCAAGAAAACTCTCATTTGAGTTTTCCAATAAGTGTAGTCCAATCCGTTAAACAACGGTGGACGAAAAACCGATAAGCCCTCTTGAAAGCCATAAAGAGCCATTTCTATTTAGGTGTTAAACCAAAGTAGAAAACCTAGCTCTGATACCAATTGTTAGGATCGGAGCAGCACTAAGAGGGGGGGGTGAATTAGTGCAGCGGATTAAAACTTCGGTTTTAAAAAAATCTTTCATATGATAAGAGCGGAACTTGACAAGCTTAATCTTGAAAGTGTATTCTTAAATATGCACAGCAAAAGTAATGAGGAACTAAAGCATATAAGAAGGTTTGCAATAATGTAAATAGCAATAATGAAATGCAAACCAAGGATCACGCCGATTTTAGAGTGGTTCGGTCAAATGACCTACTCCACTTGCGAGGCCCCTCTTCGATGAGGCTCCCACCTTCCACTAGCAAGTCTCTTGAAATGGAAGGGTAAATACCCCTCTTACAACTCTTTACAAGCGGTTCACTCTCTTACAGATTTTCGAGAAGAGATGAGGTGAACACTAGCAAATTGAAAAGAAAGCAAGCTAACACTTTTCTAAGATCTTTCTCTCAAACTCTTGCTGCTCAAAAGGTTGTTATCTCAGCTGAGATTTGAGGGGTATTTATAGGCCTAAAGAGGATTCAAATTTGGGCTCCAAAATTCAAATTCTCTTTGGGTTCCCGATGCTGGCGGTGCCACCGCCCAGCGCTCGGGTGCTGGGCAGTGCCACCGCCCAGCCCAGGAGGTGTCACCGCCCAGCACTCGGGTGCTGGGGTGCCCTACTCAGCCAGGCGGTGCCACCGCCTACAGATGTTTTCAGCCC
Source organism: Musa schizocarpa (assembly GCA_900464855.2). NCBI lineage: Eukaryota > Viridiplantae > Streptophyta > Magnoliopsida > Zingiberales > Musaceae > Musa > Musa schizocarpa. Next base: position 9,551,539 of record LS990925.1, on the reverse strand, counting down.
GCTATAGTGTTTTCACTCACCGCCTACGGTGTTTTGACCTATAGTGTTATAGGCCCCTACTTAGGTTATAGGATTAATATCTAATCCTAACCCTAATTAACATGCTAACTATGAATTTTAAAGACATTATATAAGCTATTACAAAGTCCATAAGTCAAGACTTCTTCCGCGAGCTTCCGCTGAACTTTGGGCGGTCTTCCGAGATAAACTCTGGAAACCATTCTGCGGACTCCGGCAAGCTCTTAAACTTCACGATTTGATCTTGGCGAAGTTCCATCGAGCTTCTTTGGCAAGCTCGATCTTTTCGGCAAACTCTGCGAACTTCCCACGAACCTTCCGGGCGAAGAAGCTTCCAAAAAACCCTTCGGCAAGCTCCCTACTCATTCTCGGCTAGTTCGCGGCGTCTCGACGATCGCCGGGACTTCCGTCGAACTCTTGAACTCCCAACGAATTCTTTCGTGCTTGACTCAAGACTTTGTTTCGCTTCATGTCTTCATCGTTATCGTAGTTAATCCTGCACATGCAAACCAAAACTCTACTCCGATCTAGACAGTTATTACAACGCGAATTGACATTCTTTGTCTCGCACGTCATTGGTTGGCGCCGATGCGATTCTTTTAGCACATCGTCCTCTCTTGCGGCTTGTTGCCCAATCGGCGGTTGACCTCCGCAACCCTGATATCCTTGGCGCAATTCCGCTCTCCTTGGCCCGATGCCCGACGTTCGAAGCCTTCTGCCATCCAATATCCTGACGTGATCTCCTCCGGCGCAACGTAAATTCCTCCTGCGTTAACTGTCTAATTCTGATCGAGTAGACCTGCATCACTCAAAATGCAGTTTAAATTATAAACACATATCAGGTGGTTTCATCATCAAAATACGAGATTCAACATCATCAACATACTTCTCCCCCTTTGTCATCAACAAAAAGGAGAAGTACCACAATCAAGTGTTTGTGATGTAAGTTTAACTTATTGCATGAAAAACATAGTATCAAGTTTTATCATCATGCAATCTTGGAGCTAGAAGATTTAGCAAGTGTTACATCATGCTTAGAACATTCATGCTATCAAGTTTTAGATATGCAAGTTTTATAGCATATAAGATAGCACTTTTGGTAATGTTCAAGATAGCAAGTTCTACATCATGCAAGCTAGCAAATTAGAGATGTTCAAGAAGGCAACTCTTGCTTCTTGAAAATTTTGTTCACTTTGCTAGATGCACAAGTTAGCATTTCTGCCTCTTGAGATAGGCAAGATAGCACATTTGCTTCTTTTGAGATAGCAACTTTTTGCTTCTCTTTAGACCAACAAACTAGCAATTTTTATGATATACAAGTTTCACAATATATAAGCTAGCAAAAATTTCGAAAGCAAATGCAAGATAGCTTTCTTGTGTAAGCTCATGATTCTTGCTTCCTATTGCAATGTGCAAATTGCAAGTTTTGCTTTTTGAGATATTCAAGATAGTGATGTTCAAGAAGACAATTTTTCTTCTTGAAATAAGCAAGTTAGCAATCTTTGCTACTTAAGATAGGCAAGCTAGCAATCAAGTTTTTGCATCTTCTTGACTTGTACAAGCTAGCTATCTCCCCCTTTGTCATTGTCAAAAAGAAAGGAAGAATACAGTTTTGTAGTTCTTTTTCCTTTTACAATGATTTCAAAATCATAACAAAGGATGAATAATCAAGTCATGAATGTCAAGACAATTTTTCATCATGAATATCATTGCATGCATCGTTATCATAGGTTGAAGTATTACATGCATAATTTCATATCACCATTCATAATTACATTAATGTTTCAATATAGTAATTTTTTCTCAAAGTGTGTAACTTAGCACTCATAGCATTTTAAATCATGATTTACATCATATGCAATACATCACATCATAATTAGAAAGCACAAGTATTGCATGCATAATTGCACATTATAAATGTTTCATATCATGATGGTATCAATTTTGTCAAATTATATCCTACCATGCATGATCAAAACTTCTCCCCATTTTATCATTGAAAACAAGAAGAAAGTAGGAGGAAGAGCATAAAAGTTAAATATTTCAATCATTTCAAGGCATTTATATCATAGATCAAGTTATGATTCGTGATTCTTTTTCATCTAAGCATGCCTTAGTCTTTATATGCCAAATTAAGATAAGCATGAAGGTTCAAGACATAAGGCAAAGAAATCTTGTTATTTCTATATTATGAAATATATGATATCAAGACTCATGATTCATTTGAAAAGATACAGTACAAAGAGCAACTTGTAACATTCTTATCAAGATCACATTTTAAAATATTCCAAGTTTCAAGATATCAATATGACACTTCATTGAATTCTAAGAAATCAAAAGACAAGTTGCATTTCATTTGAAGAACTCCTTTTTGATAGATGTAGGGAGCATAATGAACGATCTTGATTTATAAAGAGCTTCATGTTATAATTATCAAGATCATGATTTTAATAATTATTCTCTTTAGCAAAAACACTATCATTCATATTTCAAGATGGAATTTATAAGCAGGAATCATTTCATCAAATCCATTTTAGAAAAATATTTTTCATAAGTGTATGAGAAAATCCGATTGTTAGGATACCAATTGTTAAGTGAATCCGAAAATGAAATTAACACTTTCATATATTCAGACATGATTTTTGCTATAGATCTTGAAATTAAATCATGAAGATCAAACAAGCTCATGATCATGGATAACTTAAAATCCCATGCATAAAATTGTTAATCATTGTATCATAACCATTTAATATTACATCTTTATGCATTACTTTAAATCAAACATGATTTCATTCAACAATGTTAATCAAACATGATACACATTATTACTTCTTAACCATGATTTCTCAATCAAAATCATTTTGTTTGTTTATTATAAAATATGCAATATTATCATTTTCGAAATTACCAGCATGATCATAATTTTTGTATTTTTTAAAACATGTAATTTTCAAGAAAATTAATTCTAAACTAAAAAAGAAAATACATCATGAAAGCATCAAGTAATTTCAAAATAAACCAAAGGCATTTTAATTACCTCAACGTCAGAGGGGCTGTTAAGGTTAGTTTGTCCTTCGCTTTTGTTGACTTTCTCGTCTTCGGAGGAGCTCGATTCATCCCAATTTTTATTCTTCTTCTTGCGTTTAAAGCAAGTAGTTCCATTCTTTTTGCTTTTTAATTTTTGTTTCATTTGTAGTTTAAGTTCACCATCACTTGAGCTTATGCTCGAGTGGTCTTCAAATGTTCTATGTCCCAAATCCTTCCTGTTCTTTGGAAGGTTGTTTTGTTCATCATTGTCCTCATCACTTGAGTCATCGCTCAAGTGGCATTCATTTGTCCAGAGTTCCAAATCCTTCCTGTTCTTTAGAAGGTGATTGTGTTCAACATGTTCATCATGTGCATTGTGCACCATTTCATATGTCATCAGTGAACCAATTAGTTCTTCAAGTGGTAAGTTGTTTAGGTTTTTAGCTTCTTGTATTGTAGTTACTTTTGAATCCCACTTCTTAGAAAGAGAACGCAAGATCTTGTTTATAAGTTCAAAGTCCGAAAAATATTTTCCAAGAGCTCTTAAACTATTGACGACATCCGTGAAACGGGTGTACATGTCGCCTATAGTCTCGCTTGGTTGCATTCAAAAAAGCTCAAAATCATGCAATAAAAAGTTAATTTTCGAGCCTTTGACTCTACTAGTTCCCTCGTGCGTGATTTCAAGTATTCGCCAAATGTCAAAAGCCGTTTCGCACGTAGAAATCCGATTGAACTCATTTTTGTCCAAAGCGCAAAATAAGGCATTCATAGCCTTTGCATTTAAAGAAAAATACTTCTTCTCCAAATCCGACCATTCGTTCATCGGTTTAGAGGGAAGTTGAAAACCGTTTTCAATGATATTCCATAAATCCAGATTTAGAGAAATCAAGAAAACTCTCATTCGAGTTTTCCAATAAGTGTAGTCCAATCCGTTAAAGAACGGTGGACGAAAGACCGAAAAGCCCTCTTGAAGAGCCATTTCTCTCGGGTGTAAATCCGAAATGAGAAATACCCTACTCTGATACCAATTGTTAGGATCGAGAGCACTAAGAGGGGGGGGGGGTGAATTAGTGCAGCGGAAAACTTTCAGCGATTTAAAAACAAAAGCCGCGTTCGTCCGATAAAAACGATTTCGATGTAAATGTCGATTCACAGTTTGTAGTTTACACAGTTTGCGTCTAAATGCAGTTTGCGTCTAAATGCAGATTGCGTCTAAGCGTAGTTTGCATTTAAGCGCAGTTTGCGTCTAAGCGCAGATTGCGTCTAAACACAGTTTGCGTCTAAACACAGTTTGCGTCTAAACACAGTTTGCGTCTAAACACAGTTAGCGTCTAAACACAGTTTGCGTCTAAGCGCAGTTTGCGTCTAAACACAGTTTGCGTTTAAGCGCAGTTTGCGTCTAAGTTTAGTTTGCATTTGGCGCAGTTTACGTCTAAAGCGCAGTTTGCGTTTGGCGCGTTTTTGCGTCTAAAGCGTAGTTTTCGTCTAAAAGTGCAGTTTTTACGTCTAAGTGCAGTTTTCGTCTAAACGCAGTTTTACATCTAAAGCGCAGTTTTACGCCTAAACGCCAGTTTTCGTCTAAACGAAGTTTTACGTCTAAACGCAGTTTCGTCGCCTAAACGTAGTTTTGCGCCTAAACGTAGTTTTCGTCTAAACGCAATTTTACGTCTAAACATAATTTTTCGCCTAAACGCGGTTTTGAACTTTGAAAAGCGTTTTATGAATACGCAGAAAGCAATTTGCAGTTATAAATGGAATCAAAAGCGTGGCGTAAACTGCAGTGTAAAATCGCATGCGAAAACACCGATTTACGTCTGAATGCAGATTCGGAAAGATCAGAACTTAGAGACTCGTTAGAACGGCGGCGCAGAGGGCAGTAGCAATGTAGGAGGTTTGCAGTAATGATAAAGTGCTCAAAGTAAAAGCAAACCAGAGATTTAGAGTGGTTTGGTCAGTCTTGACCTACTCCACTTTGGCTTCCTCCTCCCGACGCGAGGTCACCGGCGTCAACTAGCTGCCTTCCTTCAATGGGCGAAGGCTAACTGCCCTTTACAGTTTCTCTCCTTTTTGACGGGCTCAGGGAGACAACCCTTACAGATCCTTTCTCTCCTCTCTTTACAACTCAAGACTTGAAGAACAGAAAGAGGAGAACTTTTGGACTTTACACAAGTTTGAGCTCTTAGAATCACTGAAAAGATCAAGAATTTGGTGTGGATCTGTGTCTCTTCAGTGCTGAATGGGTGGGGTATTTATAGGCCCCAACCCAGTTCAAATTTGGAGCTCAAAACGATCAAATCCCGAATTCCGGGATCGAGGCAGTTGCACCTCGATTGGAGAGGTTGCACCACCTGGCGAGCTTCAAGACCGAGCCCAAGCGGTTGCACCTCTCGTCGGGGCGGTTGCACCGCCCGAAGTCTGGCTCGGAGATCGAGCCCAAGGCGGTGCCACCTCGATTGAGGTGGTTGCACCCTCTGCCTGAGCTTCGAAGACCGAGCTCAAGGCGGTGCTACCTCTGTCCGGGGGTTGCACCGCCCGATCTAGCTCGAAGATCGAGCTCTCGGGCGGTTGCACCTCTTGGCTGGGGCGGTTGCACCGCGGTCTCGGCTGGGAGACATAGTTCTGGCGGTTGCACCTCTAGCCTGGGCGGTTGCACGCCTGGTGCAATCGGTCCGAATGGTTAGCTCCATTCGACCCGATTTCAATCTTTTTCGGGGGGCCCAATTGCCCCAAGATTAAGCTAATGGGATCACCTCCCATTTTCCAACTTAATCAACGTGCTAACTACGATTAAATCTAAGACAATTTCTGCAGCTTTGCTCCGATCGTCAATCGCTTCTTCCGGCGAAGTTTCCGTGAACTTCCGTCGATCATCCGATGAACCCTCGGTGATTCTTCATGGACTTCCGGCAAACTCCTGGACTTTCGGCGACGATCCACTTGGCGAGTTCCGGCGAGCTTCGCAACAAGCTTCGGACTTCTCGGATCTATTCTCGCGAGAACCTCCGGCGACCCGTCCGAACTTCCGTCGAACTCTCGAACTCCCAGCGTGATCATGATCTTGACTCGGCGCAACTCCTGCTGCTTGTCTAACTTTCATCGTAGTTAATCCTGCACAACAAAAAAAAAACTTCGATCGAGACAATTAATCCAAAGCAATTAACCAAGTTGTCCAGCATGTCATTGGTCCCTCGGCGCGCCGTCCGATTCTTGATTGCATCGTTCTTTCTGCGCCTATTGCCCAATCGGCCGGTTGACTCTGCAACTCCGATATCCTTGGCACAATACCCGCTCTTCTTGGCCCGATGCGGAGTCCACGGCCGAAGCCTTTCGTCGATCGTCGACCAATCCACCGGCCCGACGTCCAATCTTCTGACATGTTCCTTCGGCACAACATGATGTTCCTGCTTTAATTGTCTCATCCTGATCGAAGCACCCTACGTCACTCAAAACGCAGATTAAATCATAAACATATATCAAGTAGTTTCATCATCAAAATACGAGATTCAACAATTTGAATACATCCCTTTTAGTGAATACCAAGAAGAATCATAGTATGAAAAATCTTGATTCATGGAAAAATCTCATATATTGAATGTCGAGAAATCAAAATAATGATTCATATAAAAAATATCACAAGTTATATTTAAGAGAAAATTCATCATTTATTTTCAACTCATTCAATTTGTCAAATCAATATTTCTTAGATATTCATGGTACCAAAACATGGTTTCAAATGTTTAACATATAACATGAATAATTTCGAGAAGGGAAGAATTCGGAGGTACAAAGATTTCAACCATCTCATAAACAAATGAAAGATCAAGTTATGAATCCAAAATTCCATGAATCATTTCGACAAATCTCTTTTTAAATAATCAAAATGATTATAAAAGGTAATCTCAAGATATTCTAAGAAATCAAGATCAAGATTTTGATAAAATTTATTTATTTTTAAATCATCAAAATCTCAACATTACTATCAAGAGATTTAAAATGGCATAAATAATTTTATTGATCTCTTAGTTAAAACTCGATAAGGTAGGGATTTGAGAAGTTTTTAAGAAAAATACTTTCCTCTTTTTGTTTCAACTTATTGATTGATTTCATATATGCATGTTAGTTTCTTTTATTCCAAATTCATACATCATTCATTAACACCGAAAAAGAACTTTCTAAAGATCGTAAAGTTCGATAATCACAAAAATCATCAAGATCAATAAACCATAAATTACTTAAAAATTATTTTGTTTGTTTGTCATAAAATATGCATTTTTTATGATTATTTTTAAAATCATTAGAAAGGTAATAATGATCCAATTTTATTTTTTCATTTTCATTAAACATGTAATTTTCATTATCATTTTCAAAATTACTAGCATGATCATAATTTTTTACATTTTTATTTTTAAATATACAATTTTCAAGAAAAATAATTATTCTAAATTAACTTAAAAATAACTCATGAAAAAAATATCATGTAATTTCGAAATAAATTAAAGATATTTTGATTACCTCATCATCGAAAGTCGTTAAGGCATAGTTTGCTACCTCACCTTTGTTGATTTTCTCCTCATCTTCAGAGGAGTTCGATTCATCCTAATTTTTGTTCTTCTTCTTGCGTTCAAAGCAAGTAGTTACATTCTTTTTGTTCTTTAATTTTTGTTTCATTAACTTTTTAAATTTATTTGTGAGGAGTTCAAGTTCACCATCACTTGAGCTTATGCTCGAGTGGTCTTCAATTGTTCTATGTCCCAGATCCTTTCTATTCTTTGGAAGGTGGTTCTCAATTTATTCATGTGCATTGCACATCATTTCATATATAATCAATGAACCAATTAGTTCTTCAATCGAAAAATGGTTCAAGTTCTTTGATTCTTGTATTATCGTTATTTTCGAATCCCAGGTTTTAAAAAGTAAATGTAAAACTTTGCTAACAAGTTCAAAGTTCAAAAAAGTTTTACGAAGAGCTTTTAAACCATTGATGACATCCGTAAAATGGGTGTACATATCTCCAATGGTTTCGCTTGGTTTCATATGAAACAGTTCAAAATCGTGTAATAAAAGATTGATTTTTGAATCTTTTAATATACTTGTGCCTTCGTTAGTGGTTTCGAGAATATGCCAAATGTTGAAAGCCGTTTCACAAGTAGAAACCCGATTAAATTCATTTTTGTCTAAGGTACAAAATAGAGCGTTCAAAGCTCTAGCATTCAAAGAAAACATCTTCTTCTCCAAATCATTCCAATCTTTCATTAGAAGAGAAGACCTTTTAAAACCAGATTCGACAATGTTCCATAAGTTCAAATCCAAAGAAAGCAAGAAAATACTTATTCGAGTTTTCCAATATGTGTAGTCCATCCCATTGAAAAAGGAAAGACGAATGAGAGAGTGACCCTCTTAAAAGCCTAAAAGAGCCATTTTTATTTGGGCATTAAACCAAATATGAAAAATAAGGCTTTGATACTAATTGTTAGGAACGGGGTCAGCACTAAGAGGGGGGGTGAATTAGTGCAGTGATAAAAATTATGTCGGTTCAAAAAACCTTCGTACAATAAAACCTGGTTTCGACAAAAACCATTTCAAAAAGATCTTTATATTGAAAGCATGTGGAAGTGTAGTTGATGTAATGGAAGGAAGGCAGTTTGCAGTTAAGATAAATAGCAAAACAGAAATGCAAATCGATTTATAGTGGTTCGGTCGTCGTGACCTACATCCACTCCTCCGATTCCTCTTCCGTCGAGGCCACCAGCATCCACTAACGATCTTCCTTTAATAGGCGAAGATCAACCTCCTTCTTACACCCCGCTTCTCCTTTTCACAGATTTAGGAGACAACCCTTACAAGCACTCACACTCCTCTTACATAATTCTAAACTTAGAGTGGAGGAGGGAATTTCTAAAGAGATTGCAGCAGTGTTTTCTCGCTTTTGAATCCTCTGTGCTTATGTTCTTTAACCAGGGATAAAAGGGCTATTTATAGACTTTAAGTTGATTTAAACTTGGAGCCTAAAAACATCTCATCCCAAGTTTCCCGGACAAGAGCGGCTATTCTTTGAAAGGTAGTTCTCATGTTCATTTTGTATCATATAACTTATTTCATAGGTCATTAAAGACCTGATAAGTTTATCAAGTGGAAACTTGTTTAAGTCTTTTGTCCCTTGTATTACAGTTACTTTTGAATCCTAATTTTTAGAAAAAGATCGTAAAACTTTATTAACAAGTTCAAGGTTTGAAAAACATTTGCCAAGAGCTTTTAAACTATTGATGACATCTGTAAAATGGGTGTATATGTCTCCAATGGTTTCACTTGATTTTATATGAAACAACTCAAAATCATACATCAAAAGATTTATCTTAGAATATTTAATTCTACTAGTGCCTTCATGTGTGATATCAAGATAGTGCCAAATATCATATGTAGTTTCACAAATATAAAACCGATTAAATTTAATTTTATCTAAAGTGTAAAATAAAGCATTCATAGCTTTAGCGTTCAAGAAAAAAGTTTTCTTCTCCAAAGCATTCTATTCATTCATTGGATTATAAGACTTTTCAAAACCATATTTGATAATATTCCATATATTCAAATCCACATAAAGCAAGAAAACTCTCATTCGAGTTTTCCAATTAGTCTAGTCCGTCCCTCTTAACAAAGGAGGACAAATGATAGAGTGACCCTCTTGAAATTCGATAAAAGCCATTTCTCTTGAGTGTTAAACCAAATGAGAAAAACTTGGCTCTAATACCAATTGTTAGGATCAAGTCGGCACTAAAAGGGGATGGTGAACTAGTACAGCGATAAAAATTACGTTGATTTGGAAATTTTCATTCGATAAAATCATTTCGACAAAGTTTAACTTTAAAAACATTCATAAGAGAGTGCAGGTAAAGTAATGAGGAAGTAAAATAGTTTGTAATAAAGGTAAACAACGGAATAGAAATGTAAATTGATTTATAGTGATTCGGTCATCATGACCTGCATCGACTCCTGATTCCTCTTCACTTGAGGCTACCGGCTTTCACTACTGATCTTCCTTCAATGGGCGAAGGCCAACTACCCTTTTACACTCTTTCTCCTTTTCATGGGTTTAGGAGATAACCCTTATAAGCCTCACACCTCTCTTGAATGATCTTAAAACTAAAAGGTAAGGATGAGGATACTTAGCAATTTTACAACCCAAAATAACAACTCCTTTCTACTTTAATTCATCGCTTTCCATGCAGGAATAGATAGGATATTTATAGATCCCAAATGGCTTCAAAATTAGAGCTAAAAAAAGTCTCATCCCAAGTTTTCTAGGTCCTAGCAGTACCATCGCTTGTGCTAGACGGTACTACCACCTAAAACACTAACACTAGATAGTACCACCACTCAGTTTAGCGGTACCATCGCCTAACATAATCTAGCAGACTATGTTTGGGCGGTACCACCACCTAACACTAGACAGTACCACCACCCAATTTGGGGTACTACCACCTAACATTGTCTTGGAGACTATATCTTAGAGATTGAGCTCTAGTAGTGCCATCACCTAACCCAACTTTTGGGTCACTGAATGGGCCTTTCTCTTAGCCCAAAATAGCCCCACTTTGGGCCCAATTGGTGCTAGTTGTAGGTGCCCTACAAGCCAATTACGTGAGTAATGGCACGTGTGACTTCACACACAGTCTTTTTTCTTATTATTATTATTTAGCATTTTATCACTTATATTGCTTGTTGCTTGAATATATTATAATGTTCATGGATCTATGCAATGAGAATCATATCGTGATGAGATCATGATAATAAGACCGATTCGCCTTTAAACATAGATCCTAAATAATCCTGATCATAGGTTACTCGAGGGACATCGAGATAACCGGACAGACTGGGGTGCTGTATACCCGTCCATATGATGGATTTAGCTGGTCTCATAGCTACTCGTATGGGGATACTAGGGATACAGTATCGGTGCTCATTGGGGAATAAGTTTACTGATTGATCTACTTACGGAATATCGTGTGGTTGATGATGCCTTATTGTTTGACAACGATTTTGTAGTCCTAGTGGTGTATCTGGTCCTTAGACTTGAGACATCAAGGATGTCCTGTATGAGTACTCTATTATTTGATACTGGACTTACAGGTCTAGACGTTCCAGATCTAGCACAACCGGTTATCAGGAGTGGTAGTAAATCTTACGAGAACTATTGAGTGTCGATAGAAGATCATCCACTCTCAATGTCATAAGAGGAATATCTCATATGTTCTTGCTTAGACAAATCCTTGGCCAGGGTCATTCGGATTGAGAGAGAAAGAGTTCTCCAGGAGAATCCAATTAGAGCGAAACTCGAGTAGAAACCGTATGGGTTTGACAACACCATGCCCGGTATATGGTCTTTGGGATATTAGATGAATGAGGGACTGTTGGTATATAGTAACTGAGGACAAACAGGTCCAGTGGATTGGATTCTCCTGTATCGTCTTGGGACTATGGGTAGTGGCTTCGTACGTCCGCAATCGATGAGTCGAGTGAATCATTATGGAGATAAAATTCATTGAGCTAGAAGGAGTTCTGACAGGTATGACTCATGACCAGCTCGATATTGGGCCTAGAGGGTCACACACATATGGTAGGCATTACGATGAGTAGAAGTTCGGATATGAGATATCCGCCGGAGCCCCTATCTTATTGGATACCAATAAGCCCATTAATTATCGGATCCTATGGATGAGATCTAATAAGAGCCAATGAGAGATTATTGGATAGAGATCCACTAATCTAAGAGGCTTGAGAAGTTGGATGGAGATCCAATACCCAATAGGGCAAGATCCATTAGGGTCAAGTTGACAAAAGATCTCTATAAATAGGAGGGAACCAATGGTTCATAGGCTAGAGCCTTTTTGGGTTGCCTCTCCCATTCTCCTCCCCTTCTCCTCTTCAAATAATAGGCTTGGAGTTTTGAAGAGTATCGTCGCAACCCTACTTTGTGGATCACTTCTAGAGAGGAGGATGCTTGACCTCCTTCACCCTCTGTTAGAGATCTGTAGGGATTCAGGGATATATGATCTCCTTAGATAACATAATCTTTAATATATGTAGTTTTAAGTTTCGTGGTTTTTGCGCACCAATCTTGGCAAGACAATGAATATATCTTTTAGGAAATTGAGAATTTTATTTTTTAATATTCTTCCACTACGTATGTGATGTTGCCCCTAGATTTCCCTACAGTTGACCCCTAATTGAGTTGGCTTAATTACATTTTAAACCAACCCAATTATAACTAAAACTACTTTGATCTAGACAATTATTATAAAACATTAATCAAATGTTGTTCAGCATGTCATTGGTTTATCGGCACTTCGTACAATCCTTCGGTGCATCATCCTCATTTGTAACCTTTTGCCCAATCGGCATATTGACCTCCTTAACTCCGATCTACTTGATGCAATGTTCGCTCTTCTAGGCCCGATGCCTGAACTCATGGCATGAAGCATTCTATTGATATGTCGACCGATCCCCCGGCTTAACGTCCAATATTTTGACATGCTCCACTCCAGCTCAACATTGATTCTTCTTGCTTTAATTGTCTCTTCATGATCGAAGCTAGGCTTGCATTACTCAAAATGTATATTAAATCATCAACGCTATCAATTGGTTTCATTATCAAAATCTAAGATTCAACAATGGTAACTAAGGATAGCTCGATATGGAGCCTATAGGGTCATACACATATGATTGTGTCGCGATGAGTAGAGGTTCAGATATAAGATATCCGTTGGAGCCTCTATCTTATTAGATATACAATAAGCCCCTGAATTATTGGATCTTGTGGATAAGATCTAATGAGAGCCACTAAGAGATTATTGGGTAGAAATTTACTAATCCAAGATGCTTATGTGTTGGATGGAGATCCAATACCCAATAGAGCAGGATCCATTAGTGTTAAATTAACACAAACCTCTATAAATAGAGTGAACCAAAGGGGCATACGCTAGACACCTTTTGGTTGTCACTTCTTATCCATTACGTGGTGCGCGTGGAGAGGAAGATCGTACAACAATTTGAGGAGTGCCTTCTGTTGGGAAATCTATGGGGCGACATTAGATGCGTAGCGGAAGAACAAGAAAACAAAATCCCCGATTCCCAAAGAGATGTTCGTCGTCGTGCGAAGATTGGTGCACAAAATCCGCAAAACTTCAAACTACGTATAGAGTAGATTGTGTTACCTAGGGAGATCGTATATCCCTATTTCCTTGCAGATCTTTAGGAGAGGGTAAGGAGGTCAAGCGTCCTCCTCTCTAGCGGTGATCCACATAGAAGGGCTGTGACGACGCTCCTTAAAACTCCAGGCCTGCTCAGAGGTGGAGAGGGGGAGGAGAATAGGAGAGGCAAGCAAAGGATCTAGCCTATGAAGCTCTGAATCCCTCCTATTTATAGAGGTCCCTTATCAAACCCTAATGGATCCTAATCTAGTGGGTATTGTATCTGCATCCAATAACCTGAGCCTTTTAGATTAGTGGATCTCTATCCAATAATCTCTCATGGGCTCTTATTGGATCTCGTCCATGGAATCCAATAATTCAGGGGCTTATTGGATATCCAATAAGACAAGGGCTATGTCGGATATCTCATATCCGAACCTCTACTCATTGCAATGCCTACCATATGTGTGTGACCCTCTAGGCCCAATATCGAGCTGGCCATGAGTCATACCTATCAGAACTCTTTCTAACTCAGTGAATTATTATCTTTGTAATAATTCACACGATTCATCGACTGTGGACGTACTAGGCCTCTACGTTGTAGTCCCCATACGATATAGGGGAATCAAATCCATTGGACCTGTCTGTCCTCAGTTATCGTGTACCTATAGTCCCTCATCCATCTAATATCCCAAAGACCGTATATCTAGCATGGTGCTGTCAGACCATACGGTTTCTACTCGAGTCTCGCTCTAATCGGATTCTCCTAGAGAAACCTTTCTCTCTCAACCCGAATGACCCTGGCCAGGGATTTGTATGAGCAAGAACACATGGAATATTCCTCTCATGACGTTGAGAGTGGATGATCCTCTATCGACACTCAATAGTCCTCGTAAGGTCGACTACCACTCCCAATGACCAGCTGTACTAGATCTGGGACAACCAAACCTATAAGTCTGGTATCAAAGAGTAGAGCACTCATACAGGACATCCTTGGTGTCTCAAGTCTAAGGACCAAATATACCACTAGGACTACGGAATCGCTGTTTGACAATAAGGCATCATCAACCATCCAGCATTCCGTAAGCGGATCAATCAGTGAACTCATTCTCCAATGAGCACTTATACTGTATCTCTAATGTCCCTACACGAGCAGCTATGAGACCAACTGCATCCATCATATGGACAGGTATACAGCACACCAGTCTATCTAGTTATCACGATATCCCTCTCGAGTAACCTATGATCGGGATTATTTAGGATCTGTGTTTAAAGGTGAATCGATGCCATTATCATGATCTCATCATGATCTGATTCCCATTGCACAAATCCAAGAACATCACAATATATATATGCACATATGCAATAGTTATAAAGTGATATATGCCAAAATATAATAAGCAAAAGGATTCTGTATCAAGTCACAAGTGCCATCACTCACGTGATTGGCTTACTGGGCACCTATGACTAGCAATCTCCCACTTGACCTAAAGCCAATCACCTATGTGTCTGATCCTCATCAGACCCCTTGTGACGCTCAAAGACAATTTGAGACAACGGCTTTGTTAGTGGATCTGCAATGTTATCTTCGGATGGAACTCTTTCCACTGCTACATCTCCTCGGGTTATTGTAACATCCTTCATTTCTGAATTTTCGTATAAGTTTCTAGTTGTAATGTATGTATCTATTTTAAATTTGATAAAAAGTCAAAGTATGAATCTGAGAACTTATTCATAAGAGTTGGAGGATTTGTTAAAACAAAAATCTGAGGACCTATATGTAAACCCTAAGGACCTAATCATAAATATGATAAATCCAAGGACTAAACTGTAAAATATACAAAAATACAAACTCCACCGCTTAAGCCTCTCTGCCTTCGTTCTTAAGGAATCAGAGAAGGCAGCTGCGTGGAGGATCTGGGAAAGAAAGAAAGAAAGAAGAAGAAGAAGAAGAAGAAGAAGAAGAAGAAGAAGAAGAAGAAGAGGATCTGGGGCTTAAGTTTTCTTGCTCAATCTTCTCAATTGGGGGTCAAAAATTCTCAAAGGCAAGTGTTCTAACCCCATCCTACAGAATTTTTAGTCTCTGTTTTTATGTTGAATCAAAATAAATTGAAGGATTTCTATTTAGAAACTGATATGTCTCTATTTGGACATAGAACCATGGATTTTGAAGTTTTCTTTTCGGTAAACTGACCCCTATACACTGTTTCAGCTATAAGTTTTAGTACAAAATGTGAATTCGGGCAGGAACTATTTTTTTTGAAAGTAGACTCTTATATCTTCCTTTTAACACTGATTTTGTAGATTTTGGACACCGAATACTAACCCAAACATCTGTTTCAATTGAGCCTATAGAAACTGTAAAACAGGGTTCAAGATTTCTGACCTGTCGATACTAAAATGCCTATAACTCTCTGTTGAAAATTCTGAATTGTACCAAACTGATTTTATTTGAAACTATACTTGAAAATCTTTCTTTTGACATATAGTTTGAAAATTTTGGATTTCAATTGCCAACCCTATTATCTGTTGAATCCGACCCTATAAATTCTGCAAAACAGTGATTATGTTTTTGACCTTGTGTTACCAAATCAAAGGTAACTCCGCGTTGGGAACCCTGTTTCATATGAAATTTATTCCATCAGAATATAGATTGATATATGGTTCGACCATAGCTTTCTTATGGGTATTGGAGCATAATTGATATTCTGAAGTATTTGTTTGATGTGTCACTGGAATTCTGTCCGAAATCGAGCTTTGGTCGATTTCGCATATTCTGCTCCGTTCCTTTGGATATTTGAATTCGTCTAACCTTCTTATTGGATTTGAGCTAAATATGATTGCTTGGAAATTCTTGTACACTCTTGTTTTTATTTCTTTCCAATTCTGAATACATTTGTGAGAGATTTGTTCTTTGTTTCGTATTGTCTCGAAAAGGCACATGCACGTTTGTTGTTCCGCGTGTGCTTCCGATATATGCTACTTATTGTTAAAACTGCCCTCTTGTACTCTGGTGTGTGGGATTGTCAGGACCTTTGCCAGAAATGGTAAAGGGTATGCGCTTATTACCCGCTCCGTGGGGTCCCCTTCGTGGGATCGCTTATTACCCGCTCCGTGGGATATTCGGACCTTTGCGGAAATGGTAAAGGGTATGTGCTTAGAGCTCTGCGATGCTTTCTGCCGCCCCCCTCGACTTCACCTAGGCGTGGGTGGATGGATCTCCCGGATGTGGGAGACTTTTTTTGTCGGTGGTCATTCAGAAATGGATGATTCACATTTCGGTGAGATCCCACCACACCTTCTATATGTTTGATATGACATCCGAGTTTTGGTGAGTTGTTTTACGTTCATGCGCTGGATAAGAATGATATGATTGCAGCGTCAAGGGCGACGTTTGAGCTTACATGCGATATTTTTTTTTTTGATATGCTCTGAAAATGCTTCATTTCGATGATTTTGCTTGAAATGTTCCATATGCCGTTGATATGCTTGGAACATTCTATATGCCATTGATAAGCTCGATATGTTACCTTTATTCTTGATATGCTCCAATTACTCTATGCCCCAATCATCGGGGAACCAAATATGTAAGATTGAAAGGACAATTGTGTTTCTGCTCTTAATGATATTATGTCTACGAAATCGTATATTCTGCCTTGTATTTTGGAACGCGTATCTCATTGGAAGTCATTACTATTTTGATATGGATATGTTAGTCACTTGTTGAGCTCTTTATGCTCACCCCTTTTGTTGATAAATTTTTCGGGGATAGCATATTGCTTGCTTAAATGTTAAGATTATTGAGGTGGGTGGAAAGTTTAGAAGATTTTGGGCAGATCTTTGTTAGCATATGTGTATTTGTTGTATAAGATATTCTGCATCTTATGAAATGTGACGATGAATCTAAACCTGTGGATTTTGTGTAAGATAAAGGATCCCTCATGTATAGGATTTTGGTATGTTAAGTTATATTCGTGTAATGATATGATCTTATGGTAATCGTTGGTTTGGTGACTACATAGACTTCCCCATTTATGAATTTATATTGTGGTTATTATTTTGATGAGTTGAGTTCTGATTGTATGAATTATCGAGTGATGTGTGGTATGTTTATGAATTGCACAGGGTTATGAATTTGTAGACTATAGAGGTGAAATTTTGATCTGAATGTTTTCTTAGTGACCTCAAATGTGTGCTTGGATCCTGGGTTAGTTATGATGAAAATTTTAAATATTGTCGATATTTTTGAGGGGCATGACAGTTATGATCTCTCTGATATGGTGGAACCTCCTCAGAACACTTCTGATGAGACTCGAGTTCCCTTATTTAAGAAATCGCCCCATAGTTGTCGCAATATAAGGAAGTCGGCTTCTCGCTTTCCGGCATGACTCCTAAATCTGTGATGAACTTCTTCAACCAGATTCCCTCCTTTGCTGCATTTGATGCAGTAATGTACTCCGCCTCTGTGGTCGAGTTAGTAGTAATATCTTGCTTGGAACTCTTCCAGTACACTGCTCCTCCATTCAAGGTGTACACATACCCTGAATTCGCCTTGCTATTATCGATATCAAACTAAAAACTTGAGTCTGTGTAGCCTTCAACCTTAAGGCTACTACCTCCATATACTAGTAAAAGATCCTTAATCCTTCTCAAGTACTTAAGGATACACTTTACTGCTTTCCAGTGCTCCAAGCTTGGATCTGCATGATACATGCTCATGACACTCAGAGCTTGCGCTATATTAGGCCTAGTACATAGCATGGCATACATGATAGACCCTATTGCTGAGGCATAAGGTATCATATCTATATTTGCCCTTTCTTCTGGAGTCTTTGGGGACATACTCATAGAAAGTGATATCCCATATCTCATTGGTATGAGACCTCTCTTAGAATTTTCCATGTCAAATCATTTGACAATGGTTTCTATGTACTTGGACTGGGACAAGCCAAGCATCCTCTTGGATCTATCTCTATAGATTATAATCCCCAAGATATAGGATGCTTCCCCTAAATCCTTCATGGAGAAGTGTCTAGATAACCAAGCCTTTACTATGGATAGATTCCTACGTCATTCCCAATGATCAAGATGTCATCAACATATAATACCAAAAAGGTGATAGCGCTCCCACTTACCTTCTTGTACACACAAGGCTCATCTTCATTCTTAACGAAGTTATAAGATCTGATTGTCTCATCAAATCTTATGTTCCAACTTTGGGAAGCTTGCTTTAGTCCATAAATGGATCTAAGCAATCTACACACCTTATCTGGGTAGTTCTTGGACATGAATCCCTCAGGTTGCATCATATACACCTCCTCCTCGAGGTTCCCATTGAGGAATGCAGTTTTCACATCCATCTACCAGATCTCATAATCATAGTATGCTGTAATAGTCAATAGAATTCTGATGGAATTTAGCATTGCTACGGGTGAGAAGGTTTCGTCGTAGTCAACACCTTCCCTTTGATGATACCCCTTAGCCACTAGCCTTGCTTTATAGGTCTTTACCTTTCCATCTACTCCGATCTTTTTCTTAAAGATCCACTTGCAATCGATGGGTACAATACCTTCGGGCATATCAACTAGGTTTCAAACCTTGTTGGAGTACATAGAATCCATCTCAGAATTCATGGCTTCTTGCCACTTCCCGGAGTCTATACTCATAATAGCCTCCTCGTAAGTCTGAGGATCAATATCCTCAACATCCTCTCCTCTAATATGTGCCACATATCTCTCAGGAGGATGAGATACTCTATCAGACCTACGTAAAGTTGAAACTTGTGTATTAGGTACCTGAATAGACTCGGGCTGTAGAGTGGTGCTTGAGCTTGGTTCTCCAACCTCGCTCAACTCTATCATGCTCCCACTATCTCCGCCAAGAATGTGTTCCTTCTCAAGGAACACTGCTCTCTTAGCTACAAAGACCTTTTGGTCCTCGAGATGATAGAAATAATACCCACAAGTTTCCTTAGGGTATCCCATAAATTTGCATCGCTCTGTCCTCAATTCTAACTTATCGGGATTGTGTCTTTTAACGTGGGCAGGGCAGCCCCAAATCTTAACAACCTTAAGATCAGGCTTCTTCCCTTTCCATTTCTCATATGGTGTAGACACTACCGACTTAGTTGGAACTCTGTTCAGAAGGTAAGCTGTGGTCTCTAGGGCATATCCCTAGAATAAGATGGGTAGGTCAGCGAAACTCATCATATACCATACCATATCTAATAACATACGATTCCTCTTTCCAAAGACACCATTGAGCTGAGGTGTATAAGGAGGTGTTCATTGGGATAATATCCCATGGTCCTTGAGGAACTAAGTAAACTCTGTACTTAAGTACTCACCTCCTCGATCTGATCGAAGAGTTTTGATACTCTTTCCAGTCTGGTTCTCCACCTCATTCTTATACTCTTTGAATTTCTCAAAAGCCTCAGACTTGTACTTCATTAAATACACATATCCATACCTTGAGAAATCATCAGTAAAGGTAATGAAGTAGGAGTAACCACCAATGGCATGAGTTGACATGAGTCCACATACATCACTATGTATGAGTTCTAACAGCTCAATGGCTCTCTCTCCAGTTCCACTAAATGGAGAGTTGGTCAGTTTTCCATGAAGGCAAGGCTCGCAAGTTACATATGACACATAGTCGAATGGATCTAGATATCCATCATTTAGCAACTTTTGAATCCTTCCCTCATGGATGTGACCTAGCCTACAATGCCATAGGTATGCACTGTTCATCTTATCTCGTTTCCTCTTAGACACATTTACATTCATGAATGTACCTGAAGCTTCTCCAAGCTTCTATTTCGCCCTTTCTGCAAGGTACTATTTACAGTTCCTCTTCCAGTGCCTATCTTTACCATAGTGGAAGTGTTGAATCTCTGATTTTGATGATGAAGTCAATTGTCATTTGTTGTCTAATCTATGTGTTGAGATAAGTGTGCAGGATTAACTACGATGAAAGTTAGACATGCAGCAGGAGTTGCGCCGGAGTCAAGACAATGATCACGTTGGGAGTTCGAGAGTTCGACGGAAGTTCGAACAGTCGTCGGAGGTTCTGCGGGAACAAATCCGAGAAGTCCATAAGCTTGCCAAAAGAAGCTTATTGGAACTCGCCAAGTGGATCGTCGCAAGTCCAGGAGTTTGCCCCGGAAGTCCGCAGGAGCATCACCGAGGGTTCATCGGATGATCGACGGAAGTTCGCCGAAAACTCGCAGGAAGAAGCGATTGACGCACTAGAGCAAGCTGCAGAAATTGTCTTAGGATTCATCGTAGTTAGCACAATGATTAAGTTGGAAATGGAAGGTGATCCCATTAGCTTAATCTTGGGGCAATTGGGCCCCTGAAAAACCCAAATTGGGTCGAATGGATCTACCCATTCGGACCCTGATTGTTGTGGGAGGTGCAACCGCCCAAGCCAGGAGGTAGCACTGCCTGGGCTAAGTCTCCCAGGGAGATTGGGCGGTGCAACCGCCCCAGCCAGGAGGTAGCACCGCCTGGGCTTAGTCTCCAAGCGAGACTGGGTGGTGCAACCTCCCCTGACAGGAGGTAGCACCGCCTGAGCTCAGTCTTCGAGCTTTGGCAGGCGGTGCAACCGCCCCAGTCAGGAGGTGCAACCGCCTGAGCTCGGTCTTCGAGCTCTGGTAGAGAGGTGCAACTGCCCCTGACAGAGGTGGCACCGCCTAGAGGCTCAGTCTTCGAGCTCTGCCAGGCGGTGCAACCACCCTAGTCAGGAGGTGCAACCGCTTGATCCCGAAATTCCGGGAATTGACAGTTTTGAGCTCCAAATTTGAACTGGGTTGGGGCCTATAAATACCCCACCCATTCAGCACTGAAAGGATAGAACTTACACTCGAAATCTTGATCTCTTTTTGTGATTCTTAGAGCTCAAAATTGTTGTAAAGGACAAAAGTTCTCCTCCCTCTGTTCTTCAAAGTTTTGAGTTGTAAAGAGAGGAGAGAAAATTTCTATAAGGGTTGTCTCCTAAGCCCGTCAAAAGGAGTGAAACTATAAAAGGGTGGTTGGACTTCGCCTATTGAAGGAAGGCCTCTAGTTGACGTCGGTGACCTCGTCGGTGGAGGAAACCAAAAGTGGAGTAGGTCAAGATCGACCGAACAACTCTAAATCTCGATTTGCATTTACTTTGAGCATATTATCTTTACTGCAAACCTCCTTTGAAGCTTACTGCTTTCTGCGCATATACGATCGGGTTTCAAGCTTTGCACTTTCCGAATCAGCGTTTAGACGTAAATCTGCTTTTTCGTACGATGATCATATTTTAGATTACGTTTACGTTTTAATTTTTACCATAACTGCAAACTGCCTTTATACCCTTGCTTAAACAGCATCTCGCCTAATCAAGTGATTTACGAATCAGCATTTAGACGTAAATTAGTTTCTTCGTACGAATGTCATATTTCAGTTTGTGCTTATATTCTGGTTTTCATCATAACTACAAACTGCCTTCATAGATTGACTTTAACATCATCTTGCTTGATCTTAAGTTAAAGTAATCTTAGAATCGGCTTTCAAACAGAAATCGTTTTTATCGTTCGAACGCAGTTTTGTTTTAATTGTATAAAGTCACTAATTGCACTAATTCCCCCCCCCTCTTAGTGCTCTTGATCCTAACAGGAAGCACTGGCCTTTGTCCTTTGCTGGGTCTTTCTTAGCAACATTTGCTTTTTGCTTTACCTGGTCTGCCCTTACCCTTTCCCTTCTTAAATAACCTTTCTGCTTTCCTTTTCTTTCTGGTCTCACCAGTATAGAGAACTAGCTTCTCTTTCTTAATAGCACTCTCTACCTCCCTCAACATATTGAGGAGCGGAAAGTCACCTCAAGCTTGTTCATATTAAAATTTATTATGAATTGTGAAAAAGGAATCTGGTAGGGACTGAAGCACAATGTCCACACACAAGTTATCCTCTAGGACCATTCATAGACTTGTGAGTTTCTCTATCCACTCAATCATCTTTAGGACATGGTTCTGAACCGGTGTCCCCTCAGTCATCCTAGCGCGGAAGAGGCTCTTGGATATCTCATATCGCTGAGTCCTTCCTTGTTCCTCAAATAATTTACGGACATGTAGGAGAATGGATCTGGTATCCATCTTTTCATATTGTCTCTATAACTCAGGAGTCATAGAGCCCAACATATAGCACTGAGCAAGAGTGAAGTTATCAATGGACTTTACGTAGCGAGCGATCTCATCCTTGCTTGCCTCTTCTTCAGGCGTAGGCATCACTATATCAAGGACGTACACGATTTTCTCCGTCGTGAGAACAATTCTCAAGTTATGGAGCCAATCCGTATAATTTGGACCAGTGAGATGGTTGACATCAAGTATACCACGTAAGGGATTTGAAAGCCACATTTTCTGAAAATAAAGATGCAGCAGAAATGAATAACAAGCAGATTTTGCAAGAAATAAACTATCAAGATATGGACTTCTATCTTAATATGCTCCAACTATTTTACTAATGAGTCACGCGACACCCTCAGCACGTGAAACGGAAGTCTCCGGCAGACTTCTAGTGGGGATCAGGATCCAATCAGCGTCTTAGTGTAACCTCGAGGGACTCGACCAATCACACTAAGCCTAAAAGGTAGGCAACTCTTGTCAATCACAACTCCTTGTGATTCCCGTCCTGTTCGGCCTCCGAATCACCATGCCCTCGAGGGACTCGACCAACCATGATACTCGGTTAAGTCAACACCTTCGTTACAAGATGAGTCTGATTTGATGATATACCCTCGAGTGACTCGACCAAGTATACCATGCCCTCAGGTCACCGGTGACATATCTATGTCGTAAGCAAGATAGCGAATCGCGATATAGGTGACTCTCGAGGGACTCGACCAACTCAACCTACACCGAGAATCGGTTCCTACTTATAACGATGGAAGGCCACGTGGGTCAATCTAATTGCCTCATGTTTACCGACTTAATATTATCGAGAGAGATGTTTCTATGATTTGGTCTCCTAATATGACATGTCACACATATACATATTTAATATATATATACATCGCATGCAAATATATATACATATCTTGTATGTGTATAAGCAATCACACCAGATGATCATGGACCACAACCTAATGTGATTAGGCCCGAGCCAGTAGGCCTAATCACTCACATCAAGATCTATGTGTGCAACGGTGCATCTCCCTGCCCTGTGATCGTCCATCTCATCCTCGTCGGTTCCGTCGACATCTTGATGCATCTTCATGCATCGAGATCGTTCGTCTCATGAATCCCGCTATCGCATCCACGCTCCCGCTGCGCCTCCTCATGTGATTATAACTTAATCATATGCACACAAGCCCGACAATAAACGAGAAATATAATGGAGGCTCGTAGACCCCAATAATAATAATCACAAGTACACAAATCACACGGTCCATGATCATCCGTCCATACATCATACATCACATGTATAATTAATCATCATCATGTAGGACTACTAGATAATGATAAAAATAATAATCAACTAGACCTTTTAATTAATTAGTATTTTAGGTGTATTTCTGAATTCATAGGGGTATTTTCATAATTTAGACAAGAGACACAAACTGGAATTTCTCAAATTTCGAGGGGCAAAACTATCTTTTGCCTAGAAAACCCTAATGCCCTACTCCCCTTTGTTGTCGTCGTCGCCACCTTGCTGGTGGCGACCTGTGTGGCGATGCGGGGGCACCGCCCCTGTAGGTGGGCGCCACCGTGGGTTGGCGCCCCTTCGGGTGGCGCTGCCCCTGCGAGCGCTGTGCCCGCGGGTGCAGTGCCCCGCCGGGCGGCCACCCCTGTGGAGGGGTTTGTCCACAGGAGCAGCAATCGCAAGTGTCGTTGCCTTGTGGCGCCTCAGCCCGCGGGCGCTGCAGCCATAGGCGCCTCGCCCCGCCTTGCCTTTGCTCGCGGGTCTAGCACCCGCAAGTGTTGCCCTTGTGCGCAGGCAAAGTGCCCGCACGCAGGTGGCCGCCTTACCTGTAGCCTTGCATGCCGGCGCCGTGTGGCAACGACCGCGAGTGGGGCACCCGCGGGTTGCCAGCCCCACCAGCTGCAAGCCTGCTGCAAGCAGGCCGTCGGCCGGCTGCTGTAAGCGCAACCCCTGTGTTGCCTGCCTTCGGCTGCGCTGCACGCACGTAGATCGAGGGTAGCAACCGTTGCTGCCCTTCCTTGTTTTTGCGTCAATGATTTTGACGTCAAAATTCTTCCTAAACACAACACACGCAGTTCAAAACCAATCATTCGCACAGACAACCTAGCTCTGATACTACTGTTGGAAAATCTTGGGGGTGACATCAAATGCGTAGCAGAAGAATAAGAAAATAAAATCCCTGATTCCCAAAGAGATGTTCGTCGTTGTGCGAAGATTGGTGCCCAAAATCCGCGAAACTTAAAATTATGTATAGAGTAGATTGTGTTACCTAGGGAGATCGTATATCCCTATTTCCTTGCAGATCTTTAGGAGAGTGTGAAGGAGGTCAAGCGTCCTCCTCTCTAGCAGTGATCCACACAGCAGGGCTGTGACGACGCTCCTCAAAACTCCAGGCCTGCTCTGAGGTGGAGAGGGGGAGGAGAATAGGAGAGGCAAGTAAAGGCTCTAGCCTATGAGACTCTGAATCCCTCCTATTTATAGAGGTCCCCTATCAAACCCTAATGGATCCTCGCCTAGTGGGTATTGGATCTGCATCCAATAACCCGAGCCTTTTAAATTAGTGGATCTCTATCCAATAATCTCTCATGGGCTCTTATTGGATCTAGTCCTTGGGATCCAATAATTCAGGGGCTTAATGGATATCCAATAAGACAAGGGCTCCATCGGATATCTCATATCCGAACCTCTACTCATCGCAATGCCTACCATATGTGTGTGACCCTTTAGGCCAAATATCGAGTTGGACGTGAGTCATATCTGCCAGAACTCTTTCTAACTCAATGAATTATTATCTCTGTAATAATTCACTCGACTCATCGACTACGGACGTACTATGCCACTACGCCGTAGTCCCCAGACGATACAGGGGAATCCAATCAATTGGACCTGTCTGTCCTCAGTTACCGTATACCTATAGTCCCTTATCTATCTAATATCCCAGAGACCGTATATCGAGCATGGTGCTGTCAGACCCATACGGTTTCTACTCAAGTCTCGCTCTAATCGGATTCTCCAGGAGAAACCTTTCTCTCTCAACCCGAATGACCCTGGCCAGGGATTTGTCTGAGCAAGAACATAAGGGATATTCCTCTCATGATGCCGAGAGTGGATGATCCTCTATCGACACTCGATAGCCCTTGTAAGGTCGACTACCACTCCTAATGACCAGCAGTACTAGATCTGGGACAGCCAAACCTATAAGTCTGGTATCAAAGAGTGGAGCACTCATACATGACATCCTTGATGTCTCAAGTCTAAGGACCAGATACACCACTAGGACTACGGAATCGCTGTCTGACAATAAGGCATCATCAACCATCCTGCATTCCGTAAGGGGATCAATCAGTGAACTCATTCTCTAATAGGCACTTGTACTGTATCCCTAGTGTCCCTACACGAGCAGCTATGAGACAAGTTGCATCAATCATATGGACGGGTATACAGTACACTAGTCTGTCCGGTTATCACGATGTCCCTCTCGAGTAACCTATGACTGGGATTATTTAGGATCTGTGTTTAAAGCTGAATCGATGTCATTATTGTGATCTCATCACGATCCGATTCCCATTGCACAAATCCAAGGACATCACAATATATATATGCACATATGCAATAGTTATAAATTGATATATGCCAAAATATAATAAGCAAAAGGATTATGTATCAAGTCACACGTGCCATCACTCACGTGATTGGTTTACTGGGCACCTATGACTAGCACCTTCACCACATCTACCATGTGGATCACTACTAAAGAGGAGGATAGTTGACCTCCTTCATCGACTCTTGTAGATCTAGGATTTTATAGGGATATATGATCTCCCTAGGTAACAAATCTGCCTTGATGCATGCGATTTTTTATTTTACATTTTGTTTCATGCACCAATCTTCACACAATGATGAAACCTTTTCTTTTTAGGAAATCTAGGAATTTTTGTGTTCTTTTATTATGCATGTGATGCTCTGTCCAAGTTTCCCAACATAACCTTTACGGTCGATTCCCAATTTGTCGTCAACTCTTTGACATGCAAAAAAAAAAATTAAAACAAAACTGTTTCCCAAATAAAAAGCATCAGATCGTTGAGAGATGACCAGGAGTTTAAAACTCAAAACAACAAAACCTCATCGAGGAGTGAGACGTTCTCAAGGAACTCATATCCCCTAAAACGTAGATCTTGGCTCACTTGGATGATGAAGCTCTCATGAACTCCTCTCTAACAGAAGTCCATATGGTGGATGGTAGTAGTGATGCACCTCCTCACAACAGACTCTCTCCTCGTGACATTGCTTCACCACACAATAGGGCGACAGTGGCACTACACAAGGAAGGGGCGACCTTCTTGTTGTCCTCTCACATAATGGAGGCATCGATTGAGAGAGATGGAGAGGAGGAGATGGGAGGCTGATGGCCTATATAAGTCTAGCCTATGACCTATGGAGACATACTCCTATTTATAAGGAGCCCCTCTTACTAACCATAATGGATCCCATGTAATAGCCTAATGGGTATTGGATCTCATCCGATAACCACTCTAAACTTTATGTTCTATTGGGTTTTACCTAATGGATCCATTAAAAAAGGGGCTTATTGGATATTTTATATCGAATCCTATATTCGTTGTGTCGTCCACCTATTATATGTGACCCTCTAAGCTTAATACCGAGCTGTTCGTGAGTTATACCTATCAGAACTTCTTCTGACTCAGTAAATTATTATTCCTATAATAATTCACTAAACTCATCGACTATAGACATACTATGCCACTACGCCATAGTCTTCAAATAGTACAAGAGGATCTAATATATTAGACCTATTGCCCTCAGTTACCGTATATATATAGTCCCTCATCCATCTAATATCTCAAAAACTATATATTGGGTATGGTGTTATCAGGCCTATACGAGATCTATCCGAGTCTCACTCTTATCGGATTCTTCTAAAGAACTTTTTCTCTCTCAATCCAAATAACCCTAGCTAAAGATTTGTCTAAGTGAGAACACATGGGATATTCCTCTCATGATACCGAGAGTGGATGATTCTCTATTGACACATAACTACCTTTGTAATATTGGCTATCATTTCCAATGACTATATGTACTAGATCTGGAGCTTCCAGACTTATAAGTTTGGCTTCAAAATATGAAGTATTCAAATAACATATTTTTAGTATCTTAAGTTAATGGACCAAATACACAATTAGGACTATGGAATCACTATCTGATGGTAATGTATCATTAACCATCTAGCATTCTGTAAATGAATCATTCACTAAACCCATTCTCCAATTAGCACCTCCAATATATCCCTAGTGTCCCTACACAAACAGCTATAAGAATAGTTACCTCCATCATATGGATGGATATATAGTACATCAGTCTATCTAGTTATCTCGATATCCTTCTCGAATAACCTGACTAGAAATATTTAGCATCTATGTTTAAGTAGAACTGGTCTCATTATCATGATCTCATCATGATCTAATTCTCATTGCACAGATTTAAGTAAATTATAATATATATTCATCATATAATATAGAGTGAGAAAATATCATTATTAATATTTACTAAAACAGATTGTGCAGCAGATCACAAGTTCCATCACACATGTGACTAGCTTGCAGGATACATGTAACTAGCATCAAAGACTTTGACAAATCAATTATATATCTAAAACATTTATAGTGCTTTTGGCATATTGTATGCTCTTTCAACATGTCATTTGATCTTCTAATAATTCATCCAAACCTCCAACACATCATCCTCTTCTTTGACATATCATTCATTCTACCGATATATCAACTTTTCCATGATATTCAATCTTCCATTGCAACATTGGATCCTTCCGGCACGATGTCCGAACCTATATCATGAAGTTCAATCTCCGACATATCAACCAATCTTTTGGCTCGATGCCCAATTTTAGACACGATAATTTATCGATAAAAATTCTGACTCTCCTATGCTATAGTTCGCCCTTCGGTGGTCCAAGTCCATGATTGAAATATTTTCTATATAACTTATCTAAAAAACATATTAATCCAATAAACTTATTAATTGATTTCATCATCAAAATTTGAGATTCAACAACTTCACCGAGAATAGCACAAAAGTATGCTCAAGTTACTTTTTTTTCTTTTTTTCCTTCTTTTTTCAATCAAATGCATGTAAATCAATACATTCAATTGGATCAATTTAACTTAACATAATATGAAATTTTAAAATATTAATTAAACACCTCGTGACACTTTATCACTAATAATTTATGACTAGCATAATGACATGGATCTAAAACTTAAAAGGTTTAATATTAGTTGAAATATCTCAGCAATGATATAGATTTGCTGGAATGCAAAAGAAGTCATAAGAGAAGCATGCGTTACATAGGAATGAGTAGTTATTTAATGACATATATTATTATTATTATTCACTAAAATTATAGAAGCTTATACATGCTTTTCATTTTTATTTTCGACCCATCCTTTAAAGTAGCCATCAAGGCCTCTATGGGGTTTTGGGAATGCAAGGCTTCTCATCGATGTCTTAGGGTTCTTCCTAGGCCGCATTGCCCCATGGTGTTTCGGGGATGCGGGGATTATCACTGAAGTCATGAGTAGGGACTTGACTCCATGGAGTTTCTGGGATGCGGGGATTCTCGCTGAAGTCATGAGTGGATGCTTGACTCCATGGTGTTTCGGGGATGCGGGGATTCTCGCTGAAGTCATGAGTGGATGCTTGACTCCATGGTGTTTCGGGGATGTGGGGATTCTCGTTGAAGTCATGAGCTGATGCTTGACTCCATGGTGTTTCTGGGATGCGAGGATTCTCACTAAAGTCATGAGTAGGCACTTGACTCCATGGAGTTTCCGGGATGCGAGATTTCTCGCTGAAGTCACGAGTAAGCGCTTGACTCCATGTGTCTTTAGACACCTCCATCCATGGCGATTCGGGTATATAAGCAATTAGGTTGGCATCATCAACTTTACGAGTAGCCACCTTATTGGATACATCCAACCATGGTGACTCAGGAATATTCACAAGGATCCTATCAGGGCCTCCAAGCCTGCTGCCAAGAGCATGATCATGAAAGGCTATAAATACTAGCATGACAAAGAGAGCCACTCTGTGAGCCATCTTATCTTAGCTCCAAGTGTTTGATGAGATTAGGATTGAGGAGTGCAATAAGATGGGTTAGATTTATAGACGGTAGAAAAACTGGATTTGTTATGTATGTGTTAATAGTTGGAAAGTATATTTCTTTACATATATAATTCTCTTGCACTAAGAAAAATCTGTATCTTTGAAACGAAATCTTATGGGAAATTTACTGAATAGTATTCATACTATTCATTTTTTCCTAGATGATGCCTCAACTATTTATTTTTACCGGATGATGCCATTTTTTTATAAATACCAAATTTACCCATATTTTTAAATATTTTTATACTCGTTTAGCCCCGAACCAATTTAGACCAATAAACTAGGTCAAATCAACCCTCCTCCCTATCCTCATCTTCCCACTCCACCTCCATCTTCTCCTCCCCCTTCCCATTGGCTTCAAATCGATTTATAGGCCTAAATTAAAATTAAAATTATTATTTATGATAAAAGAGGCATCATCTGATAAAAATAAATCGTGGAGGTTTCATCCGATTAAGAAATGAATAATAGATGCACTATTTGGTAAATTGATTATTATTATAATATTAATTTTTATATGAAAAGTTCAAATGCAACTCCACATACGTTCCCTCTACCAACATATCAATTTTTTTAAAGTATTCCTTATATTGATAACACGCACGATATGCACTACTAGTTATTGTTCTCACATCATTATTTATTTTTTATTACATTATTTTTTAGCTTTTTTATGATTTTATAATAATATTTGGTCAATTAGCTGAAAAAAGGTTTCTAGTAATTGGCTTTTACCATATGATGTCTTGATATTTGATTTTTATCAAGTAATGTCTTTTTTTAAATTTTAACCAAAATATCCTCAATAAAATTATAAAAAAATAATGATCGGACTAGCTTTGACTTAATTTTTTAATATTAAATTAATTTTTTTGAGATGAATCAAATCAAAAAATTTTAACTAAACTCTGACTATTCGACTTAGTTCAATTAAGCCCTAGATTGCCCCTTAATTTCTCCCAAATTATTCTCCACATCTACGATGCCTCCTCTCTCCCTCCACCATCTCCTTCTCTTTCTCTCCTCCTCCACCTCCTCTTTATAATCTATCTTAAAAAATTATTATATTTGAGTTATACTCATTCACATAATATATTTAAAAAAGATACTAATTTGAGAAAAATCAAGGATCAATCTAAGGATCAATTGAACCAAATCGAATAACTAGAATTTAGTTGAACTGATTTACTTTAAAAAACTTAGTTCAGCTCTAAAAATCAAGTAAAACCTAGTCAAAAAATAATCATCATTTTTTATAATTTTATTATGAATATTTTGATTAAAGTCTTAAAAAAGGACACCCTTAGTAAAAATCAAATTTGGGGCATCATTTGGTAAAAAGCTTATTATTAGATTTTTTTGATAAATTATCCCAATATTATTGCAATAATTAAGGAACCATAAAAATAATTAAAAAAATAATGAAAAAGAAACAAATAAATAATGACGTGAGAACCATGTTAGATACATGTTATCAATATAAGGAATGCTATAAGAAAAAAATATGATACGCTGTTAAAAGACGAGATGTATGTGGAGTTGCATTTGAACTTTACATCTGGAAATTAATCATAGAATAATAGCATATCTTCGAGGCAACCACACTTATCCATGTATTAAGGTTACATAGTTATAAGATAGCATATATTTTCTTAACGTGTTCTACATACGATTATTAACACATGATGCACACCAAGCAACAGAAGCCATTATTGCATCTCATCGTTTGGTGTTCCTACAACAGTGACAAGCTGTTTGTAGATGATTCGCGGGATTTTATGAGCATTTATGTGCACATTTAATAAATGGTTTGAACTCAATGGTGTTTATCATTGAACAAAAAGAATTATTTACGTGGGAAGCAATCCTAAATTAAAAAAAATATGAGAACGTGTTTTAATGTTGGGACTATTATGTGCCTTCCTTAAACATGTCATGTTGAGTTTGGAGAACAAGAAATGGTAATAGGTGCGATTGTAATGTTAAAGAGATCATATCGGTCATATAGTACTGTAGTATCGATCATATGGTACTGAAGTATCATTCAAATAATATATAGATATCAATTATATTATCACGGATTTAGTTAGAATTATTCAAGTCGTATGATATTCTTATATTATCCATCCTCAAAGGGTCAACCCAAGAGTAACCTCGTACAAGTCTCAAATAATTTGTAAAAGAAAGTTGATCAGCTTAAGAAATTGAGCGATAAATAAGTCTCAATGTCTCATAAAAGATGATAACTTGTAAGCAACTCAACAAAAACTTATGCAAGAGAGAAAAGAGATGAAGAGAAAAATAAGAACTTTATAAGGCAAAAAAATAATCACAATTCTACAAATTATATACAAGCAAACTTGTGTATCCAAATAGCGCTAGGTGAACAAGGTGTCAAATGAACTTGTGTATCCAAAAAGAACCCACCACTCTCCCAAAGCCTCATCTAGTCTTATGCCACCCGAATAGTTCAAGGGAACTAAGATGACTAATGTTTCAAATTGAACCATAACATCTAGAAGATAGATAATGGCATGCAAAATTTTAATAATTTTAGGATAATTTTGCCTAATCTGACGAGCAGTCACTATGTAGCTTTACAAACTTTACAAAAATAAGATAAAACATATTGTCAAACAATCATACAAACATACATAAGTGACAAATGATTCGTTGATAAAGGCGTTGTAAGCGTGCTATCATAGACTTAGTTAGAATTACCTATGTCATAAGGCATCCTGACATTATCAATTTGCAAAAGTCAACTAAGATACAACCTCATATAGGTCCTAAAAAGAAAATTGACTATGAGTGATGGATAAGTTTTGACACCTCATAAAAGAGAATTATAAGTAATTAAACAAACAATTAGTGTGTAAGAGAGAAGAAATAGGAAAGAAAACATGGCATAGAAGGGCTCATTAGCTGAACGAGCTCTTGTGCTACAAAGATCCCACATCAATTTGGGACTAGATGCCCTTTTGCGTTGGCGTTTGCTGCTCCCCTCCCCACAAGGAGCTTCCCCAACTGCCTCCTTGCAAGTCGGGGCTTCGGTTATGGGCCCCTCAGGCCTTATGGACTAACCCACCAGAGGACTCATTGCACACTAGCATTTTTGTCTTCTTCCTCGGGTGCTTTGGTTTGCTCGCAATGACTCAATAAGTTTCAGGAGATGAGGAGGGAGGTGCCCATGTGGAGGAAGGCTAAGACCGAGACACCTACTCGACGAACATCCCCTTCATGCCTTTCAGATTCATGCTTGTAATGATACTGAGAGGGAGGTCCGATCTCTTGGGGTATGACACAACATGAACAGTCAAGTTAGCAATGATACTCAAAACAATAAAAAATAAAAAATAAAAATAAAAAATAAAAAATAAAAACAAAAGCAACTAAGACAATGTGGGTCATACCCCAAGAGATCGGACTGAGCCCTACCTCAACCAACCAATCTTGTGCCCAAGTCATAAACCTCAACCAAAAAACCTACTATGATGAACAAGTGCTCAAGCCACACATCTCAATCCAATGATGTCTAAATCATGCACCTCGGTCAGACATGACACCCGAGCGAGGAAGCATGCTATAACAGACATGCCCCTGGGTCATGTGGCCCAGAAAGAAGGCTCTTTGAATGATAGGGCATTTTGGTACTGCCCACATGGCAACAATCAATAGCTACCAAAGCAAATGTGACACCTCGGAGCCAACGTGGTGCACAAGTGCGGACGTGACACCGCAGACCCATACAAAATGACAAACCATATCTGCACTACTCAGGGTCGTACGAGACGATGACACATGGTGTAAAGTCATGCAGATTAGTCGACGCCATGCGAAACATATAAGCGGACCATCCAAGGTGTCGATGGCCATTAACAAACCACGTATGACGACCCTTAATAGCAAGTATAAAATTTGATCCCCTAGCCAACATTAGGGATGAGATTCAGATAAAAAAATACCTTTAAACCCACTTCATACTAACTTAAGTAGAAGGGTCGAGTTGGGAATCACCCTCCAACATTGACCTTTTATGCAAGAAGTCGATGTTGAGATAAGAATCCCAATCCTTGCTCTACATCAGGTCGATCCAATAGATAACGTCTCGACCCAACCTGACACCGACCACTTCGCCACAAATCCCACGTGAACCACTTTGTGTTCTTGAAATTAAGCCGAGCCACGCTAACTCTAGGACAACAACATAAAGTTGTACAATAAATAGTATTACAGAATTGATGCAATATATTCTCCCCCGTCAACAATAAAGTTTAGAAACCAATAAAAACTACATGAAGTCATTACCACCGCATGTTAACTGCTCAAGTTTTTGGAAGTTACAGGATGATAACACAAACGTTCAGACTGAAATGGTGGCATAGGATACATATGGCAATGAAGCAGACCTTGAGAAGAAAAGGCAGTATATGATGATCACGCTTCATATATGTGCATTTCTAACCCTAATCTTTGGTTTGACATTATCTTAGCCGGGTTTTGTTGAATCTTGGATTTTGATGATGAATTCAATTGATAAATTATTTGATCCAATCTAGATGTTGAGAAAAGTATATAGGATTAACTATGATAGCGATCAAGACATAAAGTAAAATGAAGTACCGAAGTCAAGATAGAGATTTCGTTGGGAGTTTGAGAATTCATCGGAAGTCCGGAGGTTCGTTGGAAAGACT
The DNA here is from genome assembly GCA_900464855.2 of Musa schizocarpa. NCBI lineage: Eukaryota > Viridiplantae > Streptophyta > Magnoliopsida > Zingiberales > Musaceae > Musa > Musa schizocarpa. The sequence continues at coordinate 9,517,247 of LS990925.1, read as the reverse complement.
ACCGGAATTGACCGAGAAGAAGCATCGGAACTTACCAAGAAGATTATCGTGAAGTCTAGGAGCTTGCCGAGAGTCCACTGGAAGATTGCCGAGAGATCATCGGAAGTCCAACAGAAGATCGCTGGAAGCTCACCGGAAGAAACCTAGACATACTGTACTTGTTAGCACATGATTAGGGTTAGGTTTGGGAGGTAATCCAATTAACCCTATTAAGGGCCAATTGGGCCCATAATTGGACTGGTTTGGGCTGAATTCAAGGCCTAAACAAGTTACGATGGAACTGCCCAGGGTGGGCGGTGGAACCGCTTGAGGCTCATCCTCCCAAGTGGTTTGGGGGGTGATACACCTAGACTAGGCGATGGAACCACCGACGATTATTACTGCCAAATGATGATACCACCTTATTAGGCGATAATATTGCTAGAGCCCAGTCTCTGAGGCTCTATCAGGCGATAGTATTGCTAGACTAGGCGGTGGTACCACCCAGTGTCAGTGCAGTAGGCGGTGGTACCGCCAGTACCCTGGAAACCCGGAATGAGACACTTTTTTGCTCCAATTTTGAAGCCATTAGGGCTTATAAATACCTTACCCTTTTCTATATAAAAGGGTAATAAAGTACAATCATAGTGTGAAATTTTTTTTTTTAAGTGTTGGGGTGTAAAAGAGTTGTAAAAGTGCTAAGAGTCCTCCTCCCTCTCTTTAGCTTTGTAATCATCCAAGAAGAGGTATGAGGCTTGTAAGGATTATCTCCTAAACTTGTGAAAAGAGAAAGCACTGTAAAGAGGTGATTGGTCTTTATCTATTGAAGGAAGACTATTAGTGGATGCCTGTGACCTCAACGGAGGAGGCATCAGAAGTGGATGTAGGTTACAACGACCGAACCACTATAAATTTCGGTGTTTTCTTTCCTTACTGCTTATTTTTCTTTACTTGTGCTGTATTCTATTTTACTTCATGACAAATTGTTCAATCACCTTTTATCTACTCACTTACAAGAGCCAAATGACTTTTCAAAATAGTTCTCATCGAACTAAGATTTTTTATCATAGGAAGTTTTCGAAATCACTTAAATTGGTCATTTTTATCCACTACATTAATTCACCCCCTCCCCCCCTTAGTATCATTCTTGATCCTAACAATTGGTTTCAAAGCAAATTCACTCTCATTTTGGCTTGAAACCAAGAGAAATGACATTTGCCAACAACCAAAAGGGTCACTCAATCACACGTCCACCCATGTTCAATGGGATGGATTACATCTATTAGAAAACTAGAATGAGGATTTTCTAAATTTCTATGGATTTTGAGTTATAGAATATTATGAAAAATAACTTTCAAAAGTTCTCTTAAAATGAACAATTGGAATAGGTTAGAGAAGAAGACTTTCTCTTTAAATACCAAGGCTATGAATGCCTTGTTTTGCGCTTTAGATAAAAATGAGTTCAATCGAGTGTCTATTTATGAAATGACTTTCGATATTTGGCATACACTCGAAATCACTCATGAAGGCATTAGTAGAATAAAAGAGTCCAAAATAAATCTTTTAGTCCATACTTATGAATTGTTTAGAATGAAACCAAGTGAGACTATTGGAAATATGTATACCCGGTTTACAAATATCGTTAACGGTCTAAAAGCGCTTGGTAAAAGTTTTTCTAACTTTGAACTCATTAATAAAATTTTGAGATCCCTTCCAAAGAGTTGGGACCCTAAAGTAACAACCATTCAAGAGGCCAAGGATTTGAATAATTTTCCTTTTGAAGAACTTATCGGGTCATTAATGACCTATGAGATGACTTGTATGTTGAATCCCGTATTTTGATGATGAAACCACTTGATATATGTTTATGATTTAATCTTCGTTTTGAATGATGCAGGATGCTTCGATCAGGATGAGACAATTAAAGTATGAAAAATCATGTTGTGCCGAAGGAACATGTTAGAAGATTGGACGTCGGGCCGGTGGATCGGTCGACGTATCGACAGAAGGCTTTGGGTCGTGGACTCAGGCATTAGGCCAAGAAGAGCGGGTATTGTGCCAAGGATATCGAAGTTGTGGAGTCAACTGGCCGATTGGACAATAGGCCGCAAGAGAGGACGATGGGCCGAAGAATCGGACGAAGCGTCGAGGGACCAATAACATGCCGGACAACTTGGTTAATTGCTTAGGATTAATTGTCTCGATCGAAGTTTTGTTTTACATGTGTAGGATTAACTATGATGGAAGTAAGACATGCAGCAGGAGTTGCGCTAGAGTCAAGACTATGATCACGTTGGGGGTTTGAGAGTTCGACGGAAGTCCGGACGGTCATCGAAGGTTCTGCGGAAATAAATTCAAGAAGTCCAGGAGCTTGCCAAATAAGGTCATCGGAACTCGCCAAGTGAATTGTCGTAAGTCCAGGAGTTTGCTGGAAGTCTACCGAAGCATCACTAAGGGTTTGTCGGATGTTCGCCAAAAGTTCGTCAAAAGAAGCGATTGACGCACTGGAGTAAGTTACAGTAAATGTCTTAAGAAATACCATAGTTAGCATGTAGATTAAGTTCAGAATGGGAGGTGATCCCGTTAACTTAATATGGGGGCAATTGAGCCCTTGATAAACCTAAATTGGGTCGAATGGATCAACCCATTCGGACCAGAATTCCTGCTAGGCGGTGGCATTGCCCAGGAGATGGTCTCCCAGGAAAGCTAGGCAGTGCAACCGCCCAGGTTAGGCGGTGGCACCGCCTGGGCTCAGTCTCCGAGCGAGATTGGGCAGTGCAACAGCCCCAGTTAGGCGGTGGCACCGCTTGGGCTTAGTCTCGGAGTGAGACTGGACGGTGCAACCACCCCTGTCAAGCGGTGGCACCACTAGAGCTCAATCTCTGAGCTCTGTCAGGCGGTTGTACCGCCCCAATCAGGAGGTAGTACCGCTAGGACCCCGGAAATCTAGGAAAAGACACTTTTGAGCTCCAAATTCAAGCGGACTCTCAGCAAGCTCCTGGTCTTTCATGATGATCTTCTTGGCGAGTTCCGATGAGCTTCTCTAGCAAGCTCTGAGACTTTTTGACTACTTCCGTCAAAACTTCCGACGAATGTCTAGACTTCCGACGAACTCTCGAACACCCAACGAAATTGCATCCTTGACTCCGGGACTTCATTTTGCTCCATGCCTTGCTATCGTAGTTAATCCTGCACATATAAAAATACATTTCATTCTGGACAATTAATACTAAGCATTAATTATGTTGTCTGGCATGTTATTAGTCCCTCGACACTTCGTCTGATTCTTCGACGCATCATCCTCTCTTGCGGCCTATTACCCAATCGGCCTGTTGACTTCACAACTCTGATATCCTTGGTGCAATATCTACTCTTCTTGTCCCGATGCCTAAATTCATGGCCTGAAGCCTTCTGTCGATACATCAATCGATCCACCAGCTCGACGTCCAATCTTCTAACATGTTTTCCTCCAGCACAACATGATTCTTCCTACTTTAATTGTCTCATCCTGATCGAAGCATCCTGTGTCATTCAAAACACAGATTAAAACATAAACACTTATCAATTGGTTTTATCATCAAAATATGAGATTCAACAGAGATGGGGAGGAGAATAGGAGAGGCAAACAAATGCTCTAGCCTATGAACCACTGAATCCCTCATATTTATAGAGGTTCGCTGTCAAACCCTAATGATTCCTACCCTATTGGGTATTGGATTTACATCCAATTACCCAAGCCTTTTAGATTAGTGGATCTCTATCCAATAATCTCTCATGGACTCTTATTGGATCTCATCCATAGGATCCAATAATTCAGGGGCTTATTGGATATCCAATAAGATAGAGGTTCTAGCGGATATCTCATATCCGAACCTCTACTTATCGCAATGCCTACCATATGTGTGTGACCCTCTAGGCCCAATATCGAGCTGGCCGTGAGTCATACCTATCAGAACTTCTTCTAACTCAGTGAATTATTATCTTTATAATAATTCACTCGACTCATCGACTACGGACGTACTAGGCCACTATGCCGTAGTCCCCAAACGATATAGGGAATCTAATCCATTGGACCTGTTTATCCTCAGTTATCATGTACCTATAGTCCCTTATCCATCTAATATCCTGGAGACCGTATATCGAGCATGGTGTTGTCAGAGCCATACGGTTTCTACTCGAGTCTCGCTCTTATCGAATTCTTCTAGAGAACTCTTTCTCTCTCAATCTGAATGACCCTAGCTAGGGATATATTTAAACAAGAACATATGGGATATTCCTCTCATAATGTCGAGAGTGAATGATCCTCTATCGACACTCAATAGCCCTCGTAAGGTCGACTGTCACTCCCAATGATAAGTTGTACTAGATCTGGGACATCCAAATCTATAAGTCTGGTATCAAAGAGTGGAGCACTCATACAGGACATCCTTGGTGTCTCAAGTCTAAAGACCAGATACACCACTAAGACTACGGAATCGCTGTCTGAAAATAAGACATCATCAACCATCCAACATTCCGTAAGCGAATCAATCAGTGAACTCATTCTCCAATGAGCACCTGTACTATATCCCTAGTGTCCCCACACGAGCAGCTATGAGACCAGCTACATCCATCATATGGACGGGTATACAGCATACTAGTCTGTCCGGTTATCTCGATGTCCCTTTCGAGTAACCTATGACCGAAATTATTTAGGATCTGTGCTTAAAGGTGAATCAGTCTCATTATCGTGATCTCATCATGATCTGATTCCCATTACACAGATCTAAGGACATCACAATATATACATGCATATATGCAATAGTCAATATAAAGTGATAAATGCTAATAATATAATAAGCGAAAAGATTCTGTGTCAAGTCACACATGTCATCACTCATATGATTGGCTTGCTGGGCACGACTAACATAAGAGACTATAGATATATGGCTGTTAGAATCAAGTTGGCACTAGGAGGGAGGGGGGTGGGTGGGGGTGGGTGGTGGGTGAATTAGCGATAAAAATTATGTTGATTTGGAAATTTTCATTCGATAAAATCATTTCAATAAAGTTTAACTTTGAAAATGTTTGCAAGAGCATGTAACTAAAGTAACGAGGAAGTAAAGCAATTCGTAAAAAAGGTAAACAACAAAATAGAAATGCAAACCGATTTATAGTGGTTCGATCGTCGTGACCTACATCGACTTCCGATTCCTCTTCACTCGAGGCCACCGACTTCCACTACCAGTCTTCCTCCAATGGGCAAAGATTAACTACCCTTTTACACTCTTTTTCCTTTTTATGGGTTTAGGAGACAACCCTTATAAGCCTCACACCTCTCTTAATGATCTCAAAACTAGTTTGCAAGGAGAAGGACACTTAGTAATTTTACAACCAAAAATAACAACCTCTTTTTACTCTAATTCATTGCTTTCCATACAAGAATAGCTGGAGTATTTATAGACCCAAAATTGTTTCCAAATTAGAGCCAAAAAAGGCCTCATCCCGGGTTTCCCAGGTCCTTACGGTACCACTGCCTGTGTTGGGCGATACTACCACCTACAGCACTATTACTAGGCGGTACCACCGCAAAGACTAGCGGTACCACCACCTAATCTGGTGGTACTATCACCTGACATAGTCTTAGAGATTGTGTCTTAGAGACTGAGCCTCTAGCGGTGCCATCGCTTAGACCAACGATGTCACCTCCTGACCTAACTTTTGGGTCACTGAATGGGCCTTTCTCTTGGCCCAAAATAGCCCCACTTTGGGTCCAATTGGTCCCTAATTGAGTTGGCTTACTTTCATTCTAAACCAACCCAATTACAACTAAAACTACTTCGATTTAGACAATTATAACAAAGCATTAAGAACATGTTGTCCGGCATGTCATTGGTTCATCGACGCTTCATCCAATCCTTTGGCGCATCATCCTCTTTTGTAGCCTTTTGTCCAATCGGGATGTTGACCTTTGTAACTTCGATCTCCTTGGTTCAATTCCAATCTTCTAGGTCCGATGCCCGAACTTATGGTATAAAGCCTTCTGCCGACACATCGAATAATCTCCCGGCTCGACGTTCGATCTTCTAACATATTCCACTTCGACCCAACATTGATTCTTCCTACTTTAATTGTCTCTTCATGATCGAAGCTAGTCTTGCGTCACTCAAAATATAGATTAAATCATAAACGCTATCAATTTTTTCATCATCAAAATCCAAGATTCAATAATCTCCCCTTTTCTTATGATGACAACCAATTGATGATAGAGTTTAAATCAAATTCTCTCTATCAATATGTCATAGTGATAGAGCCTTGAATTTAAATTGAATTCAAGTCAAAGTAATTTTAATCATGAATCACATCATATGTAATACATCAGATACATCATTATAATAAAATCATGAGTATTGCATACATAATCAAAGTACATAATACCTATTCATCATTTATATTTTCAAAATCATAATTACATGCATGATTCCAAATCATCATACATAATTTCAAATTATCATTTTAGGCATAATATGCATGATTGTCAAGATACCTTCTCCCCCTTTGTCATCAACAAAAACGAGAGGTGCAACTAGCAAGTTTTGGAGATATAATTTCAAATCATTGCATTATAGATATGCAAACTTAGTAAGATAGCAAGTTTTGAAGATGCAAGCTAGCAAGTTTTTTACATATGAAAGTTAGCAAAATTTTAAATCTTTTGAGATGTGCAAGATAGCCTATTTTTGTATCTTTTTAAAATGTGTAAGTTAGCAAACATTGCTTCTCTTGAGATTTGCAAGATAGCACTTCTTGCTTCTCTTTTGAGATAAGCAAGCTAGCAAGATTTGCCTCTCTTTGTAATGTGCAAGTTTGTAATTTTTTGCTTCTCTTTTGAGTTGAGCAAGCTAGCAAGTTTTGCTCCCCCTTTGTCATTGTTAAAAAGAAGAGATGATTACAATAGTGCAAAACTTTTCCTATTACATAATTTTTCAAATCATCAAATGAAATATATAAAAAAAATAACTTGGTGACGAGATATACAATTAATGAAAAAAGGTATACAACAATAGATACAAAGGAGTTGTACATAAAAAATTGTAAACATCAAGAAGTCAAGTGACATATCATGGTGTCTTTGGATAAGTCAAATAGTGAAAAGAAAGACTCATAGTAAACAATCTTGATTCATAACAAAAATTCTGAAGTTATAATTCTGAGAAATCAAGAGAAACCGTGATTCATATAGATAATTCTCTTCTTTAGTAAATGACAAAAAGAAACATTGGAGAATAAAATGGTAAAATATTTTAATTCATGCATAAGAAATCTCATGATTTATATAGAAAAGTTCCTCTTAAATAAAACGAAAACACGTAATAAGAGATCTTGATTCATAAAAAATCTCAAGTATCAAATATCGAGAAATCAAGATGATAAATCGCATTCAAATTCAAATCATCAAATCATCAAAATCACCTTCAAAAGATTCAAAATGACATAAATATATTTATCAATTTCTTATTGAAATATTAATAAAATAGAGATTGAAAAATTTTCAAGAAAAATGTTTTCCTATTTTTAGTTGTTTCAATTTATGTGATTTATTTCATACCAGCATGTCTTTGTCTTTTATGCCAAATCAAAACATGCATCATGTTTAAAAACCAAATAATAATATTTATCACAAAAATCATCAAGATAAAAAATGCAACACATAATTCCAAAACATAAGATTTCAAATCATCAGTACTTCAAATTCTCATGCATAACATAAAATCATCATGGTACCAAAACTTTTAACATTTGCATTACATCATTATATCGTTATGCATCATTAAATCATCAAACATGATTTCATAAAGCATTTTCAATCAAAATTATTTTATTTGTTATAGTAATGTATTTTTCTTCTTTAGTGGATCTAACTCATTGTATTTAGTGTAAGGAGTTAATATGCAATTGTCATGCTCAAATTTTTAATTTTTTTTAAATTCACTAGAAAGAGAAGCATAATATTTTTTTTACTAACTAATTTAAAAATAACTCATAAAAAGCATCAAGTAATTTCATAGTAAAGTAAAGGAGTTTCGGGTGAGTCATTTACCTCATCATCGAGAGCCACCAAAGCGAAGTTCGTCACTTTGTCTTCATCAGTTTGCCCCTCGTCTTCAGATGCACTCGTTTCATCCCAAGTTGCCTTGAGTGTCTTCTTCTTCTTTAGCAACCTCTTCCTTTTAAGTTCATTTTTATTATTTGATTCTTGTTTTATAAACTTTTTAAACTTTGTTGTTAGGAGATCAAGTTCATTATCACTTTAGCTTTCACTTGAGTGATCTTCTTTTGTTATAAGTGTCAAATTCTTCCTATTCTTTAAAAGGTAGTTCTCATGTTCATTTTGTGTCATACAACATATTTCATAGATCATTAAAGACCCGATAAGTTCATCAAGTGGAAACTTGTTTAAGCCTTTTGTCTCTTATATTATAGTTACTTTTGAATCCCAATTTTTAGAAAAAGATCGTAAAACATTAACAAGTTCAAGGTTTGAAAAACATTTGCCAAGAACTTTTAAACCATTAATGACATCTATAAAATGGGTGTACATATCTCCAATGGTTTCAAATGGTTTTATATGAAACAACTCAAAATCATACATCAAAAGATTTATCTTAGAATATTTAATTCTACTAGTGCCTTCATGTGTGATTTCAAGATAGTACCAAATATCATGCGTAGTTTCACAAATAGAAACCCGATTAAATTTAATTTTATCTAAAGTGTAAAATAAAGCATTCATAGCTTTAGCGTTCAAGAAAAAAATTTTCTTCTCCAAAACATTCATTCATTGGATTATAAGACTTTTCAAAACCATATTTGATAATATTCCATAAATTCAAATTCACATAAAGCAAGAAAACTCTCATTCGAGTTTTCCAATTAGTCTAGTCTGTCCCACTTAACATAGGAGGACAAATAATAGAGTGACCCTCTTGAAATTCGATAAAAGCCATTTCTCTTGAGTGTTAAACCAAATGAGAAAAACTTTGCTCTAATACCAATTGTTAGGATCAAGTCAGCACTAAAAGGGGAGGGTGAATTAGTATAGTGATAAAAATTACGTTGATTTGAAAATTTTCATTCGATAAAATCGTTTCGACAAAGTTTAACTTTAAAAACATTCGGAAGAGAGTGCAGGTAAAGTAACGATGAAGTAAAACAGTTTGTAATAAAGGTAAACAACAAAATAGAAATGTAAACTGATTTATAGTGATTCGATCATCATGACCTGCATTGACTCCTGATTCCTCTTCACTTGAGGCCACCATCTTCCACTACCGATCTTCCTTCAATGGGCGAAGGCCAACTACCCTTTTACACTCTTTCTCCTTTTCATGGATTTAGAAGATAACCCTTATAAGCCTCACACATCTTTTGAGTGATCTCAAAACTAGAAAGCAAGGATGAGGATACTTAGCAATTTTACAATCTAGAATAACAACCCTTTTCTACTTTAATTCATTGCTTTCCATGCAGGAATAGATAGAATATTTATAGACCCCAAATGGCTTCAAAATTAGAGCTAAAAAAAGTCTCATCTCAGGTTTCCTAGGTCCTAGCAGTACCATCGCTTGTGGTAGGCGGTACTACCACCTAAAACACTAACACTAGATAGTACCACTGCTCAGTCTAGCGGTACCATCGCCTAACATAATCTAGCAGACTATGTTTGGGCGGTACCACCACCTAACACTGGACAGCACTACCACCTAATTTGGGGTACTACCACCTAACATAGTCTTGGAGAATGTATCTTAGAGATTGAGCTCTAGTAGTTCCACCACCTGACCCAACTTTTGGGTCACTGAATGGGCCTTTCTCTTAGCCCAAAATAGCCCCACTTTGGGTCCAATTGGTGCTAGTCGTAGGTGCCCTACAAGCCAATTACGTGAGTGATGGCATGTGTGACTTCACACACAGTCTTTTTGCTTATTATTATTATTTAGCATTTTATCGCTTATATTGCTTGTTGCTTGAATATATTATAATGTTCATGGATCTATGCAATGAGAATCATATCGTGATGAGATCATGATAATAAGACCGATTCGCCTTTAAACATAGATCCTAAATAATCCTGATCATAGGTTACTCGAGGGACATCGAGATAACCGGACAGACTGGGGTGCTGTATACCCGTCCATATGATGGATTTAGCTGGTCTCATAGCTACTCGTATGGGGATACTAGGGATACAGTATCGGTGCTCATTGGGGAATAAGTTTACTGATTGATCTACTTACGGATTATCGTGTGGTTGATGATGCCTTATTGTTTGACAACGATTTTGTAGTCCTAGTGGTGTATCTGGTCCTTAGACTTGAGACATCAAGGATGTCCTGTATGAGTACTCTATTATTTGATACTGGACTTACAGGTCTAGACGTTCCAGATCTAGCACAACCGGTTATCAGGAGTGGTAGTAAATCTTACGAGAACTATTTAGTGTCGATAGAAGATCATCCACTCTCAATGTCATAAGAGGAATATCTCATATGTTCTTGCTTAGACAAATCCTTGGAATTTTTCATGCCAAACCTTTTGACAATGGTTTCTATGTACCTGGACTGGGATAAGCCAAGCATCCTCTTGGATCTATCTCTATAGATTCTAATCCCCAAAATATAGGATGCTTCCCCTAAGTCCTTCATGGAGAAGTGTCTAGATAACCAAGTCTTTACTGTGGATAACATTCCTACGTCATTCCCAATGATCAGGATGTCATCCACATACAACACCAAAAAGGTGATAGCGCTCCCACTTACCTTTCTGTATACACAAGGCTCATCTTCGTTCTTAACGAAGTCATAAGATCTGATTGCCTCATCAAATCTTCTGTTCCAACTTCGGGAAGCTTGCTTTAATCCATTAATGGATCTAAGCAACCTACACACCTTATCTGGACAGTTCTTGGACACGTATCCCTCATGTTGTATCATATACACCTCCTCCTCGAGGTTCCCATTGAGGAAAGCGGTTTTCACATCCATCTACCAGATCTCATAATCATAGTGTACTGCAATAGCCAATAGAATTCTGATGGATTTTAGCATTGCTACGGGTGAGAATGTTTCGTCATAGTCAACACCTTGCCTTTGACGATACCCCTTAGCCACTAGCCTTGCTTTATAGGTCTCTACCTTTCCATCTACTCCGATCTTTTTCTTAAAGATCCACTTGCAACCGATGGGTACAATACCTTCGGGCACATCAACTAGGTTTCAAACCTTATTGGAGTACATAGAATCCATCTCAAAATTCATGGCTTCTTGCCACTTCCCGGAGTCTATACTCATAATAGCCTCCTCGTAGGTCTGAGGATCAATATCCTCTGCATCCTCTCCTCTAATATGTCCCATATATCTCTCAGGAGGATGGGATACTCTATCAGATCTGCATAAAGTTGAAACTTGTGTATTAGGTACCTGAACAAACTCGGGCTGTAGAGTTGTGCTTGAGCTTGGTTCTCCAACCTCGCTCAATTCTATCATTCTCCCACTATCTCCGCCAAGAATGTGTTCCTTCTCAAGGAACACTGCTCTCTTAGCTACAAAGACCTTTTGGTCCTCGAGATGATAGAAATAATACCTACAAGTTTCCTTGGGGTATCCCATAAATTTGCATCGCTTTGTCCTTGATTCTAACTTATCGGGGTTGTGTCTTTTAACATGTGCAGGGCAGCCCCAAATCTTAACAACCTTAAGATCAAGCTTCTTCCCTTTCCATATCTCATATGGTGTAGACACTACCGACTTAGTTGGAACTCTATTCAGAAGGTAAGCTGCGGTTTCTAGGGCATATCTCCAGAATGAGATGGGTAGGTCAGCGAAACTCATCATAGACCGTACCATATCTAATAATGTACGATTTCTCCTTTCAGAGTCACCATTGAGCTGAGGTGTATAAGGAGGTGTCCATTGGGATAATATCCCATGGTCCTTGAGGAACTGAGTGGACTTTTTACTTAAGTACTCACCTCTTCGATCTGATCGAAGAGTTTTGATACTCTTTCCAGACTGGTTTTCCACCTCATTCTTATACTCTCTGAATTTCTCGAAGGCCTCGGACTTGTACTTCATTAAGTACACATATTCATACCTTGAGAAATCATCAGTAAATGTAATGAAGTAGGAGTAACCTCCAATAGCATGAGTTGACATGGGTCCACATACATCACTATGTATGAGTTCCAACAACTCCGTGGCTCTCTCTCCAGTTCCACTAAATGGAGAGTTGGTCAGTTTTCCACGAATGCAAGGCTCACAAGTTGTATATGACACATAGTCGAATGGATCTAGATATCCGTCATTTAGCAACTTTTGAATCCTTCTTTCATGGATGTGACCTAGCCTACAATGCCACAGGTATGCACTGTTCAACTCATCTCGTTTCCTTTTGGACACATTTACATTCATGATATATGGAGTGGTGTCTAATATAAATAAACAATTATGCAATGTTCCTTTCATGATAATCTTATCATCTAATAATATCAAACAACCATTGTTCTCAAAAACAAATTTATATCCACTAATTGTTAAACATGAAATGGAGATAATATTTTTGATAATAGAAGGAACAAAATAACATGCATCTAATGCAATAAAAGCTCTACTAGGCAGATGTAGGGCGACCTCGCCAATAGCTACTATAGCAACTTTTGCTCCATTACCCATCTTGAGGTCCATCTCGCCTCTCTCTAGTCTCCTAGGCCTTGCCAGAACCTACAAAGAATTGCATATATGATAAGCACTACCGGCATCCAATACCCATATGTTATCATAAGAGTCTGACAAATGGAGACTAATAATAAATGTACCTGAAGCTTTATCAAGCTTTTGTTTCGCCCTTTCTGCAAGGTACTCTTTGCAGTTTCTCTTCTAGTGCCCATCTTTACCACAGTGGAAGCACTGGCCTTTGTCCTTTGCTGGGTCTTTCTTAGTAACCTTTGCTTTACCTGGTTTGACCTTACCCTTTCCCTTCTTAAGGGACCTTTCTGCTTTCCTTTTCCTTTTAGTCTCACCAATGTAGAGAACTGGCTTCTCTTTCTTGATAGTACTCTCTGCCTCCCTCAACATATTGAGAAGCTCTGGGAGAGTCACTTCAAGATTGTTCATATTAAAATTCATTATGAACTGTGAAAAGGAATCTTGTAGGGACTGAAGCACAATGTACACACACAAGTTATCCTCTAGGACCATTCCTAGACCTGTGAGTTTCTCTATACACTCAATCATCTTTAGGACATGGTTCTGAACCGGTGTCCCCTCAGTATTCCTAGCGCCGAAGAGGCTCTTAGATATCTCATATCGCTGAGTCCTTCCTTGTTCCTCAAACAATTTGCAGACATGTTGGAGAATGGATCTAGCATCCATCTTTTCATGTTGTCTCTGTAACTCAGGAGTCATAGAGCCCAACATATAGCACTGAGCAAGAGTGGAGTCATCAATGTACTTCACGTAGCGAGCGATCTCATCCTCGTTTGCCCCTTCTTCGGGCGCAGGCATCACTGTATCAAGGACGTACACGATTTTCTCCGCTGTGAGAACAATTCTCAAGTTACGGAGCCAATCCGTATAATTTGGACCAGTGAGGCGGTTGACATCAAGTATGCCCCGTAAGGGATTTGAAAGCGATATTTTCTGAAAATAAAGATGCAGCAAAAATGAATAACATGCAGATTTTGCAAGAAATAAACTATCAAGATATGGACTTCTATCTTAATATGCTCCCACTATTTTACTAACCTATCACGCGACACCCTCAGCACGTGAAACGGAAGTCTCCGGCAGACTTCTAGTGGGGATCAGGATCCAATCAGCGTCTTAGTGTAACCTCGAGGGACTCGACAAATCACACTAAGGCAAAAAGGTAGGCAACTCTTGTCGATCACAACTCCTTGTGATTATGGTCCTGTTCGGCCTCCGAATCACCATGGCCTCGAGGGACTCGACCAACCATGATGCTCGGTTAAGTCAACACCTTCGTTACAAGATGAGTCTGATTTGATGATATACCCTCGAGGGACTCGACCAAGTATTCCATGCCCTCAGGTCACCGGTGACATCTCTATGTTGTAAGCAAGATAGCGAATCGCGATATAGGTGAGTCTTGAGGGACTCGACCAACTCAACCTACACCGGGAATCGGTTCCTACTTATAACGATGGAAGGCCACGTGGGTCAATCTAATTGTCTCACGTTTACCGACTTAATATTATCGAGATATGTTTCTATGATTTGGTCTCCTAATATGACATATCACACATACACATATTTAATATATATCTAAATCGCATGCAAATATATATACATATCTAGTATGTGTATAAGCAATTACACCAGATGATCATGGACCACAACCTAATATGATTAGGCCCGAGCCAGTAGGCCTAATCACTCACATCAAGATCTATGTGTGCAACGTTGCATCTCCATGCCCTGTGATCGTCCATTTCGTCCTTGTCGGTTCCGTCGACATCTTGATGCATCACGATCGTCCGTCTCGTGGGTCCCGCTATCGCATCCACGCTCCCACTGTGCCTCCTCATGTGATTACAAATAAATCATAGGAACGCAGGCCCGACAATAAACGAGAAATATAATGGAGGTTCGCAGACCTCAATAATAATAATCACAGGTACACACATCATACATCACATATATAAATAATCATCATCATGTAGGACTACTAGATAATAATAATAAAAATTAATAATCAACTAAACCTTTTAATTAATTAATATTTTCCGAAATCAGGGACATTATAGGGAATTTCTGAATTCGTAGGGGTATTTTCGTAATTTGGACAAAAGATAGAAACTTGAATTTCTCAAATTCCGAGGGGCAAAACTATCTTTTGCCCAAAAAACCCTAATGCCCTTTCCCCTTTTCGCTGCTACCGCCGCCACCGCCGCCACCCTGCCGGCGGCGGCCTCTACGGCAGGGCAAGGGCACTACCCTCGCTTGTAGGCGGCACGCCCGCTGGCAGCGCTGCCGCTATGGGTGGGCGCCCCCTTTGGGCGTCGCCGCCTCCGCAGGCGGTGCTGTCCCCCCGGGCGACCGCCCCTGTGGGGGGTTTTGCCCGCGGGAGCAGCGGCGCCTCTGCATGTGGGCTGCCTGCCCCGCCGGCAGCAAGCTTGCTGCAAGCAGGCCCCCGGCCGGCTGCAGCAGACGCAGCCCCTGTGCTGCCTGCCTTCGGCTGCGCTGCACGCACGTAGATCGAGGGCAGCAACTGTTGCTGCCCTTCCTTGTTTTTGCGTCAATAATTTTGACGTCAAAATTCTTCCTAAACACAACACACGCAGTTCAAAACCAATCATTCGCACGAACAACTTGGCTCTGATACCACTATAGGGAAATCCTTGGGGGCAACATCATATGCACAGCGGAAGAACAAGAAAAACAAAATCCCCGATTCCCAAAGAGATGTTCGTCGTCGTGCGAAGATTGGTACGTAAAAAATCCGCGAAACATGAAACTGCGTATAGAGTAGATTGTGTTACCTAGGGAGATCGTATATCTCTATTTCCTTGCAAATCCTTAGGAGAGGGTGAAGGAGGTCAAGCGTCCTCCTCTCTAGCGGTGATCCACACGGTAGGGTTGCGACGACGCTCCTCAAAACTCTAGACCTACTCTGAGGTGGAGATGGAGAGGAGAATAGGAAAAGGCAAACAAAAGCTCTCTAGCCCATGGGGCTCTGAATCCCTCCTATTTATAGAGGTCCCCTGTCAAACCCTAATGGGGCCTCCCCTAGTGGGTATTGGATCTGCATCTAATAAGACAAGGGCTCCGTCGGATATCTTATATCCGAACCTCTATTCATCGCAATGCCTACCATATGTGTGTGACCCTCTAGGCCCAATATCGAGCTAGGCATGAGTCATACCTATCAGAACTCCTTCTAACTCAGTGAATTATTATCTCTGTAATAATTCACTTGACTCATCGACTACGGACGTACTAGGCCACTACGCCGTAGTCCCCAAACGATACAAGGGAATCCAATCCATTGGACCTGTCTGTCCTCAGTTACCGTGTACCTATAGTCCCTCATCCATCTAATATACTAGAGATCGTATATCGAGCATGGTGTTGTCAGACCCACACGGTTTCTTCTCGAGTCACGCTCTAATCGGATACTCCCGGAGAACTCTTTATCTCTCAACCCGAATGACCCTGGCCAGGGATTTGTCTGAGTAAGAACACATGGGATATTCCTCTCATGATGCCGAGAGTGGATGATCCTCTATCGACACTCAATAGCCCTCGTAAGGTCGACTACCACTCCCAATGACCGGTTGTACTAGTTCTGGGACAGCCAAACCTATAAGTCTGGTATCAAAGAGTGGAGCACTCATACAGGACATCCTTGGTGTCTCAAGTCTAAGGACCAGATACACCACTAGGACTACGGAATCGCTATTTGACAATAAGGCATCATCAACAATCCTGCATTTCGTAAGCGGATTAATCAGTGAACTCATTCTCCAATGAGCACCTGTATTGTATCCCTAGTGTCCCTACACAAGCAGCTATGAGACCAGCTGCATCCATCATATGGACGGGTATACAGCACACCTATATGTCCGGTTATCACGATATCCCTCTCAAGTAACCTATGACCGAGATTATTTAGGATATGTGTTTAAAGGTGAATCGATCTCACTATCGTGATCTCATCACGATCTGATTCCCATTGCACAAATCCAAGGACATCACAATATATGTATGCATTTATGCAATAGTTATAAAGTGATATATGCCAAAATATAATAAGCAAAAAGATTCTATATTAAGTCACACGTGCCATCACTCACGTGATTGGCTTGCTGGGCACCTATGACTAGCAGTTCTTGGACATGAATTCCTCAGATTGCATCATATACACCTCCTTCTCGAGATTCCCATAGAGGAATGTGATTTTCACATCAATCTGCCAGATCTCATAATCATAGTGTGCTGCAATATCCAATAGAATTCTGATGGAATTTAGCATTGCTACGGGTGAGAAGGTTTCGTCGTAGTCAACACCTTGCCTTTGACGATACCCCTTCGCTACTAGCCTTGCTTTATAGGTCTCTACCTTTCCATCTACTTTGATCTTTTTCTTAAAGATTCACTTGCAACCGATGGGTACAATACCTTCGGGCGTATCAATAAGGTTCCAAACCTTGTTGGAGTACATAGAATCCATCTCAAAATTCATGGCTTCTTGCCACTTCCCGGAGTCTATACTCATAATAGCCTCCTCCTAGGTTTGAGGATCAATATCCTCAACATCTTCTCCTCTAATATGTGCCACATATCTCTCAAGAGGATGGGACACTCTATCAGACCTACGTAAAGTTGAAACTTGTGTATTAGGTACCTGAACAGACTCGGGCTGTAGAGTGGTGCTTGAGCTTGGTTCTCCAACCTCGCTCAACTCTATCATGCTCCCACTATCTCCGCCAAGAATGTGTTCCTTCTTAAGGAACACTGCTCTCTTAGCTATAAACACCTTTTGGTCCTCGAGATGATAGAAATAATACCCATAAGTTTCCTTGGGGTATCCCACAAATTTGCATCGCTTTGTCCTCGATTCTATCTTATCGGGATTGTATCTTTTAACGTGAGCAGGGCAGCCCCAAATCTTAACAACCTTAAGATT
The DNA here is from genome assembly GCA_900464855.2 of Musa schizocarpa. Lineage (NCBI taxonomy): Eukaryota > Viridiplantae > Streptophyta > Magnoliopsida > Zingiberales > Musaceae > Musa > Musa schizocarpa. The sequence continues at coordinate 9,499,583 of LS990925.1, read as the reverse complement.
AGGCTTCTTCCCTTTCCATATCTCATATGGTGTAGATACTACCGACTTAGTTAGAACTCTGTTTAGAAGGTAAGCTGTGGTCTCTAGGGCATATCCCTAGAATAAGATAGGTAGGTCAGCAAAACTCATCATACACCATACCATATCTAATAACGTACGATTCCTCCTTCCAGAGACACCATTGAGCTGAGGTGTATTAGGAGGAGTTCATTGGGATAATATCCCATGGTCCTTGAGGAACTGAGTAAACTCTATACTTAAGTACTCACCTCCTCGATCTGATCGAAGAGTTTTGATACTCTTTCCAGTCTGGTTCTCCACCTCATTCTTATACTCTTTGAATTTCTCAAAAGCCTCGGACTTGTACTTCATTAAGTACACATATCCATACCTTGAGAAATCATCAGTAAAGGTAATGAAGTAGGAGTAACCACCGATGGCATGAGTTGACATGGGTCCACATACATCACTATATATGAGTTCCAACAGCTTAGTGGTTCTCTCTCCAGTTCCACTAAATGGAGAGTTGGTCAGTTTTCCACGAAGGCAAGGCTTGCAAGTTGCATAAGACACATAGTCGAATGGATCTAGATATCCATCATTTAGTAACTTTTGAATCCTTCTTTCATGGATGTGACCTAGCCTACAATGCCATAGGTATGCACTGTTCACCTTATCTCGTTTCCTCTTAGACACATTTACATTCATGAATGTACCTGAAGCTTCTCTAAGCTTCTATTTCGCCCTTTCTGCAAAGTACTCTTTACAATTCCTCTTCCAGTGCCCATCTTTACCACAGTGGAAGCACTGGCCTTTGTCCTTTGCTGGTTCTCTCTTAGCAACCTTTACTTTACCTGGTCTGCCCTTGCCCTATCCCTTCTTAAGAAACCTTTCTGCTTTCCTTTTCATTCTGGTCTCACCAGTATAGAGAACTGGCTTCTCTTTCTTAATAGTACTCTCTACCTCCCTAAACATATTGAGGAGCGGAGAGTCACCTCAAGCTTGTTCATATTAAAATTCATTATGAATTGTGAAAAAGGAATCTGGTAGGGACTAAAGCACAATATCCACACACAAGTTATCCTCTAGGACCATTCCTAGACTTGTGAGTTTCTCTATCCACTCAATCATCTTTAGGATATGGTTCTGAACCAGTGTCCCCTCAGTCATCCTAGCGCGGAATAGGCTCTTGGATATCTCATATCGCTGAGTCCTTCCCTGTTCCTCAAACAATTTACGGACATGTAGGAGAATGGATCTGGCATCCATCTTTTCATGTTGTCTCTATAACTCAGGAGTCATAGAGCCTAACATATAGCACTGAGCAAGAGTTGAGTCATCAATGGACTTCATGTAGTGAGTGATCTCATCCTCGCTTGCCCCTTCTTCGGGCGCAAGCATCACTGTATCAAGGACGTAAACGATTTTCTCCGTCGTGAGAACAATTCTCAAGTTACGGAGCCAATCCGTATAATTTGGACCAGTGAGGCGGTTGATATCAAGTATGCCACGTAAGGGATTTGAAAGCCACATTTTCTGAAAATAAAGATGCAGCAGAAATGAATAACAAGCAGATTTTGTAAGAAATAAACTATCAAGATATGGCCTTCTATCTTAATATGCTCCCTCTATTTTACTAACGAGTCACGCGACATCCTCAGCACGTGAAACGGAAGTCTCCGGCAGATTTCTAGTGGGGATCAGGATCCAATCAACATCTTAGTGTAACCTCGAGGGACTCGACCAATCACACTAAGCCTAAAAGGTAGGCAACTCTTGCCGATCACAACTCCTTGTGATTCCCGTCCTATTCGGCCTCTGAATCACTATGGTCTTGAGGGATTCGACCAACCATGATGCTCGGTTAAGTCAACACCTTCGTTTCAAGATGAATCTGATTTGATGATATACCCTCGAGGGACTCGACTAAGCATACAATGTCCTCAGGTCACCGGTGACATCTCTATGTCGTAAGCAAGATAGCGAATCACGTTATAGGTGAGTCTCGAGGGACTCGACCAACTCAACCTACACCGGGAATCGGTTCCTACTTATAACGATGGAAGGCCACGTGGGTCAATATAATTGCCTCACGTTTACCGACTTAATATTATCGAGAGAGATGTTTCTATGATTAGGTCTCCTAATATGACATGTCACACATATACATATTTAATATTTATCTACATCGCATGCAAATATATATACATATCTAGTATGTGTATAAGCAATCACACTAGATGATCATGGACCACAACCTAATGTGATTAGGCCCGAGTTAGTAGGTCTAATCACTCACATCAAGATCTATGTACGTAACGGTGCATCTCCATGCCCTGTGATCATCCATCTCATCCTCGTCGGTTCCGTCGACATCTTCATGCATCGCGATAGTCCGTCTCGTAGGTCCCCCTATCGCATCCACGCTCCCGTTGCGCCTCCTCATGTGATTAAAACTTAATCATAGGCACACAAGCCCGATAATAAACAAGAAATATAATGGAGGCTCGTAGACCCCAATAATAATAATCACAAGTACACACATCACACGGTCCATGATCATCCTTCCATACATCATACATTATATGTATAATTAATCATCATCATGTAGGACTACTAGATAATGTTTAAAATAATAATCAACTAAACCTTTTAATTAATTAGTATTTTATGAAATTAGGGACATATAGGGAATTGCTGAATTCATAGGGGTATTTTCATAATTTAGACAAGAGACAAAAACTGGAATTTCTCAAATTCCGAGGGGCAAAACTATCTTTTGTCCAGAAAAATTTAATGCCCTACTCCCCATTGTTGCCTCCACCGCCACCCTACTAGCGGCGGCCTGTGTGGTGGTGCGGGGGCGCCGCCCCTGTAGGTGGGCACCACCGTGGGTTGGCGCCCCTGCGGGTGGCGCTGCCCCCGCGAGCGATGTGCCTGCAGGTGCAGTGCCCCATCGGGCAGCCACCCCTGCGGGGGGGTTTGCCCGTAGAAGCAACGGTCACAAGTTTTGTTGCCCTGTGGCGCCTCAGCCCGCGGGCGCTGCAACCGCCTCGCCCCGCAGTGCCTCTGCTCACTGGTCCAGCACCCGCAGGCGTCGCCATTGCGTGCGGGCATAGTGCCCGCACGCAGGTGGTCGCCTTGCCTGTAGCCCTGCTTGCCAGCGTCGTGTGGCAATGACCGCGGGTTCGGCAACCGCGGGCTGCCAGCCCCACCGGCTGCAAGCAGGCCGCCGGCCGGCTGTTGTAGGCGCAGCCCCTATGCTGCCTGCCTTCGGCTGCGCTGCATGCACGTAGATCGAGGGCAGCAACTGTTGCTGCCCTTCCTTGTTTTTGCGTCAACGATTTTGACATCAAAATTCTTCCTAAACACAACACACACAGTTCAAAACCAATCATTCGCACGAACAACCTGGCTCTGATACCACTGTTGGAAAATCTTGGGGGCAATATCACATGCGCAGTGGAAGAATAAGAAAATAAAATCTCTGATTCCCAAAGAGATGTTCGTCGTCGTGCGAAGATTGGTGCGCAAAATCCGCGAAACTTAAAACTGCGTATATCCCTATTTCCTTGCAGATCTTTAGGAGAGGGTGAAGGAGGTCAAGCGTTCTCCTCTCTAGCGGTGATCCACATAGCAGGGCTGTGACAACGCTCCTCAAACCTCCAGGCCCGCTCTAAGGTGGAGAGGGGGAGGAAAATACAAGAGGCAAGCAAAGGCTCTAGCCTTTGAGGCTCTGAATCCCTCCTATTTAAGAGGTCCCATGTCAAACCCTAATGGATCCTCGCCTAGTGGGTATTGAATCTACATCCAATAACCCGAGCCTTTTAGATTAGTGGATCTCTATCCAATAATCTCTTATGGGTCTCTTATTGGATCTCATCGATGGGATCCAATAATTCAGGGGCTTATTGGATATCCAATAAGACAAGGGCTCCGTCGGATATCTCATATCTGAACCTCTACTTATCGCAATACCTACCATATGTGTGTGACCCTCTAGGCCCAATATCGAGTTGGCCGTGAGTCATACCTGTCAGAACTCTTTCTAACTCGGTGAATTATTATCTTTGTAATAATTCACTCGACTCATCGACTACGGACGTACTAGGCCACTACGCCGTAGTCCCCAGACGATACGGGGGAATCCAATCCATTGGACCTGTCTGTCCTTAGTTACCGTGTACCTATAGTCCATCATCCATCTAATATCTCAGAGACAGTATATCGAGCATGGTGCTGTCAGACCCATACGGTTTCAACTCGAGTCTCTCTCTAATCGGATTCTCCCGGAGAAACCTTTCTCTCTCAACCCGAATGACCCTGGCCAGGGATTTGTCTGAGCAAGAACATATGGGATATTCCTCTCATGACGTCGAGAGTAGATGATCCTCTATCGACACTCAATAGCCCTCGTAAGGTCGAATACCACTCCCAATGACCAGCTGTACTAGATCTGGGACAGCCAAACCTATAAGTCTGGTATCCAAAAGTGGAGCACTCATACATGACATCCTTGGTGTCTCGAGTCTAAGGACCAGATACACCATTATGACTATGGAATCGCTGTCTGACAATAAGGCATCATCAACCATCCAGCATTCCATAACCAGATCAATCAGTGAACTCATTCTCCAATGAGCACTTGTACTATATCCCAAGTGTCCCTACACGAGTAGCTATGAGACCAACTGCATCAATCATATGGACGGGTATACAACACACCAGTCTGTTCGGTTATCACGATGTCCCTCTCGAGTAACCTATGACCGAAATTATTTAGTATATGTGTTTAAAGGTGAATCGATGTCATTATCGTGATCTCATCACGGTCCGATTCCCATTGCACAAATCCAAGGACATCACAATATATATATGCACATATGCAATAGTTATAAAGTGATATGTGCCAAAATATAATAAGCAAAAGGATTCTGTATCGAGTCACACGTGTCATCACTCACGTGATTGGCTTACTGGGTACCTATGACTAGCACCTTCACCACATCTACCATGTGGATCACTACTAAAGAGGAGAATAGTTGACCTCCTTCATCGACTCTTGTAGATCTAGGATTTTATAGGGATATATGATCTCCCTAGGTAAAAAATCTGTCTTGATGCATGCGATTTTCGATTTTACATTTTGATTCATGCACCAATCTTCACACAATGACGAAACCTTTTCTTTTTAGAAAATCTAGGAATTTTTTTGTTCTTTTATTATGCATGTGATGCTCTGTCCAGGTTTCCCAACATAACCTTTACGGTCGATTCCCAATTTGTCGTCAACTCTTTGACATGCACAATAAAAAATTAAAACAAAACTATTTCCTAAATAAAAAGCATCAGATCGTTGAGAGACGACCGGGAGTTTAAAACTCAAACCAACAAAACCTCATCGAGGAGTGAGACGTTCTCAAGGAACTCATATATCCCCTAAAACATAGATCCTGGTTCGCTTGGATGATGAAGCTCTCATGAACTGCTCTCTAACAGAAGTCCATATGGTGGATGGCAGTAGTGATGCACCTCCTCACAACAGACTCTCTCCTCGTGACATTGCTTCACCACACAACAGGGCGACAATGGCACTATGCAAGGAAGGGGCGGCCTTCTTGTTGTCCTCTCACATAATGGAGGCATCGGTTGAGAGAGATGGAGAGGAGGAGATGGGAGGCTGATGGCTTATATGAGTCTAGCCTATGACCCATGGAGACATACTCCTATTTATAAGGAGCCCCTCTTACTAACCATAATGGATCCCATGTAATAGCCTAATGGGTATTGGATCTCATCCAATAATCACTCTAAGCTTTATGTTCTATTGGGTTTTACCTAATGGATCCATTAAAAAAGAGACTTATTGGATATTTTATATCGAATCCTATATTCGTCATGTCGTCCACCTATTATATGTGACCCTCTAAGCCTAATACCGAGCTGTTCGTGAGTTATACCTATCAGAACTTCTTCTGACTCAGTAAATTATTATTCCTATAATAATTCACTCAACTCATCGACTATAGACATACTATGCCACTACGCCATAGTCTTCAAATAGTACAAGAGGATCTAATATATTAAACCTATTGCCCTCAGTTATCGTATATCTATAGTCCCTCATCCATCTAATATCTCAAAAACTATATATTGAATATGGTGTTATCAGGCCTATACGAGATCTATCCGAGTCTCACTCTTATCGGATTCTCCTAGAAAACTTTTTCTCTCTCAATCCAAATAACCCTAGCTAAGGATTTGTCTAAGTGAGAACACATGGGATATTTCTCTCATGATATCGAGAGTGGATGATTCTCTATTAACACATAACTACCTTTGTAATATTGGCTGTCATTTCTAATTACTATATGTACTAGATCTGGAACTTCGAGACTTATAAGTTTGGCTTCAAAATATGAAGTATTCAAATAAGATATTTTTAGTATCTTAAGTTAATGGACCAAATACACAATTGGGACTATGGAATCACTATTTGATGGTAATGTATCATTAACCATCTAATATTCTGTAAATGAATCATTCACTGAATCCATTCTCCAATTAGCACCTCCAATATATCCCTAGTGTCCCCACACAAATAGCTTAAAGAAGAGCTACCTCCATCATATGGATGGATATATAGTACACCAGTCTATCTGGTTATCTCGATATCCTTCTCGAATAACCTGACTAGAAATATTTAGATCTATGTTTAAGTTGAACTGGTCTCATTATCATGATCTCATCATGATCTAATTCTCATTGCACAGATTTACGTACATTATAATATATATTCATTATATAATATAGAGTGAGAAAATGTCATTATTAATATTTACTAAAACAGATTGTGCAGCAGATCACAAGTTCCATCACACACGTGACTGGCTTGCAAGATACATGTAACTAGCATCAAGACTTTGACAAATCAATTATATATCTAAAACATTTATAGTGCTTTTGGCATATTGTATGCTATTTCAACATATCATTTGATCTTCTGATACTTCATCCAAACCTCCAACACATCATCCTCTTCTTTAACATATCATTCATTCTACCGATATATCAACTTTTCCATGACATTCAATCTTCCATTGCAACATTGGATCCTTCCGGCACGATGTCCGAACCTATATCATGAAGTTCAATCTCCGACATATCAACCAATCTTTTGGCTCGATATCCAATTTTAGACACGATAATTTATCGATAAAAATTCTGACTCTCTTGTGATATAGTTCGCCCTTCGGTGGTCCAAGTCCATGATCGAAATATTTTCTATATAACTTATCTAAAAAACATATTAATCCAATAAACTTATTAATTGATTTCATCATCAAAATTTGAGATTCAACAACTTCACCAAGAATAGCACAAAAGTATGCTCAAGTTACTTTTTTTTCTTTTTTTCCTTCTTTTTTCAATCAAAAGCATGTAAATCAATACATTCAATTGGATCAATTTAACTTAACTCAACATAATATGAAATTTTAAAATGTTAATTATGTTGAATCTCATATTTTGATGATGAAACTAATTGATTGTGTTTAGATGTTTAACTACATTTTGAGTAATGCAGGTCTACTCGATCAGGATTAGACAGTTGAGGCAGGAGGAATTGACGTTGCGGCGGAGATCATGTCAGGATATTGGATGGCAGAAGGCTTCGGACATCGGGCATCGGGCTAAGGAGAGCGGAATTGCACTAAGGATATCGGGGTTATGGAGGTCAACCACCGTGTGGGCAACAAGCCGAAAGAGAGGACGATGCGCTGAAGAATCGGACGAAGCGCCAACCAATGATGTGCCGGGCAGTAGAATGTCAATTTGCGTTGTAATAATTATCTAGATCGAAGTAGAGTTTTAGTTTGTGTGTGCAGGAATAACTACGATAATGACAAAGACATAAAGCGAAACAAAGTGTCGGAGTCAAGCACGAAGGATTTGTTGGGAGTTCGAGAGTTCGACGGAAGTTCGAAGGTTCGTCGGGAATGCTGCCGAAACTAGCCAAGAATGAGTAGGGAGCTTGCCGAAGGGTTTTTCGGAAGCTCACCGGAAGATTCGTTGGAAGTTCGCGGAGCTCGCCGAGAAAGATCGAAGCTTGCTGAAGAAGCTCGTTGGAACTCACCAAGATCAAATCATAAAGTCTAGGAGCTTGCCGGGAGTCCGTAGAATGGTTTCCGAGAGTTTATCGAAAGACTGCCGAAAGTTCGCCGGTAGCTCGCCGGAAGAAGTCTTGACTTATGGACTTTGTAATAGCTTAGAAAATGTCTTTAAATTCATAGTTAGCATGTTAATTAGGGTTAGGATTAGGTGTTAATCCTATAACCCAAGTAAGGGCCATTTGGGCCCGAGTTCGGACTGGTTTGGGCCTAGTTTAGAGCCCAACTAGTGAGCCGAAATACTGTAGGCGGTGGCACCGCCAGATTAGGCGGTGGCACCGCCCAGAACCCGAGAACTAGGCGGTGGCATCGTTGGACTGAGCGGTGGCACCGCCCAGCACCCAAGAGATTGGGCGGTGGCACCGCCAGCCTCGGAAACCCAAGAGAATTCAAATTTTGGAGCCCAAATTTGAATCCTCTTGGGGCTTATAAAGACCCCTCAATTCTCAACTGAGAATACAACCTTTGAGAAGCAAGAGAGTGAGCCAAAAGTCTTAGCAAAGTCTTTAGCAAGTTTTTGTCTTCAATTTCTTTGAGTGTTCACCTCCTTCTTTCTATTCAAAAATTTGTAAGAGTATGAACCACTTGTAAAAGGTTGTAAGAGGGGTATTAGTCCTTCCCCTACAAGAGATTTGCTAGTGGAAGTTGGGAGCCTCTTCAAAGAAGGCTTCGCAAGTGGATGTAGGTCATTTTGATCGAACCACTTTAAAACTACTGTGTTATCTGGTTTGCATCCTAATCTTGCCATTTACATACTACAAATTTCTTTACTTAGTCATTATGCTTGTATACGTCTCTAAGTTATCAAGCTTCCAAATCGGTTCTCATTGATATTATTTGTTATCGTGCGAAAGATTTTTCTAAAACCGAAGTTTTAATCCGCTGCACTAATTAATTCAACCCCCCCTCTTTGTGCCGCTCCGATCCTAACAATTGGTATCAGAGCCCGGTATTTCTCATTTCGGATTTACACTCGAGAGAAATGGCTCTTCATGGCTTTCAAGAAGGCTTATCGGTTGTTCGTCCACCGTTGTTTAACGGATTGGACTACACCTATTGGAAAACTAAAATGAGAGTTTTCTTAATTTCTATGAATTTGGATTTATGGAATATTGTTGAAAACGGTTTTCAACTTCCCTCTAAACCGATGAACGAATGATCGGATTTGGAGAAGTATTTTTCTTTAAACGCAAAGGCTATGAATGCCTTATTTTGTGCTTTGGACAAAAATGAGTTCAATCAGATTTCTACGTGCGAAACGGCTTTTGATATTTGGCGAACACTTGAAATCATGCACGAGGGAAATAGTAGAGTCAAAGACTCGAAAGTTAACATTTTATTACATGATTTTGAGCTTTTTCGAATGCAACCAAGCGAGACTATTGGCGACATGTACACCCATTTCACGGATGTCGTCAATAATCTAAGAGTTCTTGGTAAATCTTTTTCGAATTTTGATCTCGTAAGCAAGATCTTAAGATCCCTTCCAAAAAGATGAGATCCTAAAATAACCGCAAGAAACAAAAGATTTAAATATTTTTCCACTTGAAGAATTTATCGGCTCATTGATGACATATAAAATGGTGCGCAATGCACATGATGAACACAATGAACACTTGAACCACCTTCCAAAGAATAGGAAGGATTTGGAACTCCGGACAAATGAATACCACTTGAGCGATGACTCAAGTGATGAGGACAATGATGAACTTGAACTTCGAACACTAAATCTTAATAAGTTCATTAAACAAAAATCTAAAATAAACAATGAACTTGAACGGAGGAAGAGGCCAAAGAAAAGGAAGGCACCCAAGGATGAATCAAGAACTTCCAAAGGTGAAACGGCGAATTGGGCTTTGACGGGCTTCGACTACAAGGTAAGTAACTCAACTCTCTTGAATTATTTTGAAATTATTTAAAGTCTTTCATGAGTGCTTAATTTAGATAGTAGGAATAGGAAATAAAAAATTATTTTTCAAAAATTATATCATGTTTTTTTTCTTTTTAGTATCTTTGAAAAATTAAAAAAATTGATCATGAAAAGTATATTGCTAAGGTTTCATGCATGTTATGTTTTGAAATGTTGAATGATGTATGCAACATTAAGGATGATAATTATATAATATGTGATAATACTTAGGATTAATCCATGCATGTGTATCTTGATGATTTTATGTCATGCATAATAATCATGCTTAATAAATTTCGAAATTATGCAAGATGAATTTTGTGATTTATGGATTATTGATTTTTACCATAATGAAAGTGTCTTATTAATTTTTGTTGTAAAAAATCTTACACTTTCAGTTTTAAACATGATATATGTTTTTATTTGGCATAAATAAAAACATATGTTTTTAAACATAAATCATATGTTTTGAAACAATCGAAAAGAGGAAAACATTCTTGAAAATTATTTTGCTCAATCTTATTGATTTTGATGAATCCATTTGTATTATCTTTGTGAATCTCTTGGATTTTGATAATGATTTTGATGATTTAAATTTGAATAATTTTTTATCGAAATCATGATCTTGATCTCTTGAAATTTATAACATGAAATCCTTTATGAATCAAGATTTCTTACTCTTTATTCTCTTACATTTTGAGAAAATTTTCAATATGAATCATAAGTGTTCTTATGCATGAATTGAAATCTTTTTCTCCTACGTTTCCTTTTGTGATTTACTAAAGAGAATATCCTTTTTGAAAATTCTTAACTTAAAATTTTATTTAAAAATCTCTTATTATTTGATCTCCTAAGATTTTCCTTTGATTATTTATGAGGAGGCTTTTCAAAATGAAATCATGTCTTTTGGCATTCACATATTCTAATATTTTATGGTATGATTTTTATGTAATTCCTTGTATTCATGAAATGTTTATCTCATCACCCAATTATTTTCTCCTTGATATTCCTTATGTGATGATATGAATACATGAAATATTCATTAATTTGTTTTGATGAAAAGTTATGATCATGAATGGTAGGTTGAAATTTGACAAGTTAATATCATCATGATTTGAAACATTTATGATTTGAAATTATGCATGTAATTATTTTTTATTGTGATGATATATGCATATAATGTGTATCATGAATACTTTATTATCATACATGAAAATAGTGATAAATATTTTGAAAATAAATGTTTGTATCATGTTAGATGATTTTACATTTTGTGCATGATGAGTTATAGTGATGATTGAAAAAATGATTGAAATAATATGAATGATGATTTAGAATCATGCATATAATGATGAGTTTATATGTTTTAAAAATATATATGATGATTTGGTATTATATATGCAATACTTTAACGTATGATAATGATGCACGCAATGATGAAATATTCATGATAAAATTATTATTTTGATATTCATGACTTGAATCTTCTTTTCCTTTTGCCAATGACAAAGGGGGAGAAAGAGTTGTTAATGTGCTATCTTGAATTGATGTAAAGGGTCATCTCAAAAAGAAATTAGCTAGCTTGCACAAGTCAAGAAAATGCAAAAACTTGCTTATTTTCTTGCACATCTAAAGAAAAAATACAAATGTAACACTTGCCAAATTGTTTGCTTGCCTCATGTAAAACATGGTCCCTTGCTAGTTTGATATTTTGCTAAGGAAGCAAAAATGACACTTCTCAAAAGAGAAGAAAGAGCTTGCTTTCTTGAACATCTTTAATTTGCTAGCTAGCATGATGTACAATTTGCTATTTTGAACATTACAAAGAAATACTATCATGCACATTGCAAAGAAAAGCAAATATACCAACTTGCACATCTTTAAATTTGCTAGCTTATATGTAGTAAAACTTGCATATCGTAAAAGTTGTTAGCTTATAGAGAAGCAAAGAATTGCTATCTTGAAAGAAGCAAAAAATGTAAAACTTTCTAACTTGCAATATAATTGCTCTTGTCATGCTTTGTATCAAAAATAGGTTGATATCCTTAAAAGCATCGCATTAAAGTTCTTTAGTATTGCAATGTATCACACGTATCGCAAATTGAAAATTTTGAGACTATTATCATATCATGTTTAACAATTGATGTCTTTCATAACATAATTTCTTTACATTTTTGTCTTGTATGTATCATGTGATGATTGAAATATTGATTGATGCAAATTCATGATTTATGAAAAAGTCTCAGCAATTATCACTAATAATTTATGACTAGCATAATGACATGGATCTAAAACTTAAAAGGTTTAATATTAGTTGAAATATCTCAACAATGATATAGATTTGCTAGAATGCAAAAGAAGTCATAAGAGAAGCATACGATTACATAGGAATGAGTAATTATTTAATGACATATATTATTATTATTATTCACTAAAATTATAGAAGCTTATACATGCTTTTCATTTTTATTATCGACCCATCCTTTAAAGTAGCCATCAAGGCCTCTATGGGGTTTTGGGAATGCAAGGCTTCTCATCGACGTCTTAGGGTTCTTCCTAGGCAGCATTGCCCCATGGTGTTTCAGGGATGTGGGGATTATCGTTGAAGTCATGAGTTGGTGCTTGATTCCATGGTGTTTCTGGGATGCGAGGATTCTCACTGAAGTCATGAGTAGGCACTTGACTCCATGGAGTTTCTGGGATGTGGGGATTCTCGCTGAAGTCATGAGTGGATGCCTGACTCCATGGTGTTTCGGGGATGCGGGGATTCTCGTTGAAGTCATGAGCTGATGCTTGACTCCATGGTGTTTCTGGGATGCGAGGATTCTCACTAAAGTCATGAGTAGGCACTTGACTCCATGGAGTTTCCGGGATGCGAGATTTCTCGCTGAAGTCACGAGTAAGCGCTTGACTCCATGTGTCTTTAGACACCTCCATCCATGGCGATTCGGGTATATAAGCAATTAGGTTGGCATCATCAACTTTACGAGTAGCCACCTCATTGGATACATCTAACCATGGTGACTCAGGAATATTCACGAGGATCCTATCAGGGCCTCCAAGCCTACTGCCAAGAGCATGATCATGAAAGGCTATAAATACTAGCATGACAAAGAGAGCCACTCTGTGAGCCATCTTATCTTAGCTCCAAGTGTTTGATGAGATTAGGATTGAGGAGTGCAATAGGATAGGTTAGATTTATAGACGGTAGAAAAACTAGATTTGTTATGCATGTGTTAATAGTTGGAAAGTATATTTCTTTACATATATAATTCTCTTGCACTAAGAAAAATATGCATCTCTGAAACGAAATCTTATGGGAAATTTACTGAATAGTATTCATACTATTCATTTTTTACTAGATGATGCCTCAACTATTTATTTTTATCGGATGATGCTATTTTTTTATAAATACTAAATTTACCCATATTTTTAAATATTTTTATACTCGTTTAGCCCCGAACCAATTTAGACGAATAAACTAGGTCAAATCAACCCTCCTCCCTATCCTCATCTTCCCACTCCACCTCCATCTTCTCCTCCCCCTTCCCATTGGCTTCAAATCGATTTATAGGCCTAAATTAAAATTAAAATTATTATTTATGATAAAAGAGGCATCATCTGATAAAAATAAATCGTGGAGGTTTAATCCGATAAAAAAAATGAATAATAGATGCACTATTTGGTAAATTGATTATTATTATAATATTAATTTTTATATGAAAAAGTTCAAATGCAACTCCACATACGTTCCCTCTACCAACATATCAATTTTTTTAAAGTATTCCTTATATTGATAACACGCACGATATGCACTACTAGTTATTGTTCTCACATCATTATTTATTATTTATTGCATTATTTTTTAGCTTTTTTATGATTTTATAATAATATTTGGTCAATTAGCTGAAAAAAGGTTTCTAGTAATTGGCTTTTACCATATGATGTCTTGATATTTGATTTTTATCAAGTGTCTTTTTAAATTTTAACCAAAATATCCTCAATAAAATTATAAAAAAAATAATGATCATCTTTGGACTAGCTTTGACTTAATTTTTTTAATATTAAATTAATTTTTTTGAGATGAATCAAATCAAAAAAAATTTTAACTAAACACTGACTATTAGACTTAGTTCAATTAAGCCCTAGATTGCCCCCCTTAATTTCTCCCAAATTATTCTCCACATCTACGATGACTCTCTCTCCCTCCACCATCTCCTTCTCTTTCTCTCCTCCTCCACCTCCTCTTTATAATCTATCTTAAAAATTATTATATTTGAGTTATACTCATTCACATAATATATTTAAAAAAGATACTAATTTGAGAAAAATCAAGGATCAATCTAAGGATCAATTGAACCAAATCGAATAACTAGAATTTAGTTGAACTGATTTACTTTAAAAAACTTAGTTCAGCTCTAAAAATCAAGTAAAACCTAGTCAAAAAATAATCATCATTTTTTTATAATTTTATTATGAATATTTTGATTAAAGTCTTAAAAAAGGACACCCTTAGTAAAAATCAAATATGGGGCATCATTTGGTAAAAAGCTTATTATTAGATTTTTTTGATAAATTATCCAAATATTATTGCAATAATTAAGGAACCATAAAAATAATTAAAAAATAATGAAAAAGAAACAAATAAATAATGACGTGAGAACCATGTTAGATACATGTTATCAATATAAGGAATGCTATAAGAAAAAAATATGATATGCTGTTAAAAGACGGGATGTATGTGGAGTTGCATTTGAACTTTACATCTGGAAATTAATCATAGAATAATAGCATATCTTCGAGGCAACCACACTTATCCATGTATTAAGGTTACATAGTTATAAGATAGCATATATTTTCTTAACGTGTTCTACATACGATTATTAACACATGATGCACACCAAGCAACGGAAGCCATTATTGCATCTCATCGTTTGGTGTTCCTACAACAGTGACAAGCTGTTTGTAGATGATTCGCGGGATTTTATGAGCATTTATGTGCACATTTAATAAATGGTTTGAACTCAATGGTGTTTATCATTGAACAAAAAGAATTATTTATGTGGGAAGCAATCCTAAATTTTAAAAAATATGAGAACGTGTTTTAATGTTGGGGCTATTATGTGCCTTCCTTAAACATGTCATGTTGAGTTTGGAGAACAAGAAATGGTAATAGATGCGATTGTA
This sequence comes from Musa schizocarpa, assembly GCA_900464855.2. Lineage (NCBI taxonomy): Eukaryota > Viridiplantae > Streptophyta > Magnoliopsida > Zingiberales > Musaceae > Musa > Musa schizocarpa. Next base: position 9,484,319 of record LS990925.1, on the reverse strand, counting down.
ATGTCAAAGAGATCATATCGGTCATATAGTACTGTAGTATCGATCATATGGTACTTAAGTATCATTCAAGTAATATATAGATATCAATTATATTATCACGGATTTAGTTAGAATTATTCAAGTCATATGACATTCTTATATTATCTATCCTCAAAGGGTCAACCCAAGAGTAACCTCGTACAAGTCTCAAATAATTTGTAAAAGAAAATTGATCAGCTTAAGAAATTGAGCGATAAATAAGTCTCAATGTCTCATAAAAGATGATAACTTGTAAGCAACTCAACAAAAACTTATGCAAGAGAGAAAAGAGATGAAGAGAAAAATAAGAACTTTATAAGGCAAAAAAATAATCATAATTCTACAAATTATATACAAGCAAACTTGTGTATCCAAATAGCGTTAGGTGAACAAGGTGTCAAATGAACTTGTGTATCCAAAAAGCACCCACCACTATCCCAAGGCTCCATCTAGTCTTATGCCACCCGAATAGTTCAAGGGAATTAAGATGACTAATGTTTCAAATCGAACCATAGCCTCTAGAAGATGGATAATGGCATGCAAAATTTTAATAATTTTAGGATAATTTTGCCTAATCTGACGAGCAGTCACTATGTAGCTTTACAAACTTTATAAAAATAAGGTAAAACATATTGTCAAACAATCGCACAAGCATACATAAGTGACAAATGATTAGTTGATAAATGCGTTGCAAGCGTGCTATCATAGACTTAGTTAGAATTACCTGTCATAAGGCATCCTGGCATTATCAATTTGCAAAAGTCAGCTAAGATACAACCTCATATAGGTCCTAAAAAGAAAATTGATTAGCTTAAGCGAATGAGTGATGGATAAGTTTTCACACCTCATAAAAGAGAATTATAAGTAATTAAACAAACACTTAGTGTGTAAGAGAGAAGAAATAGGAAAGAAAACATGGCATCGAAGGGCTCGTTAGCTGAACGAGCTCTTGTGCTACAAAGATCCCATATCAATTTGGGACTAGATGCCCTTTTGCCTTGGCGTTTGCTGCTCCCCTCCCCACAAGGAGCTTCCCCAACTGCCTCCTTGCAAGCCAGGGCTTTCGGCGATCTTCCAACGAACTTTCGACGAACTCCCGGCAAGCTTCTGGACTTCACGACGATCTTCTTGGCAAGTTCCGATAAGCTTCTCTGGCAAGCTCCGAGACTTCTCGACTGGTTCCTCCAGAACTTCCGACGAACATCCGGACTTCCGACGAACTCTCGAACTCCCAACGTAATCACATTCTTGACTCCGAGACTTCATTTTGTTTCATGCCTTGCTATCGTAGTTAATCCTACACATGTAAAACCACACTTCAATCTAGACAATTAATACTAAGCATTTAATCAAACTGTCCGGCATGCCATTGGTCCCTCGACGCTTCGTCCGATTCTTCGACACATCATCCTCTCTTGCGGCCTATTGCCCAATCGGTTAGTTGACTCCGCAACTCCAATATCCTTGGCGCAATATCCGCTATTCTAGGCCTTATACCCAAATCCACAGCCCAAAGCCTTTTGTTAATACGTCGACCGATTCACCGGGCCGACGTCCAATCTTCTGACATGTTCCTCCGGCCCAACATGATTTTTCCTGCTTTAATTGTCTCATCCTGATCGAAGCATCCTGCGTCACTTAAAATGCAGATTAAAACATAAATACTTATCAATTGGTTTCATCATCAAAATACGAGATTCAACAATCTCCCCTTTTTTGATGATGACAACCAATTGATGACGGAGTTAACCTGAACTCCCGGAGTTTAAACAAACTCCCCCTATCAATATGCTGTATTGATAGACTCTTGGATTCAAAAATCCAAGCAAACATATCACAATTAAAATCATGTATAACATCCACATACTTCTCCCCCTTTGTCATCAACAAAAATGAGAAGTCCAATTCTCATGTGTTTAGAATTACAAATTCAAATCATTGCATATTAAACATAATTTTCAATTTTTATCATTATGCAATTTGTAAGCTAGCAAATTTAACAAGTACTATATCATGTTTGGAACATTCAAGCTATCAAGTTGTAGATATGCAAGGTAGTAAGATAGCATGTTCTACATCATACAAGCTAGCAAAATTTCGAAAGCAAATGCAAGATAGCTTCTTGTTGAAGTGTGTAAGCTAGCGATTCTTGCTTCCTATTACAAATATGCAAGGTGCATGTTTTACTTCTTGAGATAGGCAAGATAGTACTTTTGCTTGTTTCTTAAGATAGGCAAGCTAATGATGTTCAAGATAGGCAAGCTAATGATGTTCAAGATAGACAGCTCTTTCTTCTCTTTTCATAAATGTCATTTTTGCTTCCTTTGCAAAGTGCAAGCTAGCAAAATTTTGCTTCATTCTTGAATTGTGCAAGCTAGCATCTTTCTCTCTAAGATGTGTACATTAGCAACTCTTTATCCTCCTTTGTCATTGTCAAAAAGAAGGGAAGAATATAATTTTGTATCTCTTTTTCCCTTTACAATAATTTTCAAATCATGACAAAGGAAAATAGCATAGATGAAAATTCAAGTCATGAATGTCAAAACAATTATTTTATCATGAATATTTCATCATTGTCATAAGTTAAAATATTGCATGCATAATACCAAATCATCATTTATAATTACATCAATATTCCAATCATTATTTCAATCTATACATCATGAGAATAATAAATTTGCACTATAGACAATCTCATGTTTTATCATTCAAGCTAGCATATATTTTTGTTCTCTTTTACAATGTACAAGCTAACAATTTTCTTTTTCTTTAATAATAGTGATTCAATCATATTATGCGATAAACAAATCATAATTGCAAAGGAGTATTGAATCATAAAAAAATCAATTTATGCATAAAATATTCCAAGAATCAAGGTACATTTTCTCAAATTATGGGTATCGAAAAATCAAGAGAAAACAACATATAATTCATTTTGAAAAATATTCTCTTTGATAAAATGAGAGAATCATGATTAGCAATCTTGATTTATATAAAGTTTCAAAAACATAATTATCAAGATCATGAATACTAATAGACCATGAACCATTCCAATAAATCTCCTGTTAAATAGAAAACAATCTTGATTCATTCAATAGAAAATTCAAATTATAATTACAAAAAATCAAGATAAAGCTCATTCAAATTCAAATCAACAAAATCATCAAAATCTCAATATTACTTTCAAGATATTCAAAAAGACACAAACAACTTTATCAATCTCTTAGTGAAAAATTGATAAGATAGAGAAAAAAAAAATTTTAAAAATGTTTTTCTCTTTTTGTCACATGAAAAATATTAAGAGAATTTTGATGATGAGATACACAAATAATGAATACAAATTATGAATATCAAGAAACACCATGATTCATTTTAGCAAATCTCCTCTTAAATAAATAACAAAAAAAATTCTTAGGAGATCATGATATAGATAAAATTTATTTAATCTTGTAGGAGAACAAGACCTCAATTCATGCATATAAAATATTATAATTCGCATAGAAAATCTCTTCTTTAGTAAAATACCAAGAAAAAATCATAGGAGTACAAGGAAGAGATCTTTAAAAAAATCTCAAGTAATTCCAAGAGATCAAGATCATGATTTGAATAAAAACTCACTCAAATTCAAATCATAAAATCAAAATCATTTTCAAGAGATTCATAAAAGGATGATAAATAGATTCATCAAAGTTAATAAGATAGAGAAAAAGAATTTTCAAGAAAAATACTTTTCTCTTTTTAGTTGTTCCAATTCATGTGATTTATTTCATAGAAGTATGCCTTTTTTATTTATTCCAAATAAAAAAATACATCAACATTTAAAATCGAAAATGCAAGATTTATTACGTCAAAGATCAATAAGGCATAAATCATAAAAATCATCATGCATCATTTCGAAAGATCAACTCATTAAGCATTATTATCAAATCATTACTTCAAATCAAACATGATTTCATTAATCATAGAGCATCTTTAATCAAAATCATTTTGTTTGTATATCATAAAATATGTAATTTTTATGATTATTTTTAAAATCACTAGAAAGGTAAGCATGATCCAATTTTATTTTTGTATTTTCATTAAACATGCAATTCTCAAGAAAAATAATTATTCTAAACTAAATTAAAAATAACTTATGAAAAGCATCATGTAATTTCGAAATAAATTAAAGGTATTTTAATTACCTTATCGTCGAATATCGTTAAGGCGTAGTTTGCCACCTCGCCTTTGTTAGTTTGCTCCTCGTCTTCAAATGTACTCGTTTCGTCCCAAAATGCTTTCTTCTTCTTCAATTTATTTTTATTTTTTTATTCTTGCTTTAAGTGCTTTTTAAGTTTTATTGTGAGAAGTTCAAGTTCATCAACACTTGAGCTTTCGCTCGAGTGGTCTTCTTTTGTTCGATGTTCGAAATCCTTTTTGTTCTTTGGAAAGTGGTTCTCAAGTTCTTTACGTGCATTGCACGTCATTTTATAGGTCATCAAAGACCCTATAAGTTCTTCAATTGGTAAATGATTCAAGTTTTTTTATTCTTAAATAGCCATTACTTTTGATTCACAAGTTTTAGAAAGTAAACGTAAAACTTTATTCACAAGTTCAAGATTTGAAAAATATTTGCCAATAGCTTTTAAACTATTGACGACATCCGTAAAGCGGGTGTACATATCAACAATAGTCTCGCTCGACTTCATTTGAAACAGCTTGAAATCATGCAAAAATTAATCTTCGAATCTTTTACTCTATTAGTGCCTTCATATGTGATTTCGAGAGTGTGCCAACTATCGAAAGTCGTTTCGCACATAGAAACCCGATTAAACTCAGTTTTATCTAAGTTGAAAAATAAAGCATTCATAGCCTTTGCATTTAGAGAAAAAGTCTTCTCCAAATCATTCCAATGGTCATTGAAACAGAAGACCTTTGAAAATCAAATTCGACTATGTGCCATAAATCGAGATAAAATAAAAGCAAGAAAACTCTCATTCGAGTTTTCCAATAAGTGTAGTCCATCCCATTGAAAAAGGGAGGACGAATGAGAGAGTGATCCTCTTGAAAGTCGAAAAGAGCCTTTTCTCTTTTGGTGTTAAACCAAATGAGAAAAACGAGGTTCTTATACCAATTATTAGGAAAAGAGTCAGCACTAAGAGAGGAGAGTGAATTAGTGTAGCGGTAAAAATTACGTCGGTTCAAAACTTCGTTGCGATTAAATCTGTTTCCGACGAAAAATCGTTTAGTAAAGGTATTAAGTTTGAAAGCGTATAGAAGAGCATAGTAAATGTAAAGCAAGTAAAGTGGTTTGTAGTAAAGTAAATTACACAAGAGAAACACAAACCGGATTTTTATAGTGGTTCGTTCGTCGTGACCTACATCTACTTCGCCGATTTCTCTTCCGTCGAGGCCACCGACATCCACTATCGGTCTTTTTTCAATGGGCGAAGACCAACTACCCTTTTACATCCCTCTTCTCCTTTTCACAGATTTAGAAAACAATCTTTTACAACCCTCTTTTACAAGGTATCCCTCTCACACCTCCCTTAGAACTCTCTCGAAGCTTTGAGAAGAGGAAACTCAACTTTCTAAGGTTTACAACTTTAGAATCACAAGGTTTTTCTCAATATTTCTTATTAATCCATACAGGAATAGTTGGGGTATTTATAGGCCCCAAATGGATTCAAATTTGGAGCCCAAAATTCAAACCCCCAAAATTTCAAGGTACGGGCAGTACCACTGCTTGCAGCCTGACACTAGACGATACCACCATCCAGACAGTCTCAGAGATTATGCCACGAGACTGGGCAGTATCACCGCCTACCATAGTCTCGAAGATTGTGCCACAACGGTTTCACATGTTTGGTCACTGTTTGGGCCTTTCTCTTGGCCCAACACAGCCCAAACTTAGCCCAACTATCCCCTAATTGGGTTGGCCCAATTCTAATCCCTATTATGTGCTAACTATGAATTTGAAGTCATTTACTAAGATAAACAAAGTCCGTAAGTCTAGGTTTCTTCTAGTGAGCTTCCAGCGATCTTCCGGCGAACTTCCGACAATCTCTCGACAATGTTCCAGTGGACCCCCGGCAAGCTCCTGAACTTCATGATGATCTTCTTGATGAATTCCGACGAGCTTCATTAGCAAGCTCTGGGGCTTCTCGGTCAATTCCAACAGAACTTCCGACGAACGTCCAGACTTCCGACGAACTCTCGAACTCCCAACAAAATTACATCCTTAACTCTAGGACTTTATTTTGCTTTATGTCTTACTATCATAGTTAATCCTGCACATGTAAAAATATACTTCAATCTAGACAATTAATACTAAGAATGAATCATGTTGTCCGATATGTCATTGGTTCATCGACGTTTCGTCTGATTCTTCAATACATCGTCCTCTCTTACGACCTATTACCCAAGCGACTAGTTGACTCCACAACTCCGATATCCTTGACTCAATATCCGTTTTTCTTGGCCCGAAGCCTTTTGTCGATACGTCGACCGATCCTCCGGCCCGACGTCTAAACGTTCAAGCTTCTGACATATTTTCCTCCAACCCAACATGATTCTTCTTGCTTTAATTATCTCATCCTGATCGAAGCATCATCACTGAAAACACAGATCAAATCATAAACACTTATCAATTGATTTCATCATCAAAATTCGAGATTCAACAATTTTATCTCAAAATATTAATGAACTTTCAATATTTTGATTCTTCTTGATAAATGCAATATTCATGAACATTTCCCTTTCTTTGCTTGAGACTATTATCCATTTTCTTTTTGTTAATGATAAAGAGAGAGAAATGTGATAAATTGATAACAAAATGATATTATGAATGCTTAAAATTGATGACAAATTAGGATTATAAATGTTTGAAATAATACGTCAAATGTATCTTTAAAAAAATGATTTACAATTGCTTAAAATATGATTAGAATTAGTAAATGATTTATGATTGCTTGAAATATGATCGGAATCATCAAATACATCGTAAATACTTAAAAAATATCAAAATGTATTACATATGTATCATGAATGCTTGAAATATATTATATTAAAAATATTTTAATTATATTTAATTTCGAATCAAAATGATAAATATTTGTGATTATCACGCTTAATTTCATACGTACATTTGATATCATATCTTTGATACTTATAATTGATATTATGTCTTGGATCGTTGAATTATCATCTTTTATCAAAATTTGAATCTTATTAAATTTTATATTTAAAATTCATATCATACTTGAAAATAATGATTGTCTATCGTCATTTGATATTGGACTAAAAAATAAATTTTAATAAATATATAATAAATATATGATATCATATTTTGATATGATAAATCACGTGGGTATGTGCATGTCAATAAGTTTAAATATATATAACTTATAGATTTGATATTTGAATTCAAATGTCTTAAATTCAAAAATATATTTTCTTAAGTATATATAACATATAGATATGAAGAGTTAAGGTTACCTCCGATCATCATTATCTAAAAAAAAAAATTATTGAATCTTAAATTTTAATAATAATGTCAATTATTTGATTCAATCAATATATAGAGAAAAGTGTATAGGATTTAACTACTATAGCGAGCCATAAAGCAAAACAAAATATCGAAATCAAGATTGAGATTTCGTTTGAAATTTAAGAGTTCGTCAAAAGTCCAAATGTTCATTAAGAATACTGTCAAAATAGACAAAGAAGAAACTCGTCGAAATTCGCCAAGAAAATCATCGTGAAATCGAAAGTCCACTAAGAGATTACCGAAAGATCGTTGAAAGTCCGGAAGCTCATCGAAAGAAACATAGACTTATCAAGTTTGTTTTGTTTAGTATATATCTTAAAAATCATATTTAGCACCATTAGTTATTACTAGCAAGCGATAGTACCATCCTGTTAAATGATGGTACTACTAGAGCTCAACCTCCGAAACTTTATCAAATGGTAATATCGCCAAACTGGACGATGGTACCATCCAGTATTAATGTTATAAGCGATGATACCACCAACGATGATACCACCCGTACCCCGAAAACCCATGATGAAACACCTTTTGGCTCTAAATTTTCTTTACTTATGTTATATTCTATTTTACTTCGTTACAAATTGTTCAATCACCTCTCCTCTACTCACAAGAGTGAAATAACTTTTCAATTCTCATCTAAGATTTTTTATCATACAAAGTTTTCAAAATCGCTTAAACTATTCATTTTTATCTACTAGACCAATTCACCCTCATCCTATAATTTTGCTATCAAACTCTACAAATTCTATATCTATTGATCCGATGAACGCATATAAATATTTTTGTTACAATACAAAACTAAATCATTTTTATGTAACATATAACTAATTAGAGTATTTAAATAACTTTTTGACATAGTCGTAATATTTAAACTAAGAGTATTTAGATAATCTTCATCATAATTAAGAGTATTTAGATAATCTTTCATCATAACGCATTCAAATTACCCAAAAAATAATCGTTCCTATAGACAATCCAATTTTCAATTTTTCTAATCCTACTAACGAGTTTTATTCATAACTACTCATTCTCTGATAAACCTGATTCACCTTCACCGAGTGGAAATAAAGACGCAGGAACGCTTCATATACGATTTGAAGAATTAGCAGATAAAGAATTCATTCGACAGCAAATTAAGTTATGAATTAGTAAGGAGATGGAAATTAAAGGGCGTCACCCTCATCAAGTTGTATGTCATCGAGGATACTCCTTTATCCAGAAAGGATCCGTCATGTAGAGTAATATATAAAGCATATACAAAGAAAATGTTCCATATTTAAAAAATTAAAATATTTTTCTTATTTATTCCTTTGAGGTAGTTCAGATAATTGAGACTTGAAAGATCTCTTTTTGGCCGATTAATCATATAATGATATTGATGATTCTTCTCAAAAAATAAGTATGAGATTTAAATCTTCATGCATGTTTCATCTATGAAATGTCGAATTTTTATTCAGGTTCACTTAATATTTCAAATTTAAACTCTGTAATGTTTAATGTCCTCAAAGTCTTCTTTTGCATTTGGCCTTCTGGTTCCAGAAATACAAAATTACTCATTGACTGGATTTCCTAATAGTCCTTAACATATTTTGTCAACACTTGAAATAAAAATAGAGTATCAAGATATTTCTATAGACTTACAAAACATAGAGAACTATTAAATGGATTCTATTAAATCTTTCAGATATCTAGTAAAAATTAAAATTCATTTTCCTGACAGTATTGCACTTATTCCTAAATTGCAAAAGTAAATTCTATCTGCTTTATTGTTGTATCATTATTGATTAAACTCAATAAAACATCCAATCATATTCGTAAAATCAACACCAATTGAAAAAAGTTGTAATCCGCACTACCTCCGCAAGATCATGATGAGGAGTTCACATGCGGACGAGTATAGGTCGGAAAAGATTGCTCTCGCAAACGAAGAAATTGCCACAAAACATGGAATGGTGGGTTTTGGGACAGAGTGAGTCTGCTTCGCAATCCACCTTCTTGACCCAAAACAGAGACGAAATAGAGGGAGATCAACGTAAACACATGTTCCAGTTTCGAAGGGCCCGGAAAATCACGGATGGAATTCATTTCCAGGTGAGTTGAGGCTGGATTTCTATCTCGCAAGATGTAAAGAATTATGTTGCATGGATCACACGGGTTTCGAGATCCATGCAAGAAGCTGATCTTGCCGAGAACCCTAGAAATCGAACATAGAGAAAATTTCCGCCGGAGAAATCGCGATCCATTACGCAAAAGACGAAAAAACAGAAATTAACAGAGAGGAAAAAAAATCGACGTAGAAGTCGTGACCGATTGCACCCATGCCACCAGAAGAGAGGAATAAGCGACCATCAGCATAATCGAAGATCCAAGGGGGGAAGAGGTCTCGGGGCTTCCATGGTTGGGGGCGGTGACGATGAGTCACGAAAAGGCAGTGGGATGGAGAGTATTTATAGGCAATAGACCTTTAGGGTTCCGGGAGTTGGTGTCGTTCAAATTTGAAATACCGGTAAAGCCCTCGCAAGGATGTTTGGCTGCGGAATATTGAATTTAATATATTTTTCTTTTCATTATTTTCACAAAAAAAATAGATGAAGATATATTAAATAAATTTTAAACTAATAAATAATTTATATATAATAATAATAATGATAATATCAACTAATATTACAAACATAAATGTCTATCCATTAATCCAAAATCAATTATTGAATGATATAAAAAAAATTTATATAGCATAATTATCATCACTAGTTCAATACGAGTGAGTCAATTTGATATTATAATCTAAATTCTCAAACTCATTTATATTTATTTCAATATGTTCATCCTCGTATCTCTAACTTAATAACTCCTTATATTTTTATATATATTTAATCATAATAAAAATCCAAAATTATCAAGATTAAAGTTATTATTTGTCACGTTTAAGTACAACTATTTTCATGATATTCTTAATTTTATGATTGACATAAATATATTTTATGTATTTTTTTAAAAATTAATAAAATTATATATATAATAATAGAAATGATAATATCAACTAATATTATAAACATAAATGTCTATCCAATAACCCAAAATCAATAATTCAATGATATATAATAAATAATTTATCTAGCATAATTGTCATCGCTAGTTCTACACTAAATCAATTTGATATTATAATCTAAATTTTTTAACTCATTTGTGTTACTTCAATATGTTCATCCTCATATCTCTAACTTAATCTTCCATTATATTTCTTTTATCTATTTTCCTTAATCATAATAAAAATTCAAGTTATCAAAATTGAAAATATTTTTTATCACATTTAAGTAAAACTATTTCCACGATAATCCTACCCGAAATCAATTATCCAATGATATAGAAGAAATAATTTATCTAGCAAAATTGTCATCACTAGTTCTATCTACACTAGTCAGACAATTTAATATTATAATCTAAATTTTCAAACTCATTTGCATTTATTTCAATATGTTCATCTCTAACTTAATCTCTCCTTATATTTTTTTTATATTTTTTTAATCATAATAAAAATGCAAGTTATCAAGATTGAAAGTATTATTTGTCACGTTTAAGTACAACTATTTTCACGACATTTCTAATTTTATGATTGACATAAATATATTATACATAATTTTTAACTAATAAAAATTATATATATATAATAATAGAAATGATAAAATCAACTAATATTATAAACATAAATGTTTATCCATTAACCCAAAATCAATTATTCAATGATATAGAATAAATAATTTATCTACACTAGTGAGTCAATTTGATATTATAATCTAAAGTTTCAAACTCATTTGTGTTTACTTCAATATGTTTATCCTCATATCTCTAACTTAATCTTCCCTTATATTTCTTTTATATATTTCCCTTAATCATAATAAAAATCCAAGTTATCAAGATTGAAAGTATTATTTGTCACATTTAAGCAAAAATATATTCATGATAATCCTAATTTTATGATTGACATAAATATATTATATATATAATTTTAAACGAATAAAAATTATATATAATAATAGAAATGATAATATCAACTAATACTATAAACATAAATGTCAATCCATTAACCCAAAATCAATTATTGAATGATATAGAAGAAATAATTTATCTAGCATAATTGTCATCACTAGTTCTAACTCAATTTGATATTATAATCTAAATTTTTAAATTCATTTGTGTTTATTTCAACATGTTTATCCTCATATCTCTAACTTAATATCCCTTTATATTTCTTTTATATATTTTTTTAATCATAATAAAATCCAAGTTATCGAGATTGAAAGTATTATTTGTCATGTTTAAGTAAAACTATTTTCACCATATTCCTAATTTTATAATTGACATAAATATATTTTAAGATAAACTAAAATCGTTTTACTTAAAGAGTGTTAAGCAATATTTCATTGTTATTTAACTCAATCAATTCATGTGTATTATTAAAAAATATAAAGTCAATAAGTTCATTCTCGATTTTCAACATAATCGGTCAAATAAGTAAATCATATTGATTAATAATTTGGATTTTAATTTTTCTGATTCGATCACTTGGTTTCATATGATCTTTATAACTATGAAAAATACAACTCACAAAATCAAGTTCATATGACAAGAGGAATATTGATGAAAATTACTTTTAGGATCAAGAGTACTAAGAAGGGGGGGAGGTGAATTAGTGTAACGAAAAACTTTCGACGATTAAAACTGCGTTCGTACGATAAGAGCGATTTCGGTAGAAAATCCGATTCGTAAATCACTTTAACTTGTGATCAAGCAAGAGGTAATTTGCAGTTATGATGAAAATTAGAATGTAAGCGTAAACTGAAATATGATGTTCATACGATAAAACTGATTTACGTCTAAACGCTGATTCAGAAAATACTGAACTTTGAAACACGATCGTAAATGCGCAGAAGGCAGTAAGCTATTAAGGAGGTTTACAGTAAAGATAATATGTTCAAAGTAAATACAAACCGAGATTTAGAGTGGTTCGGTCAATCTTGACCTACATCCACTTTTGGCTTCCTCCACCGACGAGGTCACCAATGTCCACTAGAGGCCTTCCTTCAATAGGTGAAGGTCAATCACCTTTTTACAGTTTCACTCCTTTTGACGGGCTTAGGAGACAACCCTTACAGAATTTTCTTTCCTCTCTTGACAGATCAAAACTTGGAAGAAAAAAAGAAGGAGAACTTTTAACTCATACAACACTTTTGAGCTCTAAAAATCATAGAGTAAGATCAGGATTTCGGTGGTTTTTGGTTGCACTTTCATTGCTGAAAGGGTGGGGTATTTATAGGCCCCAACCTAGTTTGAATTCCAAGCTCAAAACTGTCAATTCCCGAAATTTTGGGTTCTAGCGATTGCACCGCCTGACTAGGGCGGTTGCACCGCCTGGCAGAGCTCGAAGACCGAGCCTCTAGGCGGTGCCACCGCTTGTCAGGGGAGGTTGCACCTCCTGCCAGATCTCGGAGACCGAGCTCAAGCGGTGCTACCGCTTGACTAGGGCGGTTGCACCTCTGTCAGAGGCGGTTGCACCACCCAGCCAGAGCTCGGAGACTGAGCCCTGGGTGGTGCCACCGTCAACCTAGGTGGTGCCACCTCTGGCCAAGTAATCTGGGTCTGAATGTGCTAATCCATTCGGCCCAATTTGGGTCTGTCAAGAGTCCAATTACCCCAAGATTAAGTTAATCGGATCACCTCCCATTTCTAACTTAATCATCGTGCTAACTACGAATTTCTTAAGATATTTACTGCAACTTGCTCCGGTGCGTCAATCGCTTCTTCTGACGAGCTTCCGTCGATCATCCGATGAACCCTTTGTGATGCTCATACGGACTTCCGGCAAACTCCTGGACTTGCGATGATCCACTTGGCAAGTTTCGACGAGCTTCTTTGGCAAGCTCCTGGACTTCTCGAATTTGTTCCCGCAGAACCTCTGACAACCATCCAAACTTTCGTCGAATTCTCCAACCCCCAACGTGATCATAGTCTTGACTCCGACGGAACTCCTACTGCATGTCTTACTTTCATCGTAATTAATCCTGCACACTTATCTCAACATATGGATTAGATAACAAATGACAATTGACGTCATCATCAAAATCCGAGATTCAACAATTACAAAAGTTTGTGGAGAGAAATCTTGATCATAAGAAGAATGTTGATGCTCAAAATCATATTTCAATTGGAAAAAAATAATTATATTAAAAAATATTATAATTGGATAATATTTCATTATTTAAAAATATTTAGATCTAAATCTAAGACAAAGTTGAAAAAGTTTAATTATTTTCATGATATATTTTCAAATATATCAAAACCTTCTTAATTTTATCCAAAATCATTCAAATTCTCATGATAGTAATTTTATAATATATATAATATTATGGTAAAATTGTTATTTATTGTCAATAAAAATAAGTAGTTAAAACTGAATTATAATATTTTTACTATAATTATAATCTTTTGGTTCAATGATAAAAACATTGTAAGTCCGATATTCTAATTGAAATATTTTTTTATTATCATTCTTTGTGATAGGTAAAATAAATATTATAAGAATCTTTACAAATGATAGCCCTAAATTTAAGGTTACATAACATAGATACAAATAAGGACTTATTATCCTTTATTTGAAATGTCTCTAAATATTCATAAGTTTTATTCAAAATCACAAAAGAACTTATGAAAATGTGAATAATTAAAGTTAATATATCTAAATGTTCTTATGTTCTAAAAATAAATAAAATATTATAAAAAATCTTAATATAATAAAGATAATAATTAATATTTTATGATAATTTAAACTAATTAAGATTGAATTATAATATTTTTGAATATCATTAGTATAATAAAAAAATCTGAACCTTAATTAATTTTGTGGAGCATAAAATACTTTAAAAATACTTTTTTAAATGAGTTCAATTAAAAACTCAAAAATTAAAGTTGTCTTAGGAAAAATATCTCTTAGATATTTTGAAAATGAGGAGCACTATCACATAAAAAAAAAATCAAAACTTTAAGTTTTCTCAAAAAATCACTAAAATATTTTCATAAATAAATCTTCAAAAAAAAAAAACTTAAGTTTACCTTTCTATATATAGTTTAAACAAAACTAATAAATATATCTTGAGTGAACAAGCATGACGTAACCTCCACAAAAAGTATCCTCTTATTTTCGACTTGAATGCGATGGATCTTTTGACCCATCACTGGTTTTGCAGGTGATGAGTATGCTATTAGTGACAGTCTCGCAGATGATTAATATGCTATTAATGACAACGATCGAGATTTCCTTGTATGACGGCTTCCACGTTAATGGTAGAATTGCTCGAAAGACTCGAGCAAGCTCTTTAACACGATCTAAATACATTGGACGTGTGGATTGGACGTGTGGACAGACCCTCTCCACTTGTCAATTGCATCAATTCCAACCAAGAAATCTTTTGGAATCTGTTAGTGTAAACAACTTTAAGTCATGGTCCCGGACCGATGCGATTTGGTTTGGGTTCAGACGATGGAGGATCATCCTAGGACGATCCTTGAGACTACTGAGGTGACCGACTACGGTGGTCCGATCGGGACTGGATCGTCGTTTCTTATGGGAGGGAACTCCGACCTGGGCATTTAGGTCGGGTTGGGAGAGCTCGGCCCGACCCCTCCGACGATCAAGTTAGCGAATAGTCGCAGGGGGTTTTTTTGCTGTCCTCCCTTATTTCCTTTTCGGAGTGTGAGGGTTTTTATTATTGAATCTCGGATTTTGATGATAAAGTCAATTGTCATTTGTTGTCTAATCTATGTGTTGAGATAAGTGTGCAGGATTAACTACGATGAAAGTTAGACATGCAGCAGGAGTTGCGCCGGAGTCAAGACAATGATCACGTTGGGAGTTCGAGAGTTCGACGGAAGTTCGGACAGTCGTCGGAGGTTCTGTGGGGAACAAATCCGAGAAGTCCATAAGCTTGCCAAAAGAAGCTCGTCGAGAACTTCGCCAAGTGGATCGTCGCGAAGTCCGAGTTTTTGCGGAAGTCCATGAAGCATCACCGAGGGTTCATCGGATGATCGACGGAAGTTCGCCGGAAACTCGCCGGAAGAAGCGATTGACACACTGGAGCAAGCTGCAGAAATTGTTTTAGGATTTATCATAGTTAGCACAATGATTAAGTTGGAAATGGGAGGTGATCCCATTAGTTTAATCTTGGGGCAATTGGGCCCCTGAAAAACCCAAATTGGGCCGAATGGATCTACCCATTCGGACCACGATTCTTGTGGGAGGTGCAACCGCCCAGCCCAAGGGAGGTAACACCACCGAGCTTCGGTCTTCGAACTCTCGGCGGTGCAACTGCCCTGATCGAGGAGGTGCAACCGCTTGAGATCGGTCTTCGAGCTCTGGCAGGCGGTGCAATCGCCCCTGACAGAGGTGGCACCGCCCAGAGGCTCAGTCTTTGAGCTCTGCCAGGCGGTGCAACCGCCCTAGTCAGGAGGTGCAACCGCCTGATCTCGGAATTCCGAGAATTGACAGTTTTGAGCTCCAAATTTGAACTAGGTTGGGGCCTATAAATACCCCACCCATTCAGCATGAAAGAGCATAGACATACACCAAAATCTTGATCTTTTTCTGTGATTCTTAGAGCTCAAAATTGTTGTAAAGGCCAAAAGTTCTTCTCCCTCTTTTCTTCCAAGTTCTGAGTTGTAAAGAGAGGAGAGAAAATTTTTGTAAGGGTTTTCTCTTAAGCCCGTCAAAAGGAGTAAAACTATAAAAGGGTGGTTGGCCTTCGCCTATTGAAGGAAGGCCTCTAGTTGACGTCGGTGACCTCGTCGGTGGAGGAAGCCAAAAGAGGAGTAGGTCAAGATTGACCGAACCACTCTAAATCTCGGTTTGCATTTACTTTGAGCATATTATCTTTACTGCAAACCTCCTCTGAAGCTTACTGCTTTTCGATGCGCATATACGATCGGGTTTCAAGCTTTGCACTTTTAGAGAATCGGCGTTTAGGCGTAAATATGCTTTTTATGCGATCATCCTATTTTGATTACGTTTATGTTTTGATTTTTACCATAACTGCAAACTGCCTTTATACCCTTGCTTAAATAGCATCTCGCCTAATCAAGTGATTCTGAATCAACATTTAGGCGTAAATCGGTTTCTTAAATCTGAACGTCGTATTTCAGTTTCGCGCTTATATTCGGTTTTCATCATAACTGCAAACTGCCTTCATAGATTGACTTTAACATCATCTTGCTTGATCTTAAGTTAAAGTAATCTTATAATCGGCTTTCAAACAGAAATCGTTTTTATCGTTCGAACGCAGTTTCGTTTTAATCGCAGAAAGTTTTCCGCTACACTAATTCACCCCCCCCCCTCTTAGTGCTCTTGATCCTAACATTTATAGTGAAGGTTACTGTTGCCTGATGTGCTCGCTCGCAGGGAGCAGGATCATACTTCTAGTAACGTCTGACATCGACGTTGGCGTGGCGTGAAGGGTCGAGCCTGAGCAGGATGTTAATGTGCCTTGGTCGGCGTTCCGATCCAGGTTGCCCAGGTGCTGTCAGGTCAACAGAGGTGCGAGGCGTCATCTGGGGCAGCTGATGTCACTCAAGTCTTATCGCCATTATTACCCTCGGGCGACATGCAACCGAGGAGCATGAATGACTCAAGCGGGCAGGCCGCGCAGAGATAGTGGTCTCGGGCGACATGCAGCCGAGGAGCATGACTAAGGTGGGCAGACCGCACAGAGGTAGTGGTCTCGGGCGACATGCAGCCGAGGAGCACGACTCAGGCGGGCAAGCCACGCAGAGGTAGTGGTCTCGGGCGACATGCAGTTAAGGAGCACGACTCAGGCAGGCAAGCTGCACAGAGGTAGTGGTCTCGGGCGATATGCAGCCGAGGAGCACGACTCAGGCGGGCAAGCTGCGCAGAGGTAGTGGTCTCGGGCAACATGCAGCCGAGGAGCACGACTCAGGTGGGCAGGCGGGACAGAGGTAGTGGTCTCAGGCAACATGCAGTCGAGGAGCACGACTCAGGCGGGCAGGTCGCGCAGAGGTAGTGGTCTCGGGCGACATGTAGCCGAGGAGCATGATTCAAGCGGGCAGGCCGCGTAGAGGTAGTGGTCTCGGGCAACACGCAACCGAGGAGCAGCTTGGTTTGGATCAGCAATCTATTACGTAGTGGCGTGCTGACACGGGTGGCCAGGCCATTCTCCGTCTGGGGAAGCCCAAGGGACCGTCACTTTCAGGAGTCGTCGGTTTTCGAGGCTGAGAAGACCAGCACTTCAGCATCCGCACCGCGTACCCGTTGGCTGCCACATCAAGCCATATTTATGGCGAAGTGATGTTTGGTCTGCCTGACGCAATGTGCTTCAAGAGAGGAAGAGTCACCGTTTTGGCAGGATTTGGCCTATAAATAGCTTGCAGTTGGCTTTCTGCACGTCTCCTTACTCGCATTCGCTCAGTTGCTTCTTCGGACTTTATTGCTTCATCCGAATCGGATGTCCTACTTCTCCTTCCCAAGGTTGGTAAGGATGGCTTCCCCTTCTTCTTCGCCCTTGCCTTCTTCACCTTCCACCTCTGGTAATGTCGGAGAGAAAACATTACCGCCGAGCCCCAATTCGTCATCCGACGAAAATGCGGCTCGGGCTCTCGAAGCTTTGATGTGGCCACACGACGTTGACTCCAATGTGAGTGAGTCATTGGTTGGCAACCTCTGGGGCCGTTATGGTATCCCGGAGGAATTTGTGCTTACTGCCCCTGAGCCAGGGCAAAGGGTATACGACCCCATCCCAAAGGGCTTCGCATTAACCCTGGACACCCTTGAGGCCGGGTTACGCTTCCCCTTGCACCCTATGATCACCTCTTGCATCTCATGGTGGAGTATTTCCCCGTCATAGATGGCACCGAACTCCTGGCACTATCTGGTGGCGTTCCTAGGGAGTGCCACTACACCAATATTGCCCCGACCCGGTCCCTCTTCCTTTCCTATTTTCGTCTTTCTAAGGGATCGGGGGGTTACTATATGTTCACCCGTCCGAGCTTCCGGGTTAGTGAAGCTCCTTCCAGTAATAAGGGATGGAAGGGGCGTTTCTTTTTTGTCTGTCGTTCGGAGGACTGGGGCTTCGGGCTCCAGTGGGCGGCACGCGTGATTGATAACACCGCCCCAGCCCTGAACGACGAGGAGCGCAGGGACCTTCGGCGACTTAAGGAGATTCTCCTAGCCTCCCGGGTCATCCGGGAGATGACCGAGGCGTGGCTAGTCGAGGAGGGTCTTAACCCGGTGCCTCGAGGTATGCCCGTAGCGAGTAGTGTCGGGGTTTTCTAAAAAACTATTTTCGGTGTTTTGACCAATGTCGGTGTTTTCGTGCAGAGATGGTGAACCTCGTCGCTGTATGCGGGGGGCGTTCTTCATCGGCCGCGTCGTTGCGTCAAACGGCCAAGTCGAGGGTCGGCTCAAAAGAATCGCCAATAGAACTCGAGGCCGGTCGGCCCCTGAAGAAGTCGAAGATCGATATCCAGAAGTTAGATATGCCGCCAGCTAAGCCAGGGAGATTGTTGTTGAACCGGGCAAGCGTGATCGGCGACGGGGCCTCGGTTGGGGTGAGGCCGGCCCGAGCAACGAGGAGGTAGGGAAGGCACCCCGGGAACCCTTAATTTGCGACCTGTGTCACCTCCCTACGGGAGTGCAGGACGAGCTTTATCAAGCTCGGGTGATGGGTGGACTTCCGGAGGGCCAACCCTCCGACCCACTAGTTGCCCGGTGGGCGGGCCTGTCCCGCGGGTCCCGGATATGGGCCGACGGGGAGGCTGCGGCCTCCTTCGCGTGAGGTGGGCTTCATCCCGATATGGCTCGGGATCTGTACACCATGCCCTCAGACGTTTTGCTGGGCAAGTATGCTAAGTTGTTGCTGTGGGTAAGTATCTCGCTATCGACTCCCTACCTATGTCTGAACGGTACTTGTCCTGACACTTTCTCTTTGCAGGGCCATCATTATACCACGGGGTTGATGGACTGCATGCACGACACGGGTTGGGCCCTCGGCGTTTTGAGCGACCGCAACGCGGAGCTGCGTCTGCAGATCGAGGAGGTCCATGTAGGAGTAGCTCCAGAGGCGGTCGCGGTGGCCGAGCAGCGTGCCTCGGATCTGGAGGTGGAGGCTACGGTCTCAAGTCTGAGGCAGTGGCGGCCGAGGAGCATGCCTCGAGTCTGGAGGCGGAAGTTGCGCGCCTTAAATCCGAGGTACGGGTGGCCGAGGAGGAGAATAAAGAGCTCCAGACGCTCCTGAGGGTGACTCGGACCGAGGCTCGCTTGGCCCGGGATGAAGCGGTGGGCCTCGCTCGAAAGCTGGTGGAGGTGCACGCCGAGGTGAAGGGGGCTTCCGACACCCTGGCCGCCGAGATGAGTCAGCGGTCGGAGAAAGACAAGAAGCTGATCGAGGACTACAAAGAGTCCTCGGGCTTTCAGCTTGGTCTGATCCAGTCGGAGCAGGTTACCTATGAATATGGGTATCGAATTGCCCTGGCTCGTTTCAAGGCGCGCCACCCTAATCTGGAGGTCGAGGAAGACCCCTTCTCCTCTTGCCACGAAGACCAGAGCGTCGACATGCCAGACAAGGTGCCTTTTGATGATAGCGCCGAGGCCCCCAAAGAGTAGGGTAGATCATTATAATAATTTTAAGAGGTTGGTCGATCGTAGTTCGTCTGGTCCTATAACCGAATTTTCGTTTAAATGAGAAGAGAAATCTTTGTTCAAACTTTTATTTTGTCCATTTTGCTTCCTATTATATGAAGAACTTTTTAAGATTTTGCATGTTCTACGTTCTCGGCAAAGGGTGGCCCCGCATAGTTGCGAGCCGATACGTGCCGACCTTGACGACGTCGATAACCCGTTAAGGTCCTTCCCAATTGGGGGCAAGCTTGCCGTGTGCTTGGGTCGGGTCACTGACTTCGGCCTTGCGCAGGACCAGGTCGGCTAATTTAATTGGTCGGGACCGTACCTTGCGGTTATAAATTCTAACGACGGCTCTCTTGTAAGAGAGGTCTTTTAAGTGCGCGTCAGCACGCCGCTCTTCGAGCAGGTCGAGGTCGGCTTGTAGGTCTTGGGTCGATATCTTTTCATCGTAGTTTTCTGTTCGAGGGGTAGGGAAAACCACTTCAGGTGGTAGGACGACCTCGGTCCCGAATGAGAGGCTGTAGGGTGATTCTCTAGTTGCAGTTTTGGGGGTGGTTCACAGGGACCATAAGATACTTGGGAGCTCGTCCACCCAAGCTGATCGGGCCATGGACACTCTCCTTCTGAGCCCATCCAAAATAGATCGGTTGGTCACCTCGGCCAGTCCGTTCGTTTGGGGGTGGGCCACTGAGCTGAACCTCAGTTGAATCCTGTAGTTCGCGCAAAACTCTCGGAACCTTGTGCTGGCGAACTGGGATCCATTGTCCATGATGATGGTTCTGGGCAAGCCGAACCGAGTCACGATATTTTTCCAGATAAACTTCTCCACTTGTCGTTCCATGATCGTTGCTAGTGGCTCGGCCTCAACCCACTTGGTGAAGTAATCTACTCCCACGACGATGTATCTCCGCTACCCTGAGGCTGGTGGGAAAGGGCCAATGAGGTCCAATACCCATTGTGCGAATGGCCACGCACAGTCAATGGGGGCGAGCGGAATCGCAGGCTGCCAGGGTGTTCGGGCGTGCCTCTGGCACGGGCCGCACCGCTGTACGTAAGATCTTGCGTCTCGGGACATGGTGGGCCAATAGTATCTTTGGCGAAGGATTTTGTAAGCCAAGGTTCATCCGGCGATATGCTCTCTGCAAATCCCCTCGTGGACCTCGGCCAGGACCGTCCAAGCCTCTTCAGGCCCGAGGCACCGTAGTAGAGGATGCGAGAAGAACCGCTTGTAGAGCCGTCCATTCACCTCGGAGTACCATGCCTGCATTCGATGGATGTGCTGAGTCGTAGCCTCATCGGCAGGAAGAATCCCGTGGTGCTTGAAGCGCAACATTTCCTGCACCCATGTGGTATGCGCATCGGCTGAAGACACAGCTGAGACCGAGATAGCGCGAAAGGGGAGCTCTTTAATCTCAGGCTGGGTTTCAGGGTCGGACCTTGAGGCCAGTTTAGCCAGCTCGTTGGCTCGCTCGTTCTGACTCCTCGGCACCCTAGATACCATAAAGTGAGAGAAGTTGGAGGCTAGGCTTTTTACCTCCGCCAGGTACTTTGCCATAGTTGGTTCCCTAGCCTCGTATCCGCCGCTGAGTTGCTCGGCTACCAGTTGTGAATCAGTGAGGACGTGGATGGTGTTCACCTGCATCTCAAGGGCTAGCCTGAGTCCTGCCAGGAGTGCCTCGTATTCGGCTTCGTTGTTGGTTGCTTAAAACTTGAAGCAGAGGGAGAGTTCGAACAAACGTTCGTTGGGGGCTGATAACACCAGTCCCGCGCTCGTGCCACTCGATGTAGCTGAGCCATCCATGTGCAGGATCCACGCTTCTCCAGACTACCCGGAACCCTCATCCTCAATCTGAGCGAGTTCCGAGATGAAGTCAGCTACCGACTAGGCTTTGATGGCAGTCCTCGGCACGTAATGTATGTCGAACTCTCCAAGCTCTATCGACCACCTGAGGAGCTGACCTGCAACATCGAATTTAGATAAAACCTACCTGAGCGGTTGGTCGGTGATTACCTCAATCGGATGGGCTTGGAAGTAGGGGAGCAGCTTCCGGGCTGCTAGCATGAGCGCCAGAGCAAGTCTCTCGATTGGCGGGTACCGCTTCTTAGGCCCGTTCAGGACATGGCTGATGTAGTAGATCGGTAGTTGTTCACTGGAGGCTTCTTTGGTCAGGACGGAGCTAACCGCGTGCCGGGAGGCAGCTAAGTAGATACTGAGCTTCTCCCCAAAAGAGACCGAGGCAAGGCGGGGAAGGTTGGCCAAGTGGTGTTTGACTTGTTCAAAAGCTTCTTCGCACTATGCTGTCCATTGGAAGTTCTTCAGGTTCTTCAGTGCCCGGAAGAAGGGGAGGCAACGATCACCAGATCGGGATAGAAACCGAGATAGGGCAGCGAGCCTCCCGTTCAGTCGCTGCAAGTCCTTGATTGTCCGAGGGGTTTGCATACTAATGATCGCCTGGACCTTTTCCGGGTTGATGTCGATTCCCCTTTCATGGACGATGAATTCGAGGAACTTTCCCGAGTTGACGCCAAAAACACATTTTGCCGGGTTGAGTCTTAGACCATACCTCTACAGCGTGGCAAACATTTCGGCCAAGTTGGTCAGGTGATCTGTCGTCGCACGGCTCTTCACAATCATGTCGTCGACATAGACCTCGATGTTCCGCCTGATCTGTTAGGCGAACATCTTGTTCACGGCTCTCTGATAGGTAGCACCTGCGTTCTTCAACCCAAATGGCATAACTTTGTAGAAATACACCCCTAGATCAGTGAGGAAGGCCGTGTGCTCTTGGTCCTCAGGTGCCATCCTGATCTGGTTGTAGCCGGAGAAGGCGTCCATGAATGAAAGGCGAGCATGCCTGGCAATCGCGTCGACCAACTGGTCAATCCTCGGGAGGGGATAGTAGTCTTTCAGGCATACACGATTGAGACTAGTGTAGTCAACACACATCCTCTAGCTCCCATTAGATTTCTTCACGAGGACTACATTAGATAGCCAAAGCAGGTACTTGACTTTTTCTATGAAGCATTCTGCCAAGAGCCGCTCCACCTCTTCACGGACAACTTATTGTCTGTCTGGAGCTTGTCGTCGTGGTTTCTGCTTCACTGGTCGAGTATCGGGTGATATGTTCAGATGATGTTGGGCGATCTTCGGGTCGACGCCCGTCATGTCGGATGGCGACCAAGCGAAGACGTCGGCATTCTCCTACAAGAAGTCGACAAGCTGCTTCCGCTCTTGCTTGGGGAGTTCCGACCCGACTTTGATCGTTCGGTCTGGCCGATCCTTCATCAATAGTATGTCGCAAGTGGGCGTCGTCGGCTTAGGATGTGGGGTCAGTCGCTTCATTTCCCTAGGGTCCTCCATGTTAGGATCGGAGCGGCACTAAGAAGGGGGGTGAATTAGTGCAACGGATTAAAACTTCAGTTTTGGAAAAATCTTTCGTACGATAAAAAGTCGAACTCGAAAGTGCTTAACTTGAAAGCGTGTTCGTAAAGGTGTGCAGCAAAAGTAACGAGGAAGTAAAGCACGTATGAAGGTTTGCAGTAAGGTAAATAGCAATAAGTAAATGCAAACCAGAGAACACACCAATTTAAAGTGGTTCGGTCAAAATGACCTACATCCACTTGCGAAGCCTTCTTCGAAGAGGCTCCCAACTTCTACTAGCAAATCACTTTGAAGGGGAAGGACAAATACCTCTCTTACAACCTTTTATAAGTGGTTCACACTCTTACAGATTTTCAAAGAGAAAGAGGGAGGTGAACACTCAAGCTATTGAAAACAAAAACTTGCTAAAGGCTTTACTAAGACTTTTATCTCAATCTCTTGCTTCTCAAAGGTTGTGATCTCAGCAGAGAATTGAGGGGTATTTATAGGCCCCAAGAGGATTCAAATTTAGGCTCCAAAATTTGAATTCTCTTGGGTTTCCGAGGCAGGCGGTGCCACCGCTCAGTTCTCGAGTTCTGGGTAGTGCCACCGCCTACACTATTTCAGCTCACTGGTTGGGCTCCAAACTTGGCCCAAACCAGTCCGAACTCAGGCCCAATTGGCCCCTACTTGGGTTATAGGATTAAAACCTAATCCTAACCCTAATTAACATGCTAACTATAAATTTAAAGACATTTCCTAAGCTATTACAAAGTCCGTAAGTCAAGACTTCTTCCGACGAGCTTCCAGCGAACTTCCGGCGGTCTTCCGATAAACTCTCGGAAACCATTCTGCGGACTCCCGGCAAGCTCCTAGACTTCACGATTTGATCTTGGTGAGTTCCAACGAGCTTCTTCGGCAAGCTCCGATCTTTCTCAATGAGCTCCGCGAACTTCCCACGAACCTTCCGGCGAGCTTCCGAAAAACCCTTCAGCAAACTCCCTACTCATTCTCGGCTAGTTCCAGCAGCATTCCCGACAAACCTTCGGACTTCCGTCGAACTCTCGAACTCCTAACGAATCCTTCGCGCTTGACTCCGTACTTTGTTTCGCTTTATGTCTTCATCGTTATCGTAGTTAATCCTACACATACAAGCCAAAACTCTACTCCAATCTAGACAATTATTACAACGCGAATTGACATTCTGTTGCCCGACACGTCATTGGTTGGCGCTTCGTCTGATTCTTCAATGCATCGTCCTCTCTTACGGCTTATTGCCCAATCAACGGTTGACCTCCACAACCCCGATATCCTTGGCGCAATTCCACTCTCCTTGGCCTGATGCCTGACGTTTGAAGCCTTCTGTCGTCCAATATCCTGACGTGATCTCCTCCGGCGCAACGTCAATTCCTCCTGCGTAAACATCTAAACACAATCAATTAGTTTCATCATCAAAATCTGAGATTCAACAATCTCCCTCTTTTTTATGATGACAACTAATTGATGACTAACAGAGTTAACCTTAACTCCCCGGAGTTTAACCAAGCTCCCCCTATCAATATGTCATTGATAGAACACTTGGATTATCCCAAATCTAAGTAACATTCATCACATGTTATGATAAACATTTAAACCATCATGCAAATATATAAAATATTCAATTCAATGCATGAAGTCATCATTATACTTCTCCCCCTATGTCATCAACAAAAAGGAGAAGTAGCTCTAGCTATTTTAAAAGATATGCAAGTTTTTGTAACATATAAGCATAAAAGCATAATAAGATTCTTAAGTTCAATCATGGCAATTCAACACTTGCTTCTTGTGCAAGATTGCACTTTGCTTTTCTTTGCATGTTCTAACTAGCAAAAGCTTTCTCCCCTTTGTTTTTGTCAAAAAGAAGGGAAGAGTACAAGCTAGCCAGCATTTGCCTTGAGCTAGTAATCTTTCTCCCCCTATGTCATTGCCGAAAAGAAGGAGAGGAACCAATGATTTAGATTTTTATATAAATTATGAATTTGCATCAATCAATATTTCAATCATCACATGATACATACAAGACAAAAATGTAAAGAAATCATGTCATGAAAGACATCAATTGTTAAACATGATATGATAATAGTCTCAAAAATTTTAATTTGCGATACATGTGATACATTGCGATACTAAAAAAATTAATACGATGCTTTTAAGGATATTAACCTATTTTTGATACAAAGCATGGCAAGAGCAATTATATTGCAAGTTTTCTAAGTTTTGCATTTTTTATTCTTTTGAGATAGCAATTCTTTGCTTCTTTACAAGCTAGCAACTTTTACGATATGCAAGTTTTACTACATACTAGCTAGCAAATTAAAGATGTTCAAGAAAGCAAGCTCTTTCTTCTTTTTTGAGAAGTGTCATTTTTGCTTCCTTAGCAAAATACCAAACTAGCAAGGGACTATATTTTACATGAGGCAATCAAATAATTTGGCAAGTGTTACATTTGTTTCTTTTCTTTAGATGTGCAAGAAAGTAAGCAAGTTTTTGCATTTTCTTGACTTGTGCAAGGTAGCTAATTTCTTTTTGAGATGACCCTTTACACCAATTCAAGATAGCACATTAGCAACTCTTTCTCTCACTTTGTCATTGGCAAAAAGAAAGAAAGATGCAAGTCATGAATATCAAAATAATAATTTTATCATGAATATTTTATCATTGCGTGCATCATTATTGCATGCATAATATCAAATCATCATATATATTTTCAAAACATATAAACTCATCATTATATGCATGATTCCAAATCATCATTCATATCATTTCAATCATTGTTTCAATCATCACTATAACTCGTCATGCACAAAATGTAAAATCATCTAATACAAACATTTATTTCAAAATATTTATCACTATTTTCATGTATGATAATAAAGTATTCATGATACCGAACATTAAGTCAATAATGATTTATTTTATCAAATCTCTTCTTTTTATAAATAACAAAAATTACGGGTGTACAAATAAGAGATTGTGATTAAAAAAAATCTCAAGTAGTAAATCCAAGAAGTCAAGATCATAATTCAAATACAAACTCATTCAAATTCAAATCGTCAAATTCATCAAAATCTCAACATTACTTTCAAGAGATTCAAAATGGTATACATAGATTTATCATAAAGCAAATTAATTTTCAATCATCACATAAGACATTTAAAGAATTTTTAAAACATAGGAGAATGATTAATTTGAGCATATAATGTTTCAATCAAATTCAAGTCATGAATACCAATACTTTCATATTGTGAGTATCAAATAATGAATACCAAAAGACATTATTTGTGATTCCAATTTTGCAAGATCAAGATTATGATTTAGATAAAACTCATTTAAATCAAACCGTTAACTTGAAATTCATAATCAAGTCATCAAAATCAATTTCAAGATTCACAAAATATCATGAAATCATTAATCTCGATCAGATGGGAAAAGCAGTTTTTAAGTGATTCTTTTTCATCTAAGCATGCGTTAGTCATTATATGTCAAATCAAGATAAGCTTGAAAGTTCAAGACGTAAAGGCAAAATCTTATAAACCAACTCATCAAGCAAGATTTTAAACATCTATTTTCAAGCCAGAGTAAGTCAAGGATTCAATTATCTCATGTCATGAATTCCAACATGCATCTCAAATTATCAACATCACATTAAAAAGATATTTTAAAAAGACATATCGATAAGTAATTCATTTGTATCATTTTATTTTCGGAAGATTCTCCTCTTTAGTAAATAAATCTAGAGAACAAAATGAATTAAGGGAGATATAACATGATTGAAGTATTGAACATGATTTATATTTAAAATGTGTCTCATGTCATAAGTATGAATCAAGCATTTATGAAATCTGAAATCATCCTCAAAGTCACATTCAATAAATTCATACATGACAAGCATAGATTTATTGAAAAGTCGATAAGATAGAGGATCACATTTCTTTTTTATAAATTTCTATTCATGCGATTTGCTTCTTATAAGCATGCCTTTACCTTTAATAAAATAAGTGTCAACATTTAAAACGGAAAGGTAAATTTCATACAACAAATCATCAAGCATGATTCCATGATAACATTCTTTTAATATCTTGATATTCATCATCAAGTATGATTTCAAAAAGTATGTTCAAGAGAAATCATTAAGACCAAATGCATGATACACTCATTTATTTTCAAAATATTCATCATGTTTATTTTCATGAGATTCACAAGATTGGTAAAATAAATTCATTAATTTCAATAGGATAGAAAATTCATTTCCATTTCATACAATTGATTTCATGTGAGGGTATTCAAGTCTTTTGTGAAAACATGTATCATTATTTAAAATCGAAACATAAGTTTCGTCATGAAGTCGTCAAGACCAAACACATCATGATATCACATATATCATCAAAAGACTATCAAGAAATTCATATATAGATGTATATGCACTATGCCATCTTAATATGTCATAAAAACAATTAGACCAAAAACATGTTAATCTAAAATGAGAGTTTCAAATCAACATTTACTTCAAAAACTCATACATGACATAAAATCATCAAGATACACATGCATGGATTAATCCTAAGCATTATCACATATCATATAATTATCATCCCTAATGTTGCATACATCATTCAACATTTCAAAACATAACATGCATGAAACCTTCGCAATATACTTTTCATGATCAATTTTTTTTAATTTTTCAAAGATGATAAAAAGAAAAACATGATATAATTTTTGAAAATTAATTTTTTATTTCCTATTCCTACTATCTAAATTAAGCACTCATGAAAAACTTCAAGTAATTTCAAAATAATTCAAGAGAGTTGAGTTACTTACCTTGTAGTCGAAGCCCATCAAAGCCCAATTCGCCATTTCACCTTTGGAAGTTCTTGATTCATCCTTGGTTACCTTTCTCTTCTTTGGCCTCTTCCTCCGCTCAAGTTCATTGTTTATTTTAGATTTTTGTTTAATGAACTTATTAAGATTTAGTGTTCGAAGTTCAAGTTCATCATTGTCTCATCACTTGAGTCATCGATGACTCAAGTGGTATTCATTTGTCCGGAGTTCCAGATCCTTCCTGTTCTTTGGAATGTGATTTTGTTCATCATGTTCATCATGTGTATTGTGCATCATTTCATATGTCATCAATGAACCAATTAGTTCTTCAAGTGGAAAAATAATTAAATCTTTTGTTTCTTGTATTGCAGTTATTTTAGGATCCCACCTTTTTGGAAGGGATCTTAAGATCTTGCTTACAAGATCAAAATTTGAAAAAGATTTACCAAGAACTCTTAAATTATTGACGACATCCATGAAACGGGTGTACATGTCACCTATAGTCTCACTTGGTTGCATTCAAAAAAGCTCAAAATCATGCAATAAAATGTTAACTTTCGAGTTTTCTATTAGTTCCCTCGTGCGTGATTTCAAGTATTCGCTAAATATCAAAAGTCGTTTCGCATGTAGAAATCCGATTAAACTCATTTTTGTCCAAAGTGCAAAATAAGGCATTCATAGCCTTTGCGTTTAAAGAAAGTAAGAAATCCGGTTAAATCCATTTTCGACTATGTGCCATAAATTCAAATCCAAAGAAAGTAAGAAAACTCTCATTCGAGTTTTCCAATAAGTGTAGTCCGTCCCATTGAAAAAAGGAGGACGAATGAGAGAGTGACCCTCTTGAAAGTCGTAAAGAGCCATTTCTATTTGGGTGTTAAACCAAAGTAGAAAACCATGGCTCTGATACCAATTGTTAGGATCAGAGCGGCACTAAGAGGGGGGGGTGAATTAGTGCAGCGGATTAAAACTTCAATTTTGGAAAAATCTTTCATACGATAAAAAGCCGAACTCGGAAGTGCTTAACTTGAAAGTGTGTTCGTAAATGTGTGCAACAAAAGTAATGAGGAAGTAAAGCACGTATGAAGGTTTGCAGTAAGGTAAATAGCAATAAGTAAATGCAAACCAGAGAACACACCAATTTAAAGTGGTTCAGTCAAAATGACCTACATCCACTTGCGAAGCCTTCTTCGAAGAGGCTCCTAACTTCCACTAGCAAATCACTTTAAAGGGGAAGGACAAATACCCCTCTTACAACCTTTTACAAGTGGTTCACACTCTTACAGATTTTCAAAGAGAAAGAGGGAGGTGAACACTCAAGCTATTGAAAATAAAAACTTGCTAAAGGCTTAACTAAGACTTTTATCTCAATCTCTTGCTTCTTAAAGGTTGTGATCTCAACTGAGAATTGAGGGGTATTTATAGGCCCTAAGAGGATTCAAATTTGGGCTCCAAAATTTGAATTTTCTTGGGTTTTCGAGGCAGGCGGTGCCACCGCTCAGTCAAGCGGTGCCACCGCTCAGTTCCCGAGTTCTGGGCGGTGCCACCGCCTACACTATTTTAGCTCACTGGTTGGGCTCCAAACTTGGCCCAAACCAGTCCGAACTCGGGCCCAATTGGCCCCTACTTGGGTTATAGGATTAAAACCTAATCC
The DNA here is from genome assembly GCA_900464855.2 of Musa schizocarpa. Lineage (NCBI taxonomy): Eukaryota > Viridiplantae > Streptophyta > Magnoliopsida > Zingiberales > Musaceae > Musa > Musa schizocarpa. The sequence continues at coordinate 9,454,222 of LS990925.1, read as the reverse complement.
TAACCCTAATTAACATGCTAACTACGAATTTAAAGACATTTCCTAAGCTATTACAAAGCCCGTAAGTCAAGACTTCTTCCGACGAGCTTCCGATGAACTTCCGGCGATCTTCCGATAAACTCTCGGAAACCATTCTGTGGACTCCCAGCAAGCTCCTAAACTTCACGATTTGATCTTGGTGAGTTCCAACGAGCTTCTTTGGTAAGCTCTGATTTTTCTCGGCGAGCTCCGCGAACTTCCCACGAACCTTCCGGCGAGCTTCCGAAAAACCCTTCGGCAAGCTCCCTACTCATTCTCGGCTAGTTCCGGCAACATTCCCGACAAACCTTCGGACTTCCGTCGAACTCTCGAACTCCCAACGAATCCTTCGCGCTTGACTCCGCACTTTGTTTCGCTTTATGTCTTCATCATTATCGTAGTTAATCCTGCACATACAAGCCAAAACTCTACTCCAATCTAGACAATTATTACAACGCGAATTGACATTCTATTGCCCGGCACGTCATTGGTTGGCGCTTCGTCTGATTCTTCAGCGCATCGTCCTCTCTTGCGGCTTGTTGCCCAATCAACGGTTGACCTCCGCAACCCCGATATCCTTGGCGCAATTCCACTCTCCTTGGCCCGATGCCTGATGTTTGAAGCCTTCTGTCGTCCAATATCCTGACGTGATCTCCTCCGGCGCAACGTCAATTCCTCCTGCGTCAACTGTCTAATCTTGATCGAGTAGACCTGCATCACTCAAAATACAGTTAAACATCTAAACATAATTAATTAGTTTCATCATCAAAATCTGAGATTCAACACTCCAGGGGTTGCTCGGTCTTTGCCCTTTTGTGCAGCGAAACCGTCGTCAGGTAGCATTGCCTGGACTCACGGGGGCTTCCCCAGACTTCCCCGGTCCCCACGTGGGTAAGGAACTTCACCGTCTGGTGGTAAGTGGAGACTACGACTCTAATCTTGTTGAGGGTGGGGCGACCGAGGAAGGCGTTGCATGCAGTAGGGAGATCCACCACTAAAAAGGTGGACATCACCGCCTTTGATCTGGGTGGCGCTCCCAAAGTCAGGGGTAAGGTGACGGCTCCCAATGGCGAGATCGAGTCACCGGTGAATCCTGTGAGCGTCGAGCACATAGGCTCCAAGGCTTCTTTAGCTAACCCAAGTCTCTGAAAAGCGTCAAGATAGAGCACATCGGCTGAGCTCCCTGTGTCGATCATGATCCTCCTCACTTGGGCGTTAGCAGTCCTAACCGTTATTATAAGCACATCGTCATGCTCTGATTGCTCAGCGCCCCCGGGAGGGAACGCGACCTCGGGGTCGGGGCCGCGTCTGGGAGCATCGGCCCTGACGGAGCGGGCGTATGCCTAACTTCCGGACATACTGTTTCCTCCGGATGCTGGGCCCCCTGTGATGACGTCGATTTGGCGCTCCACAGTGCCCACCGGATGGGGCGAAAGCTCCCTGTCCTATCGGATATACCGACCAAGGTGTCCTCTATGGACGAGCTCCTCGATTTGTCACTTCAGCTTGCGGCACTCCTCAGTATCGTGCCTGCTTTGCTTGTGGAAACGGTAATACTTTGACTGGTCAGTGAGTTCCCACGAGCTTTTCATTGGGTTGGGGGCCCTGAGTAACCCCTTTTCCCTTATTTGGAGAAATATCTCCGTTCGGGACGCGCCCAAAGGGGGTAACGGGGACCTCAACGCCGGCGGGTCGGGTCGGTCCGACCTACGCCTCGACGTGGCGGACTGTTGTTCCTGGGCCGGCTCCAGCCTGACCCTCTTGTGCTCCTCTCGCTTTCCGACCATCCAGGCCTCGGCCGCGATGAACTGGTTCGCCCGTTGAAGCATCTCAGGCACCGCGGTGGGGGGGCACTCCATGAGGGACCAGAAGAATCTGGAAGGTCGCAGGCCTATCATAAACGCCTGCATTAACAGAGAGGGATGAGCGTCTGGTAATCCCCGGATTTGTGTTGCAAAATGATTCACAAAATGGGAGAGGGGCTAGTCCTCCCTCTGGTTGAGCCCAAGGAGTAGTGCAATGGAAGGTTTCGGTCGGGCGTAGGCCAAGAAGTTAAGTTCGAAGTCCTTGACAAGCTAGTAAAAGGAGGCGATCGTCCCGATCTTCAGGCCACTGTACTATGTGTGGGCCAGCCCTCTCAGAGTGGTGGGAAACGCTCTGCACATCAAAGCATTAGAAGTTCCATACAGTGCCATCTGGGCACGGAAAGCAGCTACATGGTCCGCTGGGTCGGTGGAGCCGTCGTATGCATCCAAGGAGGGGAGTCGGAAGTTCGGGGGGACTGTCTGATCCTGTATCTCAGGTGTGAATGGAGATCCCTAGTGTGCGTCCTCCCCGAGCTCTCCCCTCGACCTGCGAATCTCTTTCTGCACCTCGTCGAGCCGCTGACTAACAAAGTGTAACTGGGCTCACAGGGAATCTGTGGAATCTGAGGATAATGCCTCGGGTTTCGGGCGGCCTCTCGGGTTTGCTTTCGCTCAGTCCCCGAGCAGGGCCGATCGGTCCTGAGGGGAGGTCGGAAGTTCCTGAGGTGGGGTGCGAGCTCGAACGGGCGGCTCCCGTTGCCGCAACGGTTGTATCACAAGCGGGTGCAGCGGACGAGAAACGAGTGGGATAATGGACTGCACCATACTGGTTAGAGTTCGGACTTAATGAGTGAGGTCCTGAAAGGCCTCAAATGACACGGGCGACGGGCCAGTTGGGACATCGTCGGGCGGTGATAGGCTCGGGTCGTTAAATATCCACTAATAGCGCTCTGAAGTCGTGGCGAGGGGTTCGTCTCGAGGTTCTCCATGTGGGGGTGTTCCCCCAAAGCTTTGATCGGGTGTGACCCCTCAACTGCGAGCTCGTCTGAATCAATTGGACGATCCCCTGACATTCGGGCCCTTCTTCTAGCACCAAAATATTGGTGTAAACTGTTAGGATCAAGAGCACTAAGAGGGGGGGGTGAATTAGTGCAGCGGAAAACTTTCGGCGATTAAAATCGAAAGCTGCGACAAAGATGATTTCGATGTAAAACCAGATTCTTAGACTCCTTTAGCTTAAGATTAAGTGAGATGACGTTAGAGTAAATCTACAAAGGCAGTTTGCAGTTTATGATAAAAATCATAATGCAAGCGCAAATTGAAATGTGATGTTCGTACGATAAAATCGGTTTACGTCTAAACGTCAACTTTAAAGATACTGAACTTTGAGATATGTTTTGTAAATGCACAGAAGGCAGTTTGCAGTTATAATTGGAGTTAAAACGTAAACGTAAACTGCAATATAATGATAGTACGAAAACGCCGATTTACGTCTAAATGCTGATTCGGAAAGATCTGAACTTAGAAACTCGTTCGTAAAAGCGCAGAAGGCAGTAGCTATTTAGGAGGTTTACAGAAATGATAAAGTGCTCAAAGTAAATGCAAACCGAGATTTAGAGTGGTTCGGTCAGCCTTGACCTACTCCACTTTTGGCTTCCTCTACCGACGAGGTCACCGACGCCAACTAGAGGCCTTCCTTCAATAGGCGAAGGCCAACTGCCCTTTTACAGTTTCACTCCTTTTGACGAGCTCAGGAGACAACCCTTACAGAACTTTTCTCTCCTCTCTTTACAACTCAAAACTTGAAGAACAAAGGGAGGAGAACTTTTGAGCTTTTACAACAATTTTGAGCTCTTAGAATCACAGAAAAGATCAAGATTTCGGTGTAGGTCTCTATCTCTTCAGTGCTGAATGGGTGGGGTATTTATAGGCCCTAATCCAGTTCAAATTTGGAGCTCAAAACGATCAAATCCTGGAATTCCGGGATCAGGCGGTTTACCTCTCGATGGGCGGTTGCCCTTTGGCGAGCTTCGAAGATCGAGCCCAGGCGGTTGCACCCTCTGTTAGAGGCGGTTGCACCGAAGTCTGCTTTCGAGGCCTGAGCCCTAGGCGGTGCCACCTCGGACCGGCGGTTGCACCACCGCGAGCTTCAAGACCGAGCTCAGGCGGTGCTACCTCTCTGTCGGGGGGGTTGCCGCCCATCTTGCTCGAAGCCCGAGCCCAGCGGTGCCACCACCCTCTGGCTGGGGCGGTTGCACCCGCCGGTCTCCTGAGGAGACTTAGCCCGGCGGTGCTACCTCCTAGCTTAGGCGGTTGCACCTCTGGTGCAATTAGGGTCGAATGGGTAGCTCCATTCGACCCAATTCGATTTTTTCGGGGGCCCAATTGCCCCAAGATTAAGCTAATGGGATCACCTCTCATTTCCAACTTAATCAATGTGCTAACTACAATTACTTCTAAGACAATTTCTGCAGCTTTGCTTGGTCGTCAATCGCTTCTCCGGTGAGTTTTCGTGAACTTTTCGTCAATCATCCGATGAACCCTCGGTGATGCTCTGCGGACTTCGGCAAACTCCTGGACTTGCGGCGATCCTCTTGGCGAGTTCGGCGAGCGAAAGCCGGCAAGCTTCGGACTTCTCGGATCTATTCCCATGAGAGAACCTCCGACGACTGTCCGAACTTCCGTCGAACTCTCGAACTCCCAACGTGATCATTGACTTGACTCCGACGCAACTCCTGCTGCTTGTCTAACTTTCGTCGTAGTTAATCCTGCACACTTATCTCAATACATAGATTAGACAACAAATGACAATTGACTTCATCATCAAAATCCAAGATTCAACAATCTCCCCCTTTTTGATGATGACAATCAATTGATAATGGAGTTATCCTTAACTCCCCCTGTCTATATACCATAATTGAGATAAGTCAACCTTGAATTCAAGGCCTAAGAATTCAAGCGACATATTGATAAATTATTTCATTTAAACTTATCAATACTCTCATCATGATACCCATCATGATGTATCTCTCTGAGGATGATGTCAAGGCTTGACATCCATCATCAGATTTTATATGATGGTGATTGTAACTATTCATCATGTAGTTGAATATCAACATGTAAAGCTGTGAAGTAATATTTTGATATCATTACATGATGTACACATTTCAAATTTTTGTAAGTTTTGCATTTCTTCACATGGTAAGGTATCAACTCAAGGCATAATGCAAACTATAGCATCTGTTCATATATCTCTTTGTGATGCAAGGATGGCATAATCATAGCATCAGTGTTTATCAATTCATATATTTCTCGGTGATGCAAGCATGGCATAATCATATATTTCTCCCCCTTTGTCATCAACAAAAAGCATGGTAATTGTGATACCAGGAAAATAATCTAAGCAAGCTTATAGAGGAAGACATTATACATAGATTGCTTTGAATACTTCTTCCCCCCTTTTTTGTTATAATCCTTTGTACAAGTAAAGATATTTCAAGATGGAATTCAGGAATCACTTCATCAAATCTATTTCAGAAACATATTTTTCATAAAAGTGTACGAGAAAATCTGATTTATAGCATTCGAATAATGAGATGCATTCGGACAAGATTATGCTACAGATTTTCAAATATAATCATGAAGACAAAACATTTCAACACATGTTATGTAATGGCAATCAAGTGATTTGATCATTCAATAAAGTCCAAAAAAATAGTTTTAACTAGTTTGTCTATTCGGACACATCAACATTCCTAATTCTCTTCTTATGAAATCAATTTGTTCTTCACTTAGAGGTTTTGTAAAAATATCAACTAGTTGATGTTTAGTATCAATAAACTCTATAGTTACGTCATGATTAGTAATATGATCTCGTATAAAGTGATGTCTAATATCAATATGTTTTGTTCTTCAGTGTTGTATAGGATTCTTAGTTAAGCATATTGCACTTGTGTTATTACATTTGATGGAAATATTTTTAAGATTAACTTTGTAATCTTCTAAGGTATTTTTCATCCATACAACTTGTGCACAGCATGCACTAGCTGCAATATATTCAGCTTCGGTTGTTGATAGTGCAACCGAGTTTTGTTTCTTAGATGACCAGGAAACAAGGGCATTTCCTAAAAATTGACATGATCCTGATGTGCTTTTTCTATCTAGTCTACAGCCAGCAAAGTCAGCATCAGCATAAGCAATTAACTCAAAATTCTCTGATTTTGGGTATCATAATCCTAGATTTGTGGTACCATTAAGATATCTAAGTATTCTTTTAACTGATTTGAGATGAGATATCTTAGGGTTTGATTGAAATCTAGCACAAAGTCCTACACTGAACATGATGTCTGGTCTAGTTGCAGTGAGGTAAAGTAAACTTCCTATCATACCCCTATAAGTTTTTTGATTGAAGCTTTCTCCACTTTCATCAATTTCTAACTTAGTGGAGGTGCTCTTAGGAGTGTTAATAGCCTTTGAGTTGTTCATATTGAATTTTTTCAATAAATTCATAGCATATTTAGTTTGACTAATAAAGATGCCATTGCTTAGTTGTTTGATTTGTAAGCCTAAGAAGAATGTTAATTCTCCCATTAAGCTCATTTTGAATTCAAGACTCATAGTTTTAGCAAACGATTCACAAAGAGATTCATTTGTAGAGCCAAAGATAATATCATCAACATAAATCTGAACAATGAGAAAATTATTTTCAAAATTCTTGATGAACAATGTAATATCAACCTTGCCTTTTGTGAAATTATTTTCGATAAGAAAAGAACTAAGTCTCTCATACTAAGCCCTTGGGGCTTGTTTTAAACCATAGAGAGCTTTAGTTAATCTAAACACATGATTAGGGAGGCTATCATTTTCAAATCCAGGAGGTTGTTCAACATAAACTTCTTCGGAAATAAAGCCATTTAGAAAAACGCTTTTAACATCCATTTGAAACAACTTAAAATTATTACTACTAGCGTAGGCAAGGAGCATCCTTATGGCTTCCAATCGAGCCACAGGAGCGAAGGTTTCTTCATAATCGATACCTTCTTCTTGGTTGAAACCTTTGGCCACTAATCTAGCCTTGTTTCTAACCACGATACCATTTTCATCTTGCTTGTTTCTGAAGACCCATTTAGTACCAATAACTAAACGGTCATTTGGCCTAGGAACAAGCTTCCACACCTCATTTCTCTCAAATTGATTCAATTCATCTTGCATTGCGATAATCCATGAATCATCTTTCATAGCTTCGTCAACACATTTGGGTTCAATTTGGGAGAGGAAGGCGGCGTTCGCACAAAAATTTTTAAGAGAAGATTGTGTTTGAACCCCCTTTGATGTGTCTCCTAAGATTAGCTCCTTGGGATGAGCATCTACATACTTCCAATCCTTGGGTAAGGATGTTTCGGAAGTGGATGCATCCAAGTTGCTAGTTAGAGAAGGGGTTTCATTTAAATTCAAGGAATCAAAATTAACATCATCATCAAGATCATTTTTCCTGATTTCGGAATCTTATTGAAAACAACATGAATGGATTCTTCGATAATTAAAGTCCTTTTATTGAAGATACAAAAGGCTTTAGAAACTGAAGAATAACCAAGAAAGATTCCTTCATCGGATTTTGCATCAAATTTTCCTAAGTTATCCTTTTCATTCAAGATAAAACACTTACACCCAAAGACTTTAAAATATGAAACATTGGGTTTTTTGTTATTCCACAACTCATAGGGAGTTTTGGTTAGTAGGGGTCTTACTAAAACTCTATTCAAAATGTAGCATGCAGTATTTACGGCTTCGGCCCAAAAATATTTGGGTCATGGTTCTTGCCATTTATTGTAAATTCCGATTTTTTCTTTCTACTACTCCATTTTGTTGAGGATTTCTAGGAGTAGAGAAATTATGGTTGTATCCATTGAGTTCACAAAATTCCTGGAAATCATGGTTTTGAAATTCACCACCATGGTCACTTCTAATTGATGAAATCATAGAACCTTTCTCATTCTGAACAAGTTTACAAAACTTAGCAAAATATCTAAGGCATTCACTTTTCTGTTTTAAGAAGTAAGTCCATGTGTATCTGCTATAGTCATCCACGATGACGAAGGCGTATTTGCTACCTCCTAGGCTTGATGTAGAGATTGGTCTGAACAAGTCCATATGGATCAATTGTAAGGGCCTAGAGGTGCTTATCTGATTCTTAGATTTGAAACTACCCTTAATTTGTTTTCCTAATTGACAAGCATCACATACATGATCTTTGATGAACTTGATATGAGGAATTCCTCTTACAAGTTCTTTAGATGATATTTGAGTGATTAGTTTCATGCTAGCATGACGTAATCTTCTATGTCATATCTAAGCATCCTCATTCAAAACAGAAAAACACATTTCATTACACAAATCATTGATGTCAATAGTGTATACGTTATTTTGTTTTAATGCAATCATAGATATGTTTTTGTGTGGTTTTTCAATGATGCAAGCATTAGATTCAAATTTGACAATATATCCTTTATCACATAATTGACTAATGCTCAAGAGGTTATGTTTTAAACCATCAACTAACAAAACATCTTCAATAAAGAAGTTGGATTTGTTACCTATGGTTCCTTTGTCAATGATTTTATCCTTGTTGTTGTCTCCGAAGGTGACATAGCCTTCGTCTATGCTAGTGAGCTTAGAGAATTGAGATGGATCTCCGGTCATATGTCTTGAGCATCCACTATCAAGGTACCATCTCTTGCTCCTAGCTTGCGGTGGTTTAGTTTTCTACAAGAAAGGATGATTTTTAGGTACCCATTTGCTTTTGGGTCCCTCACAAATAGATCTAAATTGTCTATCATGTTGCATAGAATTTATCATGGTTCCTTTAGGAACCCAAATCAATTTGTTTGGACTTATTTTCTTGAATGGACAATAATGCGTCTTGTGTCCGAATTTGCAACAGAAGTTACATTTGTCTTGATGTCGAACATGTAAGATGGAGCCTTTTATGAAGGTGGTTGGATTTTGGTGAGGACTTCTCACAAATCCAATTCCACTTCTTTTGGGAACGTGACCCTTGTTTGCAAGGATCATGTTTAATGACTTGCTACTAACCTCGAATTTCTTCAAGGTGTCCTTAAGTAGCATGTTTTCCTTTTGGAAGGTTTCTAGATCATGGCATTTTATGCATGAGCTTAAACTATCATGATGTTCAGCTTTTAACTTATCGAAATTACAAATAAGACTATCATGCTCCTTTTTTAGCAATTTATATTTTCTACTAATAGTCTTACATTCATCAAATAATTCATGGAAAGCATTTAATAATTCATCAAATGATAAATCTGCATCTATTAAATTTGTTACCTCATCTCCGATGGCCATTAAGGTATAATGAGCAACTTGCTCGGTGTTGGACTCCTCTTCTTCGGACGCGCTCGAGTCATCCCATGTTGCTTGAAGCGCCTTCTTCTTTGAAGTTCTCCTTTTGACTTGGGGACAATCACTCTTGTAGTGTCCCGGCTTTTTGCATTCATAGCAAATAACTCGGTCCTTCTTGGGTTCAAGTTTATTTTTTGCATCATTCTTAAACTTGTTTCTTTTAAAGAATTTTTTAAATTTTCTTGTTAGAAGTGCCAAGTCATCATCACAGTCCTCATCACTTGAGTTTTCTCTCAAGTGGCATTCTGAAGTTTCAAGTGCCATATCCTTCCTATTCTTTGGAAGGATGTCTTCTTGCTCTTCATGAGCTTTACAAGTCATTTCGTAGGTCATTAATGACCCGATTAGTTCTTCAAGAGGGAAGTTGCGCAGATCTTTTGCCTCTTGAATAGCAGTGACTTTAGGATCCCAACTCTTAGGAAGGGATCTTAGTATCTTATTTACGAGATCAAAATCCGAAAAGCTTTTTCCGAGTCCTTTTAGACCGTTGACGACATCCGTGAAACAAGTAAACATGTCGCCAATGGTTTCACTCGGTTTCATCCGGAAAAGTTCAAAAGAATGTAACAGCAGATTGATTTTTGACTCTTTCACTCTACTTGTGCCTTCGTGAGTCACTTCGAATGTGTGCCAAATATCAAATGCGGTTTCACAAGTTGAAACGCGATTAAACTCGTTTTTATCAAGCGCACAAAATAAGACATTCATAGCCTTTGCATTAAGAGCGAAAGCCTTCTTCTCCAATTCATTCCAATCGATCATTGGAAGAGAAGACTTTGAAAATCCGTTTTCGACAAGATTCCATAGTTCAAAATCCATAGAAATAAGAAAGATCCTCATTGGTCTTCCAAAGAGGTGTAGTCCGTCCCAATGAACATGGGTGGAAGTGTAATAGAATGCCCTCTTGGTTTCCGGTATGCCATCTCTCTTGGGTTTTAATCCGTTAGAGAGTTAACCTTGCTCTGATACCAATTGTTAGGATCAAGAGCACTAAGAGGGGGGGGTGAATTAGTGCAGCGGAAAACTTTCGGCGATTAAAATCGAAAGCTGCGACAAAGATGATTTCGATGTAAAACCAGATTCTTAGACTCCTTTAGCTTAAGATTAAGTGAGATGACGTTAGAGTAAATCTACAAAGGCAGTTTGCAGTTTATGATAAAAATCAGAATGCAAGCGCAAATTGAAATGTGATGTTCGTACGATAAAATCGGTTTACGTCTAAACGTCAACTTTGAAGATACTGAACTTTGAGATATGTTTTGTAAATGCACAGAAGGCAGTTTGCAGTTATAATTGGAGTTAAAACGTAAACGTAAACTGCAATGTAATGATCGCATGAAAAAACGCCGATTTCGTCTAAATGCTGATTAGGAAAGATCGAACTTAGAAACTTCGTTCGTAAAAGCGTAGAAGGCAGTAGCTATTTAGGAGGTTTGCAGAAATGATAAAGTGCTCAAAGCAAATGCAAACCGAGATTTAGAGTGGTTTGGTCGGCCTTGACCTACTCACTTTTGGCTTCCTCCCACCGACGAGGTCACCGGCGTCAACTAGAGGCCTTCCTTCAATAGGGCGAAGGCCAACTGCCATTTTACAGTTTCACTCCTTTTTGACGGGCTGGAGACAACCCTTACAGAACTTTTCTCTCCTCTCTTTTACAACTCAAAACTTGAAGAACAAAGGGAGGAGAACTTTTGGGCTTTACAACAATTTTGAGCTCTTAGAATCACGAAAAAAGATCAAGATTTGATTGTAGGTCTCTATCTCTTGATCTTTGAATGGGTGGGGTATTTATAGGCCCCAACCCAGTTCAAATTTGGAGCTCAAACGATCAAATCCCGGAATCAGGAGGGATCGGTGGATTACACCTCCTCGATCGGAGCGGTTGCACCGCCTTCGGCAGAGCTTCAAGATCGATCCCGGCGGTTGCACCTCTGTCGTGGGGCGGTTGCACTGCTTGAGTCTAGCTCGGAGACTGAGCCCCAAGCGGTGCCACCTCCTGACTGAGGCGGTTGCACCGCCTACCAGAGCTCGAAGACCGAGCTCAGGCGATGCTACCTCTCTGTCAGGGGAGGTTGTACCGCCCAGTCTTGCTTGAAGACTAAGCCCAAGCGGTGCCACCTCCTAGCTGGGGCGGTTGCACCGCCCAATCTCCTTGGGAGACTTAGTCCAGGCGGTGCTACCTCCTGGCTTGGGCGGTTGCACCTCCTGGTGCAATCAAGGTCCGAATGGGTAGCTCCATTCGGCCCAATTTCGATTTTTCAGGGGCCCAATTGCCCCAAGATTAAGCTAATGGGATCACCTCCCATTTCCAACTTAATCAACGTGCTAACTACAATTACTTCTAAGACAATTTCTGCAGCTTTGCTTCGGTGCGTCAATCGCTTCTTCCCGTGAAGTTTCCGTGAACTTCGTCGATCATCCGATGAACCCTCGGTGATGCTCCTACGGACTTAGGCAAACTCACGGACTTTGCGACGATCCTCTTGGCGAAGTTCCGACGAGCTTTGGCAAGCTTTTGGACTTTCGGATCTGTTCCTTGAGAACCTCCGGACGATCGTCCGAACTTCCGTCGAACTCTCGAACTCCCAACGTGATCATTGACTTGACTCCGGCGTAACTCCTGCTGCTTGTCTAACTTTCATCGTAGTTAATCCTGCACACTTATCTCAACACATAGATTAGACAACAAATGACAATTGACTTCATCATCAAAATCCGAGATTCAACATAAACAACTTTAAGCCGTGGCCCCGGGGCCGACGCGGCTTAGTTCAGGTCCGGATGATGGGGGGTCTTCCTGGGACGACCCTTGAGACTACTGAGGTGGTCAACTACGGTGGTCCGATCGAGACGGGGTCACCGTTTCCTCTAGGAGGGGACTCCTCGCCTGGGCGTTTAGTAGGAGGCCTCCGTCTTCGCACCTGCACATAGGTCGGGTCGGGAGAGCTCGGCCCAACCTCTCCGACGATCAAGTTAGCGAATAGTCGTAGGGGTTTTTTTTGTTATCCTCCCTCCTTTCCTTTTCGGAGCGCGAGGGTTTTTATAGTGAAGGTTACCGTTGCCTGATGTGCCCGCTCGTAGGGAGCAGGATCGTACTTCTGGTAACGTCTGACATCGACGTTGGCGTGACGTGAAGGGTCGAACCTGAGCAGGATATTAATATGTCTCGGTCGACGTTCCGATCTAGGTTGACCAGGTGCTGTCAGGTCAACAGAGGCACGATGCGTCATCTAGGACAGCTGACGTCATCCGAGTCTTATTGTCATTATTACTCTCATCATAATCTCAAAATCATGATTTTAGATATAATATTTTTCTTTGCTAGCCGGTTAATAAATATTATGGGTCGAATATTATAAGTTTCAACCATGCTGATAGGTCATTAAACTCTCTAGCTCATGACCATGTCTTTTTTTTGTTCTAAGGGTACAAGACACTTCTCATTTTAGTTCTTGTGTAGACTTATAAATGAACAGACCATCAGCCTGACACATCGGAAAAGGTTGGTCGCAAGGAATAACGCGGAGCATTTCCCCCCGGTTGACCATGGTCCTCCGTGACTGCAACCACTGCGACTACTTCCACAGTGGGAAACGACGACCTCCAGAGGATAACACCGCCATTGGATCTGTAAAAGCGCTGGCCGCAAGTGACCGACTTCAGCTTCTCGCACGGCTATTGCCGGCACGCGGCTGCCCACAGGTGGGTCTCACTCATCCCAGTCACCCAATGGCCCGCGCGAGGCTTCGTGTCGGCCGTCGGAGAGCCGAGCGAGAAGGTCTGCTCTATTCCTGTCACCGATGGGCCCCACTCTATTCCTCTCGGACTGGTACATTCGGTGGGTTAAAGTCCAAGAATATTTTGGCTCTGTCTTATAAAAGGGCGGCGAAACGACTTCCCCTTCTTTGCTGTTATTCTTCTCGGCTTCTCTCCGCGCCCTTTGCATCTGGATCAAAGAACCCTACCCATCTCCGGATCCCGTCCGGAAATCAAGAAGGCTCCTCGACTGTGTGATTCTGGTTGTATCCGAAGGTGGTAATATTTATCGCGTTTGCTCGATTGCATTGGATCTGGTCTCAGGGTCCTTGATCCGTGGAGAAATGCGATCGAAGCCGAGCTAGGTGGGCCTAGATCTGATTTGTTGGCCGGTTCTCGAATCTTTGATCGCGATTCTGCATATGGTTCTTTTCTTTATCGGCTCGGATTTGTGTCGTCGATAATAGTGGCCGGGATGCGGGTTTTTGCTGTTACTTCTTTTTTTCGATTCTCTGTTTGGTAGCTGAGAAGGAAATTCAAATTATTCTGATGTTTGATTTTGTTTGGGAGCATAAGGAAATCGCTGTTTCGCCACTGCTACGGGTAATATGGAGAAATGAGTTCCACCATTCGATTCGGGGAGTAATATGTTCTGTTCTCTGTGTTCGACCTGGAAATTTGTGAAAAAAAGAAATCATATGAGCAAGTGATATATTTGTTTGGTTAAGTAAATGTTTTTTTTTGGTTTGTTGTGCGTCTAAAGGATTATTTTTTTATTTTTATTTTTCGTGTTCACTTGTTATGACTAATTTTTACCTTCTGTAATGATTGATGATTTTATTATATGCTCTCGTGGTCTCAGGTTTGCTGCTGCTGCTGCTATTGGCCGTGTAGCAGCCAAGTATTGCTTACAAAAGGTCCTCTTTTGAGATGATAAAGAACGGGATGGTAGAATGCAGCGTCTGCCACTCCAAATTTGTCTCACCAAGCCCCAGATCTGTATCAAGGGCATATGATAAGCATAGGAACCATGTATCATCAAAATATCGTGCTCTCAACTTCCTCCTTGTCATGGGCGATTGTATCTTGGTTGGTCTCCAGGTAATTTCGATCAATTTGTCTTCATAATCTCCAGATTTAGTTTAATTTTGGAATACATAACGGTAGAGTGCTTTCATTTTAATCTTCATGGCTCGGTTAGCTTCCGTGTTCATCAAAAGATGCGATTGGATTGTAGATTCTTATCTGTTGACTTATGGCCATTGTCACTACACACATGAATTCAAGCACTGATACATTTTCTGCTTGCGTCCTGATATATAAATTGCCAATGTTCATAGTGCTGAGTTTCTTACACTCTATTGCATTTGCTGGTTCAGTTCCAATAATATTGCACTATATAGTTGCTTCTGGTGTGTTACTTTGAATGCATTTTGACTGGCATTGCATCGATCTGTTTAATGTGACACTTGACCAGATTTTGTGATTTATTGCAGCCTATACTAGTCTATATGTCCAAGGTGGATGGGAAGTTCAAGTTTAGCCCCATCAGTGTAAATTTTTTGACAGAGGTTGCTAAAGTACTCTTTGCCATCATTATGTTATTATTCCAGGTTTGTGTAGTAACCTCATTTCTTATTAGAATTTAATTTATGAGATACTTTTCTCTAAATGTATCTTGTAAATCTCCCCTTTGAGACTGTTACCTTTCTGAAAAAAAAACCTACACGAGGTTGTCTCTAGTTGCATGATCTCATGCTGCCACAAATACGGAAGTTTTTTATCAGCCATCCAAATGTTTTTTGTAAATAAAATCTTGTCTGGACTTGTGTTGTTAAGGAACCTTATGATTGATATCAGATCTAGCAGTTGGTCATAACATTTGTAAAATCTGCATAGTGAGCATAATCATTTTGAGGACTGTGCCAAGGGTTTGGATTGGTACGCAGGCAGTATCTCTACTGTTGTGAGATTGGAAGGAAGAGTGCTATGGATGCATAGCGTCATTATCCTTGAATGTGTTGAGGACCATCCATCAACCATAATGAGAGGCATTATTTAGCTTTTATTTATGTCTTTAAAATATGTTTCTTTCGAAGAAGTCCTTTGCTTTCTCTCCACATGCATAGTTTATAGATATATGATTTGAACATGTGGTAGGAATTTTGCTCTTTCTGTTGTGAAGCTTTATGCCTAATAGATGGTTTGTTATTTGTTCTATTCATCACTTTACAGGCTAGAAGGCAGAAAGTTGGAGAAAAACCCCTTTTGTCAATTTCCACATTTGTACAGGTAATGCCTCTGCATGCTCGAAATTGATGTTATGATCAAGTTTTATATAGTTCATATTTTCTCTTTTGAACTTTTGTTGTGGTCATTCTATTTATGTGAACATTTTTTATTTTGTACATCATGTTGTTATCCATTTTTCAGCAGTTATTATATTCTTTGATAAAATTTATAGCTATGCTGCTTTCCTATATAAAGTTTGTTAGAGACAAGTAAAACAATTATTTCTTTATATAGGGTTTTAATAATATTTAACTTCCTTAGAAGAAAGAAAAACTAAATAAATATTGAAGAGTAATATGGCTCAGTATATTTGGTAATTTCTTGGGGCTTGTTGTCTATAACTTTCCCAAAACTCTTTACTGAGCTGTATCTTTTGGCAAAGTATTTCTTGATCTATAGTATTTGCCAGGTGGACTGGAGTGCTCTAGTAAATGCCTACCAGATGATTAATAGATCATTGTGGATTGCTTTTTTTTTTTTATCGTGCATTGCATTTAACTGAGAAGAAACTGCATATGTGATGCAGTTGTTATTCAGTCTCGCAACAGAAATTTTCCACTGTCCTTGAAGGTTTCCTGTCACTAACTGGGATAACATTTTAGGCTAACAGAAGGTGCTTCCTTTCTGCGTACTTCATGTGCCACATCAGTGGGCTTCAATTTGAGCTTATGCATCCTTGGCAGTCTTTCACACTGCTCATTGCTGACCTTCCTCTCAATTTTCTTGTCCCTTCACTCCCTTTCTTCTACCATATAACAGAAAACTATACGTGTTCAACTTTTGAAGTAGACTCCTGCAAAGGTATCTTTTTTCAAGGAAATGCTACCTGCATTGCACTTAGTCACCAAATGATGTGTCCGAAGTGCCTTAGCTAATGGAACAGGTCCATGTGTTAGGATGAGTATGGATCCAGATATTTCATTTTTTATTCACTAATTTTTGTATGCAGAGGTGAAACATATTTGTGTTGGGTATAGACAGGTAAAATCAAGGTTTGAAATATCGTACCGTATCGGTGTTTCGACATTCGTTCGGTACGGTACGATACTGTATACTGAGCGGTATACCGTTCAGTATATATATATATATATATATATATATATTCCTTCTCTCTCACGGGCGACGTCGCCTTAAAAAGAATTTTAATAAATAAATAAATAAATAAATAAATATATATATATATATATATATATATATATATATATATATATATATATATATATATATATATATATATATATATATCGTCAGTTAACGGGCGGTCCGTGTACCGGTCAGCTGACGGACCGATACGTACCACCCGTACCGGACTGTATTATTCGAAACTGTATACCTTAGGTAAAATAATAATCACTTTTTAAATATTACAGTTTATCAGTCGTATTTTTTAAATTTGTATAAAATCAACTTGGAATCCTAAGGTTGCGTTGATCTTTCTACAACTTTTTACACAACATATCTATTTCCATAATTGTGTATCAATTTCTCCTTATTTTATATTTGTTGGTGTGAGTATCAATGTTGGAGAGGATGTTTAAGAAAGCGTGAAAGAATAGTGATAAATCTGTAGTTAACTTTTTATTCAAATTAATCATTTTATATGCTTGTAAAAAATTGTAGTGAAATAATATTTAAGTTGGAGCATCTATAGATCCTTCATTCTTTGTGCATTGGTTTCAATACCAGGAGTAAGAAAAAGTGGGGAAGGTTGACGACTTGTACTCTTTTATTGTTCAACATTGAGTTTAGATTCTATACTCATGAGAGCTGTCAAGGAATGTAATTCATTGCTTATGCTTGCCTATAATTGAAACTTCCAGTTATGCAGAGAGTATCCAAGAAGATGTCTTATTACTGGAGGTGTTGCAAGCTGAATATCATTTCTTATCTGTTCTTGCTTGCTTTATCTGTTGTTCTTTTTCTGCTCTGTTCTCCTTTATGTTCCGAGCTACTGCATATTCATTAAATTCATAAGATCATTATCAAATTCTTGTCTTTCTACATGATATGCTCATGCTATGATTTGATTTGGAGATTGTGCCACATTTTACAGGCAGCTCGGAATAATGTGCTTCTAGCTGTTCCTGCTCTTCTATATGCAATTAACAACTACCTAAAGTTTATCATGCAGGTATATATCTAGCTTTGTACATTTTGACAAAATTATAACCTACAATTGCCTATGTTTGCTCGTTCTATTGCTAGATTGGAGTGCTTCATATGCTTATGATTGTCTATTTATTAATTTCACTCTCTTTGCAGTTATACTTTAATCCTGCAACTGTGAAAATGTTGAGCAACCTGAAGGTATTGCTTCTATATAAATGTTTAGGCTTTACACTAAGTGATTCTAAACCATTTATATCAAAGTAGTTTTTTAGTGAAGCACTGCTGGAATGATAAGTATTGATTATTGACATTAAATAGAGATAGAGGACATGTTCTCAAAGGAGTTCTCTTTATGTATTTTATATGACGATTTTACAGTGATTTTCCAAGTTGATTTACAGATTTTGGTTGGTAAAACAAGGATAAAAATGTCATATTATTGATACAAATCTCTATGCTCACAAATATATTTGATAGACATGAACATTGTTGACTAGCTCTAAGGACTTTATAAAGCGGAATAGTATATGGTTGTATCTGGTTATATATATGACAGAACAAATGTATTTCTGCAAATTATAATTTTCAGCTAGCTCTCTTTCACATACTGTTGTGTACGATGAAATAAGTTGTTTATTCCAAGGTCTGCCGTACCGGATCATACCGCCCGATACGGGCGGTATGTACCGGTCCGACAGGCCAGCGGTACACGAACTGTCCTGTACCGTACCGAGTACTGTAGCAGTGCACTGTAGTAGTGTAGCAGTGCACTGTAGCAGTACAGTATAGGACTGTAGCAGTGCTACAGTGCTCGGTACCCTGAGTGTACCGCTTGGTACACCTAGGTGTACCGAGCGGTATACCGTACCGTATCGGTACCGAGCCTGGGTCGAAACGCCGGTATGGTACGGTATGGTACGGCGGACCTTGGTTTATTCTTTTATTAACCTATTTAATATTTTTCAATGACTTGATCTTTTATGCTGTGATGATGTATCATATCCTCTTCCATCATTTTCTAGGCTTGTTCATACAAGATTGTGAGAACTGAATTTTATTGAAGCAAATCACTGATAGAGTGTTGCATTTATGCAAATTCTTGTAGGTTTTGGTGATTGCTGTCCTTTTAAAGATCATAATGCGAAGACGATTTTCCATAATTCAAGTAAGTGTCAATTCTGGAATGAGTTGCAATTCATGTGTTATGTACTTTTATGGATGAAAACTAGAAATGTCTAATGTCATCGTAGAAGGAATTTTCAATGTGAAATATGATATGATACTGCTGTAAGTGCTTGATACCAGATGATCTTGTGGGGAGCTTAACCATGAGTCATATAACTCGTTGACGATTGTAATATCATGCATTTGAGCTATAATTGTTTGATATTGTCGTTTAAGTTTCTCATTTATTCTTTTTGTTGATGGGCAGTGGGAGGCTCTTGCACTTTTGCTAATCGGGATAAGCATTAATCAGCTTCGATCACTGCCTGAGGGTTCCACTGCATTGGGTCTTCCTATTACAATGATTGCTTATGTCTATACATTAGTTTTTGTAAGTTTTGTCACTGACACTTATATTCTTTATTTTGTATTGTTTCTTTCAGAGTTTTGCAATAAATCAATTTTTGCTTGTTTCCTCTAATTAGATGGTAATTTTTTTGGGGGAATTTTTCATTTTTTAATAATTGATTGTTGATAATTCATGTCATTTTGATCAGAGCACTTCAGTAATGTTATATTCGTCAATTTACTATATCTTGTTTTTGCATGATATTCAGTTTGAGAGTAGAACTCTAATAATTTGGGTTATGTGAACATCTTAAAGTACAATGGCAAACCATGTCTTGCTATATGATTTTTATGTGTACACAAGTTGTTAGTTCCTTTTTTTTAATCTGCAGGAATGTCAAACAAGTTAAGATGTGAACTTTTGAGCATATGACAAATTCCAGATATGATCCCACGTGGAATTTTAGTGTCGGTGTATCATATTAGTCCATCTAGTAGTTAATATTACCTCATGAAATTTTTCTTAGACAAGGTAAAGGATGGATAACTTGTTATATTATGTTTTGAATGAGTAGCTATCTAGGTGATTGGTGAACCTAGGTGTATGAAGATTCCTATTTGTATAGCTTATATAATCTTGCTCTGTCCTAAATACTCACATTGTATCCTGAAATTGCAGGTTACTGTTCCATCAATGGCTTCTGTTTACAATGAATATGCTTTAAAAAGTCAATTTGAGACAAGTATCTACCTTCAGGTGACTCTTTACAATTGAATGTAGTCTTGCTGATCTCATTTTCAGTAAATGAGTAGCTTAAGGAGGATTGTCATATTGCCTTTAGCATATGTTTTCTCTCTGCAAGTTTACTTGCATAATATTATGCTTATTTGAAGGCCATATTTTCATTTTATAACTCATTTTTGCAGAACTTATTTTTATATGGTTATGGAGCAATATTCAACTTTTTGGGCATTGTTGGGACTGCCATTTTCAAAGGTGCATATTTTTAGTATTGCTGCTTGAAACGTATGCTTAACATATGACAGTCTATAGACTCTATACACAGAGTTGGTATGCTATTTCTGATCAGTGCTTTAAATTACTTGAACAGACTACTTGTGATGACATCAGTTTGGTCCTTGCTGCGCTAGTGTATTCTTTGGATTCGAATTGAGATATATAGTTCCTGTACAGGTCATGCTAACAAAGTTTATGTGCTTTGTTGTTCCAGTTCATTACAGTGTTTCTTGGACAACTTGGTTCTCCCCTGTTTTCTTTCCCTTCTTATGTTTTTTTTACATTAAAGACGATCGTAATAACACAACTTCTAGCCTGGCATGCTAAAAAAGAAATGGCACCATCTGAGGTTTGGAGAAAGAAGAAAGCTGGAGCTTGAAAGTGATAAATCCCTGAGATTGGAAATCCATCATATTTTTTTAAAGCTATATCTTTGAATAAAACACATAAGAAGATTGAAGAACTTAACCAGAAACTTCTTGGCAATATGCTATACCAGGTTAACAACCATCAAAATTTCAAGCACTAAAGGAATCTTCTCTGTAGAAGTTTCAGCTACTTCAATGGAGTATTTACTAGGAATAGCAAGTAAATATTTTTACAAACGGATGTTTTGTGCTGAGTTTCTCTACTTCTGATGTTAAATATCTCTAGATCTTTTGTCGTTACTCATTATAGGCTCGCATAAAACAAGTTAAGTCTGATAGTTCAAAAGGAATATAGCTAGCCATAAATCAAAAGGTTGTGATAGTTATTATTTTGCAGAGCACCATTGCTTGCAAAGGCACAAATTAGATGAAGAATCTGAAGGGGAACAAGTTGTGAGGTTATTGCGTAGGTCAAATAGTTAAGGAACTAAATGAAATGTGGATAGATCATCTTTCTCTGAACTGAGAGAGAACCTTGGTACAAAGAGTGATCAGTATTTGAGTTACAGAAACAATCTTTCCAATTGTAGGGTAAGGGCTGTGTGCATTGTCCCTTCTCATATCTTATTGGTGGGAGTCTCGTGCACTGGGTTTACCTTGAGCTATGAAGTTTCTCTATATTTTCTTTGTATAATCATGCCAATGCAAAAGGGGCTAATGTAGATGAATAAACAAGAAAAGAGAGTCCCTTTCCTTTTTTTCTTTTTTCATTTTTTGCCGAGATAGCACTTGAGTGGTAATTGAAGTTTTTGGTAACACTTTTGATGTGTAGTTGTGTACATTGTCCCTCCCCGGGCTTCATTGACGCGAGCATCTTGGGTTTCCTTTTTGGATTTTTAGGACTCTGAAGAACCTTTATGACTTTTCTATACGATAATGCTAAAGCAAAAAGGGCAAGCTTATGTGAATTGACAAAGAAAAGATGAGAGTTCCATTCCATTTTTTTTCTTTTTTTCTGTTTTGCTGATAGAGTACTTAAGAAGTAAGCAAAGCTTTGGGTGCCACTTATGATGCATGCACTAATGGGAAATTTTATGATTTGCCCCACTGAAAATTCTGCAATACAATCTTTGTGACATTGGTGTAGGATCCAGATGTCAATAGAAACTTTCCAGGCATTGGCATAAAAAAATCTTAGAGACTTGATTGACCGTTTGGTGATTCTGTTTAAGCCATAAATATTTCACCAGCTGCTTGTTTTCCTGTAAAAGCTGCAACTTTATTGTTGTTCTTATATTTGAATTATTTGCATCTACACATTAAGGCTCAATTTATGGGGGCTTTGAAGGTTTACTCCCTGGATTTGTAATTTTTATAGTACTTATTTTGTCTTGGATTTATGATCAGAGATCTACCCTCTCATCATTCCTCTTTGGTCTTCAACCACTTATATACCCTTCAGTCAATGCATCTCCTTCTCGCATATTTGTATGCTTATGTCTAAAAGATCCTAAAAGCAGGGAAAAATGCACATCATGGTTTCACGTTTCAACTTTCAAATACCATTTGGTATGTACTGTATGGACGATTAATTATAGGTCCGAGCAAGGACCAGTAACGAAGCATATGGTTGAGTACTGGTCAGTACAGGTGATATTGGATGGTACAGACTAGTCTACTGCCTGGTATTCGGATACCATACTACTATAGTAAATTACTGAAACCAGTACTATGTCTGAGATTTAAATTCTTGATGTAGTAATATTATGGTGTACTGTAGTACTTGAATTAGTTTTAACCCAATATGCCATCACACACAAGGAACTTGATTGCATCAAACGCCAACACTTGTGTATTCATATAAGCATGGCACCTCCTGTCTGGATTTGTACTGAATCTCGCTGCAATCTGTCCAAGACTCCAAATGGCCTTATGCATAGACACGTACAGAAATTGAAATAAATACTTTGAAGATACTTATGGTTCACTTCATATTTATGTTATATTTGTTATTTATCAACTTTTCCTTATAATTCAGAGTCACAGACATACAGGTTTGTGTCTGTTACTACATGTACTTTTTTTTGTTCGATTAATTCTCCTAACTCAGTCCTGTTCATGTTTTCTCTCTATTACATATACATGTGCACCTTTGTTCATGACACATACAATTGCATATAGATGTATTATATGGACCAAAACAGCCTATTTAGTCAATCAGTAATAGATATTAGTGATTTTGTGTCTTGTCATTTTATCTGATGGTTTTGTTGATTGTTTATGGTGATGTATATGACTATATGTTTTAAGGTCTGTGCATACTCTCTGCAGTTTCTGATGCCCTTTACTGGAGATAATAATTATTCTTTGATTTCATATTCTCAAACTTTGACAGGACCTGGTAGCTTCAATATTCTTGAAGGGCATTCAAAAGCTACAATGTTTCTGATTTGCAACAATGCATCACAGGGCATACTTTCATCGTTCTTTTTCAAATATGCTGGTAAATTGGAACAAATGCTGTGTTTCTTGTGTTGCTTACCAATGACTGAACACCCTTATTTCTCTTTCCCAAATATTTTGGGGCTTTTTTGTTTTATAATCTTAATCCTATGTCACTCATGGTTCTTGCAGACACAATCTTGAAAAAATATTCATCCACCGTTGCTACAATTTTTACTGGCATCGCGTCTGCTGCTTTATTTGGTCATACATTGACCGTGAACTTTATCTTGGGGATCTCCATAGTCTTTATATCTATGCACCAGGTATTTGCCCAATGTGTCTTAAGAATTAAGATTATTGCAGCCATTCATTTCCTTGACAACCTTGACATTTTTTCTCTCAGTTCTTCTCCCCCATGGCCAAAGTCAAAGATGAGACACAAGTTGGAAAATTAGAAATGATAGAAGCTCAACATCCAAGGTGCATCCTTCCGTTTTTGATCTATTTTTAGAATAATGTTCACCTTAGCAGCAGTTTAATCTAAGAGGGTTCCATTGATCACTTCTTTAAGTACTTTCGATATTTCCCTTTTTCTTTTTAATGTGTTAAGGGATGTCCTGCTCAGTAATGGTCGTAATGCAAGTGATTAACAAGTTGGCCTACCCACTAAGTTGTTTTGGGAAATAATACTTTATATTGAATTCGAGTTAGTCTCAGATTTTGAATTTCTTTTTAAAAGAGAAATCCTGGATGCCAAATGTACATCTTTTAGATTGCCTTTATCTGAATAGGATGCTATTCGCTGTAAATTCATTTTTGTAATATGGTTTGTCTCCACTTTCAGGTCAAAGGATGCTTCTTTCATAAACATGGCTGCTGGTGCTGCTGAAGATGTAAGACAATCATGCGCTCATATATATATATGTGTGTGTGTGTGTATATATATATATATATGTATATATATATATATGTATGCATATATAATACATATGTATATGTATATGTGTGTGTGTATATATATATATATATATATATATATCCCACTTAGTTGTTAATTATAAATTAGAATATCCTTGCACATCATATTTTCTTCCTTTCAGGTAAATCATCGCACTGGACATGATGAGAGACAATCACTTTTGCCTATCTGATGTTATATTTTAGGTATCACTTCAATCCTCAAGAACTTTTGAACTTGGTGCTTTGTCGATAACTAAGATACTTTCTATTGAATCTACAATCTTTCCATGGACTCCTAGAAATTTTTAATTTTTTTTTCATTCTTCTTGGATCATTTTTTAAATTATATCATATTGACATTTACATGATTACTGGTCTTTAGGTTTCTAAGCATGTCATATGTGTGATCAGTAAGATGAAGATGCATGTTAGTGAGATAATCAAATTATTTTGATAAATTTATGTTCCATTCATGCAAATTATTCATCTTATCTTAAAAGAAAGATTGTACAAGTTCATACTCTGAACAAATATTCATGTAGGAACATATGTGTAGCATATATATTGTATCACTTGGGATTTCAATATATATCTTGTACTTGTAAGGCTGGTTGATTTGACAAATGACTATATTTCTTCACATGCTTTTAGAATCGCACTTCAAGAGTTAGGGTATGCTTAAATGCTAATTTTCCAAGAATGCTAATAGTATGAAGCTTCGGTTATGTATTGGCTAACTCGAAAAGTGACAAGATTTCATCATCCTACTGCCTAGGCTTTAATCCAAATCCATTGCTTGGATTACTTAGGCTATTTGACGACTAACATGGAAACAATGAAAGGAGGAAGAAATCAGAGGTCTTAACATTTTCACAATAAACAGAATGAGTTTGCTAGACCGAAATGGATGGAAAGCTTTTTTGCAACAAACTCTTAGTTTATGTGCATGGCTAAGGACCTCAGTTTACATGGCAGTCTTTAGAAGTATCACTGTCAGGGAGCATATACATCTTGTTACTTGAGTATTCTCCTAACCATACTGTATACAGAAGCATCGTTTATTCATGACTATCTGGATTGAAAATATCACCTAGTAACATATAATATGATGGTTATATGAAACTGCACTTCTTTGCATTTAGGCGGAGAATACCTTCATTGGTGAGACATGTAAAGCACCTTATAGGTAAGCCATTTACATTTTTGCAACCGTCTTTAGTACCTAGATTAAATTCAGAACTGATCATGATTGTAGCATTTTTATTTGGCAATGGATTACTACCGCAGGTATACTGTGGAGGGGTTCTTTTTATTGACCTAGAATGCAGCTGAGCCACCAACTGGAGGCAATAATCATTAGCAAAGTATAAAACAGAGAAGGAAATATAGTCTTTATTTTGGCATGCCACGGATAAGCTTGTTTCTTCACACTCGGCTTCATCTGCGAGAGAAAGAACGAAGGTAGCCACCATAGTCTAAAAGTGTAGGGATAAAATGAATAAAAAATGAACAGGTGGATCCTTTTTAACATTCAAGAACTAGATTTTCCTAACAAAGGTTTTCTCTCTCTCTCTCTCTCTCTCTCTCTCTCTCTCTCTCTCTCTCTCTCTCTCTCTTTGTGTTACATTATTCAGGCATCCTCATATATATTGTCCTTTCAAAACTTGGAAAGCATGTTTTCCTATTCTTTCAATTGATTAATTATTCTTTTTTATGCCAATACCTATGTTTGCTCATTCACATTTTTCTTTCAGTAAAGTCATCCATAGAAATTAATAGTCTTAATGACACTTGACAAGTTTGGCTTTGTTGTAACAAATCATGGTTGTGAATTTGCATTTGCCATGGAGGAAGAAAAATCACTCCATGGACAGATCTCAAAGTGGGAGCGTCATGTTCTTATAGTGCTACAAATTGTTGGTACATGAAACATCTAAAAGAACAATCTTTTAGATGGGGGAAGAGAGCGTTTTCGAAGACCTTTTTAATATTCCAATCAATAACAAGCTTTTCTCAATATTATTACACGTCCGAAATAAAAAGAAGATTCCCTGATGTTACCAAAAATAAAGAAGAATATCTCGAACAACAGTAATAGAACCTAAAACAATTGAATGCAATATAAAGCTTCATCGAGAAGGCCACTACGAACATGAAATCGATCATTAGTCGAAAGAACATATACATTTTTCCCATTTTATGTTACATATACATATACTCGAAAATTCAGTAAAATATACATTCCCCCCTTCAACTTTGTGGGATCCAAATCCTGGGAGAAATAAACTCTCTCAACATAGACACCGAATGAACATTTTCATGAGCAGGGTGGCTATCTTAGAACACACTTGTGTATGAGGCAAATTTAAGACATTGGTTTCTGATGAGGGAAATAATGGCGACAAGACTGGGGCTGACGTCACCTATCCCATCACGCCTCAGCACTTGGTCCAACTGGTCAACATGTTGACCGAGGCACATTAAACATCTTGCAAAAGTCAAGTCTAACACGTTGACCGAGGCACATCAAGCAGAATACTCCCCTATAAATACCCTCTCATTCGTTGGAAGAGGGGGACGGGAGGGAGGCACACTCACACTCCACACTTCTATGGAGGCATCTCCTCCTCCTCCAAAAACCCCCTCCACATCGCTAACTTGGCCGCCGGAGGGGGGGCCGAGCGCTCTACCGGCCCGTGTCGTGTGAGTGCGAGGCGGTGTCGCCTCTTCCAGGCGTTGCGACGGAGCTTCCTCCCGACCCGACCTGCCGAACCGAAGCTGCCGACCCGAACCACCGTGCACGGTCGCCGGGAGACCCCGAGGAGCGCCCCCACGAAGATCACCGCCTTCCGGACCCAACCAAGCCACGACGACGCCCGACGCTTACGGCTTAAATAGGTGCTTGCCGCCATCAGTTGGCGCTAGAAGGAGGGCCCGAAATGACGGTGACGTTAGCCTTCTCTTGGGTTGCTCGACTGCAGCCGACCTGCACCAAGAAGAACGACTTCGGGGCTGGTCTCGACTCCCTCGGTCCATCGCCGCCTGCGGCCCCTCGTCCCCATGCGCGAAGAACGCTGCTGCCAGCTAACACGCTGCCTCGGCTTCCGGCCTCATGCGCAGCCAACATGCTGCAGCCATCACGCTGCCTCGACCCCTCGGTCCCACGACGCGACCGACCTGCGGCGCGTCGCGGCGTCGCGGCCACCCGCGCGCCTCGACCCCCCGACCCCATCGCTGGGCGACCATAAGGCCTCGGCTGACCGCGCAACCTGCTGCCTCGGCGACCCATGCGCGGCCATCCTGCGTCGCGCGCTCTCGGCCTCACACTCGCTGGAGACCCACCTCGGTGTGATAGCCTTTATCGCTTTACGCCGAAAGCACCTCGCCACACACCGCCGAGACCCACCTTTGGTGATGCCTTTATCCGGCTTACGCCGAAAGCACCTCGGCCACACATCGCCGAGATCCACCTCGGTTGCTGTTTATCCGCGTGGTTGTTATTTTGCTCGCGAGATGGCCCTCGCGACCATGCTCGCTCGGTTACCGCTGTTGTCAGGTTACTCGGCCGATGGTTCTTCGGGACCATCGCCATGCGCTGTCGGCCCACTGCTGTTGTCGTGCTATTTCGGTCGATGCCCTTTTGTAACCACGCCATCGCGGTCAGTCAGCCCGCTGCGTGGTGCTACTGGTCGTCGATGGTTCTCGCGAACACGCCTGGCGATCGCGCTGGCCGTCGTGCTCCTCGGCTCTTCGGCTTTACGCCACCCGAGACAACACCTGCGCAGCCCCAGCCCGCCCGCGCCGTGTTCCTTGGCCCCATGTTCCCGAGACAGACGTGCGCGGCCTGCCCGCCTGCGTCGTGCTCCTTGGCCCCATGTTCCCGAGACAGA
Source organism: Musa schizocarpa (assembly GCA_900464855.2). Lineage (NCBI taxonomy): Eukaryota > Viridiplantae > Streptophyta > Magnoliopsida > Zingiberales > Musaceae > Musa > Musa schizocarpa. The sequence goes on along the minus strand of LS990925.1, from coordinate 9,426,630 downwards.
CGTGCGCGGCCTGCCCGCCTGCGTCGTGCTCCTTGGCCCCATGTTCCCGAGACAGACGTGCGCAGCCTACCCGCCTGCGTCGTGCTCCTTGGCCCCATGTTCCCGAGACACACCGGCGCGGTCGGCCCTTCTGCGCCGAGCCCACATCAGCGCGGCTTGCCCGCCTGCGTCATACTCCTCGGCAACATGTTGCCCGAGACCACCTCGATCGGCTTGCCCGACGAAGTTGTGTTCTCGGCTACGTGTCGATCGAGACACGCCCATGCGACACGCGCTTTGCTCGCCGTGCTCCTCTGGTTCATAGTCCGAAGTCACTCCAGTTCGACCACCGACTTGCGACTCGTCGGCTTGGCTCATAGCCCGAGTCGCTCCAATTCGACCTCCGACTTGCGACTCGCCGGCTCGGCCCGTCACCCAAGACACGCCTACGCAGTTTGCCCGCTTGATCGTGCTCCTCGCCCACACGTTGTCCAAGACCGCGACCTGCTCGCCGCCTTCCCGATTGAGATGTGATCATCGGTCGACGTCGCCTATAACCCAAGACACACCCGCTGCCTCCGTCTCCGTCGTGCGTGTGTTTCCTTGTGCATATAGCCCGAAGTCGCCTCGGTTCGATCTCCGGACTTGCGACTTCACGGCCGCTCATAATAGCCCGAAGTCGCTTCCAGTTCGATCTTCGACTTGCGACTTCGCCGGCTCGATCAGTAGTCCTAGCCGCCCGGTTCATTTCCCGATTTTGCGGTTCGGCGATCCAGTCATGTTATTTAGTCGCTCCAGTTGGTCTCCGACTTGCGGCTCGTCAGATCGATCGATCGTGATCCCGAGAGCTGCCCCGGGATTCATTTCCGACTTGCGGCTCGGCGATCCAGTCATGTTACGAGTCGCTCCAGTTCGGTCTCCGACTTGCGGCTCGTCAGTTCGATCATATCCCGAGCCGCCCCAGTTCATTTCCCGACTTGCGGCTCGGCGATCCAATCATGTTACGAGTCGCTCCAGTTCGGTCTCCGACTTGCGGCTCGCCGGCCCAAACCATAGCCCGAGTCGCTCCAGTTCGATCTCCGACTTGCGACTCACCGCCCAACCTGTCCAACGCCTTTATGTTCTCGGCCCATTCTCCCGAAATTGTGTCCGCATCGCCCCATTTTGAAGACGGTTATGCATCGGACTCCCTTTGCGTGACAACCGACGATAGCTCTTTCGGGGAATATGATGAGGGAAATAATGGCTAACAAGATCGGGCCGACGCCACCTATCCCATCACGCCCAAAGATTTGGTCCAACCGGGTCAACACGTTGACCGAGGCACATTAAACATCCTGCAAAGGTCAAGTCCAACACGCGACCCGAGGCACATCAGAATACTCCCTATAAATACCCTCTCATTCGTTGGAAGAGGGGGGGCGGGAGGGAGGCACACTCACACTCCACACTTCTATGGAGGCATCTCCTCCTCCTCCAAAACCCCTCCACATCGCTAACTTGGTCGCCGGAGGGTCGGGCCGGCAGCCGCACGACCGGTGTGCGCGAGACGGTGTCGCCTCTTCCAGCGCTATGACGAGCTTCCTCCCGACCCGACCGGCCGAACCGAAGGCTGCCGACCAACCACCGCGGTACACGGCCGCCAGAGACCCCGAGGGCGCTTCCCGAAGATCACCGCCTTCCGGACCCAAACCAAGCCGCAACGGCCCCGACGCCACGGCTTAAATAGGTGCTTGCCGCATCAGTTTCCTTGGTCAATTTAAAGCTTTTAAGCTATGGCTTAGAACAGAAGCTGTGAGCAACTCCCATTAAAGAAGAAACCATTTGTTTAAGAGCAGTGTTGACAGGTGAAGAAGGCACAGCAAATGAAGGTAAGCTTCGAAGGAAACTACTTCCATGAGTGCCAGTTATAACACAGCTTGAGACGAGATAAGATGATGAGCCTTCCAAAAGAAATTTTGTTACCTTCAAATGTGATGCTGTCCGCACCTGTTTAAGCCATAACCTCAGGGTGGCACGGCTTGGTTCAGGGGTACGAATGTCGAGAATCACTGGTAGAGCTTCTTGGCGCCTTTTGGGGAAGCGCCCGGGGTCGCCTGGTTGTGGCGCGGTCTCCAGAGTGGGCTAGTTGCAGCGTCCCGGCACAACAGCCGCCGTGTACCTGCACGAAGGTCGGACCGTAACTTCGGCCCGACCCCTCCGACGGTCTAGTTAGTGGACGATGAGGGGATGCTTCTTCCAAGTGTTTTTTCTCCCCTCTAACCTTCGGGGCTCACGACTCTTTATAGTTTGGGTCTGATATTACCTGATGTTCCTGCCTGTCAGAGCAGCGTTGTGCCTCTGGCTGGATTTCATATCGCCATTAGGGTTGCGTGGCGGACCATCCTGTCACAGGGTATGGGCGACCTCGGTCGTCGCTTCCTGCATTTGGGCGAGCGTGCAGGGTATGGGCGACGGAGCCGCTGGCTAAGGGAGGGGGTGACGTTGGCGACGTTGGATCAGCGTTAATGCTCGTTCACTTGGGCAGGGCGTGAGCTACGCGTAGATGACGTCGTGGCATGTCGCGTTGTCATTACTCCCTGAGGGGAGTCACTTCGATTGTCGGACCATGGGGTGGCTGGCGTCATAGTCTGTGTCCCCGTTGACTCTATGGTGACTTCCCCTATCACTTCCCCCCCCCCTTCAGGCGGAGGTGTATTGCATTGGTTTTCTAGAGTTTATGAGGGGCGTTCTCGTGTAATGTTTGACAAACCATAAGTCTTAGAAAATAGTGACCCATAATGACCGGGTCGACGAGTCGTAAGTCGGGAACCGAACTGTAACGACTCGTAATGACTGGATCGGCGAGTCGCAAGTCGGGAACCGAACTGGAGCGACTAATGACTGGATCGATGAGTCGCAAGTCGGAAAACGAACTGGAGCGACTCATGACTGGATCGACGAGTCGCAAGTCGGGAACCGAACTGGAGCGACTAATGACTGGATCGACGAGTCGCAAGTCGGGAAACGAACTGGAGCGACTAATGACTGGATCGGCTAGTCGCAAGTCGGGAACCGAACTGGAGCGACTAATGACTGGATCGACGAGTCGCAAGTCGGGAACCGAACTGGAGCGACTAATGACCGGATCGACGAGTCGCAAGTCGGGACCGAACTGGAGCGACTAATGACTGGATCGGCTAGTCGCAAGTCGGGAACCGAACTGGAGCGACTAATGACTGGATCGACGAGTCGCAAGTCGGGAACCGAACTGGAGCGACTAATGACCGGATCGACGAGTCGCAAGTCGGGAACCGAACTGGAGCGACTAATGACTGGATCAGCGAGTCGCAAGTCGGGAACCGAACTGGAGCGACTCCAAATGACTGGATCGACGAGTCGCAAGTCGGGAACCGAACTGGAGCGACTCCAAATGACTGGATCGATGAGTCGCAAGTCGGGAACCGAACTGGAGCGACTCCAAATGACTGGATCGACGAGTCGCAAGTCGGGAACCGAATCGAGCGACTCGTGATGTTCGTGATGTTGCCTCGCGTTGGCCAGGCCCAAAGGTGCGAAGCTGTTGTGATTGGGAGACACTTTGCCCTGCTGTCTTCCAAAGGCGGGAGCACGAGTGTCTTAAGTGGGCTGTGCGGCGCTACGCGCCACGTGGCACCTCGAGAGGGGTGGCGTAGCTCCTGGGTATCAGGCGTGGCTCCTGGGGATCAGGCATGGCTGGGCAGGGATCAGGCGTTGCTCCTTTCTCGAGAAGCCTGACCGTCGCCTTCGGTTTATTTTATATGAGCTTCCCCCAAAGGGGTTTCCTGACGCCGCTTCGGTGGCCGTCATTTCGTCGGTCGCCGCCGCTGCCCTTTTTTTTCTCGTCCTTGACTCAGGCCTTTCCCCGTCGTCTTGAGGTTAGGATGTCTTCGTCTTCCTCCTCCTCTTCTCCATCCTCTACCTCTTCTTCCGAGGGCCCCGGGGTCAGGCATTTGTCTCCGGGGGGCGTACCCCTAGAAGTGGGGGGAAGTTCTGCCCTGCTTGCGAGCCTCAAGCTGCGGCACGACGTTGAGTCGGTGGTGACAGAGGAGCTTTTGGGGGAGCTCCGGGTTTGCTACTGTATCCCGGAGAGTTATGGCTTGTCAGCCCCTCGTCCGGACCAACGGCCGTATGATGAGTTCCCTCAAGGGTTCGGGCTGACAGTGAGTGCTCTTGAGGCGGGGTTGCGGTTTCCGCTCCATCCTGTGATCGAGGACTGCCTCCGCACCTGGGGCATATCGCCGTCTCAAATGGCGCCTAATTCCTGGCGGTACTTGGTCGTCTTCCTTGGGGAGTATAGTATGGCTAGGATAGAACCATCCAAGGCTCTGTTTCTGGCCTGCTTTCGGTTGCGTAGGGGTCGGGGTGGGTACTATTTGGCCGCTCGTAGTGGGTTCAGGATCAGTGGCGCCCCTTCCAATAATAAAGGCTGGAAGAGTCGCTTCTTCTTTGTCAGTTGCAGTCGGGGGTGGGGCTTCAGCACCGGATGGACCTCCCGTACGGTCGACAACGTCCTCCCGCTGCTTTCGGGCAGAGAGTCGGCGGATGTAGATCGTTTGAGGGGTATCCTGTCCTCTTCTCGGGCGATCAAAGAGATGACCGAGGAGTGGCTGGCCGACGTAGGGTTGAGCCCGGTTGCTGGGGGTATGGTTGTCTTCATGTCGTATGTTCCTTCCCCGTTGTCTCAAGTTATCTGACCGATCGGTTCTCCTTTTGCAGGGATGGTGAACTTTCAATCTGTGAAGAAGGCATCGCACTCCCGACCGACCGCGTCTCAGCCTCAGGGTGGCGCGGGCTTCAGCGATGTCCCAAAGAGGGGCGCGGCCGAGGGTGCGCCTTCTTCGCCGAACGCGAGTCGGCCGACAAAAAAATTGAAGACTGCAGTCAGGAAGGTGTCCGCGCGTTCGGCCGCTGGAGAGCGCGGCGACACGGAGTTGACGGGGACCATCCCGTCAGGAGGCACTTCGGGAGGTGCCAAAGGAAAGGAGGCGATCGGGCCAGCTGGTGGTGACCCAACTCAAGGGGTGTCGGCACGCCCGAAGTCGATGCGGGACCTGTGCCGTGTCAGCCAGTTGGGAGGTGAGGAGTATCAGGCCCCGATCATGACCAACCTCCCTACTGGCGCAGCGGGAGCCTCCTATGTCCCTCGGTGGCCCGAGCTTAAGGCATACAGCAAAATTTGGGCCGATGGATCGACGTCCCAGGAGTTTATCCGGGGGGCACTTCACCCGGCCGCTAATAAAGAACTTTACTTTGTTCCACCTGAGGTCTTGGCGGTCGGGCAACAAATCTTTGGTGTGGGTGAGTGGTAACCCGGCTTCTTTTGTCCGGTCGGGTACTTTAGGTGTTGATATTGTCCGGGTGTAGGGTCAACACTACGCCATGGCGCCGATCGACCGAAGTTCTTGACGTCAGGCGGGTTGATCGAAGCGACAATCGAAAGCACCAACGCCGCTTTCGCCGCCTCGAGAATCAAGAGCCGGACAGTCGTTTGTCCGGAGGGTGGCGGCGGCCGAGCAGCGGCCAATGTGGGCATTGGGTTTAAGAGGCTGCGCTGAAAGGGCGAAGTTGGAGAAGAGCGTGCTCGCGCCCGAACGCTGGACGATGAGCTCCGAACGCTCTCCAATGACATCGAGTCCGCCCGATCAGCTGCTTAGGCGGTCGAGCCAGCTTTGAAGGAGGAACAACAGGCTCTGCCTGAGCGGACGAAGAGGGCTGTCACTGAGTACGAGGCATCGGCCGGGTTCGAGCGCGGCCTGGTGAGGTCCGGGCGGGCGACGTATGAGTTCGGGTACCGAGTGGCTTGTGCTCGCGCCCGCTCAAGTCATCCGGAGTGGGAGCTGGAGTCGGACCCCTTTGCCGGACCACCCCCGCAGATGAGGCGGTGGACATGGCGAGCGCCCTTTTGATGACGGGGCCCGAGACGCCCCCTCCGAATTGACTTGTATTTCTTTTTTGCTTTTGGTTGGGTTGTCTTTCGGGTCTTTGTACCGCCTACCCAATGTTTGTATAGATGCTTCATATTGGATATGTTTTACTCCGGTTTTTTGTCTCGTGGGTCTATCGTGATACATGCCTTTGTTTGGTTCTTCCTTACGGGTAGAATTTCTTCAGATTTACTGCATTCCAGGTCCTCGGGAGGCGGTTCCCTTCCATAGTTTCGAGTTGGTAGGTTCCTTCTCGGACCATATCGTAGACTCTGTACGGGCCCTCCCAGTTGGGTGCAAGCTTGCCTCCCGCCCGGGTCGGGTCGGTTACCTCTGCCTTGCGGAGGACGAGGTCTCTGATTTTGATTGGGCGAGGGCGGACTCTTCGGTTGTACACCCGTGCCATGGCCTTTTTATAAGCCAGGGTGCGTAGGTGGGCCACGGTCCTCCTTTCCCCGAGGAGGTCTAAGTGCGCTCTCAGGCCTTCCTCGGAACCATCTTGTTCGTAACCCGAGGTGCGAAAAGTTGGGAATACCATTTCGGGCGGGAGGACTGCTTCGTCCCCAATGCAAGGCTGAATGGGGATTCGCCTGAAGCCGCCTTTGAGTCGTCCAGATTGCCCATAGGGACTTCGGCAGCTGTCTACCCAAGTTCGCGGCGGCCGAGACTCTCCTCCCCGAGGCCCTCTAGAATCGCCCGATTCATTACCTCGGCTTGTCCGTTGGTCCGGGGTTGTGCCACCGAGCTAAACTTCAATTGTATCCCATACGACGCCAAGAAGCTTTGAACTTGGCGTTGTTGAACTGGGCCCCATTGTCGCGATAATGGCCTCGAATCCCTAACCGAAAGTGATGATGTTCTTCCACGTAAAGCTTTAGACTTGCTTTCGGTGATGGAGGCCAAGGGTTCGGCTTCAACCCATTTTTGTGAAATAATCAACCCCGACAATGAGGCGCCGTTGTTCTGAAGCCGGAGGAAAAGGGCCGAGGAGGTCCAGTCCCCACGGGCGAAGGGCTGCGACTTCCATCAGCCGAGAGGGACCCGGCCGATGTTAGAATCGAGCGTGCCTCTGGCACGGTTGGCATTGTTGTACGTATGATGCAGCATCTTGGCGCATCGTTGGCCAGTAGTACCCTTGTCGGAGGGCCTTGAAGGCCAAGGTTCGACCTCCGATGTGCTCCCCGCAAATTCCCTCGTGAAGCTCGGTGAGGACGGTATCGGCCTCGGGTGGTGCGAGGCAGAGCAAGAGGGGCTGTGAGAAACCTGTTGGGAAATCACTGTGGGGGCGACATCATATGCGCAGCGGAAGAACAAGAAAACAAAAATCCCCGATTCCCAAAAAGATGTTCGTCGTCGTGCAAAGATTGGCAAAAAAAAAAATCCAAAAAACACAAAACTGCGCGATAGAGATTGTGTTACCTAGGGAGATCAGATATCCCTGTTTCCTTGCAGATCCTTAGGAGAGGGTGAAGGAGGTCAAGCTGCCCTCCTCTCTAGCGGTGATCCCACAAAGAGGGTAGCGACCTAACCCTCCTCAAAAAACTCCGTGCCTCTAAGGTGGAGAGGGAGAGGAGAATAGGAAGGGCAAGCAAAGACTCTAGCCTATGAGGGTGAATCCCTCCTATTTATAGAGATCCCGTGTCAAACCCTAATGGGTCCTTCCCTAGTGGGTATTGGATCTACATCCAATAAGACAGGCTCTGGCCGGATATCACATATCCAACCTCTACTCATCGCAATGCCTACCATATGTGTGTGACCCTCTAGGCCCAATATCGAGCTGGCCGTGAGTCATACCTCGTCAACTCCTTTCTAACTCAAAGGAATTATTATCTCTGTAATAATTCACTTGACTCATCGACGGACGCATTACTAGGCCACTACGCCGTAGTCCCCGTGATGATACAGGTGGGAATCCAATCTATTGGACCTGTCTCGTCCTCGCCATTACCATGTACCTATAGTCTCTCATCCATCTAATATCCCGTAGACCCAGATATCGAAAGCATGGTGTTGTCGACCCATACGGTTTCTACTGAAGTCTCGCTTCTAATCGGATTCTCCTGGAGAACTCTTTTCTCTCAACCCAATGACCCCGCCAGGGATTTGTCCGAGCAAGAACACATGGATATTCCTCTCATGACGTAGAGAGTGGATGATCCTCTATCGACACTCAATAACCTCGTGAAGGTCGACTACCACTCCCAATGACCACCATATTTTAGATCCGGGACAGCCAAAACCTATAAGTCTGGTATCAAAGAGTGGAGCACTCATACAGATATCCTTGGTGTCTCAAGTCTAAGGACCAGATACACCATTATTAGGATACGGAATCATTGTTCGACAATAAGGCATCATCAACCATCCAAAGATTCGTAAGCGGATCAATCAAGTGAACTCATTCTCCAATGAGCACTGCATCAGATCCCTAGTGTCCCTACACGAAAGCAGCTATGAGACCACTGCATCCATCATATGGACGGTATACAAACACACCAGCCTATCCGGTTATCACGATGTCCTCTCGAAAGTAACCTATGACCGAGATTATTTAGGATATGTGTTTAAAGGTGAATCGATCTCATTATCGTGATCTCATCACGCATCCGATTCCCATTGCACAAATCCAAGGACATCACAATATATATATGCATTTATGCAATAGTTATAAAGTGATATACGCCAAAATATAATGGCTAAAAAAAAGATTCTCAGTATCAAGTCACACGTGCCATCACTCACGCGATTGGCTTGTCGGGCACCTATGACTAGCAATCTCCCACTTGACCTAAAGCCAATCACCTATGTGTTTGATCCCCATCGACTCCCCTCGCGGACGCTTCAAAGACAAAATGAGACAACGGCTTTGTTCTGTGGATCTGCAATGTTATCTTCGGATGGAACTTTTTTCCACTGCTACATCTCCTCGGGTTACGATCTCTCTTATAAGCCGGAACCTCCTCGTAACACTTCGATGAGACCGGGTTCCCTTTATTTGAGTAATCACCCCATAGTTGTCGCAATATAAGGAAGTCGACTTGTCGCTATTCAGATCGACTCCCAAATCTGTGATGAACTTCTTCACCTGCATTCTCCTTTGCTGCATCTCGATGCAAGCAATGTAATTCTCGTGGTCGAAGTCAACAATGGTATCTTGCTTTGAACTCTTCCAAAGACACCGCTCCTCCATTCAAGGTGTACACATACCCTGAATTCGAATTTGCTATCATCGACATCGATCGAAAACTTGAGTGATTGTAGCCTTTAACCTTAAGGCTATTACCTCCATATACTAGTAAAAGATCCTTAGTCCTTTTCAAGTACTTAAGGATATACTTTATTGCTTTCCAAAGGCTCCAAGTTTGGATCCGCCGATACCTGCCAGGACACTCGAGAGCATGCGCTATATCAGGCCTAGTACATAGCATAGCATACATGATAGACCCTATTGTTGAGGCATAAGGTATCATATCCATGTTCACCCTTTTTTTCTCGAGTCTTTGGGGACATACTCATAGAAAGCGATATCCCATGTCTCATCTCCAGATGAGACCCTCTTGGAATTTTCTATGCCAAACCTTTTGACAATAGTTTCTATGTACAGATGGGACAAGCCAAGCATCCTCTTGGATCTATCTCTATAGATTCTAATCCCCAAGATATAAGATGCTTCCCCTAAGTCCTTCATGGAGAAGTGTCTAGATAACCAAGCCTTTTTCATGTGGATAGCATTCCTATGTCATTCCCAATGATGAGGATGTCATCCACATATAACACCAAAAGGTGATAGCGCCCCACTTACCTTTTCAGTATACACAAGGCTCATCTTCGTTTTAATCTAAGTCATAAGATCTGATTGCCTCATCAAATCTTATGTTCCAACTTGGGAAGCTTGCTTTTAGTCCATAAATAGATCTAAGCAACCTACACACCTTATCTCCGGGCAGTTCTTGGACACTTAATCCCTCGGGTTGCATCATATACACCTCCTCCTCGAGGTTCCCGCTGAGGAAATGGTTTTCACATCCATCCATGATCTTATAATCATAGTGTGCTGCAATAGCCAATAGAATTTGATGGATTTTAGCATTACTACGGGTGAGAAAGTTTTCGTCAGAGTCAACACCTTGCCTTTGATGATACCCCTTAGCCACTAGCCTTGCTTTATAGGTCTCTACCTTTCCATCTACTCCGATCTTTTTTCTTAAAGATCCACTTACAACCGATAGGGTACAATACCTTTCAAAGATCAACTAGGTTCCAAACCTTATTGGAGTACATAGAATCCATCTCGAATTCATGGCTTTTTTCCACTTCCCGAGTCTATACTCATAATAGCCTCCTCGTGAGGGTCTGAGGATCAATATTCTCTACATCCTCTGCTCTAATATGTCCCACATATCTTTTCAGAGGATGGGATACTCTATCGCACTGCAAGTAAAGTTGATACTTGTGTATTAGGTACCGAATGCATTCTGGGTCAGAGTGGTGCTTGAGCTTGGTTCTCCAACCTCGCCAATTCTATCATTCTCCCACTGCCTCGGGGCCAAGAATGTGTTCCTTCTCAAGGAACACTGCTCTTTAGCTACAAAGACTTTTGGTCCTCGAGATGATAGAAATAATACCCACAAGTTTCCTTGGGGTATCCCACAAATTTACATCGCTTTGTCCTTGATTCTAACTTATCGGGTTGTGTCTTCTAACATGGGGTGGCAGCCCCAGATCTTAACAACCTTAAGATCAGGCTTCTTCCCTTTCCATATCTCATATGGTATAGACACTACCGACTTAGTTGGAACTCTGCTCAGAAGGTAAGTCTGGGTTTCTAGGCATATCCCCTGAATGAGATGGGTAGGTCAATAAACTCATCATGGACCGCACCATATCTAATAATGTACGATTTCTCTTTTTCGAGAGATACCATTGAGCTCAGGTGTATAAGGAGGTGTCCATTGGGATAATATCCCATGGTCCTTGAGGAACCGAGTAAACTCAGATTTTAAGTATTCACCTCCTCGATCCGATCAAGAGTTTTGATACTTTTTCCAAACCGTTCTCCACCTCATTCTTATACTCTCTGAATTTCTCAAAGGCCTCGACTTGTACTTCATTAAGTACACATATCCATACCTTGAGAAATCATCAAGAATGTAATGAAGTAGGAGTAACCTCCAATGGCATGAGTTGACATGGGTCCACATACATCACTATGTATGAGTTCCAACAACTCATTGGCTCTCTCTCCAGCTTCTACTAAATGGAGATTTGGTCAGTTTTCCATGAATGCAAGACTCACAAGTTGTATATGACACATAGTCGAATGGATCTAGATATCCATCATTTAGCAACTTTTGAATCCTTCTTTTCATAGATGTGACCTAGCCTACAATGCCATGTGTATGCACTGTTCAACTCTCATCTCTTTCCTTTTTTTGGACACATTTACATTCATGATATGTGGAGTGGTGTCTAACATAAATAAACCATTATGCAATGTTCCTTTCGTGATGATCTTATCATCTAATAATATTGAACAACCATTGTTTCAAAAAAAAAAACAAATTTATATCCACTAACGTTAAACATGAAATGGAGATAATGTTTTTGATAATAGAAGGAACAAAATAACATGCATCTAATGCAATAAAAGCTCCACTAGGCAGATGTAGGGCTTACTCGCCAACAGCTAATAGAGCAACTTTTGCTCCATTACCCATCTTGAGGTCCATCTCGCCTCTCAGAAGTCTCCCTAGGTCTTGCTTAAACTCAGAACGAATTGCATATATGATAAGCACTACCGTATCCAATACCCATGTGTTATCATAAGAGTCCACAAATTGAGACTGATCATGAATGTACCAAGCTTCATCAAGCTTTTGTTTCGCCCTTTCTGCAAGGTACTTTTGCAGTTTTCTTCCAATGCCCATCTTTACCACAGTGGAAGCACTCGGCCTTTGTCCTTTTGTTGGGTCTTTCTTAGCAACCTTTGCTTTTACCTTTTGTTTGCCCTTTGCCCTTTCCCTTCTTAAGGGACCTTTTCGCTTTCCTTTTCTTTTTTTGGTCTCACCAAGTGTAGAGAACTGGCTTCTCTTTCTTAATAGTACTCTCTGCCTCCTCAACATATTGAGGAGCTGGGAGAGTCACCTCAAGCTTGTTCATATTAAAATTCATTATGAACTGTGAAAAGGAATCTGGTAGGAATCAAGCACAATGTCCACACACAAGTTATCCTCTAGGACCATTCCTAGACTGTGAGTTTTCTATCCACTCAATCATCTTTAGGACATGGTTCTCAACCTGTCCCCTCATCATCCTAGCCTGGAAAAGGCTCTTGGATATCTCATATCGTTGAGTCCTTCCCCTGCTCCTCAAACAATTTTATGACATGTAGGAGAATGGATCCGCATCCATCTTTTCATGTTGTCTCTCAGAACTCGAGTCATAGAGCCCAACATATAGCACTCGAGCAAGAGTGGAGTCATCAATGTACTTCACGAATGAAAGCGATCTCATCCTCGCTTTTTTTTCTTTCGGGCGTAGGCATCACTATATCAAGGACGTACACCATTTTCTCCGCTGTGAGAACAATTTCAAGTTACGGAGCCAATCCGTATAATTTGGACCAAGAAGACGGTTGACATCAAGTATGCCACGTAAGGGATTTGAAAACGACATTTAAAAAAAAATAAAGATGTAGCGTAAATGAATAACATGCAGATTTTGCAAGAAATAAACTATCAAGATATGGACTTCTATCTTAATATGCTCCCACTATTTTACTAACGAGTCACGCCGACACCCTCAAAGACGCGGAAACGGAAGTCTCCCAGACTTCTAGTGGGGATCAAGATCCAATCAGCGCCTTAGAGTAACCTCGAGGGACTCACCAATCACACTAAGCCTAAAAGGTAGGCAACTCTTTGCCGATCACAACTCCTTGTGATTCCCGCCTTGTTCGCCTCCGAATCACCATGGCCTCGAGGGACTCGACCAACCATGATGCTAGGTTAAGTCAACACCTTCGTTACAAGATGAGTTTGATTTGATGATATACCCTCGAGGGACTCACCAAGCATACCATGTCCTCGTGTCACCGGTGACATCTCTATGTCGTAAGCAAGATAGCTTAATCGCGATATAGGTGAGTCTCGAGGGACTCACCAACTCAACCTACACCGAATCTGTTCCTACCATAACGATGGAAGGCCACGTGGGTCAATCTAATTGCCTCATGTTTACCGAATTTAATATTATCGAGAGATGTTTCTATAATTTGTCTCCTAATATGACATGTCACACATATACATATTTAATATATATCTACATCGCATGCAAATATATATACATATCTAGTATGTGTATAAGCAATCACATCAGATGATCATGGACCACAACCTAATATGATTAGGCCCGGAGCCAAGAGGGCCTAATCACTCACATCAAGATCTATATGTGCAACGGTGCATCTCCATGCCCCCGCGGATCGCCCATCTCGCCCTCGTTTGCCTGCCGACATCTTGATGCATCTCCATGCATCACGATCGTCCGTCTCGTGGGTCCCGCTTATCGTGATCCACGCGCCCCGCCTGCGCCTCCTCATGTGATTACAACTTAATCATAGGCACGCAGTCCCGACAATAAACGAGAAATATAATGGAGGTTCGCAGACCTCAATAATAATAATCACAAATACACACATCACACGGCCCATGATCATCCGGCCCACACATTATACATCACATGTATAAATAATCATCATCATGTAGGACTATTAGATAATAATAAAAAAATAATAATCAACTAAACCTTTTAATTAATTAATATTTTTCTAAAATCAGGGACATGTAGGGAATTTCAATTCCTAAGGGTATTTTCGTAATTTGGACAAAAAATTTAAACTGAAATTTCAAATTCACAGGGGCAAAACTGTCCTTTTACCCAAAACCCTAATTCCCTCTGCTTTGCCGCCGCCGCCGCCGCCACCCCGGCTGGCGGGCCAGGCGGCGGGGGGCGAGGGTATTGCCCTCGCCAGGGCGCAAGACGCTACCGGGCGGCGACGCCACTGCACGGTGGGCGCCGGGCGCGCCGCCAGCGAAAGGCGGTGTTGTCCCCGCCAGCGGCCACCCCCTGGTGGGGGTTTCACCACGGAGCAGCGGCGAGATATGCCGTTTTTTCATGGCGGCAGGGCGCCGCGCTTTTTCATGGCGCGGTAGGGCGCCGCCTCCCTTTGCGGCGGCGCCGCTGCTCAAGGGCGGCAGGTATCGCTGGCGGCGGTTCGTTCCGCAAGTTTGCGGGCAGCAGCGCCGCCTGGTCGCCAACCGGCCGGCAGAAGCGGCTGCAGACATGCGGGTCACGGGCCGTGCGGCAGTACGCCGTTATGCGCCGGCCTCGGCTGGTTGCACGCACGACGAGATCGAGGGCAGCAACTGTTGCTGCCCTTCCTCGCTTTTTAAGGCCAACGATTTTGACGTCAATATTCTTCCTAAACACAACACACGCAGCTTCAAAACCAATCATTCGCACGAACAACCCGGGCTCGATACCACCTGTTGGGAAATCATGGGGGCTTACATCATATGCGCAATGGAAGAACAAGAAAAAAAAATCCCCGATTCCAAAAAAAAAAGATGTTCGCCGTCGTATAAGATTGAAAGCGCAAAAAAAAAATGCAAAAACACAAAAAAACTGAGATAAAGATTGTGTTACCTAGGGAGATCAGATATCCCCTGCTTTCCTTGCAGATCCTTAGAGAGGGTGAAGGAGGTCAAGCCGCCCTCCTCTCTAGCGGTGATCCACACAGCAGGGTAGCGATAACCCTCCTCAAAACTCCAGCCTCTAAGGTGGAGAGGGAGAGGAGAATAGGAAGGGCAAGCAAAGACTCTAGCCTATGAGGTCAGTGAATCCTCCTATTTATAGAGATCCCTGTCAAACCCTAATGGGTCCTTCCCTAGTGGGTATTGGATCCGCATCCAATAAGACAAGGGTCTGGCCGGATATCTCATATCCCAACCTCTACTCATCGCAATGCCTACCATATGTGTGTGACCCTCTAGGCCCAATATCGAAATGGGCCGTGAGTCATACCGTCAACTTTTTTCTAACTCAAAGGAATTATTATCTGTAATAATTCATTTTGACTCATCGACTACGGACGCATTTTAGGCCACTACACCAGAAGTCCCTGACGATACAGGGGAATCCAATCCATTGGACCCGTCTGTCCCTCGCTACTATGTACCTATAGTCCCTCATCCATCTAATATCCCGTAGACCGTGATATCGAGCATGGTGTTGTCGACCCATCCATACGGTTTTACTCGAAGTCTCGCTTCTAATCGGATTCTCCCGAGAACTCTTTTCTCTCTCAACCCGAATGACCTCGCCAAGGATTTGTCCGAGCAAGAACACATGGGATATTCTCTCATGACGCCGAGAGTGGATGATCCTCTATCGACACTCAATAGCCCTCGAAGGTGGACTACCACTCTTCAATGACCACCGTATTAGATCCGGGACAGCCAAACCTATAAGTCCGGGTATCAAAGAGTGGAGCACTCATACAGACATCCTTGGTGTCTCAAGTCTAATGACCAGATACACCACTAGGACTACGGAATCATTGTCCGACAATAAGGCATCATCAACCATCCAAAGATTCCGTAGTTTAATCAATCAGTGAACTCATTCTCTAATGAGCACTGCATCAGATCCCTAGTGTCCCTACACGAAAGCAGCTATGAGACCATTTTGCATCCATCATATGGACGGGTATACAAAGACACTAGTCTATCCGTTATCACGATGTCCTCTCGAGTAACCTATGACCGGGATTATTTAGGATATGTGTTTAAAGGTGAATCGATCTCATTATCGCGGATCTCATCACGATCCGATTCCCATTGCACAAATCCAAGGACATCACAATATATATATGCATTTATGCAATAGTTATAAAGTAATATACGCCAAAATATAATAAGCAAAAAGATTTCAGATCAAGTCACATGCCATCACTCACGTGATTGGCTTGTGGGCACCTATGACTAGCAAAACCTCTCGCAGATAGCTTCCCACCGACTAAGCTATACCAGCCCTGTGTTCTCCTTAGCCGCCTTTGCCGTCGGCCGGTCGGGGCCCGCCCCATCTGTCTTTGAAGCGGAGTATCTCCTCCATCCAGTTGGGCATGGGTTCGAGTCTCGACGACGCCGCAGGATGGTATGGTTAGCGCCGCCATTATGGGCTCGGGCCATGGAGGTTTCTTCTAAAACCCCGCAGAGAGGCTTTCGCCTGTATGTCTACGATGCATTTTGGGGCCGGGAACTTGGCGAATTGAGAACCGGTTGAAGAGGCGGCGAGCCGCTGCATTTTCCGCAGGTATGATGCCATCGTGGGGTCCCCGGGCCTCGTAGTTCCCATTCACGGTCCCGCCACTACGAGAGTCGCTGAATACCTCGAGGTTGTTCACCGCGATCTCCAAGGCGCAGGCGCAAAGTTACGTAGTAGCCGCATTCGGCCTCGTTGTTAGTGGCTTGGAACTTCAATCGAGGGATCTCGTGAGGGTTTCTTCCGGTAGGGCTTCCGAGGATAAGTCGACTGGCCGGTGGTGATGGTCGAGCCATCGACGCGGGGTCCACGCTACGGCCGGTATCCTTCCGCCCATCCGCAGACAATCCTCGCTAGTTCGAGATGAAGTCGGCCAAGCACTGGCTTTGGTATGCGTTCGAGGAGAGTATTGATGTCGAACTCGCCGAGCTCGACCCACCACCGTGAATATTCGCCCCGGACACGCCGAACTTGGATAAGATTTTCTCAGCAACGGGCCGGTCGATGATGACTTTGATTGTGTGGGATCGGAAGTATGGGCGCAGTTTTCGCTAGCTGCCTTTATTAATGCCGAGCTAGCCTTTCAATGGGGTACCGCTTCGCCTCCCCGCGAGGACGTACGACGAGTAGATAGGTCAGCCGCGATGGTGGTGTTTCTGACCAGCATCGAAGCCGACTACTCACGCCGACGCCGCTAGGTAGAGGCTCGTGGTTTCCCCGGCTCAGAGAAGCGAAGTCGGGGCAAGGTGAGTGAGGTACGCCTTTAGGTCTTCAAAGGCTCCTCGCGACTCTGGGGTCCAGCGGCCGGGTTTGTTGTTGTGGTTCGAAGAAGGGGTGCATCCGTCGCCCCGACCGGATATGAATCCATCGCCGCCGCCTTTCCCGTGAGGCATCGCACACCTTTTTGATGGAGCAGGCATAATGCATCCCGGTTATGGCTCGCACCTTTTCCGGGTTGGCGCCTATTCCCCCCTAGTGGATGACGGCCAAGGAATCTCCCCGAAGCTAACCCCCCAAGACGACTTTTGTGGGTTTGACGCGATATTGAATCGCCCGAGGGTCCGAAGGTTTCCGCCAAGTCGGCCAGTGCACCTTCGCGGTTCCCGCTTTTACGATCATGTCGCCCACATATATTTCCATGTTCCCGCCGATTTGGCGTTTTGAACAAATTTTGTCAACCATCCTCTAGTAGGTCGCCCCCGTTCTTTAGGTCGAACGGCATCACCTTGTAGCAATATATTCCTCCCTGCGGATGATGAAGGCGGTATTCTCTTGGTCTTTTGGTGCCATGTGGATTTGGTTGTAGCCCGGTATGCGCCCAAGAAGGTAAGGAGTTCAGAACCCGAGGTGGCGCCGACTAACCGATCTATCCTCGAGCGGTAGTAGTCTTTGGGACACGGTTGAGATTGGTGTAGTCGACGACATCCGCCGCCTTCTATTAGACTTTTAACAAGGACTACATTTGACAGCCCACCGGGGTACCTCACTTCGAAATAACCGGCCCCGCCAATCGGGTCGATTTCTTCGCTGATTGCCTTTCGTCGGTTGGGGCTTAACCTCCGCGGCCTTTGCTTCACGTGCTTGGCCCCTCGGATTGATGTTAAGTGGTTTTTCGCTACCATCCGATCGATCCCCTCGCATTTCCTTGGGCGACCATGCGAATACATCGGCGTTGTCCTTCAGGAACTCGACGAGCTGGAACTGGTTTTCTTTGGGCTGGACCGCGCCGATTTTCACAGTCTGACCGGGCCGGTCTCCCTTTATCGGTACCTCGGTAAGCTGCTTAGGGGGTTCAAGGTGCGCTGGCATGGCAGCCTCTTCTCGAGGGTCTGGGGTATGGGGGCATGCCCTCTTTGGGAGGGAGACCGCGGTGAGGTAGCACCTTCTCGACTCTCCGGTCGCCAGGACTCTCCGGCCCCGCCGAGGTGGGGAATTTGATGGCTCGGGTGGTAGGTTGAGACCACCGCCAGCTTGTTGAGCGTCGGGCGCCCGAGGATGACGTTGTAGGTCGAGGGCAGGTTGACCACCATGAACGTAGTCATTATTGTTTTGGTCCTTGGTTCCTCCCCAACGGTGTGTGGTGTGGTGGTGCCGAAGCGGGGAGATTGAGTCTCCGGTGAATCCCGGGAGTGCCGAAGCACATGGGAGTGAGGTCCTGGTAGGCAAGCCGAGCCTTTTGAAGGCGCCGAGGTACAGGATGTCGGCGGAGCTCCCCTGTCGGTCGATCATTACCTTTTTTTTACCCGGCGTTGGCGACCGGGATGGAGATTACCGAGGCGCCGCCGATGGGGACGTTCCCCCTCCTCGCCCCCAAAGGAGATTTCGGTTCTAGCTCGGGTCGGGGCATTTTCGACCGAGCTCCGCATAGGATTTCCGGCGCTTGAGCTGCCGCTGCTCGCTGCCGTCCCCCCGATGATGACATCGACCCGCCTTTCGACGGGCATCCGGGGACGCTGGGTTGCTTCTCGGGTTGCTTGAGATAACGGCCGAGGTACCCCTTCCGATCAGCTCCTCAATCTGGTTCTCGAGGTCGTGGCAATCCTCTCGTGGTCATGGCCATGGTCTCGGTGGAACCCGCAAAGATTTCGACCGATTTTTGTAAGTGGCTCTCATGGGATTGGGGGGCCGCAAAAGACCTTTCTCCCTGATCTGGAGGAAGATCTCGGTGCGAGGTGTGTTGAGTGGGGGAGGCGGAGGCCTCGGGAGCCGCTGCTCGGGGTGGTCGAGCCTCCGACGGGGTCGCGGGTCAACCGAAGAGGTGGCGGATCGGGATTGCTCGGTCCGCGGTTTCTTCCCGACCGTGCGTCTTCCTGCTGCCAACGCTTCGCCGGCGACGTATTGGTTGGCGCGGTGGAGCATCTCAGGGACAGTGGCCGGTGGCTTCTCAATTAGCGACCAGAAGAACCTCGAGGGTTTCAACCCCGTCAAGAACGCCTGAATGATCAAAGAAGGGTGAGTACACGGATACCCGCGGATCTCCGCGGCGAAGCGTGTTACAAACTGTGCGAGCGTCTCTTCTTCGTGTTGCGATAGCGCCAGCAGGGAGGCTATGGAAGGCCGAGGCCGCGCGCTGGTAAGGAAGTTTTGTTCGAACTCCTTGGCGAACTGGTCGAAAGATGCGATCGAGGATTGGCGCAGCCGGCTAAACCATGCGCGTGCTGGTCCTCTGAAGGTGGTCGGGAACGTACGACACATTAGTGCGTCGGACGTGCCGTAAAGGGCCATCTGAGTTCGGAACGCGGTGACATGCTCCGCTGGGTCGGAGCCGCCGTCGTATGTTTCTAGGGCCGGCACCCTAAAGTTGAGGGGAACAGGTTTCTCTTGTATTTCTTGAACAAAAGGGGATCCACCCGAGGTGCCCTCGCTTGATTCGTCCCGTGACTTCTGGAGTTCACGTCGGAATTCGTCCAGGCGGCGATTGACTTGGGAGAATTGTACCTTGATGAAGCTGTCCGTCGAGTCGGACGATACGGTGTCAGGCTCGGGGCGAGAGCGCGCGACTCGGGAGGGTGCGGGAGGAGCGCGCATGGGCGAACTGTCGTGGTGAGCGGCCCCGTCTCGGGTTTCGTCGGTTGCATCCTGTCCCGTGTTTGGCCTTTGTTGGATTGGGTCGGCGGAGGCATCTGTCAGTCGCCTGATTTCGGAAATAAGTGGGACAACGGTTTGCATTATTTCCGACATTCCCTCAGATTTTGCTTAGCGAGGGGCAAAACGCCGGGCAGACAACGGGGGGCCAACCGGGTAATGGGGGTGGCATCCCTAAGTCATTGAATAGACGCCAATAACGATCGGCGCGCTGACGCCGGTATTTCTCTATCTCCGCGGCCCCGGACTCGCCAGTGGTCGGGCCGGGGATCGCCGACATTCGGGCCCTCCTTCTAGCGCCAACTGATGTCGTCCGCGACTGCTTAAGCCATAACCTCGCGGTGGTGGGCGGCTTGGTTCAGGGGTACGAATGTCGAGAATCACGGTAGAGCTTCTTGGCGCCTTTTGGGGAAGCGCCCGGTCGCCTGGGTTGTGTGGCGGTCTCGAGTGGAGTTGGTTAGTTTCCCCCTCCACAAGACGCGGTACCGCACGTAAGACGGAGGTCTGATCAACTTCGGCCCCACCCTCCGACGGTCTAGTTAGTGGACGATGAGGGGATGCTTCTTCCAAGTGTTTTTTCTCCCCTCTAACCTTCGGAGCTCACGACTCTTTATAGTTTGGGTCTGATATTACCTGATGTTCCTGCTTGTCAGAGCAGGGTTGTGCCTCTGGCTAGATTTCATATCGCCATTAGGGTTGTGTGGCGGACCATCCTGTCGTAGGGTATGGGCGACCTCGGTCGTCGCTTCCTGCATTTGGGCGAGCGTGCAGGGTATGGGCGACCTCGGTCGTCGCTTCCTGCATTTGGGCGAGCGTGCAGGGTATGGGCGACGGAGCCACTGGCTGAGGGAGGGGGTGACGTTGGCGACGTCGGATCAGCGTTAATGCTCGTTCACTTGGGCAGGGCGTGAGCTACGTGTGGATGACGTCGTGGCATGTCGCGTTGTCATTACTCCCTGAGGGGAGTCACTTCGATTGTCGGACCATAGGGTGGCTGGCGTCATAGTCTGTGTCCCCGTTGACTCTATGGTGACTTCCCCTATCAAAATGATCTTATGTTTTTGCTTCAGAGATGGTATGCACTTGTGCAGCATATCAAACGTTGTCAGGTTATTTGCATTCATTCCAGAATGATATATGTTCACTCTGTCATCCCGAAATGATGTCTTCCACCTCAGGTCATTCGCTCTGTGACATGATTCCGAGCACACCGGAGGAGGAGGATGTGAAATGATATCCGATGGTGAAGACAAGATGGTTCTACTTGATATTTGCTTGTTCTTTGGAGCTTTTAGGACACAAGCAAACATGAGTGCAGGCCTCGGGGTCGTTTTATGCCTCGTTTGCGCTTCAGGCAATGAGAGATGCCTGCTGATCCCCCCCACCCCCTACTTTGTTTAGGCCATGCACACCATGGGAGGGACCTTGATGGAGGCAGCCTTGGATCTGTCATGACTTTGTCTCACTGCTGAAGTTGATGGACCATGGTGACAGCCTCCAGAACCATTTGGAAGAGCATGACAAGTGTACTTGGAGGTGCCTGGAGCACCTCATCTCTGGAGCTGCAAGGCCAAGATTGGCTGATGCAGGTCACCCTAATAATGAAGTGCATGAACTTGGACTTCTCCCATGGCTAAGCCCCTCGAGCTACTGCGTCACCTACGAGGTTAGACTCTGAGTTGTGCCCCCACCCACCCCTCTTGATAATGGCATAGGAATATAAGCCTTCGGGGGGAGATGACTCGTGTGGATGTCAATTTCTTGGAAGCTCCAAACGAGGGAGGCACATGGCCTCCTACACCATAGGCTTTGGCTGGACGACAGCAGCAAGAGGAAGAACCATCAGTCCGGTGAGAGGTTGGCACCTCCGACCACAACTCTACTAGTTTCGACCTCAGTCACAAGTACAGGAATTTATGTGATCTCGTAGTTCGTAGCTTGCCATTCTCCAGCTTAGATTACTTGTTCTTCTCGCAGAACTCGCCGAGCTCGCATTGGTCATCCATGGAACCTTGCACGCTCGAAGACCAATCAACAACCTGAGCAGAAGACGCATCGATCGTGGTGCTTACTCCATGTTTCGAATGCCACATGAGATCTTGTTCGTATTTGTGTGCAGCTGTTTGACTCGTTGCGAGGGCGTATCACATCGAACGTGCAGCGAGCGAGCGAGAGCGATAGAGAGAGAGAGACAGAGAGAGAGTGCACGTGAGTCTCTGGGGATCCGATGCGATGGGATTAGCCTCGGCAGGATGGCTCGGAGCAGTGGCTCTCTCCCATGTTTCATAGGAATTAAGATGCCATTAGGATGCACATTTGGTTGACTTTTGGTGAATCCAAACCAGTGAGTCGTTGACTTGTTGTATATGTTGGGGCAATGAGCACGTTATGATGCAGTTCCATGGTGAGCTACTGATTCCAATGACCATTGCAGAGTGGCAGCCTCCTTTCCCCTCTTCCTAACTCAAATTTGGAGAGAGAGAGAGACAATCGAGCATTATATGTATAGTTTACGGTTGATAAGCCAATGTACATTTGAGAGAGAGAGAGAGAGAGAGGGTGTCGCGAGATCCACGTGGTGGCATTTGGCTCGGCTCGGCTGAGGCTTTTGGCTTGGATCGGGGATTCAACTGCCGACGGCTTTTGGGGCAGTTTTGGAAAGGTTGACTCCCGCAGAATCCAAACTCACATGCCGTCCACGTTTACTGTTGGTCTTAATTTGAATTCACTCTTTGACTCCGACTGCACACCGCAATTCTTCTTTTTACTCATTTTCGATTGCGATAACGTTGGGATGAATTATCGGAAAAAAAAACACAGAGCATCGTATTTCAGTATTTTTGCCTTATAACGAACGCCTTTATTTTATAAAATAATGGTACTACTATTTTATTTTCCCTCTTCTCTCTATAATAATAATAATACTTTTGATAGGTAGACTTTCTCCTAACATGATACCATATGTCATCTCCACCGGTCTCAAACATTAGTCAATGAGCCTAAAGAAGCATGAGGCTTAGGCACTTGTAGGAGTCGAGAGTTATAATATATATATATATATATATATATATATATGATCAAGTAGATTGATAGAGATAGAAAGAGAGTTATAACTGATGTCTTAGTGGAATCATGAGGTGGAGTCAGAAAAAATGTGGTGTCAGACTCTTAGTTGATATCTCCTTCTAATTCTTGTTGACATTTTAGTAGACTCGATGGCGGGTAAATATATTGAGTTCTATCCAAACAATCTATATTATTTTCAAATTCTTATTTTCTATAAATTTATACTTCTGAATTTAAATGCACATATACACATATTTAATATCCTTCGATTATTATTAGTTATCATAGTTAATTTGTATCTATTATTAGGGTTTGCTTGACAAATCGAGCACCAATAATGACAAACTATAATAAGCTGCCAAATTAGCATGGATGATTTACGAAAATTTCTCAAAATTAAGGATGTTTTTCAAGAATTCCAAAAAAAATTATTTTATTTTCTGAGAAATCACCTAAAATATTAATTCGACGGGTAATGGGCTCCTAAATAAATGAAGTTCTTTCCTAACGAGTTATTACCCTCAAATTCATACTTTTCATAGATCACCCTTTCAAAATTTTACAAAGTTAATGTGCACGCTTACAATTTAATTCTTATCGAATATTTTCTAATTTAACGTTGGAAAACAGAGGCAGTAAAAAAGCCATAAGCTAAGCCACATTCGGCGCCGTCCCAAACCCAAGCCGGCTCGGGCCACAACCCGTAAGCGGTAACCACCCTCGACGGGACGGGACCCACCCAGTCACCTCCACTTGCCGGTAAAAGGAGGAGTTCCTCCGCATCTGCCTTTTACTTTAGCCTCCTTCCCTCCATCTATATAAATTAGCGGCCTCCTTTCTGCCCCCGGCGCTCGCTCCTTTCGAGTTCGGAGAGAAGTGCGAGGCGCAATCGATCGAAGCAAGAAGCGTATCTCGGCCGGGGAGCCCCGATCGGCGTCGGAGATGACGGTGTTCGCCCACTGGGGCGGGAGAGGAGCCGCGGCGAAGGCGGCGCAGCAGATGATTCCCTTTGCCGACTACGGCTCGGAGGCGTCGCAGCGGCTGGTGGAGGCGGCGCACATCGGGGACTCGGTGGCCGCGTCGGAGTGCCTCGCGGACCCGGCGGCGGACGTGAACTACGCCGGCGCGGTGTGCTTGCGGGCGCGGCGCGCCGTGGTGGCCCTCCGCGAGGAGGCCGCCGATGAGGTCCGAGTGGAGTTCGAGGAGCTCCGCACCGACGCTTCCGCCCTCTTCCTCGCGTCCCACGCCGGCGATCTCGCCCTCGTCCGCTTGCTCCTGGTTCGATCTCCTCCCTCATCCCTCTCTTTCCTACTCTGCATTCCCATTCGATCAAGATCGCGAACAGAAGATATTTTAATTCCCTTTTATTTGCTTATACTTTTATCATCTCGATTATTTCCCAAAATATACTTCTGTTGCTTAAATAGGTGCAATCGGGTTCGGTTTCTTGACCCGCAAAGCTGCACCCGATCCGTTATATTTGAGTCCGAAATGTTATAGAATGGGTTATCGGACTGTCGAATCCGTTTCCTTTTTCTTGGTGTCCACCATTGCTCGGATCGCAAAATCTCGACCGTCCGATTAGCGATCCGGTGCCGTCCCGTGATTCGCGTGATCTCGAGTCCCCGGCGATGCGTGGTGTCATACCACTCAGCTGGCACGACTGTACGTCTCTCTCTCCTCTTAAAATGCCTTGAACGTACTTCATGCCTCCAGTTCCGTACCGTCTTGGCCGATTGCCCTTCCTTCTCTAATTGGGTGCGGAATTTGATCCTAACAATCAATGGAAGTGTAATTAGTGGGGGGGAGGAGCGTCGAGCTCACGCGACATATCCGCGAGGTATTGAATGCGCTCCATCTTGCTCGCACTGGGGCGAGCTGTCGTACGCCAGCCCCGATTTACATCAGACTCCCGCAGCGCGCACGCGCCGTATCGCGTGGGACTTCGCATCTCGTCCGTCCAACTGGCCGAACCCTCGTGTGTTCACCCTATTAAATCCCCTGCAGTTTTCTTCCTGATTGACCCGTCATCCTCGGCCTTGAGACCTCGCACGGTTCTCAAAGCTCATGATTTCTACTGCTTAATTGCATGGAGGTGGGGTATCATCGACTTGCACTGCACCTGCGAGAGTGAAGGCTTTTGGACTGTACGATTTCGGATGGCTGTGGCCGTCTGGTGTCACGACGCTGCCAGTTCGCTTTCAGAACACCTGAAGAAAGGGCTCTCGGCGCATGCGGTCGCTGCCGGCATCCGACTCATCGGCACCGTTTTCACCTGATCAGAGGGTTGCTATCGCATCTTTAATGTAACGCGCATTTGTGATGGATGTCCCGCTTTGCTCTGACTTCACCCATGCAGGGTTGGTACTGACCAGGTGCAAGTAAAGAACAAACAAGAAGACAAAGGAAATAAAGCGCCTGATACTTTTCTGCTGCTCCTTTATATCTTGTCTTTATCTTTCTTTTAACGATTTACTGATTAATTTAGTGGAATTGAGATAACTGGAGATCAAGAATTTGTTATGGTTGGCTAATTTTGACGTTTCTGGTTAATGGGGAGGACTGTGAAGGAGAAAGGCGCCGACGTGAATCAGAAGCTGTTTCGAGGACACGCGATAACGGCAGCGGTCAGGGAGGGGCAGGCGGAGGTGGCGGCCTTGCTGCTGAAGGCCGGGGCGTCGCAGCACGCCTGCGAGGAGGCGGTGATGGAGGCCAGCCTGCACGGGAGGGCGCGGCTCGCGGAGCTTCTCATGGGATCGGATCTCGTGCGTCCCCCCGTCGCCGCCCATGCGCTCGCCTTGGCCGCCTCCCGAGGGTTCGTCGACGTCGTCGACACCCTCATCGAGGTACATACTCGGTGTGCTCTCAAAATACCCCCATTTCCATTCGCTTTGCCTTGTTGATGGCGGTGATGTTTGAGTTCCACTTTCCCAAATCTATATGCAGTGTGGAGCGGATCCGAATGCAACATCTCGTTTGCTGCTCCGCTCGCTGAAACCATCCCTGCACACCCACGTTGACTGCACCGCCCTCATCGCCGCTATCGTCGGCCGTCAGGCTGCCGCCGTCCGGCGGTTGTTGCAGGTATTTTTGACACTCCCTATGCCTTGAATCCAGCGACCTACAGATTCATGACGTATGTGTGTGATAAGGCCGGCGTGCGGGAGGACGCGAAGGTGAGACTGGGTGCGTGGTCGTGGGACGCCGACACTGGTGAGGAGTTCCGCGTTGGAGCCGGGCTGGCCGAGCCCTACAGCGTCGCCTGGTGCGCCGTTGAGTACTTCGAGTCCACCGGCACCATTCTCCGCATGCTCCTGCAACATCACTCTCCCAACGCGCCTCATCACGGCCGGACCCTCCTCCACCACGCCATCCTCTGCGCCAATCCTCGAGCTGTCGACACCCTCTTGGCACGCGGAGCCGACTGCGAGCTCCCCGTCAGGACCAGCAGGAAGATCGAGTTCCGGCCGATCCACATGGCTGCTCGACTCGGCCTGGCCTCTGTTCTGCAGATCTTGATCGACAAAGGGTGCGACCTGAACCCCAGAACTGACACCGGAGAGACGGCATTGATGCTATGTGCACGCTACAAACGTGATGAATGCCTCAGAATTCTCGTATCGGCTGGTGCCGATCTCGGCCTGGTGAGCTCGGCTGGTGTGTCTGCCGCTACGGTCGCTGCTTCCGGCCATTGGAGCTTCAGTTTCCAGCATGCAGTTCTCGACACGATTCGGCAGGGAACCTGTCCTCGATCAAGTGATCGAAACGTCTTCTCCCCGATCATGTTCGCGGCCCAATGCGGCGATGTTGGGTCCTTGGAGGTGCTACTGACGCGACCAGACATCGACGTGGACGAGCAGGATGAGAACGGGCAGTCCCCTGTCATGGCGGCCGCCGGAGAAGGCCACGTGAATGCGTTCCGCGTCTTGCTCGTCGCCGGCGCCAACATGAAGCTGCGCAACAAATCAGGGGAGACGGCCTTCGAGCTTTCCCGGTCGAACGAGAACCGGGATCTTTTCGAGCAGGCGATGCTCGAGTTCACTCTCGAGAGAGGCAACGCCGGAGGGTTCCACGCTCTGCACTTTGCCGCTCGGCGGGGAAACATGGCCGCAGTGCATCTCCTGATCAAGAGGGGGAGCGACGTGGACGCCATCGACGGAGACGGGTGCACTCCGCTGATGCTGGCAGCGAGGGAAGGCCACGCAGAAACATGCGAGTTCTTGATCCTCCGCGGTGCCAAGTGCGACATCATGACGCGCAGAGGCGAGACGGCCCTCTCGCTCGCGAGGTCGAACGCGAAGCTGGGCATGGATGCCGAGAACGTGATACTGGATGAGCTCGCCCGTGCGCTGGTCCTGCATGGCGGCCGCGTCAAGAAGCACACCAAGTGCGGGAAGGGGTCGCCACACAGGAAGGTGCTGAGGATGGAGGCGGCGGCGGGGGTGCTACGGTGGGGCAAGGCGAGCCACAGGAATGTGGTGTGCACGGAGGCGGCAGTGGGCGGGAGCTCAGCGTTCCAGAAGAACAGGAAAGGAAAGGTCGACGCGAACGAGGCGGGGCTGTTCCGGGTGGTGACCACCGGGATGAAGGAGGTGCACTTTGTGTGCGAAGGTGGAGAGGAGGTGGCCGAGCTATGGGTGAGGGGGATCAGCCTGGTGACGGGGGCAGCATTCGGTGGTAAGTGAGGATGACATGTGCAAGGTGTTTGTGAAAATGAAGTTGTAAGTAGTAGAAAGGGTGGTAGTGTGGGCTCTCCGTTTTCTCTCTTTCCTCTATAAGCTTATAACGCTGTATAGTTTCCTTGGATCAATTATGGCACACGATTTGGTCTCCATTAAATCCATCACAAATGGCCAAACTTTCTGAAAAAATTTCATAATGTTAAGAATTTCTCAAAAAGCATCATAAGTTTGAGAAATTTTTATGGAACACCTCTTTTTTATTTTTTTTAATTATTATTCTACCTTTGTTAGTCATCGCCTTCTGCCAGCCCTTTGGGCACACCTTCCCTTGATGGTGTTAGCTTCTTATTTTTGATCTTTTATCGAGGTTAATTTTGTACTAGGATATTAATTTATTTGTTTTCTATTAATTATATTTAATTTTTTTTTATTTTTGGTCATAATGGACATTTGCAACTCTCTTCACATCATCTTTGAACAGAACCAATGATCTGACCAAGTAACAGTCCATTTGATGTAATGACCTGCGTAGGTCATATTTTAGACTCTCTTCTTAGTAAATACAAGTTTTTTCTTGTTTGTAAATAAAAGACAATACATGAATATATATTGGTGTGATGTCAGATTTGTGCCCTTCATATGTTTTGTGATTTCCTGTTTCCTAAACTTACGAGTCCAGTCAGTATTATTGAATCATCCGATCAATGCTTGCATGGTTGACGTTAACAAAGTATGTATATATATATATATATATATATATATATATATATATATATATATATATATATATATATATATATATATATATATATATATATATATATATATATATATATATATATATATATATATATATATATATATATATATATATATATATATATATATATATATATATATATATATGTATATATATATATATATATATATATATATACATACATATATATATATACATATATATATATATATATATATATATATATATATACATATATATATATATATATATATATATATATATATATATATATATATATATATATATATATATAACCACGAATAATCATTTAAACTTCTTGAAGAACTCGTCACAGCGAATTAGGACAGATTCAAGCAGACAAAAAAAGATTATTATCTCTCATTGACACTTGGAATGATGCATTAGAACAGCTATGAGGAGAAAGAAATAAGTGAAAAAATGATGCGCCATCTATTTATTGGAGGATTTCTTCTGGCACAGCTCCTTGATCCATCCGAAGGCGCCGCCGCCCTTGCCCTTCTTGCTCCGGGACGACGACCTCCCCTTGTTCTCGGTCTTCCCTTTCTTGGGCTCGTCCAGGTGCAGCGGCGGAGGGTCGGGGGCGCTGTCCCACTGGTCCGCCCACGACAGCCCGCCGGAACAGCTTCGATCCATCTTCCCCCTCTCTTTCGTTCCCTCTCCCTCTCCCACGGTCACTTCGTCTCCTCCATGCGCTACCGTTGACAGACTCCGTGAGAGGGTGTTCCATGACAATATATAGTGAGCTCCATGAGAGAGAGAGAGAGAGAGAGGTGTGTGTGCATGCTGAGCCATTGGTTTACGTGCTTTATATAGACAAGTTTGACCGTGGAGGTTGACGTTTAGGGGAGGGAAGACCTGCAATGTTCGTTTGACAAGACAAACATTTGCTGACATAAGCATGAGCAGAGAGTGAGATGAGGAAAAAGGGCAAAAGGGATCAGCTCCTCATCTAACGGTGTATAGCATGCCACCTCATGACGTATATTTTACGCCTCTATTACTCGGGTGCGTATGTTAGCATTTCTTAGTATTTTCTTTTGGGGGGAAACCCTCGTCGGCCGAATCGGAGCCGCACCTTCGCTCCCCAGAGATGAGCATCCACAGCGGCCATGGCGGCGGCGGCGGCGACGACTCCGACTCCGACGAGGAAGGAGAGGTGTTCATCGATGACGACGACGTCATCCAGGAGATCCCCATCGATGAAGAAGGTCTGGTTGTTTCTCCCCCGCCAACTCTCTCGCTTTCGTGCCTTCTTATCTTTCTTCTTTTTGCGTCTTTGGGGCAGATCTTCCCGACCAGGACGAGGGATTGGGTTCGGACGATGATATCGGTACGTCTGTCTAATCCATATAATTTTCGAACGGTTTCTTTCCCCGACTCAAGGCATGTTATCTAATCTTGATCTTGATTTGATGGTCCGATAGATCCCTCGTCTCTTACACTTCTTGTGTTTCTTGCATTAAGTTTGTCTGCATACTCATACAGTTTTATGTTTAGTTCGATTCTTTCCGAGGAATCAATTGCTAAGTCTTTTGTATTGCTTTTCTTGCAGAAGAAGCCGACGATTCCATTTACGTGTTTAAGGGTCATTCAGGTAAGTTTAAGTTGCTGCCAAATCTTTTCTACTACTGACTTGGAAAAATCAAGAGAAAAAAAAGCAAATAAAGAATAAAAGATATG
Organism: Musa schizocarpa; assembly: GCA_900464855.2. Classification (NCBI taxonomy): domain Eukaryota; kingdom Viridiplantae; phylum Streptophyta; class Magnoliopsida; order Zingiberales; family Musaceae; genus Musa; species Musa schizocarpa. The sequence continues at coordinate 9,396,583 of LS990925.1, read as the reverse complement.
CGAAGACATGTTCTTTATTAGCATGTGCCATCATAAGATGAGAACCTGCATTAGTTTCTTGGCCTTTCGGAAGTTGTGAAGGCTTCTGACTCATGAAATTTGTTGGTGTAGATGAACTATATACTGTAGCATGCAATCCAACAGACGCGTCTCTTGTGGCTACTGGAGGTAAAGATGATAGAGGATTTCTGTGGAAAATTGGTGCTGCGGATGCAAGTCTGGAGCTCCAAGGTCAGTATTGCGATGATATCTACTGTTTCTATAGTATTTTGCCTTGAAATTCATTGTGTACATAAATATACTTGTGCTTTGGATATCAAGAAGTTATCTGATAAATAAAATTCAAACTTTATTTGCAATTTGTACTCTCTTTTTTTAATCTAAAATTCCTATGGTGACAACTATGTCGCATCTTGTTTACTGCCATAGTATCAAGCTTCAATGGTGTGCAAAAACTTTATGTTGATATTTTTAAGAGAGAGAGGCTATATGAAAAGTTTTACTTTAGCCACTTATATGGGTGCAGGACACCAAGATACAGTGTCTACTGTAGCCTTCAGTTTTGATGGGCAGTTACTTGCCACTGGAGGTTTTGATGGACTTATTCATGTATGGGATGCTTCTTCAGGTAGTCTTAAGTGTACACTTGAAGGTTCTGGAGATGGCTTTGAGGTGAGCTGTCTTTTCATTGGTGTTTGTAAAGCAATTTTTGTTTCTTAAGTGTGACTCTTTTATTTTATTCCTTTTTTGACTCCTTAGTGGCTTAGATGGCACCCAAAAGGACACTTGATAATAGCAGGCTCAGAAGATACAAATGTTTATATGTGGAATGCTGACAAAAGCATCTGTCTGAATACATTTTCTGGTCATGCTAGCAGTGTCACCTGTGGTGATTTCACTCCTGATGGTAATGAAATATACATGTTTGATATGCTAATTATTGATTTACAAAGCCTTCACCTAATTAGGCTGATATATTATTTTTGAAGGTAAGCTTATTTGTACTGGTTCTGATGATGCATCACTCAGGATATGGAATCCTAAGACTGGTGAGAGCGTCCATATTGTTAGAGGTATCGTTTTTCTTTCTTTTCGATTTTCCTTGATTTTGTTTTTTTTATGTGATTAACTTATATATGAGGTTATTGTGTGGCTGTTTATGGCATGCTTTGGTACTTTAAAATTTTGGCGCAGGTTGCAATTATCTAGATTCACTTGGATATGTGGTAAATGAAGCCTAGTGCACCTTGTGAAATGTTTGATGCAACATAGAATGATGATAAGTCTGTTCTGAGTGCCATTAGGCGAGTTTGCTGATGAGGCATTCAGTTCTAAATTGGAACCTTCCAAAACTTTCAATCAAGAATTAGAAATGTCTCATTCTAGTTAATTATGCAGTAAGAGTTTTTTGTGGATCCAACTGTTTTACCTACAGAAATTGACTTGATGAATACCGCAATCAATCCATTTATGTGGCAGAAGTATTTTGAATGTGCAGGCTAGCTTTTGCAGAAGATATAGTTGTTTGTCACATTGGATGCAAGACTAAGCCCAACTGGTGTAATTTTGATTAATGGAGAAAATTTGAGATTTAGACAGAGGCATTAAGAATGTACAAGAAGCTTTATTGAACAAAACACTTCTTTTTCTTGCAATTGTGTGTTAAATCTTTTTATTCTCTAGTTCAACTTGAGGCTTACTATTGTAATTTGAACTAACAGAAAGAATAAACGAGATTCGGCAATTTAGCATTAAGAATGTGCTAATTCTTTATTGGTACAGTTCATATTGAATTCTTTATTGCATTGAACTGGGATATTACTTATTTTTCTGAGATTTCATAATAATACCTTCTCACTGAAAGCTCACTTCTTAGGTCACCCATATCACACTGATGGATTGACATGCTTGTCAATAACCTCTGACTCTACTATTGCTGTCACGGGCTCAAAGGACAGCTCCATACACTTGGTGAACATAACAACTGGGCGGGTACGTTTTCTTTTCATGTTCTAGTGCTTATCAATTGCACAATACTGTGACAGACTAAAGTACATTGACTTTTATTACGATGAGCTATTTCACTTTCATTTACAAGTAGCTCATCCTCATGTTTTTTTTTTTTTTCCTGTTGTAAGCGTTAATGTGCCGTTTAGTCATGATTTGATAAGTGCTTCTGTTTCATAGGTGTCATGAAGGATATGACACATAATTCGTGATTGTTTTGCCTAAGTCTTTCTTCCTCCCATATTTTGGTTGGAAGAACATTATAATGGAGTGTTGCTTTGTTGCATGATCCTAAACTACAAAAAGTCAATGCTAAGTTGTTGGCTAGTCACCTCCACCCAAACTTTAATACAGCTTTCCCAACTTTGATATGTACCCAAGAATCAACTCTATTCTATGGGTGATGAGACTTGGTTATAATGCCGTATAGAGGTGTAGAAACATTTTTTCCTGCAATCGCTTACAACTCAGCTATAACTGGGAAATTCGAAGTGAAAATAACAATTATCATGTTTTTGAGGCGCAAGAGCTGCTGTATTGTTCTTCTTTTCCATGTATACTGTGGTGGATTTGGTTAATTCCTAGATATGAATATTGAAAGTTTTTAATTTTCTAATGGATGTGACCGTTGTTGTAGGTGATCAGCTCGTTAATCGCTCACTCCAAATCTGTGGAGTGCATTGGACTCACACCAAGGTATGGTTACTTTTAGCTAAACACATCCTTTCATGAATTACAGAAAATACATGTAATAATTGGAAAGAGAAGTGTACTTGTATAGCTGACTTGATTTATGGCATCCTTTTGATGATTCGATAACGTAGATTAAACTAGTATCTTTACTTGTATAGTAACATATTGTTGGATCTAAGCAAAGTACTAGGCAAAGAGGAGGCCAGAAGATAACTATTGAATTAGTCATCCAACTTTCGCACAAGTTTTTGTTTGCCAAGCAACGGAGTGTGCATTTACCTTTTTGAATTTACATCTGTTCACTGCAAGTAATTGTGTCGTTGGGGCTTAAGAGATGCCATCTACTCGGCCTGCAGCTCTCCTTGGGCAGCGACAGGCAGCATGGATCAGAAGCTCATTATATGGGATCTTCAACGTTCTTCAGTGCGATGTGCATGTAATCATGAGGTCATACTCGGCCTGATGCATATTCACATTCTCTTTATCCTGCTTACCCTTTTGTACTTAGGGTTTTTTGCTCTGGGTTTGGACAGGGGGGTGTAACATGCCTTGCATGGCTGGGTGCATCTCAGTTTGTCGCAACCGGCTGCGTCAACGGTAAGGTATGTATCTGGGACAGTCTCTCTGGCAATTGTGTGAAAATCTTCAGCGGCCACACAGACACCGTTCAATCCCTCGCCCTGTCCGCAGATGGCAACTCACTAGTTTCAGTTTCAGACGATGGCACCGCTCGCGTCTTTGTAGTGTCGGAGTTCCGATAGTAGTTGAAAAATATCGGAAGATTATTAGTAGTTGCAAGACATGTATTTTGCCAGTGAGTTGAAAAATATTCGAAATATAATCTTATGTAATTTTGCTTTTAAAATGCGGTTATTTAGCTGATAAGTTAAACATTGCCGGTGATCTAAATGACGACGTACAAAACATATACTTGAGCTGATAAGTTCAATTGAGGCATTGTATTGGTCGTAGGAAGCCAGAGGTAGGTTGCAAATACGAAAACCGACAGTAAAGATTTGAACCAATTGCGAATAAGTTTTTGTGTCTGCTAGAAGAATCCACAGCAATCATCTCATCTCTGGGATGAGACGAGGTCAATATTGCTAGAACCAATATGACATCATCCCAAAACTGCTGATTCACGACGTTGACGAGGCAAGAAATTAAAAGCACACGGGAAAAAGTTGGACCTTTTCAACAGCAAAGTATGGTTTGCAACTTTTGGTTGGAACGGCATACTCCATTATTTCTCTGAAATGCCAAACCATCGGGCCTCGCCATCATTTCTCTGATTTGATAACCTGTTGTTCTTTAAACAACCGAGCGGTCAAATTTCATTCATGGAGAGAAATTGCAAGAAAAGCCGGGAGCAGGCAAGAGTTTTTTTTGTTCATGTAGCAGGATGCTTGTGACTAGTAAGTGCTGCTCTTAATGGATGTGGATGCCATCGACGGGTCTGTGCTGGGCGATAGGAGCAGCAGCTACTACAGAGTGGGAGCAACCAGATTGGCTGCACTCGTGATTCTGGGGCCTCTCCCAGATCTTGATATGGCCGTCGCGAGATATCGTAATGACTGATTCATTGGTAAATATCAAGCCCGAGAGGGGGTCCATGTGCACACTGTGAGCTACCAGAGGAGAAATTTTAGGCATATCTCTCATGCTCGGAGCAGGTAGGAGAGCACTCATCGGGCACATGCTGTCCCAGCTTGCTGAATGGCTTCCGCTGCTGAGAGTTGCTGACCCACCAGGAGGACAGCGTAGTGGCATGATGAGTTCATCCATCACCAAGTCCCACAGAAGCAGCTGACCATCCTGCAACTTACTAGGGATGACACTGAGCAACAAAAAAGAGTAGACCTACAATTGAAATTTTCTAGTGCGGGAGAATAATCACTTCAATGAAAAACAAACGCAAAAAAAAAAAAAAATCTCCAGAAATAATTTCATACAACTTAAGCATATATCCAAATGTTTCTTCCACTATTGCTAATCTCATCCCTGGGTCATGCATGGTCTAACTCCGTAAGCATACAATTTATAAAGAACTCGAGCAGCAGTAAAGAAATTTTCTTTCAGGTTACCTAATACTAAGCCAATTATACAACATCATCTTTTAATTTACAACTATTACATTTCAGCTTTCTTCATAACAAATTTTGTGCTTTCTTTTACCACACAAACAAATTTTGTGCTCACTATTACCAAGCATAGGTTCAATTTCATCAAATGGCATTAGATACATCAAATGGCAAGAGCCTTTTTCTTATACTATTCATTGCCACACGGAAGATACATAAAAAAAAAATGAACATCAATTGATTGATTAGAATCCGTTCTTCGATAATTAAATTCCATAATAGATTACCTGACCAACAGAGCCAAAACGATATACCACATTTTCTTCTGTTCCTTCGGAATTTGGGGTTGACCAATATGAATCGAAAGCAACTCCACTAACCTGCTGATACACTTATTAGTGTATCCCGAGTAATTAATAGGGAAGAAAGCTTGTGCAACATTTTACCAAAACCTTACCCATGAATTATGTCCCTCGCCCCATGCGACAATCTTTTTGTCCTCCATACTCCAAACTTGTACAAGATCATCTTCACCTCCAGTCAATATGTATTTCCCATCCAAACTAAAACAGTGGATCACTTCATAGTCAAGTTTCAAAAGGAAACAAACGAGAAAGTTTGAGTTGTGCAAAATAGTGATTCATTAAATCTTATTAATTAATTTGACAAAAGCATGACAAATGCAAGACAAAAAACATGACATAAGAAAGGACAAAATCTTGTAATAGTATGCAAGATAATGGATACCTCCAAGCAGAACATAGTAATGCACCATAGTAGCTTTTCCCTCCAAATGCTAGTTGCTCTTTTGAAAAATCAAATACTCTTAAATAACCTACAAGGACTCTACTATTTCAGGTTTTAATGGGACATCATATTTGACGTAATGAACAGGTACTAAAGATATAGAAACAAGGTACAGGAATCAAACAATTACCATCTCTAGTAACAGTGGCCATATATGTTCCATTGACTGAAAAGGATATACTATTGACTGAACCATGACAAACATGCCATCTAGCAACTGGGTTGCTCTGCAAGCAAATCCCTTAGTTAATAGTTGAAAAAGTACAAAAGAAATTGCAACTAGAAATCACAAAATGGTCTCCTGAATTCCCAAATATACAGATTACTTTAGCATCCAGTTAAAATTATTCGATTGGAATCTTCAAGCTGTGAATGAAAATATGGGGACATCCAATACTCAGAAGCATCATGGTCCTAGGACACACTTATCAATGGTTCAATACTATTATGATTGCTTTTCCTTGATCTAGTGTCCGATGAATGCAAATGACATTTGACTTCCAATTGAAGCAAGGACCACAACAATTGTGCTAGGAAAGCCATGGTTAGCTAAGACCCAGTAGAACATTTCAATCATACAGACATGACAGTGCCGATGTATAAATTTAAACTAGATAATGTCTAGGTTGTTACTGAATCAAGTAAGTGCAATCAAAGGCATAGGAACCCACAACATGTTTCTTAAACATGCTTTATGTTGGTTAGTGGATGAACCTCATGTACTTAACAGATAACAATGGTCATAAACAATCCCAAAATTTTGCTAGCAAATGTGAACATTTTTTTTTTTAAATCAATCTGAAACAAATGATCAATCAGAAAACTGTATGCAGGAGTTTGCACAAGCTATGCTTGAATTAACTGAATGCAAAGTCATTTTGAGATCAACTCAATCAAACAGCGGTTGAGTTTGAAATGTTGAGCTCAAGCAATATGGTTCAGGTTTGTCTTGGCTTTGTGTATGGTACATAGAAGCTCATTAACATTGGCCACATAACTATGCAGATTATACATGGTTTCCAAATTACCTTATTTGAGCGTGTGTGTGCAACAGAAAATTGAGTTTGATCTTTGATAACAGGAAACGAACTATCAGCAGTGACATCCTTGCTCTAAACAAAAAGGCAAAACATGCTTAATTTTCATTTCAAAGATAGCTGAACTAAGATAACAATTAAGAAATGTATAGTTAACCTTCTCATAGACATATATGTTACCATCAGCATGACCAACAACAAAAGTGCCTTCATGTTCTGGCACCCATGCCACGCAAGTGCATCGACTGTAAAAACAATGGAATTTCTGTATAACTAAGAGCAAATAACTCTGAACTCTGAATACAACCATGGACATAGTTTAAACAAAAAACAATTAACTAATTATATTTCAAAAGAAAAATCTGTGCACAACTACCACAAGTATACAAAAACCAGCAATCTTATTCTTTTTCTTTTTCTTGCTATAAAAATAAAAAAATGACATATCTCCAGCACTCTTCTTTTTCTTTTAATTGCTATAAAAACCAGCACTCTTCTCCAGCAAATGGCATATCTCCAACTTACAGGCCTCTGCTAGGTAAATATATATACCACTAAACTAAATTTTTGAAAATAAGTCATAGTGTCATACAATAACATGTGGTTACAAGTTTTAGAAGTTTTCTTGATAGTATTAAACAAAGAAAACAATGAAATAACAATATGGGTTAAGATCATATACAAAAATTGAAGGGTCCTCTACCAATTTAATCTTCTCTTTCTACTCATACCATACAGGAGTACTTTCCTTTAGCTTTATAATTTTACAAGTCGTGCAGTCTACCTAATGAAAGCATTCACAAACATACTTCACTAAAGTGAAAAACCCCATCTTCTTGTATGTCCTTTCAGCTTTACATGTATAATTTTCTCACGCATAAAGCACTACAAGTTACATAAATTCATCTGCAGGTTGTTGTCTATATAAGTTTGTGTTCATATATTCTTCTCCAATGCCATCATTACAATATGTCATGCATGTAATGATACAAATTTGTGTTTGGCAACTGTTCTATGTTCATTAACCAGCTTCAGCCAATCCTCCCTTAATACAGTATTATCTGAATCATGCAGTTTACAGGAGATACTGCTTTCTGTGCTTAATGGTGCAAAAAGATTCATGTAGGTGACCCCAAATAGTTGGAACACTATGGCTTGTTGTCATCATCATTTATGTTGTAGACATATCATGTTTTTTTCTGCATGTTTTCATATGACTTCAGAGTTTCCACCAAGCATATGTTGATGTTTTATTCTGTCAGGCATCTCTGTCAATTCCTACTTAACAGTACCATAACAGCCTAATCCAAACACAAGGTTTTGCATAAGCAAACCTAGTAGATATATATGGACATGAAATTCATATTAAAACTATAAGAGGATAATGTTTGTATTTATCAAGTTTCTCTATTATGTTAAAATCATTTAGCTAACTCATCATTAGGGCCAAGTTGCTTGGAAGGATCTTAAACAAAATTTAACATATCAAGAGGCACAATCAGCTTCCAGCATGTCCATGATTAATGCATGAAGACTAGAGAAGCCAAAGCCAAACCAACTTTGGCATAAAGGAGCCTGGAGCTTGGAAACAATTTATGTTATTGAATTTATTATAGTCCTTTCTTTCTTTTAAAGCCAAGCATCCACTCTATTAAATTTTTCTAACCAAAGTAAGCCAAATCTTGATTCAAAGATATTCTTTTTCTTACTTAAACTGAAGCATGCTTAGCAACTTCTAGCATATCTACACTCAACATCAATGCTATCGACCTAGCATCACGATCAGTAATTTAAGAGTTCATGATTAATATTTTCTTCTAAATACGAGTCCTGCTTAGTTCATTAAGATTTTAGTACATGCTTTTCAATGATCCACAAGAAAATGACTTGCAGCACAAAAGTTCAATAAAATGAATGCAAAGTTTATATGAAAGATACAATTAGAGTACAAAAGACATAAGCAACAGAGAGAAACGTGATGGCAATAATCATCAAACACAATGCCTAAATGAATAAGAGAGGTTAACTTTGAGAATTATGCTGACATAAAAAGTAAAATTTGAAAAAAGACTGCAATTGACCAACAATCTATAACATCAGTAACTATCAAGATCAGCTCTCTGTCATTAATGCTCTCTAAACATGTCACCTATGGTATTGACATGCGATACATGCCTATTATTAGTTGTGCCTTCTTTGTTATAATGCTGAGCTGCCAAAAGCTTCCGCCCTGGATCTTGTAATTGTTGCCTAAGTGATACCAGGTAGACTACAACATCATGCATGTGGGCATTAGTGGGCAGAAAAAAAACAAAGGAAAAAATCTTAGCAGTATATAACTGACAGAACCTACTGTCTCCAGAGTGCAGCCCAATGAGCAAATCATGCCCATCACTCGCCTCAGCATCAAACGCATGGCAAACTGGGTTTGAGTTGCCGAATTGGATGGACTTGATAGGATCCTGAAGCAAAGAATGATAAGAGAGGCATACAAATGACATGCAATAGATTAGCAAACTCAACAGATCATTTCCACATCAAACAGGCGCAAAACCTTCTCCATCGAATTGAGGTCACTAATGAACAGAGTGTCTGCTGTATTAAAGATTAGGTATGTCCCCTTGCCATCATAGTTTGGCGATGCCAGCTGTGCACTCGATCCCACCGATGCACCAACGGGACCACCGGTCCTGCTGTTGGCCGACACTACCCGAGTAACACCGTTGCTAAGCGACCGGCTCCCATTCGCGGACCCGAGCAGTCGGGCCGCCGCCGACCTCACTCCCGAACTCGTGGCTGACGGCGCCGCCTGGCTCGTATTGGCCGGCGGTTTCTCCTTGAGATACGCAATCGTCAACTGCAAAGAAAGACATCAAGATCCCTGTCTTTTGCGCTGAAATCAAGAAAAAGGAACCAAACAAGCCAAGAACCCTAGTTTTGGCCCGAAGAAGCCCACCTGAGAGACGGACTTGCCATGGGAAGCTGCGGCGGGAGGGAGGGTCTTATCGTGGAGGAGCTTGTACCGGCCCTCGGGGGTCTTGAATAGCGCCTTGAGCGCCGGCGACTGGGATCTGACGGCGGCGGGAGCTGAGGACATGATCGAAGGCTTCAAAGGCGATTCCGGGATCACTCGGAAGGCGGCGGCCGAACGATCATGCCTCCACCCTTGTGAGCCTCGACAAATCCGAGGAGATGGAAGCGACGGGCAGCGGAGAGGGTTTGTATTGTGGAGACGGGAGGGACGAGGCTTTTCTACGCTCGTCAGGTTCGCCTCGTCGATCTTGAACGACGGCGTCAAGAGAGAGAGAGAGAGAGAGATAGGAGGAGGAGGAGGTTGATATGGGATCTTGGACGGGCGTCGGCTGTTGGATCGATCAGGACCGTCCAAATAGTGGATCTCAAATCTCGTGGAAAGCCAGCGATGGACGCCGGAGATGTAGAAGCAATAGCAATGCTGATCTGGCGTCGTTGAAAATGATCGCATCCAATGCTAGTCTGTCCGACCGATCACCCCTGAAATTTTGCGGGGCTGACGTGCTCAACAACGGACACGATGTGGTCGAAACCACAGGTACGGGTGCCAGTGATCACATCACCCACGAGCATTTCCAAGAGTGAATCGGTCAGTTTGGATAGCAGTGTTCCTATCGAAGAGCTACAACAGTGAAACATGTTAGATAGGAATTTAGTTTTATGGGGTAAAAACTCATTACAATTTTCCTCGCAAAGAGCAATATGTAGAAATAGGGGATGAGATTTATACAAGAAACAACAATCGAATTGCATTTTAGATTGACATGAACAGTCTCAAGAGAGAGAGAGAGAGAGAGAGAGAGAGAGAGATAAACAAGGAAATGCAACCAAAAGAATGTAATCATAAACTTCATGAAGTAATTTACTCATGTCACTATTACAGTGAGTTTGCGATCAAAAGCTTTAACACATAAGCTGCGGATAATTTCTGAACATTTGGAAGTAATTGCCATCTTTCAAAGAGTTTCAGATGCCTTCAAAAGAAATTCTTCAAGTGAAACAGTTCGGACGAGGCAACAGTTCGATTTAGGTTTAGTAATTCACTGCAGGATTGGATGTAAGTACCTGAAAAACTCAACCAAGAGTATGCTTGCAAAGCTTCTATAATATCAAACCTTCATCCAAATCACATCCAGATGTTAGTTCAGCTAGAAAAAAAACACATTCGAAGCTTATCAGAGTATCAAAATTCAGAGAAAATAATAGAGATGGAATGGCTATTCTGATGACTCCTCAAGACTTTACAAGGGAAAGGATTCAGTATAAGAATGATTCAAATTAGAAATAAAAGGAGATAAAACTGGAATTTAAAATGCGATTGAGGATCAAAATAGAATATGTAGACAAACATATTAAAAGACAACACGTTTGACAAAGCCACTCACTCGCTTCTACGAATTTAAAATAACTAGTGGAGATCACACGCCAGTGAGAAGAATATTAAGCGAAGATGGGCCCATTTGAGAACATAAAAGAGGAAGTTTGTCCACTTACAGCTTGACGTTGCATATACAAAAGGCAGACAATCACAAGCTTTGCAGGTGAATATGCTGCAAAAACACAGATCATCCTTTCACTCTTTGAAATATACAGATGGCATTCAAAATTTAGATATTTGATCATGCAGGATGGCTTGTGTGAACAACCTCTTGTTATAACTGCTGCTCAGAAGGGCTTGTAGTTGCCTTCTTGATCTTTTTCTTCCTTGAAACAAAGCTGCTGAGGCCAACAGATTTTGATGTTCGCTTACTCCTGCCGATAGTTGTTTTCGGGAAACAAAGATCAAGAAGACTAAGCAAAAGAAAAACTCAAAACATAAAGTGAAGGGCAGAAAATATTAAGGTGTTAGGGAAGAGTGAACACACCGCTTGGCAAGTTTCCTTGTTTCAGGATCGTCTTTTTCAGATGTTCCATCTGTTAAAAGACATAAAAACCATAACTAAGTACAAAGAGACAAATGTCACATTGAATCAAATGGGTATTCTTAGTAAAGCAAGCAAACATTTAGTTCAAATTTTGCAGAACAGCATAAATGAGCCAAAGGAAAGCAAGCAAACATTTAGTTTAAACTTTGCAGAACAGTATAAATGAGCCAAAGACAGGACACTCTTTGTACATCTAAACCCGACAACCAAAGCCAGATTGAGATGTTAATAAAATAAATATTTAAAGGATACAACTTTAGGCTTTCTATAAAAACTGTATGATATTCACTCCATAATTACATTACAAACAAGCATCTTATTTGAAACATGGAACTACATCATTTCATTCCACATAACATTCCACAGCGAAGTTGTAAAGTTTGGATCTGCCAACACTGAGATGAAAAAAACTGGTGTTCTGAGGAAAAACAATGAGAAGTTTTAATAGAGATTTAGTACCAAACTATTTCAGCCTGGAATGTAAACTGTCTGCCTTTGTTCTTTAAAAGTTTCAATTTATGAACTCCTGATGAGCATTATACTCCTATTTATCTGATTTATTTACATATAAGATAACATAAATGAGGCTGGCTATCCTGTTCATGGACACAATGGCCTTATCTTCCATCCCTGGCATAGACATCCCCAACACCTTGGCACATCCCCAAGCTAGTAAGGGATCAGCACAGCATTTATTGTTTTGTCACATCTCCGACAACTTGCCATGTGCATATAAATTTTATAGGTCTTAGGACCAAATGGAGCTTCTTTTCTTTTTTCTATTTTCTTTGAGAATGAGTAGATTGATGTTGGATCTAGACAAACCAAATTTATCGATAGAGTTTGGGTTTTTATTGGCAACAATTGTTCAGATAAAGTTCATCATAACACATGCTAGTCCTATTCAAGTCTAATGTTCATTAGAAAAGAACCAAACACCACACTTCCATTGGCAAGACCTTTTTCAAAGACAGAAACTTCTATCAGTCGGCAAACTTATGTTCAGTCATTAATCAAAGATAAATTGACCAAAAAGCATAATGTCAATATATATTCAATAAAGGACTAGCAGCTTCATATTACCTAGGCCTGTACCACCATCTGCATCATCATCTGAGTTTTCATGAGAATCCCAGCGATCCTCTCCATCATCGAAGTCCCAGCGACTTCCAACAGGAGGAACCCAGAAATCAGGCTCAATTATATCATCACTGTTTGCCTTTGTCTTTTTGGTAAGTGAATCACTCTCATGAGCATTCTTTTTCTGATCTTTTTTTGACTTCAATTGTTTTTTTGATTGTTTTGCATTTTTCTCTCCAGCTTCTGCATTGGCATGGGACTCCATTTCCTTTTGTTCTGTAATACAAACACAGCACACATCACATCATATTGGCCATATCTTAATCATGATGCTTAAAACATCAAATACAAAAAAATGTTGATAATTATTCCTTAAAATTCTTCAACAGAAAGGCAATATTCCTGCAGATATAGAATTTAAGGTTAGCTTAGCATAGAACTCCAGAACCAAATCATTCCAAAACAGATCAAGAACTATTCATATTATTTTAAACTTTTCTAATAGTCATTCATGACTAGTCCAAAAAATGAACAACATTCAAAGACTTGGAATCAATTTCAAGGTTGGTGGTGAAAATTGTGATCATTGGACTTGATAGATCATATTGGTTTGTTCAGATTACTGGAGTGATTTTCTCAAATAGAGCAAAAGACATAAATTGGATGTAATTGATTTAAAACTTAGGGAAACATGTTGGAACTACTAGTTTTTAGTTCAAACCAGCCCAGAGTTAGTTGCTCATCCACTTATTCCAGGTCATTTCGATAGATTCTTATCAATTCCCCCAACTTTCGAGGTTTTGGTCTTGGAGCATCAACCCCTCTTCTAATTATTAGTTTTCATGGATTCACATCAAAATCTTCCATTTTGCGGGACCTTCAACTGCCTCTATTTTGCATCTTCCTACCGACATTATTTCCATATCCAAATAACTCTTGAATGGCGAACTCTTCGCTATGTGATAGTATGTACGTGAGATCACAGTTCTCAGAATCACTTTTAACAGCAAGGCTTGAATAAAAACGATGGAAATTTGTCCACATGTATATAACAAAAAAAAACTCAATTTTTCAGAGTAAAAAACAACATGAATCAGAAAGCCAACAAAAAAAAAAAAAAAAGTACATTTCAATCCGAAAAAAAAAAAGGAGTAGGATAATAAAATATCTTTTTTCATTTCTGCACAAAGAATACCTAACATATTCTGGAATTTCTTTCCACTGACGTGCTTCCAGATATGCTCCTCAGATTTATTAACCGCGTCTCCGGTAAGCTTGCACACCAGTTGAGACCTGCAACCAACTCATTATCACACAGTCTTCTACCTACGAATCAAAAATCCTTCTTCTTCTACGACTGACAACACCGCTTACTTGGAAGTGGGGTGGGGCTGGAACATATTGAGGGGTGGCTTCTTTCTGGCGACGGCAGCATCGATGAGGGCGAGGCGGCAGGCCTTGGTGCGGCCGTAGGCCTCCCGGTCCTTGGCGAGCAATTCGTGCCCCGTCTCCACGCAACGCAATCGCCCGTTACCTAGGTCCAGGAAGGTCGGCTCGCCCAGGAGGAAAGCGCCCTCCTTTTCAACCTTCTCCTTCTCCCCGTTGCCTTTGCCACCGCCGTCCTTCGCCTTGCTCTTCTTCTTACGGCTGAGGCCATTGCTATGCTCCGCCTCTTCATTAGAGGTAGGGTTTTGGGCCAGCGCCGTTCCTTCTCCCCCACCGCCCTTGACCTTTCCCCCTCGCTTTCCCATTTTGTTTAGCCGCAGCGAGGCACTATTACAGTTTTAATAAGGGTTGTTGTCGGATCGTAAGTCCCAAAATAACCCGATACAGATCCGATCCGAAGTACGGGTATAAGAAAACTATGGTTCCAAATTTCAAAGGCATGGGAATCGGGCGAGCATATTGGATTTTATACCCTATGGTCCGATACCAAGCGAATCGTACCCGATCTTACCCCTACTTTCCTCGTTTAGGGTATGCATATATACTTGTGGAGTGGTCATAAAAGAGAATCTAACTACATCCTTTTAACACTTGAGGAAAAGTCAATAAACACAATTTCTGTCATTCAAACTTCAGAGAGCAAAAAAAGCAAATGGGATAGAAGTCTCTATCAAACAGAATTAAGTTGAGAAGAAATATGGAATTATCATTACCAACAAGTGTTCAAGATCAACAAACAAATAGTATAAAATAGGTTACCAACAAGCCAAATCATATTGGAGGTTTTGCATACAACTTGCATAGTCACAAGCTGGAACATTGAATAGAATTTAGTATTTCATAATGAGTTGTGAAACAGCATCACTTTGCCTTCCATGTTAAGAACGAGTTAGTGGTGGGTGTTATTGGCTGAACAGGCATAATGCTCCAAAGAAGATGCAGACTCCAAATACATCAGATCTTCTTATCTGAAAGATGAAATTGACAGATCAAAAGACCATGTAACTCATACAGCTATGATAAATTCTGTCAACTGAGGTGCTCAATTACAAGGCTAGACAATTAAAGAAAAAAAATCATAAATCTACAGTCAGAATTTGGAACTTGAACTAAGAAAAATTTAGTTGACAAGCATCAGTATGGACCAAACTTGTTATGCCCACTGACAACCTTGCAAGTGGACCAAAGCATCAACAATGTGAAATAGATGCAACATCAAAAAAAAAGAAAAAAACCAAAAGATCTTTGATTAGACACAGTATAAATTATCCTATTTCAGATCGAGCTAAGAAATGAGAGAATATAGTTACATTCGGTTTTATTGGTTATTATCAGTTGAGTTCTTTGTACACGCAAAAGAAAAGACCCTCTAAGGGAAAAAGAGCCTTTCATTTCGATCTCTAAGCTCAACACATATGTGCGTGATGAGGAAGAAGCCAACTGAGACCAGAAAGAAAAGATGGGAGTTATCCTTGGAAATGTTACAAATCCAAGAATCACCACAAATGTTGAGCAATAATGAAATCCCCTTGATGTTCATTTGGGCAATCAAGCCGGTAGTGGTTCCTCCAGAACTGCATTTCAAACAAAACATAAACAGTCAGGTCATAACTATGCGACAGTTCTATGAATCATGATTACTACATACGCAAGTTCTTCAAGCTTGTAAGAGAAAAACCTTTTGTTTTTCTCTCTGAACTAGTTGAGATGTCTTTCACACCAGATGGTACATCTGGAAGATCAAGAAGCTCATCTTCTTTGCTCTGAACTTGAGATTCTACTTCTGGCACTGATTGAGCAGGAACAGTAGGCATGGATTGAAGGGTAATCTGCAGTACAAAATGTTCCAATAAATAGCCAAGAGTCACAAATATCATCAGAAATGGCAAGCATAAATTCTGACAATCATGGAAGACACACAAACTTATCAAGTGATATAAAAGCTTAAATAAGGATCAGCAATATCATTGGCAGGGAATTTGATGATGCTTCAAAGTCACTTATTACAATGTGTGAAGAAAACATTTTCTCATATTGCATGCTTTCCAAAACCACTGATGTGTATACATCATTACATCATGTGGCCCCTCGTGCAGAAATGAAGAGAATAACAGGGGTTGTTTTGATATGCATAATGATAATTGATATTCAACTTGAGTATTTGAAAATAGTCAGATGAAGTACAACAAATATTCAGTATGATATCAGAAAAGCCCAAAAAATTAACGAAAAAACTTGCCTCGGTTTCCAAATTTTCAAATTCTGCCAAAACTTCTTCCTCGTCTTCGGCAGAAAGACGGTCCCCCAGAATTGCATTTATTTCCTTCAACAAGTGCAAAAAGCAAATGATAAATTTTAGAAGTCGGCAATTAACTCACTTTCAGATCAAAGAGAGCATGATAAAAGTTTATCATACCATTGAATGACTAAACCGATCGAGAAAAGGAAAAAATAATCACATCTCTAAATGGGATTTTCCAAACAGAACGAAGTAAATAATCAAAACTACACTTACCTTAGAAACTTCAATTCAAATAAGTGAATAGGATTTTCCAAACCCATTCTCCAAGAAAGAAATAGAAAAGAAAACATGGTAGTTGGAACTATTTCTAATAAAGGTGAGGATTATAAAAACACAGTCTGTAATTTTTACAACCTCACAAGAAAAGCTACTACAATTGTTGTATAACAATTACCCAAGGCTATTAGAAAACCAACTTAATGCCAAAGTAGGACTTCAAAACACTAATATATTCTCACCATATCATCCCTGATCAGCAACAAATTTAACATTGAAATGAATTGGAAAATTCTAAATAATATGTCATAAATCTATATGGCACTCTTATCTCCGTCCTCGAGTACCTCAACTCCAAACATATGCTTCGAGCATTTGACCTTATGGTCCCTCCAAATCAGTGTTAACCCTCCTTGAACCACTTCCCATCCACACCCTCATTCTGCAACTAATGTCTTTCTTTTCGCATCAAAGACCAATGCAATTAAGATCAAGAATGCTCTGCAGTTTCGGGCTCAGGCCTAACTAAGCCAAAGACATTAGGCTTATGTCTATGTCAGAGAGTGGCAAGTTTTCCAGTCAATCTAAAGTAGCAAATTAACATATAATTTGATAATTCACAGAGCCAATCTTGGGTTCAGATTCTGTAAGCTTATCATAGACCAACAATACAGGCTTCTTTTTTTCAAGTACGAGATTCATTTGGTAAAATAACTTGAATTGAAAGTGAAGTTGCAAAATGTTCAGTTAGGAGCAACAGTGACTGGAGACATAGGAAATAGATAAACAGATATCTCACTTCCTGATAAGCTTTAGCCTCAGCAGAATCATCCATCAGCTTTTGAACATCTTCCAGACTAATCTCACTTTGTATAGCTTTAATGGCATTGTTTCCTGCCTTCAAGCTTTCAAATACAGCTTTCTGCTTGCTTGCTAGCTCAATATCTGCCAACTAAAGAAGAAAGAAAAAGCCACTCTCAGGAAGACAAACCACGGAAGATATAGGCACTTTACACCTCTATTATAGTATATAAAGTGAAACGATATATACACCACAACAAATGATATACCAATTATAAAATCAATGCATACTTGTTGCTCAACATTTATTAGCCAAGCATCAGCCTTTTTCAACAGCTCCTCTTGAGTTTTCTTCTTCTTAAGTGCAAGCAATGCCCGGTCTTTCCTCTTCTCCCGGATCAAGTCCCTAGCAGCTTGCTTCTCAGCTTCAATCACAGCTTCAAGCTAAAAAAATGCAGAACAGGCATGGAAAACAAATACAGTATGTTTAGTGAACATGAGCATATTGTATCGAGCGCTAGAGGTAGCATCAAACTCTAGCAGCAGCTAGAACTTCAAACAAGTTAACTATGTTAGAAAACCAAGCACATCTTCAAACAAGTTAGCCATGTTAGAAAACCAAGCACATTGGAATCACTGCAGCAATCATCACTATAATAAACACAGAACGAAACAAGAAAGATATCACTAGTACTAAAGACTGAAACCAGAATTACTACCATGACCATATCAATATGTGATAACAATCATAGTTGATGGGCAAGTAAGAAGAATAGTCAACATTTTGAAGAGTCTTAGAATATTCATAAATTGGTAAACTGCTACCAAGCTTGAACTCTGGCATAATGACTTTGTTCATCAGCTATGAAGATGAAATGTGTCATTTCATATAAACTAAGCTATCTTCCATTGTGCCGATAGAGATGCTTTCATGTCGCCAACAAAGATTATTTAGCTTAAAATAAAAAAGAAAGCCAGGTTGAATTCCATCAGAGATACACCAGTGACCCTGATCCTATGTCCTCCTAACGTAATTACAAATTGTCAGTGTATATTGACGAGAAGGTTTATCAAAGACACGATTCAGTTCTCAGACAGATACCCCTAAAAGAAAGTCACATAGATCTCAGAATACGAATCCATCAGATATTAGGAAAGAAGGAAAGCTCAATGTCTCATCTCGTAACACTAATTAACACGCTAATAGCTAACCCTGCCCTTTCTGGTAGCTGCGTGATGAGATCATCCATCAAGATCGAAAATTCATGTGCTGTTTATCTTTGGTTTAACTCAAGGGACACGGAGCCACTCGGATTTTGAAGCATTCGAAACTATGAGGCACTTTGAAATGAAGGGAGATCATCATGATAAGGTAATCCCATCATCATCGGAACTAGGACGAACGGATGGAGCAAGACCAAGAAAACGCAAAAGAATTATGGTCATATCTCCACAAAAGCAGCGGCAACTTGGAGTATACAGACCTCCTGTCGTGAGGACTCGGAAGCAGCGATTCACGCTACCACTTGGCATAAGCAATGGAGAAAAGATAAAAGAAGAACCACCAGGCAAGGACAGAAGACCTCGAAGATCGGGAACCATCATTTCAATTGCCTGTCTAGGTCGAGAAAGAAACAAGCACCGTGGCCATGGGGAAGGAGGGATTCTGCGTTGATCAGGGGAAGATCATGAATCAGAAGTGAAGAGGGGGAGGGGAGGTGACCTGCTGCTGGTACTGGGCGAGCTTGCGGCGCTGGGTCTTGAGGGAGAGGATGGCTCGATCCACCTCCGTGATCTTGGGTTTCTTCACGAAGACGTTCCCCATCTGGATTTCCGAGTTCAGAGCTCGCTCGGCGAAGGCGCAGGAGTTGCAATGTGGTCGACCGAATAAGCAAAAAAAGAATGACGGGAGGAAATAGGGAAGATATAGGAAGAAACAAAGGACAAAGTCAGTCGGGGTTGGCGTCTTTGTCTGGCCTAATTTCCATATTATCCTTAAATTTCATGCAGTTAGATTCTAATCCTGATTTCTAAATTTTAAAAAAATTATCTTAATTTTTTATAATTATAAAAATAAAATATTTAATTTTATTTATCTTAGCACGATCAATTTTATTGACAATACAGCAAATGACGACATATGCAGGAATATTATAAAAATGATAAAAATAATAATAATTTTAATATCTTAATTATATTTTTTTAATTTTTTTTATTATGTCTTAATTAAAATATTTTATTTTATTATTATGATAATGATAAAACGATAATACCATCGGGGGTCATAAATTGTTGATGTGATGATGATTGATCTTGTCCATGTAGATCCGAACATCGATGATCAAACAGAGGCGGTAGCAATAGTTTGATAATGGTGGTGACGGATCGATTTTTTTCTCTATTTACCAATACTATTATCCTAATCCTCTTCTTTTTTTCCCTTTACCTCATATATTATCGTCGCTCTCTCTCCTCCTCACATCCCTGAGATCCACTATTACCCTCGCCTTAATCATCGATGTTCGAATCAACATCAACAAAATTAACCACTATCATAACAACCACCCATGACCCTCAACGATGTCACCATCTATCACCATCACAATAATCAAATAAAATTTTTTAATAAAAATATAACAAAAAAATATAATTAAAATATTAATATTTTACGTCACTCCAACGCTCACTATCACATACTATATCTTCTATCAATAAAATTAACAATACTAAAATAAATAAAAATAAATAATTTATTTTTATAATTATAAAAAAATTAATATAAATTTTTTAAATCTAATGATAAGATATTAAAAGAATCTAACTACGTGAACCCTCGAACAAGTAAAAGAGTAGTTCAAGGATATTGAGAACGGTAATATTAGGATGTATAACGAACAAGGGCAAAACGGATAAAAAAAATGAAATTGGCTACAACCAATTGGATTCCCGAGCCACGTCCGCGTTCACCGCCCAGCTCAACTTTCTCTTTCTCCCGGCCATTACACGACATGCAACGCCGCCGACCACAGGAGGAAGCGCACGGCCACCGTCGCGCCAGGTTAAAGTCTCCACGGCCAATTCCCCCCCCCCCACCACGTAAGCCCCAAGCACCCATTCTCCTCGCCTTTTTCATTTTTGCAAATGCCCTTCATTTTTTTTCTTTTTTACCAACAACCTGTAGAATGGTGAAATGCACAGAATTAGGGGAGGAGTTGCGATGGATCAAACCATTGTTGAATGATTTGATCTATTCCTAAACAGGAACAGATGAGATGCTTAATTTCATCACGCATTTACCAAGGTATCTCTCTCTGCCTCTTCCTCTCCCTCTCTTATACGCAAAAAGAAAACCAACATAACTAGGAAGGAAGGATTATTTCAGTACCAGAAAGCCCATCTTTCACATTTTTCAGTGTCGAGAGTTAAGGCTTCATGGATCCTGATTAAGGCCCATCTTTCACATTTTTTTTCCTGTCCAAATCATGTTTATTTTTTGCGATAAAAGGTTACCAGCCTGCTGTGATTTTTTTTACCGTGAGACAACAAACAGAGAGCAAGAGTTTACCATCCCATGTACTGGAAGAAGCATACACATTATCAGCATCCATAATATTACGAGGTTCATAGGAGGGGAAGGAAGTTCATCGCCTTTTATATATGCAAGGTTTCAACTCTGGCCATTTGATGCTCTCGACTTGGGAATCTTTTTTCTGTGACATAATGTTAACAAAATTAGTCACAACCAACACCTTAGGTTTATCTTCCATGTCGCTGTGATAGAAATCTTGGGAAAAAAAAATCAATAATAAAAGTACAAGAGACGAAAGACAACAATCTTACTGCTTTCATGAAGTAGAACAGTACAAACATCTTGTTAGAAAAATCCTGAAAAATCACATGTTGCACATCAGCAATATTGTAGAAACGATTTAGCAGATTAGTGATGATATTCCATCAAGTTATAGATTGTAAGGAATTATAGATGAGTGAGCAAACCTTTGAAACTAAAGAAAACCCAAGCTGGCTGACAGCTTCAAAAAACTTCTCTGGATCAGCTCCTCCAGTGTTGGGATCAAACCTGCTTCGCACTTCAGCTATCAAAAGCCAACCGCTGCACCATGGAACTTGTGAATGTCTATAAACAACATATAAATCACATCTTAATGAAATGCCAGGAAGGGACCAAGTAGCTAACCTGGGTTTCAAAACTCTTTTAGCTTCCTGCAAATAGTTTGAATAGTTGGTTCCCATCAATGACAAACAGAAAACCGCAACATCTACAGAGGATGAGTCCAATGGTGTCTGCACATAAATTAGCCCATATCTAGTGGTAAATACATAGCAAAAGCAGAAACCCAAAAATCATTTCTTAGCTTTTTTCAAAAAAAAATGAAAATGCAGTAAAATGTATTACAACTCATCCAATAATTAATTACGTCGATTAAAAAGGAATATCAGTTACAAGCTGCAAAACATAGTTTAGAATTTAGTATGTTATTAGTACAAACAGAACAAAAAATTATATCGACATCACTCCTCTTTCAAAAGATATCAAATTCATAGTGCCTTTGATACCACAAATTCTTTCATAACATGCCTGACATCAATTAAGCATTAATAAAAAAAGTATTTCAAAGTCTAAATTCTCAACAACAAAAAAAACATTGAGAGAAAAGGTCAGAGGTCCTTCCCAGAAGTTCATCTAGCAGTTTTTGGAGTGTCCCACTGAAAGAGCAATTTTCAAGTAGGATAGTGAGTATTTAACACTAATACAGTCCTACAGGTCTATGGGTTGCTCTACACAAGTTCAAAAGCAGAATAGCCAAGAAGAAAGACGGACTGCCAACATGGTAACAGGTAACTGATGAAACAAATGTGAGCAATAAAGATGCAGATATTGAATAAGATGCCAAACATCCTCCACCAGTTGCAGAGCTCCTTCACAGTATAAAAGCAATAGGTGATAATAGGGTAGCAGGCATACACCACCACTCCATGCAGTAAACAATCAAAAGAAATATATAATATATCCTGGTTGGTCATTGAACTACCAGAACTCTGTTCTTGTAATGAATATTAAATTGAGAAGTTAGCTTACAACTACACTATTTGGCTTGCTTTTTTTCAATAATAGCCTGACCTACAAGACTATTTGGCAAGAAACATGATCGTCTTTGACAGAGGGATTTATCGCAGGTCTTCCTAAATTGCTCAGTACATATTTGAAATTGGTGTATCAGGCAGCGATTAAGTATCATAAATCATAGAATTACAGCCATATAGCAGAAGATGTATCTAAAAAATTTTGGTTTGAAAGAAGTTATTAAAAAACCTATAGCTGGTGCTTATAGCCTGCAAGAAATAGCAACTAAAAAAAACTACACTTTGCTTACAATGGAAACTTAGCCAAACTGAAAATCAAACAAGTAAAAACAAATAAATCACATACAAGGACAGCATTCCCTGGTGGGTAATATTAAAACTATGATTTAAAGGCGTACTAAAGAATGCTATCACAGGAAATACATACATGAGCCATGTCACAAGCAATTACTGATGGGTCATTGGAAACAAGGTCAATGGAGAAGACTTTATTCTTCACACTTTTCGCAAGTGTTGCATTCCCTGCAATATCACACAACTGATCAATAGAGTTTTAAAAAGAGAAATATATTTCATACATTATCAGATGATATCCAACAAAAAAGCTTATGAGTCAGAAATTCAATAATGCAATCAGAGAAGTCTCTTTCTCTGAATCCTCACCACAACCAAAATCAGCAACTTTTAAAGAACTCTGATTCCTTAGCCATTTAGCAATTGTATTGACTGGCTGCTCTGGCCAATGCACCATTTGCTCTTGGTATCCTGCATGATACTAAAGAGTGAAACATAAATCATAACAGAATACGTGTCTTAACCGACTTCAGGTACTGTTAGATCTTATTAGTATGATCTTAATCAATTTCAACGTAAGACTATGTTATCACTGCAAGGAGTGCAATGCATCTTCAGCACCTCAGTTCCCAAAATGTAAAGGATAGGGTAGAAAGTCGTCACAAACGACCTAACATATCAATGATCTGATATGACACACAATAGGCAAAGCATCCTTGCATTGTTTCAGACCAGCACGGTAGAGGTACGTACGCTTTTAGGGAAAAGACATGCGGGAAGTTAAAATGTATCTACAAGATACAGTTTTTAGGAAGAGAAGTAGCATAATTTAAGTACCAAAATCTAGTGTGTATGGGGAAATTGTAGGGAGATTGAGAGTAGAAGATTCAGAATTTTTAGTATATACAAAAAGGTTAAACATAAAAATGATGTAAATGTTATTGTAGATAAAGGTCTAAAGGACAATGCCATAGAGGTGAAAAGATTTTGGGAAAAATATAACTTTGAATATTGTGTTAGGAGAACAGATATGGATTTTAAGTGCTTATGCTCCTCAAATTATAAAGAAATTCTGGAAAAATTTAGATATGATAACTCAAAGGATACTTCTACTTGAAAAACTAAGCAATAAAGAAGAATTAAAAGGTCACAGGGAGAGAACATGGAGAATTTTAAAATACTTGGGGGTTTTGGATATTAGAAGACGAATGAAGAAGACAACATGATTTTGGATTTAGCTTCTTATTTTCTCATAATGTATTAGGCAAATAGATATTTTTCTCACTAGAAAGTTAGATAACATGTAACAATTGTATAGTTATACCTGAAGAAAGCTTGACTAAATGAACATAGATGATGACATAAGATATATGTTTTAGGAAATGAAAAAGGAAAAGAATAACAACTAGTTTCACTAGAAATAGACAGTGAAAATTTGAAAATAATAATATAAGGTTTTCTGGAAGGATGGGAAAAGAGAACGTTTAAAACTTCAACAAAGACTATTATCACAATTTCTTTGTTTACAACCCTTTCTACCTTAAGAAGTACCTCTCTTAAATAAACCCCTTTCCCATGAGGCTTATGTCTTGTTTCAAGCTAGATGCATCTGTGGACATAGCAACGATCATAGCAACATATCTCAAAAATGCTGAACTTTGCAACCAGTTTATCAGTTCAAATCAATTAAAATAAATTTGATATATGAAGATGAAACAAAAAATACCGATGGAACAAAAAAAAAATACCACATCAAATAGCTCTGGTTCATTCTTAAACAAATTGAAGGCCTCACTACCACTGCGATGAAAGATAAAAGTATATCAGAAGATTCATTTTCTACAGGTACCAAATTTAAAAAACAATTGAAAGAACAAAATCCTATAGCAATTTCAACTTCCAATTGACAGCTACACGCATTGGAACATTTTGTAGCTATGCGAGAAAAAGAAAACACAAACTAGTGTAGAGTTCATGCATATCACTGATAAAGAAATCCATTACTGATGAAGAACAAACTCTACAAAGAAAATGGTGAACAGAAGAGTAACTACAAGAACATAGCAGTTGGACTACTAAAGGGCACAATTACTGTTTAAAAGAATGTTTAAGAACCATAATACTTGCACATAACATCAATATTTCGATGGGCTCATTCACATGCTAGTGAGAAGATTAGGATATTCTTGACTTTTACTGTAATACTGAGAACATGAAGTAAAATAATCAAACCACTTGAAAGAATGATAAATGCCCTGGAGTTCATTTTTAAATCAAGGCCGAAAAAGCAATTTTAAACTCTTTGTCCAACATGTCCGTACATCAAGTCTTCCTATTAAATTTAATCAGAGGTACAACAATTAGTTTTATAAGAAGAAAATCATAACCAATAGCTATACTTATCAAACAAATTGCCAGACTGAATTTGTAACATGCACAAAAGTTATGAATCATGTAGCCATCCTACAAGCCATTAGGCTTATTCTTAAGTACTCTAAATGGAAGATATTGACATCAAGTAACAATACAACATAACTTTATACAGCATTCGGATGACAATATGGTCAAGAGGTCTTTTTTTTTTTCCAAAGATTCCTCTGAAGAGAAATTGAGTGTCAAACACCATATATATCTAACAGGATAAGTAGAGATATGTAGGTCAAAAGAAATAGATAAAAATCAATCAGGATTGGACTCCAAAAACCACCAACATACTAGTGTTGACCTCCAAAACAAAGACGGGCCCAACTTGGTAAAAACAACATATTCAGATTGCTAACAAATTCAACAATGCAAAACCAAATTAAGCAGAGTTTCAACGAAATTGACTAACTTTTTAACCAAAATTTTAAACAAAATTTTAAAAACATATTCATAGGCTTATTTTTAATGAGACTAAATACATTAGACTCATGAAACCACCAATTGAAGAGTGTTGACCTCTAACAAAGTCAGGCCCATCTTGGTTAAAAGAACATATTCATATAGTTTGCAAACTCAACTAACTGCAGAACTTTAAAACAAACCGCACCATTCTATCAGATAGTTAAATTGAATCTGCTATAGCTTACAGAGATAAACACTTGCACAACAATCCTAGTCAAGCCATATGAGAACCTGCCTTAATTGTGTAACTTAACAAACTTTCATGTAATTTATCCCTCTCCGAGGAAGATTTTGACTTGCTGTCTCACTTTAACCATCCCACTAACAAAATTCTACCTACCTAACCTTCCCTCTGACCCATTTCTTTCACCAATAATAATACCTCAGGACACTATACAATCTGCAACATATGCCAAATGCATAGAATTGATGTATGGATACATATTTCTAATCCATGTAAGCAGGCTGTAAGATTCAGTTTCATGGCATAACCACAAGGGATTGGTAATATCAAAATCACATAGAATAACAGATGTTGCTAATAGTTTGATCATGTAGTCTGTTCAAGTTTCTTTAAAAGATACGATTCCCGATTTCAGCTTTGCCTTCAACTATTGCTATTTATTCAAGTAAAGTGGGTATGAAGAAATTTTTGCCTATTTGTATAGCATCTGATGATGCTAGATAGATATTTGCTAGAATGTCCATCCCAATAATATTATGATATATAGTCAGAGCAACATGCACCTGCAAGTGTATAATTTCTCATTTAGCATTCTGAAATGGCCTCCAGATAACCTCATTCGCATCTGCATGACAATGGATGACATTATGGTCGATACAATGTGAATAGAGATGAAATGTCATCATCCACTAAAGGATAACAAAAAGAGGCTAAGAACAGCAGGGCTTGCATATAAAGACATCAACGATAAGAAACTATTCTAGCAAGAACGATCAGCTGGCTAAAAGTGTAGACAGTGTTGTTGATCGGGTTTAGTTTGAAGGAAAATAAAAGGATAATATAACCCACATCAAGAAATACAAGAGAGAACAAGATATGAGGGTTTGAGGTGTTAATTCGGCCCAGCAATCTTGGAAGGCATATGGTCCTTGGGGAGGTTCTTGCCTTCTCGGAATCCCTAATGGCGAATATCTTGAAAGGTGATGGAATGGGCGACACGACGAATCGTACCTTCTGCAGGAAGCCGAGCTGGTTCTTGGAGGTGGAGGGACCCTCGATCTTTCTCCGCTTCGGATGTGGCAGCGGGAGCTGCGGAGGCGGTGAGTTAGCGGATTCCGAGCGGCTTTGTGGCTTGTGTCTCTTCCTCCTCCGCTTCCGGGATGGATTGTCGGGTTTCCCACCATCCGTCATCTGCGAAGCTTGAACGGAGAGGAATGGCTGCGGGATAAGGGAGAGAAGAAGAGCGAGCCGCCCGTTCAAACAGAACCTTTTCTCTACCCTAGGGTTCTTTATGTCGGTCCATTAATAAACAAATTTTATAATTTTTTTTTAAATTTGATTTATTAATGAAGGTATACTTGGAGTAGATATGAAGATCAGACTCAAGGGAGGGCTGACCCGTGGAATGATGGGCGCAAGGGCCACCATCAACTCTATGCAAAAATAAGGAGCAGAGCAACTTGGGTGTAACTTAGTAAAGTACCCAAGCCATATAAAGAGAGCCAGCATAGAAGATGGAACATGGAGCGGAGGTATAGTGCTTTTCTTGGACAGAGGTCAAGGACATGAACTCTTGCAGAGGCAAGAGCAGGATCATGTTGTTCCATGGGTCATTCATTTTGATGGAGCAAACTCATCTTGCATGGTGCCAAAGACGAAGGGAGCTTCTGGGCACATGCACCTTATCTCAGAGGAGCATTTGATGGAAGAACTAAGGCGACTCAATTTGCGAAGGCGAAGTTGAGTTCAGAAGGCCTTAGCACGGGGCAAGAGGACGCAGAGGCGGGTACTCTTGAAGAATATGCCATAGTGTTGCAATTCAAGTTGCTATGAAGGCAGCGGTGTGCAGCGAAGATTATGCTAGTAGGGGTAGAGGCCTAGGATCCAGACAATGGTGCACAAATTGCAGCGAAGTCGAGGGACTTCGGGAGCTACTAGGCGACAGACTGTCTTAGAGCGGTGCTTCATCTAGGTGTGACCCAAGAGTGGGTGGATGAAGGTCGATTGCCAAAGGAGCGAACAAAATCGAAGGTGGAAGAGACCCTGTGATGTATTGGCAGAAGCCACACATGAAGGGTTCACAATTCGAGTTCATCCCCCAAGGATCAGAATGCAATAGAGATGTCACCAGGAGGCAACATGGTGCAACGGATCGTGGTGGAATAGTTCATGGCAATGCGATACACACAACCTAGTCCCATGAGGGACTAGATCATACGAAGGTATGATTGGGAGCTACTAGAAGCCCCACTTCGGTGAATAACACGACGACAAGAAGGGCTATGGATTCAAGGAGTGAAGGCCATGATACCGTTGAGGCGGGTCTTCCGTGAGTGCATCGAATTTTGCATCGGATGAAAACCTTGGTCATCAGCATATGGGGGCTGGGTTCCACCAAGGGAAAAGTTCGAATGCAAGTACCAGTGAGTCCCATGGGAGGGACTTGATCATGCAGAGGTATGATCGAAGCAGCTGGAGAGTTAGACTGCTCTAGAGCTCATATTCGCTTAAGGGAGCCCGGTAGGTCAGAGGACAAGGTCGAGTAAGCGAATGTTGCTACCAAGGAAGCTAAGGAGAACATAATCGGTGCAATCCCTACAACGTGATGGCAGAGGCCATGCATGAGAGTTACAGTCTGTCTTTCCATCGACCAAAGGGAGCTGCTTGGAGAACACAGAGGTGTTAAAGTAGGGGGTCAAAAGGGGCGAGGAAGTGACGACGAGTCCAGAGGGACTTAGCTACCCAAAATCAAGCATCAGTTAGAATAGAGGTGGACTCGGAGGAGTGCCACTAAGGCATATCTACTGATTATGAAGAAAAGGGATGCAGATGCGAGGCGACGGATAGTAGTGTCATGGGCATGGCAACGCCATGGTACCACAGAGGCGGGACTTCTGTGAAAGTCATTGATCCCTTGCTCTCATGAAGGGAGAGCGCTTGGTCGTGAAAGGGGCCGAGGAGGTGGAGCATGCAGAGGCAAACTCCAAGTACTGAGACAAGGCTGAAGGGCAGAGGCCAAGGAACTTCGTAAGACCGGTGTCAATGAGTTTCTCATCAAGATAACCGAAAGTGAAGGACTTCGGGTCATGCAAGAGTGCACGACCAAGGAACAAAGTAGGCAGTATGCGGTGCTGTACCTTCGCTACTCAGGGGAGTAGGCGGTAGGGTTGATGGAGAAGATGGTACAATCCCAGAGGCGACCAAATCTATTAGAGAATTACTCCAAGTTGGGGTGAAAACTTCCTGTATTCCAGAAGTTTGATGGCATTGAGAAGGTGAATCACAATAGCTAACTCAACGCAAGGAGTGCAAACACTTCAAGTGCTTCAGAAGTGTGAGCAAAGAGCAGGCGAAGGCCAGTAACCAGCTTGATGCATGGAGTACAACCTCGAGGAGGCAGGCGAAGTCAAGTAACCTTTGCCTTCTCAACTCTTAAGAGAATGGGCGAAACCGAGTACCCCAATTCTCTTATCTATCCAACAGAGGAGCTCTGCATATGTTCAAAGACCCTTCGAAGATAATGGAAGACAATAGTTGTCAAATCCTCACCAACGGTGATCAGTGTTACTGAGAGTAGATTGTCCGCTTCATTTCCCAACGAAATACCAATCGAAAGCGGAAGTGATGCGAACCTACTTGAATGTGACAACTAAGTGAAAGAAGAGTCAATGAGCAAATTTTATGGAGGAAGGACCCAAAACTTTAGAAGTTTACGAGACAATGCTCATTAAAGCTCCAACAAACATCCACCCAATTCAAGCAGCATGAGGTATTTGAGAGACTAGCGCAGTAAGGATGGTCTTTATCTTCATCTGGAGGATCCACAGGAACCAACAGGGATCAACACAACTCAGCCAATCCCACACTAGAGTCAGAGTCATTAGCGAGTTGAAGCAATATGGCAGATCAAAGGTTCAACTACTCAAAAATAATAGCGGAGAGCAGCTGGGAGCCAAGAGACGCATTACAGCTAGAGCAAAAGATTGAAGACTCAACAAAGGCGAGGAGTTGCAGTGTCAACAAAGGCTTCGACGAGGACGTCGAAGGAATAAGTGGGGGAGAATGTCACGGACAAACTTCTAAACAGGATGTTTGATGTAATGCTTATGTATGTCCGTGTCTTTTGGTATGTTCATACTTTGACTAGCATGTAGAGGGACAACCGAAGGCTTAATAGTCCTAATTTAGTTTGGTCTATAATGGACCATTTTACCCTTTGTTGTGTAACTGTTCAGAGCTTGTAAAGTTTGTTTGTAATTTGGATTGTCTATAAAGTGTTTTTCGGAGATGTTTGCTTGTGGATCCCGAGTGAGGCGTTTTCTCTGTACTGTTCTCTCTTTTGTGGGTTCTAAGAGACCATGGGAGGCTAACCTTTGCGAACGGACACACAAGGGTGTCGTACAACTTAAGCGGTACTACCGTCGAATAAGGGTGGTACCTCGCTGGTAGCACTACTGCCGATGGTACCACCGCCCAGTTTGGGCGGTACCACTGCCTAAATATCCTAGGGCACTATCTTCCCGGCGGTGCCACCACTGGCCAATAATTTAGGAGCTGAATTTGGTGCTTAATTCAGTCCAATTTAGCCCTGTTAAAGGGCCCAGTTGGCCCATAATTAAGTTAGTGGGATTACCTCTCAATCCTAACTTAATTTATGCTCTAACTATGATAATTAAGACAATTTATAACATATCTTGTTCCGGTGCATCAATTGTTCTTCCGACGTACTTCCGGCAAACATCCGATGAACTCTCGACAATGTTTCGACGGACTCCCGGCAAGCTCCTGGAATTTATGATGATCTTCTTGGCGAGTTCCGACTAGATTCTATGGCAAGCTCTTGGACTTCTCGGTTGGTTCCCGCAGAACTTCCGATGAACGTTTGGACTTTCGTCGAACTCTTGAACTCCTAATGAGATCTCAATCTTGACTTCGGCACAACACCTGCTTTATGTCTTATTGCCATCGTAGATCAAACAACTTATAATTGACTTTATTCCGAGATTCAACAATCTCTCCTTTTTTTATGATGACAATCAATTGATGATAGAGTTAACCTTAACTCCCCCTATCTATATGCCATACTTGAGAAAAGACATTCTTGAATTCAAGGCCTTTGAATTCAAGAAACAAATTGATAAGTTAAGTTTATTTAAACTTATCAATACACACATCATAATTCCTATCATGATCTAACATTCTAAAAATGATGTCTTGATATCTATTTTTCAAATATGATATTTCAAATATGAAAGATGACAAAGATAACAATTCATTATTCCATGACAAGATATCAATTGTAAAATAGCAAGTTAAGCTCTAGATATCTTATCAAATTTTATCAAGTAAACATTTCAAGTATATATGATAAAATACATTGCATACATTTGTCATCAATTTACCATAATTTGGTATGATTTCTCCCCCTTTGTCATCAACAAAAAAGAGAATGATTCAACAATGCAAGTGTGGTAAAAATTCATGCCACATTTCAATTTGTATACCAATTATATTTCAAGCATTCATGACATGGTATCATTCAAAAGTTCTCAACATTAAAAGTTATAAACATTAAAGAGATAGCTTTCTTCAACTTCTCCCCTTTATTATCATAATTTTGCATGAAAAAAAGGTAAGAAGGCAATGAGGGAATCTATTAAGAACTAAGTTTGTGAAATTATTTGAATCAAGTCAAAAATGTTAAAACATGTTTTCATTTTGACAAAGAGAAGGGATTCTTGAAAAGGATCGAGATATCCATATGAAATCAAATCCCCACGAAAATTATCACACAGATGCTTTCATTATCACACAAGAGAATTCATCTTTCAAGGATTAAGATATCCATTGGAATTCTTTCAATTTTCATGAGAAGAATTCATGGGAGAGGAGTATCACATGAAGGAGAAATTCACGAATAAAATTTTATAGTGAAAAGAGCATTACATCAAATCCATTTCTCATCAAAAATTCATAAGAGTGAAATATATGAGAGATGCATTTGTCAATGACTTTTCCATGAATCAAACATCAAGATATGTATAAATACTTCATACATTTATAAAATATTTTGTCATAGCTTTTTATCACTACTTAGCATGAGATAATATCATTAGTGCTTTGTAGTACTCAAAGATTAAGAATCTGATGTATTATTAAAACTTCTCAATATTCAATAGAAATCATAATCATCAAAGTAAACATGATATTGCATCATTATATGATAGCATGCTCATCATCATAGAAACTTTTAGCATCAAAGCATAAAATTTCCAACATCAAAGTAAACATGTTTATTGAGGCACTCAACCTTATCATCATGTAAAATTCGCATCATAAAATTATCAGCACAGAATTTAAGTGAGTGATTAAACAATCAAGAAAGTCTGAAAATAAAATTTACCAAATTCATGCATTCGAACAATGAGGGAAGCAAACAAAAGGGGAGAGGAAGAAAAATTTTTTTTTTTTCTCCACGGGATGCCAGTGGTGGCACACCAGATTGGACTGGCGGTTGCACCGCTTGAGCCGAGCCGGGCCAAAGGTGACACCGCTTCGATTTATGGTGGCACCACCGAAATGACCCTTATTAACCCGGGGGGTTAGGGCGGCGGTGACACCGCCCCAACCCGAAGAAAGCTCTCCAAACCCTCTCCCATTTCCTCTAACCCTCATTCTGCCTCTTAGAAACATTGGGGAAGGTTTCTTGGTGGTCCAAGCCTTCCATCTCTCAAAGATAATCTCCATAAGGTAACACTTGAAATCCTTCTTTTTTGATATCTCATTCCCTCTTTTCCTTTCTCTTTCCTTTGCTTATTTTTCACAATTTCATCATCATCTTGTCTAGATAATGGCTCCTAAGAGATCAAAAGGAAAAAGGATTGAAGGAGATTCATTTGACCATGATCTTTTAGATCAAAAGAGGTAGCCCTTAGTTTTCCAAAATTTGAAAGACGAGGTATCCATAAGGGAAAATATGTTGACTTGGATGAACTAGAAGACTTAGATCCCATTAGGTATTTTGCACACCTAAAAAAGCTCTACCACTACTGCAACTAGATGAACCAATCTATCCATGATTAGTTAGATTGTTCTATGCCAACCTATATGAGGACAATAATAGCCTAAGCACTTACCTTCTAGGAACACCCATTAGAATATTTGACAACACCATTTGTGAGCTAATTGGCATAACTGAAAAAAGATAGAGGATGCTATTTTAAAGGTAAATGGGACGTCAACTCAATAGGAGCAACCTATACCCAAGCCAGAAAACAATCTTTGCAAACCCAAACCTTGACTTCCTACCCAAGAGCTGTGAACACTTACTGCCTTTCAACGCTAAAATTCTTCATCACATTATCACAAGCATCATATTCCCCAAACAATTTCATCTTGACGAAAATAAGTCAAATTGAGATGAGTACCATGTATTGGATTATGACCGGTCGATAATTGTTTTTTGGGTACTCAATTCGGCAACACATGCAGGATATTATGGCTAAAGATACTATGCTGCCATATGGGAGGTTAATCACTAGATTTCTTCATGCCTATGACATTTGCATCCCACCCGATGAAGAATCTATTCAAAATGATAAATATAACATAATAAATAAAACCTCACTGAAAAGACTTAGGTGCACCTTTAGCAATGGCATATGGGTTAGGCAGCCTAGAAGGACGGATCCAATTCCTCCACAAATAGAACACCCCTAAAACACCCATTCTTATGGGAAATGAATCTCCTCCCCTAGTCCTTTTGGCAAAAGAAGACCTTCACTCCCTATTTCCTCCTCCTCAAGATCGCATTATGGTAGAACTGTCTCGATCAAATCACAACAAGAACATATTCAAAATCAACAAGTTGAAATTTTGAAGACACTACGACAACTGAATGAAAAAATGGATATCATGTATCAGCATTGTGGATTACCTCCTAAGGACTAAACTGATGTATCTTTTAATTCTGTTCTGTTTGCTTTTAACAATAAGTTCAAAGTTTGTCATCGATTAAACGATAACTGATCCTTCCTTTTAGATAACTACTGGTATCTTTTAAGTAATGTTTTGATCTGCATGATTTCTTTTGGATAAACTATTTCTGGCAAATTTCAATGATAAACCTTGTTAAATGCTATTTTTTCGATGGCTTGTCTCTTTTTGTTGATGACAAAGGGGGAGAAAAGTGATGACTTATATCATTCTTAATAGCATGACAAAATATGAATTGCAAAATCCTTGAAAATATCACAAGATTGATTGATCATATTGAAAGCATGCCTTACATCTAAATCATAAAATTTATATTGAAAATCTTTATCTTCTGTCGTAGTAAAATTCATCCCCTCTCATTTAACTTATGATTTTCATAGAAGTTTTGTACTCACTATTGTTTAATGAGGATCACGATAAGCTCTACGATTAGAACTTATCGGGTTATGCTTGAATCCAATGGAATGGAATTCAAGTGTTTTTTTTTTTATCTTCTTATAATATGGCATATAGATAGGGGGAGTTATGTTTAACTCCGTCATCAATTGATTGTCATCATAAAAAAGGGGGAGATTGTTGAATCTCGGATTTTGATGATAAAATCAATTGATAGGTTATTTGATCTAATCCATATTATTGAGTTAAGTGTGCAGGATTAACTTTATAAACAGAAAACACAAAGCAAGTATACCGAGTCGAAGTTCGATGAACGTTTAAGAGTCCAAGAATCGTTTGAGATGTCACGGAACCAACCGAGAAGAAATCGGAACCTGTTGGAAGTTCAAAGAGATCGTCGGAGGTTCAGCAGAGATCACCAAGAAGTCTCAGCTACTCATTAAAGTCATCACAAGTTCGGGAGCATGCTTGGACCCCGTCGAAGGAAGTTCGTTTAAAGCTCATTTAACAAGACTTGACGTTCGCGGTTATTAAATTGCTTACGATGTGTTTTGTTATGTAGTTCACTTGTAATTAGGATTAGGATTAAGAAGATAATCCTATATCCTGGTTAGGGGCCAACTGGGGCCAAAAGTCAGAATTGGTTTGGGCTAAAAGAAAGCCAAACCAAGTGAACCAGAGCCCCGGGCGGTCTTTGGGCGGTGACACCTCCTCCATCTGGGGTGGTGGCACCAAGACTAACATGGCGGTGGCACCATGAAAGATCGGGAACCCAAAGAGGATTTGAATTTTGGAGCCCAAATTTTGGAGCCCAAATTTGAATCCTCTTGAGGCCTATAAATACCCCTCAAATCTCAGCTGAGATCAAAAACCTTTTGAGCAAAGAAGAGTTTGAGAGAAAGATCTTAGAAAAGTGTTAGCTTGCTTTCTTTTCAATTTGCTAGTGTTCACCTCATCTCTTCTCGAAAAAAATCTGTAAGAGAGTGAACCGCTTGTAAAGAGTTGTAAGAGGGGTATTTACCCTTCCATTTCAAGAAGCTTGCTAGTGGAAGGTGGGAGCCTCATCGAAGAGGGGCCTCGCAAGTGGAGTAGGTCATTTGACCGAACCACTCTAAAATCGGCGTGATCTGTGGTTTGCGTTTCATTATTGTTATTTATATTATTGCAAATCTTCTTATATGCTCTAGTTCCTTATTACTTTTGCTGCGCATATTTAAGAATACGCTTTCAAGATTAAACTTGTCAAGTTCCGCTCTCTTCATACGAAAGATTTTTTTTTAAACCGAAGTTTTTATCCGCTGCACTAATTCACCCCCCCCCTCTTAGTGTTGCTCCGATCCTAACACTTTCTTGGATTTAAAACCAAATGAGAGTGAACCTTGCTCTGATACCAATTGTTAGGATCAAGAGCGACACTAAGAGGGGGGTGAATTAGTGCAGTAGAAAACTTTCACGATTTTAAAAGTCTACGTTTCGATTAAAACTGACTTCGACGAAAATCATTTCGTAAGGAGTTTAACTTGAAAGCGTACGTGAGTGTAAAGAGGGCAGTAAGAAGGTAATGTAGCATGCAGAATAACACTTGCATAAATTGAAAAGTAAACCAGGATTTAGAGTGATTCGGTCAACGTGACCTACATCCACTTTCGAATTCCTCCTTCGACAAGGTCTCCGGCGTCCACTAAAGGCCTTCCTTCAATAGGTGAAGATCAACACCTCTTTTACAGCACCTTCTTCTTTTCATGGGTTTAGGAGAGAACCCTTACAAGTTTTACTCCTCTCTTGAATGATCTCAAAACTTAGAAAGGAAGGAGGAGAACTCTAGCACTTGTTTCCAACACTTTTACACCCCAACAACTCAAGATTATCTCAATATTTTGGTGCCCTTTCATTCAGAAAATGGTGAGGTTTTTATAGACCCCAATGGCTTCAAAATTGGAGCCAAAAAGTGTCACTTCCTCGGAATCTGGGGTACTAGCTATCACGGACTTAGCTGGTTTTGCCTAAGTCGTGCGGCACCTTTGCGTGTCCGTCCGTAAAGGTCAACCTCCCCGAAGCCTCCCATGGTCCCTTAGGACCTACAAAAGAGAAAATGGGTTAGAGAAAACGCCTCACTTGGGATCCACAACCAAACATTTCCGAGAAGACTTCATAGATAATGCAAATTACAAACAGACTTTACAAGCTCTGAACAGTTGCACAATAAAGGGTCAAAATGGTCTACTACAGACCGAAAATCTCTCACAAGTATCCACATGACACAACCTTTATTTACAAGCCTAAAGCGGCCATCAACCCAACTAAAATAAGACTATGAAGCCTTCGGTCATCCCTCTACATGCTGTGCAAAGCATGAACATATCAAAAGACACGAACATACATAAGTATTATATCAAACATCCTATTTAGAAGTTTGTCCGTGACATGGCGGTACCACCGCTGTTATTGGGCGGTACTACCACCACTGATTTGACTCTAGGCGATACTACTATCGAACAGGGGTAGTACCACTACTGATAGCATTGCTGCCGACGGTACCACCACCTAGTCTGGGCGGTACCACCGCCCAGATATCCTAGGGCACTATCTTCTAGGCAGTGCCACCGTCGACCAATAATTCAGGGGCTGAATTGGGTACTCAATTCGACCCAATTCAGCCATGTTAAAGGGCCCAATTGGCCCATAATTAAGTTAGTGGGATTATCTCTAAATTCTAACTTAATTTATACTCGAACTATGATAATTAAGATAATTTACAGTGTATCTTATTCCGGTGCGTCAATTGCTCTTCCGACGAACATCCAATGAACTCTCGGCAATATTCCGGCGAACTCCCAACAAGCTCCTGGAATTTACGATGATCTTCTTGGCGAGTTCCGACGAGCTTCTATGGCAAGCTCCGAGACTTCTCGGTTGGTTCCCATAGAACTTCCGACGAATGTTTGGACTTCCGTCGAACTCTCTATTAGGATCCTTTTATTTTTTATGCTTTCCTTTTATTTTCTGCGTATTTATTAAGTCTGTTTAGTTTAGCTAAAGTCGGAACTCTATAAATAGGGATGTAACTGCTTCTTTTCGATCATCTATGAAAAATATTATTCTGTTTTTTGACAAACCCAAGGAGGCCGATCCCCTCGAAGCGATCAAGGAGGGCCGATCCCCTCGAAGTGATCATCCCCTTTCTTTTCTTCTTTTTTACGATAAGACTTTAGGGTCTTATCATTTGGTATCAGAGCAACGATCCTTGACGTTCTCTCTGCAACGAAGCTATCAAAAAAAAAAAAAAAACGAAAGAAAGAAAGAAAGAAAGAGAGAAGAAGAAGCAGCAACCGCACCACGCACCCCTGCTTCCCCTGCTTCCGGCCAGCCCACCCGCCGCCCATCGCTGCTCTCCGGCCAGCAACCAACTCTGCCCCACTTCCGGCCAGAGTCCACCGCCGCCTCCCACCCGAGCCACCACCGTTGCCAGGAGACGACGCTGCTAGCGTCCCACTCCGCCGCAACCCTGCTCGTCTTCTCTACCACCGCTGCAGGGCAACTCCTTCTCCACTGCCACCGCTACTTCCCGGCCGATCGATCACCACCGCCCGCCTCCCAGCTGCAACCCTAGCCGTGCCCCGCCCCTTGGGTCGCAACTGCAGCCACCGGTTTTCCCCCTCCTCACGGCGACCGAAACAGGGCAACTCACTGCTACTGCCCTTGTTTCCAGCCGCGCCTCCTCCAGCACTCCTCTTCCCCTCGAGCGCTGTTGCCGCCCAGCCGACCCATCACCGCTGTGGGCCACTGTGCGACGACCGCCGCTCGCCTCCCAACCGCCGTCGCTCCACCTTGCTCTGCATCTAACCGAAATAGAGCACACTTGCTCTGCCCTAGTTTTCAGCCGCGCCACAGCCGCGTGGGGTCGCTTGCTACTGCCTGCTGTCGCGACCGTCACTGCTACTGCCAGCTACTGTGCAGATGCCCTTGATTAGACATCAGAAACAAGAACTGAGGATTACCGACTTGCAATCGTACGCAATGACTACCGATAACTCAGTGAAGGCATAAATAGAAGCGTTGGAAACCAGAATTGAAAATCGGCTATAAGAAACTCTTCATGATTTCAAAAAGAGCTTGTTGGAGCACTTTAGCGGGTTAAACAAGATGAGAGCTCAAGTTCTACGCTGAACAGATCAGGAGATATAGGAAAAGGGCCCCAGGATGGTGACACACACTACTCATGTATCAGGGTAGAATTTCCACGATGGGAAGATGGGGATCCGACCAGTTGGATCTCTAGGGCGGAAAATTTTTGTTGTTTTCACAGAACCCCAGAAGAATCCAAGGTAGAAGTGGCCTCAATCCAGCTCGATGGAGATGCAATTCAGTGGCATGATTAGTACGAAACTTGTCATGAAATTCAGTCGTGGGAGCAGTTTAAAAGAGGACTTCTTGTTCGCTTTGGCCCATCCGAATATGAGAATGTTGATAGCCAACTCGCCAAAATTCGTCAGACTTCTACAGTGTTGGAGTATTAGAGTAGATTTGAAAGATTGTCCAACCAAGCTAGAGATTAGTTAGAACGACAACTTCTGGGTACATTTATTGAAGGGCTTATTCCCGAGATCCGGTGCGAGGTTAAGGCTCGTCAACCCCGCACTATGATGGCTGCGATTTCATTTGCACGCCTACATGAAGAAAAAATTAGTGTGGAATATCGTCGAAACAGAGGTGCTAATAAATAGGTGATTAGCAGGCAACCTACTTCATCTACTCCTAGTCGAAACCACAACACAAGTAGACTAACCCGAGAGGAACTCAAAGAAAGGTTAGCGAAGGGTTTGTGCTGGCATTACGATGAAAAGTGGAGTAAGGAGCATCGATGCAAACAAGGAAGACTTTTGATGATTGAACCGATCGAGGATGAACCAGAAGTAGAAGTATCGGATTTCGATCATGAAGAAGTGGAAACTAATGATGATGTTGAAGCCGTCACACATATATGTTGAATCTCGTATTTTGATGATGAAACTACTTGATATATGTTTATGATTTAATCTGCATTTTGAGTGACGCAGGGTGCTTCGATCAGGATAAGACAATTAAAGCAGGAAAATCATGTTGTGTCGAAGGAACATGTTAGAAGATTGGACGTCGGGCCGGTGGATCGGTCGACGTATCAACATAAGGCTTCGGGCCGTGGACTCGGGCATCGGGCCAAGAAGAGCGGGTATTGTGCCAAGGATATCGGAGTTGCGGAGTCAACTGGCCGATTGGGCAATATGCTGCAGGAGAGGATGATGCGCCGAAGAATCGGACGAAGCGTCGAGGGACCAATGACATGCCGGACAACTTGGTTAAATTGCTTAGGATTAATTGTCTCGATCGAAGTTTTGTTTTAATTGTGCAGGATTAACTATGATAAAGATGAAGACATAAAAGCGAAAACAAAGTGTCGGAGTCAAGCGAAGGATTTGTTATGAAGTTCGAGTTCGACGAAAAGTCCGAAGGTTCGTCGAGAATGCTACCGAGCTCGCCGAGAAAGATCGAGCTTGCCGGGCAAGCTCATTGAACTTCGCTAAGATCAAATCGTGAAGTCTAGGAGCTTGCCGGTCCGCAGAATGGTTTCCAGAGTTCATTGGAAGACCGCGGAAGTTTGCTTGGGAAGCTTCGTCGAAGAAGACTTGACTTGCGAACTTTGTAATAGCTTAGAAAATGTCTTTAAATTCATAGTTAGCATGTTAATTAGGGTTAGGATTAGGTGTTAATCCTATAACCCAAGTAGGGGGCCAATTAGGCTCAAGTTCTGACTGGTTTGGGCCAAGTTTGGAGCCAAACCAAGTGAGCTGAAATAGTAAAGAGGTGGCACCGCCAGGGTTGGAGGTGGCACCGCCCGTGCTATGTCTCCCAACCGAGGCCGCGGTGCAACCGTCCCAAACCAAGAGGTGCAACCCCGGGGCTCGATCTTCGAAGCTCGCCGGTGGTGCAACCTCTCCGGTCAGCGGTGCAACCTTTGAGCTCGATCTTCGAGCTCGGCAGAGGTGCAACCGCCTCGACAGACAGGTGGCACCGCCTGAGGCTCGATCTTGAGCTCGCGCGCGCGGTGCAACCTCTCCAGATCCAAGAGGTGCAATCACCGATCCCGAATTCCGGGATTTGATCGTTTTGAGCTCCAAATTTGAACTGGGTTGGGGCCTATAAATACCCCACCCATTCAAAGACAGAAAAAAAAAGAGATCTACACCGAAATCTTGATCTTCTCTGTGATTCTTGAGCTCAAAATTGTTGTAAAGCCTTTAAGTCTCCTCCTTCGTTCTTTAAGTTTCTGAATTGTAAAAGTGAGGAGAGAAAGGTTCTGTAAGGGTTGTCTCCCCGAGCCCATCAAAAGGAGTGAAACTGTAAAAGGGCAGTTGGCCTTCGCCCATTGAAGGAAGACAGCTAGTTGACGCCGGTGACCTCGCTTGGGAGGAGGAAGCCAAAAGTGGAATAGGTCAAGACCCGACCAAACCACTCTAAATCTCTGGTTTGCTTTTATTTCGAGTACCTTATCATTACTGCAAACCTCCTACATAACTACTACTCTCTGCGCCTTTACGAATAAGTTCTAAGTGCTGACCTTTTCGAATCTGCATTCAGACGTAAATCTGTGTTTTTCGTACGATCAGCTTACGTTTGTGTTTTGATTCTGCAAAACTGTCTTCTGCGCTTTTATAAACTAGTTTCTAAGTTTAGATCTCTTTGAAACTGTTTTAGACGCAAATTGCGTTTAGACGTAAAACTGCGTTTAAACGTAAACTGCGCAAACTGTGTTTAAACATAAAATTGTGTTTTAGACGTAAACTTCTTTTAAACGTTTAGACGTAAAACTGCGTTTAGACGTAAACTGAGTTTAGACGCAAAATTGTGTTTAGACGCAAACTGCGCAAACTGTGTTTAGACATAAAACTGTCTTTTAGACGTAAACTACTTTTATACGCAAACTGCGTTTTGACGTAAAACTGCGTTTAGACGTAAACTGAGTTTAGACGCAAAATTGCGTTTAGACGTAAAACTGTGTTTAGACGCAAAACTGTGTTTAGACGCAAACTGTATTTAGACGCAAACTCAGTTTAGACATAAACTGTGCTTAGACGTAAATTGCGCTTAATCTTAAGTAATCTTATATTCGGCTTTTACATCGAAATCGTTTTTATCGGAAAAACGCAGCTTTCGTTTTTAAATCGCTGAAAGATTTCCGCTGCACTAATTCACCCCCCCCCCCCCCCCCCTCTTAGTGCTCTCGATCCTAACAATTGGTATCAGAGCGGGGTATTTCTCATTTTGGATTTACACCCGAGAGAAATGGCTCTTCAAGAGGGCTTTTCGGTCTTTCGTCCACCGTTCTTTAACGGATTAGACTACACTTATTGGAAAACTCGAATGAGAGTTTTCTTGATTTCTCTAAATCTGGATTTATGGAATATCGTTGAAAACGGTTTTCAACTTCCCTCCAAACTGATGAACGAATGGTCGGATTTGGAGAAGTATTTTTCTTTAAATGCAAAGGCTATGAATGCCTTATTTTGCGCTTTGGACAAAAATGAGTTCAATCGGATTTCTACGTGCGAAACGGTTTTTGACATTTGGCGAATACTTGAAATCATGCATGAGGGAACTAGTAGAGTCAAAGACTCGAAAGTTAATATTTTACTGCATGATTTCGAGCTTTTTCATATGAAACCAAGCGAAACCGTTGTTGACATGTACACCCGTTTTACGGATGTCATCAATGGTTTAAAATCACTTGGTAAAAGCTTTTCGAATTTTGAACTCGTTAACAAAGTTTTGCGTTCTCTTTCTAAGAAGTGGGATTCAAAAGTAACTGCAATACAAGAAGCTAAAAACCTAAACAACTTACCACTTGAAGAACTAATTGGTTCACTGATGACATATGAAATGGTGCACAATGCACATGTTGAACACAATCACCTTCCAAAGAACAGGAAGGATTTGGAACTCTGGACAAATGAATGCCATTTGAGCGATGACTCAAGTGATGAGGACATTGATGAACAAAACAACCTTCCAAAGAACAGGAAGGATTTGGGACATAGAACATTTGAAGACCACTCGAGCATAAGCTCAAGTGATGGTGAACTTAAACTACAAATGAAACGAAAATTAAAAAGCAAAAAGAATGGAACTACTTGCTTTGAACGCAAGAAGAAGAACAAAAATTGGGATGAATCGAGCTCCTCCGAAGACGAGGAGAAAATCAACAAAGGCGAGGTGGCAAACTACGCCTTTACGCCTTTCGACGCTGAGGTAATCAAAATGCCTTTAATTTACTTTGAAATTACATGATGCTTTTCATAAAGCATTTTTTTTTTAATTTTCTTGAAAATTATATGTTTAATAATCTTATAATGAAAATACAAACAATTAGGAATCATGCTTATCATTCTAGTAATTTTGAAAATAATCATGAAAATTGCATGTTTATGATAAACAAAATAATTTTGATTAAAAATACCTTATGAAATCATGCTATATGTGGTTGAGAAGTAATAATGTGTATCATGTTAATTTCCATTGTTATTTCTCGATGAAATCATGAATCTATTTATAAATTTTGTGAGCCATAAAAATGATTTTGATAATTTAAAATTGAAATAAGTTTTATCAAAATCATGATCTTGATTTATCAAATTGAATGAATTGAAAATGAATAATGAATTTTCTCTTGAATGATTGTGACTTGTATTC
The DNA here is from genome assembly GCA_900464855.2 of Musa schizocarpa. Taxonomy (NCBI): domain Eukaryota; kingdom Viridiplantae; phylum Streptophyta; class Magnoliopsida; order Zingiberales; family Musaceae; genus Musa; species Musa schizocarpa. The sequence continues at coordinate 9,353,573 of LS990925.1, read as the reverse complement.
CTTGTATTCATGATATGATTTTTATGCAATTCTTTGTACTCATGAAATATTTATCTTATCACCCAATTATTCCTTTTCAATACTCCTCAAGTGATGATATGAATACATGAGATATTCATGAATTTATTTTGATGTATGAAAATGAGAAGTTTCGATCATGCATGGTAGGATGCAATGTGACAAATTAATATCATGATGATTTAAAATATTTATGATTTGGAATGATGCACATGTTTTTTTTTTTTTTATGTGTATCATGAATGCTTTAAATGATAAATGTTTGGAATCATGATTAAAATGAAGTGATAAATACTGATTTAATGTTCGGTATCATGAATACTTCATTATCATACATTAAAATAGTGATAAATATTTTGAAAATAAATGATTGTATCATGTTAGATGATTTTATATATTGTGCATGATAAGCTATAAGTGGTGATTGAAACAATGATTGAAATAATATGAATGATGATTTGGAATCATGCATATAATAATGAGTTTATTTGTTTTGAAAATGTGCATGTTTTAATTTGAAAATATAATGATGCACAAATAAGATTGATACTAACCTTTGTCATGATTTAAAAATTGATGTAAAGGGTTTTTCCCTTCTTTTTGACAATGACAAAAGGGGAGATAGCTAGCTTGCACAATTCAAGAAGAAAGCAAAAATTGCACTTCTCAAAAGAGAAGAAATTGCTATCTTGAACATCACTAAGAAGTGCTATCTTGCAGATCTCAAGACACACAAATGCAATCATGCAAAATTTGTAATTTTGCACACATTAAAATTTATGATGCTTTGGTGATTATGCATGTTCTAAAATGTTATAAAATTCACTAGCTTGCATGATGTAGAACTTAGCTATATTGAACATCACCAAGGAATGCTATCTTGCCTATCTCAAGAAGCAAAAAGTTAACTTGCACATCTAGCAAAACTTATATTTCAAGAAGCAAGAGTTGCTTTCTTGAACATCTCAAAATTGCTAGCTTGCGGGCCTTAAAATTTAGAAATTTTTTGCTAGCTTGTATATGGTAAACTTGCTATCATACTACCATGATGATGAGCATGTCTTATCTTTATGATTGTATTTGAAAAATTATGGCAAAATAACGTCCTAATGATTGAACGTGTTAAAATTATTTTTCGAACCTTCTTGATTGAATGATTGAATCACTTGATTGGCATAATGATTTTACACAATTACATGTTGAAAATTATGTGCTTGAATACAAAACTTCCATGGTAACAAGTATGCTTTACCTTCATGATTGTAATTGAATATCTATAGCAAAACCTTGTCCGAATGGAAGAAAGAGTCAAATTTCATTTTCGGATTCTCTTGAATCTAACATATCAAGTTCACTCTCTTCCAAACTTAACAAGCATATGTCATATCAAGTTTAGTTCATATCATTGATTTTTGACATATGTAATTAACTAGCAAATACATCTCTCATACACACATCATGTGAAAAATAATTTTTGAGAAATGGATTTGATGAATATGGATGAAAGTGTTTTTACTTGCAAAGATTTATTTCACATACATAACAACAAGCACTTATGCTTAAAATTTGCTTATATCGTTCTCCATTTTGTTGATGACAAAGGGGGAGAAATATATGAATTGATGCTATGAACACTGATGCTATGCTTGCATCATCAAGAGATATATGAATTGATATGATTGCCATATTTGCAATGCTTGCATCATTAAGAGATATATGAATTGATGCTATGATTGCCAAACTTGCATTATGCCATGTTTGCATCATGCGTTAAGATATCAAGAACTTGTATCGTAATTTTACGCGTTGATATCTTACCATGTGATGAAATGCTACAATTGATAAACACTTGAAATGTTTGCGTTATGATATCAAAAGCTTACATCGGAATTTTTCATGTTGATATTTGATATTAGCAAACTTGCATGATGATAAAACTTGATATTATGATTTCATGCAATGAGTTGAACTTATATCACAAACACTTGATTGTGGTACTCCTTTTTGTTGATGACAAAGGGGGAGAAGTAGTTGATGACATGACATGTTATGCATAAGTTTATGATGACATGTTGCTTGGATTTTTTGAATCCAAGAGTTTCTATCAATATGGCATATTGATAGGGGGAGTTTGTTTAAACTCCGGGAGTTAAGTTTAACTCCGTCATCAAGTAGTTGTCATCATCAAAAAGGGGGAGATTGTTGAATCTCGTATTTTGATGATGAAACTACTTGATATATGTTTATGATTTAATCTGCGTTTTTAGTGACGTAGGGTGCTTCGATCGAGATGAGACAATTAAAGCAGAAAATCATGTTGTGCCGAAGAACATGTCGAAGATTGGACGTCGGGCGGTGGATCGGGTCAACGTATCGACGAAGGCTTCGGGCGTGGACTCGCATCGGGCCAAGAGAGCGGTATTGTGCCAAGGATATCGGAGTTGCGGAGTCAACAGGCCGATTGGGCAATATGTCGGAGAGAGAGGACGATCGCCAAAGAATCGGACGGCGTCGAGGGACCAATGACATGCCGGACAACTTGGTTAAATTGTTTAGGATTAATTGTCTCGATCAAAGTTTTGTTTTAATTGTGCAGGATTAACTATGATAAAGATGAAGACATAAAGCCAAACAAAGTGTCGGAGTCAAGCCTTGAAGGATTTGTTGCGAAGTTCGAGAGTTCGACGGAAGTCCCTCCGGTTCATCGGGAATGCTACCGGAGCTCGCCGAGAAAAGATCGAGCTTGCCGAAGAAGCTCATTGGAACTCGCTAAGATCAAATCGTGAAGTCTAGGAGCTTGCCGGGAGTCCGCAGAATGGTTTCCGAGAGTTCATCTGGAAGACCGCCGTTTTGCGGGAAGCTTCGTCGCCGAAGAAGTCTTGACTTATGAACTTTGTAATAGCTTAGAAAATGTCTTTAAATTTATAGTTAGCACGTTAATTATGGTTAGGATTAGGTGTTAATCCTATAACCCAAGTAGGGGCCAATTAGGCTCAAGTTCGGACCGGGTTTGGGCCAAGTTTGGAGCCAAACCAAGTGAGCTGAAATAGTAAAAGAGGTGGCACCGCCAGGGTTGGAGGTGGCACCGCCTGTGCTATGTCTCCCAATGACCGGCGGTGCAAACCCCCCCAGCCAAGAGGTGCAACCGCCCAGGGCTCGATCTTCGAAGCTCTGCCAGGCGGTGCAACCTCTCTAGTCGCGGTGCAATCGCCTGAGCTCGATCTTCGAAGCTCGGCGAGGGTGCAACCGCCTCGGCCAGAGGTGGCACCGCCCAGAGGCTCGATCTTCGAAGCTCTCGCTGGCGGTGCAACCTCTCCAGATCAAGAGGTGCAACCGCCCCATCCCGGAATTCCAGGATTTGATCGTTTTTTTGAGCTCCAAATTTGAACTGGGTTTGGGGCCTATAAATACCCCACCCATTCAAAGACAGAAGAAAAAAGAGATCTACACCAAATCTTGATCTTCACCGTGATTCTTGAGCTCAAAATTGTTGTAAAGCCTTTAAGTCTCCTCCTTCTGTTCTTTAAGTTTCTGAATTGTAAAAGTGAGGAGAGAAAGGTTCTGTAAGGGTTGTCTCCTGAGCCCATCAAAAGGAGTGAAATTGTAAAAGGGCAGTTGGCCTTCGCCCATTGAAGGAAGGCAGCTAGTTGACGTCGGTGACCTCGTCGGAGGAGGAAGCCAAAAGTGGAGTAGGTCAAGACTGACCGAACCACTCTAAATCTCTGGTTTGCTTTTATTTCGAGTACCTTATCATTACTGCAAACCTCCTACATAACTCCTGCTCTCTGCGCCTTTACGAATAAGTTCTAAGTGCTGACCTTTTCGAATCTGCATTCAGGCGTAAATCTGTTTTTTTTTTCACGATCGATCAGCTTACGCTTGTGTTTTGATTCTGCAAAACTGTCTTCTGCGCTTTTATGAACTAGTTTCTAAGTTTAGATCCCTTTGAAACTGTTTTAGACGCAAACTGCGTTTAGACGTAAAACTGCGTTTAAACGTAAACTGCGCAAACTGTGTTTAAACATAAAACTGTGTTTTAGACGTAAACTTCTTTTAAACGTTTAGACGTAAAACTGCGTTTAGACGCAAACTGCGTAAAACTGCGTTTAGACGCAAACTGCGTAAAACTGCGTTTAGACGTAAACTGAGTTTAGACGCAAAATTGTGTTTAGACGCAAACTGCGCAAACTGTGTTTAGACATAAAACTGTCTTTTAGACGTAAACTACTTTTAGACGCAAACTGCGTTTTGACGTAAAACTGCGTTTAGACGTAAACTAAGTTTAGACGCAAAACTGCGTTTAGACATAAAACTGTGTTTAGACGCAAAACTGCGTTTAGACGCAAACTGTATTTAGACGCAAACTCAGTTTAGACGTAAACTGTGCTTAGACGTAAACTGCGCTTAATCTTAAGTAATCTTAGATTCGGCTTTTACATTGAAATCATTTTTATCGGACAAACGCAGCTTTCGTTTTTAAATCGCTGAAAGATTTCCGCTGCACTAATTCACCCCTCTTAGTGCTCTCGATCCTAACAATATAGTGCATGCATTAGCTGGCTACTCTAATCCACAAACTATGAAAATTGGGGGAACTCTGAAACATCAGTTTGTCACTATTTTGATGATACAGGTAGCACTAATAATTTTATGGATAGAAAAGTTACAGCCTGATTAGCTTACCACATCGAATGTTGTGATAAATTTGAAGTCAAGGTCGCTGATGGACGGATTTTAACCTGTGACAGTAAGTGCTCAAAGATAAAACTAATTTTGCAAGGTCAAGAATTATTTGTGGATTTATTTTTATTACCCTTGGAAGACTATGAAGTGATGCTCGGAATTGAATGACTATCAACCCTAGGTGATGTCTCTTGGAATTTTTCTAAACTGACTATGAAGTTCTTTATTAATTGAAGACATGTGACTCTCAAAGGAAGACGTGGAGGTAAGGTTACAACTATCACTAGCCATCGGATGGAGCGGGTCCTTCGGAAGACACACACTGGATTTTTGGTGCAATTGCATAACATTGAAAAGGAAATGATAGTGAACATTCCCGCTGGAAATATTGAATCATTGCTAATAGAGTTTGCGGATATATTTGCAGAGCCACACGGACTTCCACCTCTTAGATGTTATGATCATCGGATCCCACTATTACCCGAGAAGGCACCAACCAATGTCCGACCCTATAGATATCCACATTTCCAAAAGGTAGAGATAGAGAGGATTGTCACAGAGATGCTCAAAACATGAGTTATACGAGCTAGTGTTAGCCCATATTCTTCCCCAGTCTTACTAGTCAGAAAGAAGGATGACTCATGGCGGATGTGTGTCGACTATCGAGCACTTAACAACATTACAGTGAAAGATAAATATCCTATTCCAATAGTGGATGAACTGTTGGACGAATTGGGAGGAGCTCATGTCTTCACTAAATTGGACCTACGATCGGGCTATCATCAAATCAGAGTACATGAAAGGGATATTCAAAAAACTACCTTCAGGACACATAACGACTATTATGAGTTTCTAGTAATGCCTTTTGGGTTAACCAATGCGCCCTCTACCTTCCAAAGATTAATGAATGATATATTTCGGGCTCATCTCCGTAAGTTTGTTTTGGTTTTCTTTGATGATATTTTAATATATAGTCATTCTCTAGAAAGTCATTTATTATATTTACGAATTGTCTTTAATATTCTTCGTGAGCATAGTATTTTTGTCAAGAAATCCAAGTGCAGTTTTGGGCAACCTGAGGTTAAGTACCTCGGCCATATCATATCTCAAAAGGGTATTGCAGTTGATCCTTAAAAAATCCAAGTGATGACAGACTGGCCAATTCCAAAGTCAATCAAAGCTTTAAGGGGGTTCTTGGGACTAACAGGCTATTATCGAAAGTTTGTGAAGAATTATGGCAAAATTAGTGCCCCCTTGACGTCACTTCTAAAGAAAAATGCATTCAGATGGTTAGAAGAGGCAACTTAGGAATTTCAATTCTTAAAAACTGCAATGACTACTACACCCGTGCTAGCTTTACCCGATTTTAATAAGATGTTTGTGATTGAATCTGATGCTTCTGGAGCTGGAATAAGGGTTGTATTAATGCAGGAAGGTCGGCCTATCGCTTATGCAAGTAAGGCTCTTTCCCCTTCCCATTTGAGTTTATCTATTTATGACAAAGAGATACTAGCTATAATACATGCAGCCACAAAATGGAGACCCTACCTAATTAGTCGACGGTTTCTAATATGCATTGATCACAAAAGCCTCAAATATTTTCTAGAGCAAAAGATTTATTTTCCAGATCAACAGAAATGGGTCACAAAGCTACTGAGATTCGATTATAAAATCATTTATAAAAAGGGGAGTGAGAATTTAGTAGCAGATGACCTCTCACGCATTCCAGAACAAGCTGAACTAGTAGCTATTTCTATTCCTATTTGTGAGACTTTGGAAGTTATTAGAAGGGAATGGATAAATAATCCTGAGATCCAAAACATCATTAAAAGATTAGAAGAAGCCCTAGGTTCTGTCTCAAATTATAGTTGAGATTTGGTGGACTTACGCTATAAAGGTCAAATAGTGGTTGCCTCACATTCTTCTTCCCATGCAATAATTCTGAAGGAGTTCCATTCATCACCAATTGTTGGTCACTCGGGATTTCTCCGCACTTATAAGCGAGTTTGACAACTTTTTTACTGGAAATGTATGAAAAATTTTATCAAGAAATTTGTTACTGAATGTGATGTTTGCCAACGTCACAAAAGTGAGACAATAGCCACCCCAGGCTTACTACAGCCCCTCCATATTCCTGATGCTACTTGGACCGACATATCTATGGATTTCATTGACAGTCTCCCATCATCTCAAGGAAAGAGTACTATACTTGTAGTCATGGATAGACTTACAAAATATGCTCATTTCTGTGCTTTACGACATCCTTATACTGGTGCAAGTGTTGCTCGTATTTTTGTGGAAAACATAGCTAAATTGCATGGGAGTCCCCGTTCCATTGTTAGTGACAGAGATAAGATATTTACTAGCTCCTTCTGGACAGAACTTTTTCATTTACAAGGTACTCAGCTGAATATGAGCACTGCTTATCATCCATAAACAGATGGGCAAACTGAAGTGGTAAACAGGTGCCTAGAAAATTACCTCCGATGCTTTACTAGCGACAAGCCGAAGGAATGGGTCAAATGGCTTCGCTAGGCAGAGTGGTGGTATAATACTTCTTACCATTCTTCTATTAAAATGACTCCATTTGAAGCAGTTTATGGCCAACCCCCACCTACAATTACAAAGTATGTACCCGATTCTTCTAAAGTTGATCAAGTGGACAAGGAATTGATGGATAGAAATAAGATTATTCAGCTTTTAAAGGATAACCTCATAGTCGCACAAGCAAGAATGAAACAACAAGCTGATAAACACTAAAGTGAACAAGAATTTACTGTGGGTGATTAGGTTTTCCTTCGTCTTCAACCCTACAAGCAAACTTCCATAAAGGTCCGATCTTCCATGAAGCTATCTCCTCGGTTTTTTGGGCCTTATAAGGTATTAGAACGCATTGGACCAGTGGCCTACCGCTTGGATTTGCCTACTAGCTCTAAAATACATACAGTCTTTCATGTTGCATACCTTAAAAGGAAATTGGGTGAAGATGCAATAGTGCAATGTCATTTGCCGGACACTTCTACTACTGGGGAAGTTCAAGCTCAACCACAAGTCATACTTGATCGACGAGTTGCAATGTACCGCAGACATCCTGTAATTGAAGTGCTAGTGCAATGGGCCAACTTACCAAAGGAAGATGCCACTTGGGAGTCCTACAGCATGCTAAAGGAGAAGTTTCCAGAATTTGATGCTGCTCAGCCTTGAGGACAAGGCTGAATTAAAGGAGGCGGGATTGTTAGGATCCTTTTATTTTTCCTTTTATTTTTTGTGCTTTCTTTTTATTTTCTACGTATTTATTAAGTCTGTTTAGTTTAGCTAAAGTCGGAACTCTATAAATATGGATGTAATTGCTTCTTTTCGATCATCTATGAAAAATATTATTCTGTCTTTTGACAAACCCAAGGAGGTCGATCCCCTCGAAGCGATCAAGGAGGCCGATCCCCTCGAAGTGATCATCCCCTTTCTCTTCTTCTTTTTTACGATAAGACTTTAGGGTCTTATCACTCTCGAACTCCCAATGAGATCTTGATCTTGACTCCGGTACAACACTTGCTTTATATTTTACTATCATCGTAGTTAATCCTGCACACTTTTCTCAACATATAGAATAAATCAAACTACTTACAATTGACTTCATCATTAAAATTCGAGATTCAAGATATACAATATATATTATTTGTTGATAATATTATATTAGTTGATGAGAGCCTAAATGATATTAATTATAAACTTAAGTTATTGAAGTAATCCTTAAAAACTAAATATTATAGATTAAGTAGGACCAAAGCTGAATATATGATATATAATTTTAATAATTCTAATAGATAGAATAATATAGTTAAGTTGAATGGACAAATAATTTCTTTAAATAAAAAAATTAGGTATTTTGGATCAATTATTAAACAAGATGCTAAGATTGATAAAGATATTATTTATAGAGTAAAAATATAATAATTAAAATGACGATGGACATCACAAGTCTTATGTGATTATTGGATATCTTTGAGATTAAAAGAAAAATTTTATACGACAATTGTGAGACTAACAATACTTTATGGATTTAAGTATTGGATAGTTAAGAAAAAATACATATATAAAAAGTTTATGTTGTCAAAATGAGAATATTGAGTTGAATATATAGAGTTATTGAGAAAAATAAAAAAAAATTATTATTTATTAACTAAGTATCATTTCGATAAAAAATAAAAAAAATCATTTAAGATAATTGAGACATGTTAAGAAATGATGAAATGATTAATATTAATAGTAATATAAGAGATAGAGAAAAATCTAAAACTATCTCAATAAAAATTATAAATAAAGATTAAAGTATTTTAAATTTAATTAAACATATAGTTTTTTACCTATCTCAATCATGATAAAAGATCCATGCAACCACCTCAAATAATTAGCACCGACGATCTTATTATTGTTGTTGTAGTACTTTTTATATCTTTCTAGCTTTATGTTTGCCAAATAGATAAGAAAAGCTAGTTAAAAGATTACTTCTATATTAATTATTTCAATCCAAATTGATTTAAATGATTGATCGGTGATCACATCAATTTAGTAAAATACTCAAGTATATTATCTTCAAAATATAACTTGATGACATAACCAAACATTGATTTGTCAAAGTATGCAATACTTTTCCAAAAATTTCAGTGACAAACATGGCATTGCGAAAGTATCGAATGACAAACATGTAGAAATTAAAGATGCTTTTTGGCTCTCAATCCATGGAGGACAAGTTGGGGGAAGACAAGCCTCCATTAAACTTGATCTTTTTTATTTTATTCTCCAACACCGGCCATGTGTTTGATTTAATGCCCGATTCCAACTCGAAGTATGTAAATGGCTATATATGTTTACCCGCTTAAGTTCATACTCATGGCGACTGGTCTGGTTCAAGGGGAAGAAGTGATGGGAAGGAGGAGAAGCTGGCCAAGATGAAGAGGAGAAGAAACGCCACCGAGATGAGGAGGAGAGATTACAGAGAAGGCGACAAAGGAGAATCCATAACCTCTACTGCACCGAGCATTAATTCAAACACATGGCATGCCCCCATCGCCTTCAGATGCACGCATCCCTGTCCTAAACTATGAACAGTAGAGTCTTCATCTTTCTCTCTCTTTCCACATAATTCTTTCTCATGAGTCGAGATTGACAGGACACGGTAAGAATGATTTACCTTTACCTCTCTGATCGCCTGCCTTTACCAGCGGATGATTCTGAAAGGAACATCTACCGTCAGTCTCCGACTCAAGTAGAAGTTGGAACCTGGAGAGAGGAATCATCGGACGACATCGGGTACAACGTAGCCAACTCTTTTTGCGGAGGGTAGCGAAGAGCTTTTCTGCACAACTCGCATTATACTCGGCACAAAAGATGAAAAAAACAAGAAAAAGGAAGCAAGGAGGGTGAAGGAACCGAATCAGCACAAGAAACAATAGGCAGCCCACCTTCATGACACTGTTTTGTAGAATTGCCAGCAGAGAGTTGGCCGGTATCAGTAGCGCAAGAGGGGGTTGCTTTCTGGTAATGACGCCTATATATCGGACACCTTCGTGTAATGCTAAGTTTAAATAGATAACTATATGCATGTATATATCCAAAAATATATGTATATAATTTTTATATTTGTTCTGACGAAGAGAAAATCCACGTCAGATGGTAGAATATTAGACCAATCTGACTCAGTTGGGACTTACGCTAAAAGTCTCTCAACTCGTGTGACATGTTTTCGATATCTTCTTATAAGGGGGTTTGACTTCACTCATGATTAATGTGTGATGGTGATATCTAATACGTGGCCTCGGGGTCAACGTGGCTCGTTCAGGGGTCCGAATGGCGGGGACCTTATGCAGCGCGTCTCGGATCCCTCCGGTGGTCGACCGCGGTGATCCGGATGTCCCGTCAGGGGGAGAGCTCCGCTGCAACATCGGGGAAGAGGCAACCTCGCCTTCGTTCCTGCACACAGATCGGGTCGGAGGCTCAGCCCAACCCCTCCGACGATCAAGTCAGATCATGTGGAAGGGAGCTTTTCTAGTGAGGAAGTGTCCTCCTGTTCGTTTAGAACTCCGGGGTATTTATGGATGAGTTTGATGTTACCTGATGTGCCCGCCATAGGGTGACAATACCTCACGTGGCTACCGACATTGCCACCGGGTTGCGCGGAGAACCGAAATGTCACGGTGGTATGGGCGAGGGTCTACCGTCGTCCTCCTTTTGCCCTGGTCAAAGCTGGGGGGTCGGAAACGATGAAGTCGTTGTTCGAGAGAGCGGTGACGCCGGCAGCATGCCGGTTTTCGCCATTGGGGAGTCCGAGGCATGGCTTTGTCCCTTTGGTGTTTGCAATAGTCCCAGCGATATGAGGTGGAGCTCTCCGCCTCGAGCGCAAGCCGCGATGGAGCCGAGGGACCGAGGAGCACGACATTGCTGGCTGGCCACGCAGGGCAGTCCCAGCGGCATGAAAGTCGGCGAGCCGAGGAGAGCACGACGCAGCGCGGGCCGCCGCCAGCGCAGTCTCCTGTGGCGAAAGTCAAGAGTCGACGAGCACGACGCAAGCGGGCCGGCCGCCAGCAGGGCGGTCCCGGTGGCGAAAAGTCGGAAGAGCCGAGGAGCACGACACGCGGGGTTAGCCGCCAGCGGTCCCGGGTGCGAAGTCAAGAGCCGAGGAGCACCACGCCGAGGTCGGGTCGCCGCCGCGCGGTCCCGTATGAAGTCGAAGAGCCGAGAGCACGACGTCGGGCTGCCGCAGCGTTGTCCCGTGGCGGCGAAAGTCGAAGAGCCGAGAGCACGATAGTATGGCCGGCCGCTGCAGCGCGTCCCCGTGGCGAAAGTCAAGAGCCGAGGAGAACGACGCAGTGGTCGGCCGCCAGCGCAGTCCCGGTGGCGAAGTCAAGAGCCAAGAAGCACGACGCGAGCGGTCGGCACGCAGCGTTTCTGCGGCATGAACGCCGGTTAGAGCCGAGAGCACGACACAAAAGGCCGCCGCTGCAGCGCGTCCCCGTGGTGAAGCGAAGAGAGGAGAGCACAACGTAAAGCGGCTAGCCGCTACCGGCGGTCCCCGTGTCATAAAGTCAAGAGCCGAGGAGCACGACGCGAGCGGGCGGCCGCTAAGCGTTGTCCCGGTGGCGAAGTCGGCGAGCCGAGGAGCACGACGAGGTGGGGTCGCCAAGCAGCGTCCCGGTGGCATAAAGTCGAAGAGTCGAAGAGTCGAGGAGCACGATGCTGGCTGGCTGGTCGCAAGCGTTGTCCCTGCGGCGAAAGCCAAAGAGTCGAGGAGCACGACGCAGTAAGTCGGCCGCCAGGCGTCCCGTCCCGTGGCGAAAGTCAAGAGAGCTCGAGGAGCACAATGCAAGCGGGTCGGCCGCGCAGCGCATCCCGGTGGCGAAAGTCAAGAGCCGAGGGCACGACGTGAGGTCGGGCTGGCGCAGCGCGTCCCGTGGCGAAAGTCGAAGAGCCAAGGAGCACGACGCAGGCGGGCTGGCCGCGCAGGCGTGTCCCGGGTGGCATAAAGCCGAAGAGCCGAGGAGCACAACGCAAGCGGGCTGGCTGTGCAGGCATGTCTCGGGAGCAAGAAGCCGAGGAGCACGACGCAAGCGGGTGAACCGCGCAGGTGTGTCTCGGGAACATGGGGCCAAGGAACACGGCGCAGGCGGGCTGGCCGCACAGGGTGGTCTCGGGCATTATGCGGCCGAGGAAGTGGCCTCGGGCGTAATGCGGCCGAGGAAGTGGCCTCGGGCATAATGCGGCCGAGGAACGACTTTGTTTTGGCTAGGGATTGGTCGTTCAACCATGCGTGGGCGCAGGCGACCAGGTTGCTTTTTTCCTGGGGAAGGTCAAAGGGCCGCCCCTTTTGGGAGTCGCCGGCTTTCGAGGCTAACATGATTAGCGCTTCCGTACTTTGCATCGTGCTGTCGTTAGCTGTCACGTCAGGCTATATTTATGGCGAGGTGTCGCTTGCTTCTTTGCAATGCACTTCCGGAGAGGAAGGGTCGCTGTTTTGGCGGGATGTAGGCTATAAATAGCGCATCGTCGGTTTCCTGCACGCGCTGGTGCTTGCATTCGCTCAACTCTCCCTTTGGGCGTCCTTGTTCCATACCCTATTGGCTGCCCTACCCTCCTTTCCAAGACTTGGTAAGGATGGCTTCCCTGTCTCTGCCCTCTTCTTCCTCGCCTCCCGCTTCCGGTATCATCGGAGAGGGGGTATTGCTGGCGAGTCCTCGCTCGTCGTCCGAGGAAAGGGCTGTCAAGGCCCTTGAATCGCTAATGTGGCCACACGACCTTGACTCAACTGTGAGCAAGTCGCTGCTTGGGTCCCTTCGGGATCGTTACGGTATCTCGACGGAATTCACGCTCATTGCCCCCGAGCCGGGGCAGCGGGCGTATGATCCTATACCTAGGGGCTTCGCCCTAACCTTGGACGCCTTCGAGGTCGGGTTGCGCCTCCCACTCCATCCGGTCATAACTTCCTGTGTCTCATGGTGGCGTATCTCCCCGTCTCAGATGGCGCCGAATTCCTGGCGCTATCTGGTGGCGTTCCTAGGGGAATGCTACTATGCTAAGATTCCCCCGAGCCGGTCTCTTTTCCTCTCCTGCTTCCGTCTATCCAGGGGGTCGGGGGGTTATTACTTGTCCGCCCGACTGGGCTTACGGGTTTGTGGGGCTCCTTCCAGCAACAAGGGGTGGAAGGAGCGTTTCTTCTATGTATGTCATCCGGAGGGTTGGAATTTTGGGCTCCGGTGGGCGGCGCGCGCCATCGATAATACCGCCCCGGTTCTGGACGGGGAGGAGCTCCAGGCCCTTCGAAGATTGAAGGAGATCCTCCCGGCCTCCCGAGTCATCCGGAAGATGACCGAGGCGTGGTTGGTCGAGGCGGGTCTGAGCCCGGTACCTCGAGGTATGCCTTAAGAAGGTAGTGGTAGGCCTTCCTGTTGGTGTTCTAACCGAGGTCGGTGTTTTCCTATAGAAATGGTGAACCTCACAACTGTGCGCGGAGGGCATACTTCGTTGGCTACATCCCCGCGGCGTCTGACCGGCCCGGGCATCGGCACGAGGGAGGAGCTGATGGAGCTCGAGGCCGGCCATCCTCGAAAGAAGGCCAAGGTTGCTGTCTCGAAGAAACCGACTCCCCTGAGGGCTCGGACGTGTGAAGTGGCGCCGGAGCCGAGCTTGCGCGACCGGCGAAGGAGGCGTGGCCGGGGCGATGTCGGTCCGAGCAACGAGGAGGCGGGGAAAGCGCCCCGGGAGCCCTCAATTCGGGACTTGTGTCGTTTGCCTGTGGGGACACCGAACAAATCCTACTAGGCATGCATGATGGGCGAGCTTTCGGAGGGCCAACCCTCTGACCGGTTGGTGGCCCGCTAGGGGGGGCTGACCCGCGGGACCCAGGTATGGGCTGACGGGGAAACTGCAGTCGCATTCATCCGAGGAGGGCTTCATCCATATATGGCTCGCGAGCTGTACACCATGCCCTCGGATGTCTTGCTCGGTAAATCCATGAAGTCATTGCTGTGGGTAAGCGCCTCGCTATTGAATCCCGACCTCCAGTTTGTCCAAGAGGAGTCCTGACCTTTCTTCTACAGGGCCAGCACTATATACGATGGCGCTATGACCGACCCAAGTAGATGCTGTCACGCATAAAACTTCTAAACAGATATTTGATGTAATGCTTATGTATGTCCGTCTTTGGTATGTTCATGCTTTGTCCAAAGATGTTGAGGGACGGCCAAGGCTTAATAGTCCCATTTTAGTTGGGTTGGGCCGCTTTAGGCTTGTAAATAAAGGTTGTGTCATGTGGACACGTGTGAGAGATTTTCGGTCCAGAATGGACCATTTTACCCTTTTTGTGCAACCGCTCGTGAGCTTGTAAAGTCTGTTTGTAATTTGCATTGTCTATAAAGTGTTTTTTGAGATGTTTGCTTGTGGATCCCGAAAGTGAGGCCTTTTCTCTATCCCGTTCTCTTTTGTGGGACCTAAGGGACCATGGGAGGCTTCGGGGAGGCTGACCTTTGCGGACGGACACGCAAGGGTGCCGCACGACTTAGGCAAAACTAGCTAAGTCCGTGACAGATAGTATAAGAGCGGGACAAGCACTCATAGAAACACTTAGCATGCAAACGTGGGGGACCTAGTGGGGCTGTGTTGAGGGCAGTCAGCACACGCGCGACCGTTTGGGGGAAAACAGGCATGGAGATATAGGGGAAATGAGTCGCTCGGAGGAGCGGGCATCTGAGATTGGCATTCAGAGGAATGGCCAACCCTTCGCGGAAGAGGCACCATGAGAACAGACAAGCTTGGAAAAATGTGAACCGCACAAAGGTTGGGATGGTCGAAGTTTGAGCCTACTACTCAACGTTGACAACCATACTTGATGGTGCTCAAGGCAAAACCAGGCGCTTTGGTAAAGGATGAGACCATGCAAGGTGGAATGAGTTGCTCAACGACCAAAAGAGTTATGCAAAGCTCACAAAGGTGAGGGGAATTGCTTGCTTCAAGAATTTGGTACTCATACATGGGCTTGTATGTGGACGATAGAATGTTCAGGCCATCCCAAGGCTTAATCAAAACTCGGCCATGGAGCATTAAAACTTTCTCTTCTAAGCATGTGAAGGATACGTCCAGGGAGGTCAAGGGTGCAACTAGTTCAGCATGTTGCTAGGCCTTGAGGGGTGCAGCGGGGGTTGTATTGACGTGGAGTCACAATCTAGCAAGTGTGTTTGCAGGAGGCAGAACAATGTATAGTTTGTTCAGCAGATCGGAGTAGTCCAAGGGGATGGTGGTCTCCGAAACGAAGAGAGATGTTGCTCCAATGAGACAGTTATCCAAGAGGGATAAGTCCCGGCTCTCCAGAGGGAGAATCATGTGGGACGGACCTCACAAGTTGAGGAGGAGTACCTCAACAAACAACAACTCCACGAAGCTCAATGGACTGAGCAAGCGGCGAGGAGTCGTCGCATGATCTCGCTTGAGAGAATGCATTGGTGGGTGCATTGCGAGATCAAGTGAGGGATTGACCCAAAGCAACACAAATGAAGGCACACTTGGAGTCGATACGGAGATCATACTCAAGGGAGGGCTGACCCGTGGAATGGTGGGCGCGAGGGCCACCATCAACTCAATGCAAAAACGAGGAGCGGAGCAACTTGGGTGTAACTTGGCGAAGTACCTAAGCCGCATGAAGGGAGCCAGCATAGAAGATGGAACATGGACCAGAGGTATAGTGCTTTCCTTGGACAGAGGTCAAGGACATGAACTCTTGCAGAGGCAAGAGCAGGATCATGTTGTTCCATGGGTCATTCATTCTGACGGAGCGGACTCATCTTGCATGGTGCCAAAGACGAAGGGAGCTTCTGGGCACATGCACTTTATCTCGGAGGAGCATTTGATGGAGGAACTAAGGCGACTCAATTTGCGGAGGTGAAGTTGGGTTCAGAAGGCCTTAGCACGGGGCAAGAGGACGCAGAGGCGAGTACTCTTGAAGAATATGCCATAGTGTTGTCATTCAAGTTGCTATAAAGGAGGCGGTGCGCAGCGAAGATTGTGCTGGTAAGGGTAGAGGCCCAGGATCCAAACAATGGTGTACTAATTGCAGTGAAGTCGGGGGACTTTGGGAGCTACTAGGCGACGGACTGTCCTAGAGCGGTGCTTCATCGTGGTGTGACCCACGAGTGGGTGGATGAAGGTCGATTGCCAAAGGAGCGAACAAAATCGAAAGTGGAAGAGACCCTGCGATGTATTGGTAGAGGCCACACATGAAGGGTTCATAATTCGAGTTCATCCCACAAGGATCAGAATGCAATAGATATGTCACTAGGAGGCGACATAGTGCAGCGGATCGTGGTGGAACAGTTCGTGGCAATGCGATTCACACAACATAGCCCCGTGAGGGACTAAATCATACGGAGGTATGATCGGGAGCTACTGGAAGCTCCACTTCGGTGAACAACACGACGGCAAGAAGGGCTATGGATTCAAGGAGTGAAGGCCATGGTACCGCAGAGGCGGGTCTTCCGTGGGTGCATCGAATTTTGCATCGGATGAAAGCCTTGGTCATCAGCATATGGGGGCTGTGTTCCGCCAAGGGAAAAGTTCGAATGCAAGTATCAGTGAGTCCCATGGGTGGGACTTGATCATACAACGGTATGATCGAAGCAACTGGAGAGTTGGACTGCTCCAGAGCTCATTTCGCTTAAGGGAGCCCGACAAGTCAGAGGACAAGGTCGAGTAAGCAAACATTGCTACCAGGGAAGCTAAGGAGAACAAAATCGGTGCAAACCCTACAACGTGATGGCAGAGGCCGTGCATGGGAGTTGCAGTCTGTCTTTCCATCGACTAAAGGGATCTGCTTGGAGAACACAAAGGTGTTGAAGTAGGGGAGTCAAAAGGGGCGAGGAAGCGACGACGAGTCCAGAGGGACTTAGCTACCCAAAAATCAAGCATCAGATAGAATGGAGGTGGACTCAGAGGAGTACCACAGAGGCATATCTACTGATTGTGAAGAAAAGGGATGCAGATGCGAGGCGACGATAGTAGTGCCATGGGCATGGCAGCGCCATGGTACCGCAGAGGCGGGACTTCTGTGAAAGTCATTGATCCCTTGCTCTCATGGAGGGAGAGCGCTTGGTCATGAAAGGAGCCGAGGAGGTGGAGCATGCAGAGGCAAACTCCAAGTACTAAGACAAGACTGAAGGGCAAAGGCCAAGGAACTTCGTAAGATCGGTGTCAATGAGTTTCTCATCAAGATAGTCGAAAGTGAAGGACTTGGGGTCATGTAAGAGTGCACGACCAAGGAATGAAGTATTCAGTATGCGGTACTGTACCTTCGCTACTCAGGGGAGTATGCGGCAGGGTTGATGGAGAAGACGATACAATCCTAGAGGCGACCAAATCTATTAGAGAATTACTCCAAGTTGGGGTGAAAACTTCCTGCATTCCAGAAGTTCGATGGCATTGAGAAGGTGAATCATAGTAGCTAACTCAACGCAAGGAGTGCAAACACTTCAAGTGCTTCAGAAGTGTGAGCAAAGAGCAGGCGGAGGCTAGTAACCAGCTCGATGCATGGAGTACAACCTCGAGGAGGCGGGCAAAGTCAAGTAACCTTTGCCTTCTCAACCCTTAAGAGAATGGGCGAAACTGAGTACCCCAATTCTCTTATCTATCCAGTAGAGGAGCTCTGCATAAGTTCAAAGACCCTTCGAAGATAATGGAAGACAATAGTTGTCAAATCCTCACCAATGGTGATCAGTGTTACTGAGAGTAGATTGTCCGCTTCATTTTCCAACGAAATGTCAATCGAAAGAGGAAGTGATGTGAACCTACTTGGATGTGACAACTAAATGAAAGAAGAGTCAATGAGCAAATTTTGTGGAGGAAGGACCCAAATCTTCAGAAGTTTGCGAGACGATGCTCGTTAAAAGCTCCAACAAGCATCCACTCAGTTCAAACAGCATGAGGCATTTGAGAGACTGGCGCAGTAAGGATGGTCTTTTCCTTCATTTGGAGGATCCGCAGGAACCAACAGGGATCAACACAACTCAGCCAACCCCACACTAGAGTCAGAGTCATTGGCGAGTTGAAGCAACAAGGCGGATCAAAGGTTTGACTACTCAAAAACAGCAACGGAGAGCAGTTGGGAGCCAAGTGACGCATTGCAGTTGGAGCAGAAGATTGAAGACTCAACAGAGGCGAGGAGTTGCAGTGTCGACAAAGGCTTCGACGAGGACGTCGAAGGAATAAGTGGGGGAGAATGTCACGGACAAACTTCTAAACAGGATGTTTGATGTAATGCTTATGTATATCCGTGTCTTTTGGTATGTTCATGCTTTGTCCAGCATGTTGAGGGACGGTCGAAGGCTTAATAGTCCCATTTTAGTTGGGTTGGTGGCCGCTTTAGGCTTGTAAATAAAGGTTGTGTCATGTGGACACGTATGAGAGATTTTCGGTCTATAATGGACCATTTTACCCTTTATTGTGCAACTGTTCAGAGCTTGTAAAGTCTGTTTGTAATTTGCATTGTCTATAAAGTGTTTTTCGGATATGTTTACTTGTGGATCCCGAGTGAGGCCTTTTCTCTGTCTTGTTCTCTCTTTTGTGGGACCTAAGGGACCATGGGAGGCTTCGAGGAGGCTGACCTTTGCGGACGGACACGCAAGGGT
This sequence comes from Musa schizocarpa, assembly GCA_900464855.2. Classification (NCBI taxonomy): domain Eukaryota; kingdom Viridiplantae; phylum Streptophyta; class Magnoliopsida; order Zingiberales; family Musaceae; genus Musa; species Musa schizocarpa. Next base: position 9,334,710 of record LS990925.1, on the reverse strand, counting down.
GCCGCACGACTTAGGCAAAACCAGCTAAGTCCGTGACAACGGGTCGGGCCCTGGGCATCTTGTGCGACCGGAACGCCGAGCTGCGCAAGCAGCTCGAGGAGGTTCGCGCGGGGGCAGCTCCGGAGGCGGTTGCGGCGGTCGAGCAGCGCTCTTCGGAGCTCGAGGCGGAGGTGACATGCCTCCAGTCTGAGGCGGGGGCGACCGACCAGCGTATGTCGGCGCTGGAGGCTGAAGTCCTTCGCCTGAAGTCTGAGGTGTAGGCGGCTGAGGAGGAGAAGGAGGGTCTCCAAGGGCTCCTAAGGGTGACACAGACCGAGGCTCGCCTGGCCCGGAGCGAGGCGGTAACCTTGACTCAGAAGTTGGAGGGGGCCCTAGCTGAGGCGAAGGGGGCCTCAGAGTCTCTAGCAGCCGAGCAGGATCGGCGGCCAGAAAAAGACAGAAATAATTGAAGCCTACAAGCAATCTTTAGGCTTTCAGCTCGGGCTGGTCCGGTCAAGACAGGTCACCTATGAGTATGGGTACCGGATCGCCCTGGGTCGGTTCCAGACGCACCATCCTAGGCTGGAGGTCGAGGTGGACCCTTTTTCCTCGCATCCCGAGGATTTAGAGGTAGATATGCCGGATGAGGTTCCCTTCGACGATAGCGCCGGGGGTTCCGACGGTTAGGGTAGAATTTTGAGGTCGGCTCAACCGAGTTGGGGTTGAGTCCTGTAATTTTTTTTGTAATCCTCGAGTTCTGTTGTAGTCGAGTTTTGTAATTCCCTATTTCTGAAATAAAGAAGATTTTTCTTCTCGTATGTTGTTCAGCTTCAAAAAGCGAGAAGCTCCTTACTTGGACGAGGAACTTCCTCTTCTTTAGACGACAAACTTCTTCCCTTAGGTGAAAAACTTCTTTCTCAGACGAAAAACTTCTTAAGGTTCTGGACGTTCCATGTTCTTGGCAAGGAAGAACCATCCATCGTCGCGAGCCTGTATGTACCCGGTCGAACTGCTTCGACGATTCGTTAAGGCCCTTCCCACTTGGGGGCCAACTTCCCCCTCGCTCAAGTCGAATTGCTGACCTCGGTCTTTCGCAGGACCAGGTCGCCTAACTTGATTGGTCGGGGTCGTACCTTCCTGTTGTAGACCCTTGCGACGGCCCTTTTATAAGAGAGGGCTTTTAAGTGTGTGTCGGCACGCTGCTCCTCCAGCAGGTCGAGGGCGGCTCGAAGTCCTTCGTTCGAGACTTCCTCGTCATAGCCTCCTGTCCGAAGGGTGGCAATGGCTATCTCGGGCGGAAGGACAGCTTCGGTTCCGAACGCGAGGCTGTAAGGGGACTCTCCAGTTGCGGTCTTGGGAGTGGTGCGTAGCGACCATAAGATGCTCGGGAGTTTGTCCGTCCAAACCGATCGGGCTACGGACACTCTTCTTTTGAGCCCATCTAGAATGGACCGATTGGTCACCTCTGCTAGGCCGTTCGATTGAGGGTGAGACACCGAGCTGAACCTTAGCTAGATTCCGTGGTTCGCGCAGAACTCGCGGAACCTTCTACCGGCGAACTGGGGCCCGTTGTCTGTGATGATGGTTTTGGGCAAGCCAAACCGAGTCACGACGTTCTTCCATACGAACTTTTCTATTTGCCGTTCCGTGATCGTCGCCAGTGGTTCGGCCTCGACCCACTTTGTGAAGTAATCCACGCCCACGATGATGTATTTTCGCTGTCCCGAGGCTGGGGGAAAAGGGCCGACCAGGTCCAGACCCCACTACGCGAATGGCCATGCGCAGTCAATGGGGGCGAGCGGGACCGTGGGCTGCTGGGGTGTGCGGGCGTGTTCTTGGCATGAACTACATCGTTGAGTATGGGCCTTTGCGTCCCAGCACATGGTCGACCAGTAATAGCCTTGGCGAAGTATTTTGTGTGCCAGGGTCCGCCCTCCGATGTGTTCCCCGCAGACTCCCTCGTGGATCTCGGCCAGAACCGTCTGAGCTTCATTGGGTTCTAGGCACCGTAGGAGGGGGTACGTGAAGGATCGCTTGTAGAGCTGTCCGCTCACCTCGGTATACCATGCATGCGTGCGACGCAGGCGCCGAGCTACTGCTTTGTCGGGGGGAAGAGTCCCATCCCGTTTGAAGCGCAGCAACTCTTGTACCCATGTGGTAGGGGCGCCGCTCGAGGCTGTCATTGCGACTTCGATGGCATAGGCAGGAAGCTCCTCGACTTTGGGCCCGGTTTCTGGGGTCGGCTTTGACGCTAGCTTAGCTAGCGTGTCGGCTCGCTCGTTCTCTCCCCTCGGGATACTAGACAATGTAAAGTGAGGGAACTTGGCGGTCAGGTCTTTTACCTGTGCCAGGTACTTGGCCATGATCGGGTCCCGAGCTTCGTATCCTCCGCTGAGTTGTTCGGCTACCAGCTGCGAGTCGGTGAGGACGCGGATGCGACCACCTACATCTCGAGGGCCAGCCGGAGTCCTGCTAGGAGCGCCTCGTATTCTGCCTCGTTGTTAGTGGCTCGGAACCCGAAGCGGAGGGAGCGCTCGAACGATCGCCCGTCGGGAGCTTACAACACCAGCCCCGCGCCGGCACCTTTTGAGTTGGCCGATCCATCGACGTGCAGGACCCAAGCCTCGGGGGTTTGCTCGAGATCCTCATCCCCGATCTGGGCTAATTCCACGATGAAGTTGGCCACGGACTATGCTTTGATAGCGGTCCTGGGCACGTATCGTATGTCATGCTCGCCGAGCTCGACCGCCCATTTGAGGAGACGTCCTGATCGGGCAAGGAAGCGGGACATGGCGACGAGCCTCCCGTTAAGGCATTGTAGGTCTTTGATCGTCCGAGGCGGCTGCATATTGATGATTGCCTGGACTTTCTCCGGGTTGGCGTCAATTCCTCTTTTGTGTACGATAAACCCGAGGAACTTTCCCGAAGTAACGCCGAAGGCGCACTTCGCGGGGTTGAGTCTCATGCCGTATTTGCGCAGCGTGGTGAACGCCTCGGCCAGATCGGCCAGGTGGGCTCCCGTCTCTTGGCTTTTGACAATCATGTTATCGACGTAAACTTCCATGTTCCGCCCGATCTGGTGGACGAACATCTTGTTTACTGTCCTCTGGTATGTAGCCCCGACATTCTTCAACCCGAAGGGCATTACCTTATAGAAGTAGACCCCTTGATCGGTGAGGAAGGCCGTATGCTCTCGGTCTTCGGGTGCCATTCTGATATGGTTGTAACCCGAAAAGGCGTCCATAAACGAGAGGCGGGCGTGTCCGGCCGTAGTGTCGACCAACTGGTCGATTTTTGGAAGGGGGTAGCAATCCTTCGGGCATGCATTGTTGAGACTGGTGTAATCAATGCACATCCTCCAGCTCCCATTAGCTTTCTTGACGAGGACTACATTGGATAGCCATTGTGGATATCTGGCTTCTTCTATGAAGTCCACCTCCAACAGCCGACCCACTTCTTCTCGTATGGCCAACTACCGATCAGGGGCGTGCCGCCTGGGTTTCTACTTTACGGGGCAGGCGTCGGGTGAAATACTGAGGTGGTGTTGTGCGACCTCCGGATCGACACCCGTCATGTCAGATGGCGACCAGGCGAAGACGTCAGCATTCTGTTGTAGGAGGCCGGCGAGCTGTCTTCATTCTTGCTCGGGTAGCTCCGACCCAATCTTAATCGTCTGCTCCGGCCGATCTTCTAGCAGCGGCACGTCGATGGTGGACCCCCTCGGCTTAGGATAGGGGGCTGGCTTCTTTGTCTCACGGGGGTCCGCCAACGGTGGTTCGAGCCTGGCCTTCTTGTGCAACGAAACAGCGGCCAGGTAGCAGCGCTTGGATTCTCGGGGGCTTCCTGCGACTTCTCCGGTCCCGGCGTGGGTTGGGAACTTCACGGTTTGGTAGTAGGTTGAGACGACGGCTCTGACTTTGTTGAGGGTCGGCTGGTCGAGAATGGCATTATATGCAGTGGGAAGGTCGATTACCAGGAAGGTGGTCATCACCGTCTTTGACCTCGGCGGGGCTCCCAGGGTCAGGGGTAAAGTGATCGCCCCTAGCGGCGAGATCGAGTCACCGGTAAATCCGGTGAGTGCCGAGATCATCGGCTTCATGTCATCTCCGGACAAGTCGAGCTTTTGGAAGGCGTCGAAGTATAGTATGTCGGCCGAGCTCCCGGTATCGACCATGATCCTTCTTACTTGAGCATTGGCTATTCTGGCCGATATCACGAGCGTATCGTCGTGCTCGGTTTGTTCGGATGCCTCGGCCGGGAAAGTGACATTAGGCTTGGGCCCATGCCTGGGAGCTTCGGCCGGAGCGGCCCTAGCGTACGCTTTTCTTCGGGTCATAGAATCCCTGCCAGACGCGGTGCCGCCCGCTATTGTGTCGATGCATCGTTCGATGGGACCCTCCGGGCGTGGTGAAAGTTCCTTGTCCGGTCGGAGGTACTGACCGAGGTGTCCCCTGCGAATGAGCTCCTCGATCTGCCTCTTTAGCTCCCGACATTGCTCGGTGTCATGCCCATGTTGTCGGTGGAAGCGGCAGTACTTCGATTGGTCTGCCAGCACCCGTGGATTCTTCATCGGGTAAGGTTCTTCGAGCAGTCCCTTTTCCCTTATGTGGAGGAATATTTCCGTTCGGGACGAGTTCAAGGCTGGGAGAGGGGGCCTTGATGCCGGCGGGTCGGATCTGTCCAACCTACGCCGAGACGCAGCGGGTTGCTGTTGCTGGGGTGGCTCCGGCTTGATCCTCTTGTGCTCCTTGCGTCTCCCGGCCATCCATGTCTCCGCGGCGACGAACTGGCTCGCCCGTTGGAGCATCTCGGGTATCGACGTGGGAGGTCACTCCACCAGAGATCACAAGAACCTGGTGGGCCGCAGGCTTATCATGAATGCCTGCATCAATAGGGAAGGGTGAGCGTCTGAGAGTCCTCGGATCTGCGTCATGAAACGGTTTACGAAGTGGGAGAGGGGCTCATCCTCCCTTTGGTGGAGTCTAAGGAGCAACGCCACGGATGGCTTCAGACGGGCGTAGGCCAGGAAGTTGAGTTCGAAATCTCGGGCGAGTTGGTCGAAGGAAGAGATGGTCCCGGTCTTCAAGCCGTTGTACCATGCGCGGGCCGGTCCCCTTAAGGTCGTTGGGAACGCCCTGCACATCAAGGCGTCAGAAGTCCCATACAACGCCATTTGGGCGCGAAACGCGGCCACGTGATCCGCAGGGTCAGTGGCGCCGTCATAGGCGTCTAGGGACGGGAGCCGGAAGTGTGGTGGAATCGCTTGATCTTGTATTTCGGGCGCGAACGGTGACCCTTGGTATCCGTCCGCCCCGAGCTCCTCCTTTGACTTATGAACTTCTTGTTGTACTTCGTCGAGTCGTTGACTGACGAGGCGTAACTGAGCTCGTAGGGCGTTTGTTGAGTCGGCAGATGGAGCCTCGGGCTCGGGGCGGCTCATCGTGTCTTCTGCCTGCCGGCTCCCGGGCCGGGCTATCGGGTTTCGAGGCGAGGTGGGGAGCTCGGGAAGTAGTACGTGAGCCCGGGCGGGGGTCTCCTGCTGCCGCGAAGGCCGGGCTGCATGTGGGGGGGTCCGTTGGGAGACGATCGGGATGATAGCCTGCACCATGCCCGTAAGGGCTCGGACTTGATGAGCGAGATCGTGAAAGGCCTCGGATGATATCGGCGACGGGCCGGCGGGTGCGCCGTTGGGAGGTGATAAGCCCGGGTCGTTGAACAACCACCAGTAACGTTCAGACGTTGCGGCGAGGCGTTCGTCATGGGATTCATCATGTGGGGGATGTTCCGTTGGGGTGGTGATCATGGATAGCCCGACGGCTGCGGGTTCGCCAAAGTGGATTCGTTGGTCGCTCGACATTCGGACGGCCCTCCTTCCAACGCCAATCTGTTATGGTAAATAACTTTTTTAGCCGTGGCCTCGGGGCCGACACGACTCATTCAGGGGTCCGAATGGCGGGGACCTTGCGCGGCGCGTCTCGGATCCCTCCGGTGGTCGACCACGGTGATCCGGATGTCCCGTCAAGGGGAGAGCTCCGCTGCAACGTCGGGGAAGAGGCAACCTCGCCTTCGTTCCTGCACACAGGTCGGGTCGGAGGCTCGGCCCGACCCCTCTAACGATCAAGTCAGATCATGTGGAAGGGAGCTTTTCTAGTGAGGAAGTGTCCTCCTGTTCGTTTAGAACTCCGGGGTATTTATGGATGAGTTTGATGTTACCTGATGTGCCCGCTTGCAGGGGCAGGACAATACCTCACGTGGCGCCTGACATTGCCACTGGGGTTGCATGGAGAACCGAAATGTCGCAGGGTATGGGCGAGGGTCGGCCGTCGTCCTCCTTTGCCTCGGTCAAGCGCACGGGGTCAGACAACGATGAAGTCGTTGTCTGAGAGAGGGTGACGTCAGCGCATGTCGAGTCAACATTATCGCCCTCTAGTCATCGGGCAGAGTGGCGCCCAGGGGAGGCCGACGTCGTGACACATCATGTCGCCATTATTACCCTATCAAATACGATCTTAGATATAAGATGGATTAAGATGAGTATTAAAATAAGAAAATAATTGTGTCTTGGGTTGTTTTTTATAATTGATCTAAATTCTACATAATAGAAAATAATTGAACTTGTAAGTAAGACTATGGGTGCCGTTTATGAACACTTGAAATATACATTGAGGGTTAAATGCATATTTCAAATATGATTTGGTATTTGATATTTTTTTTTAATCACATTTGGTCTGGATGTTGTATTTCAAATACTCAAATGCAATATTAGTCTTTCAATATTTGTGTGACGCTAATATGATTTTTAAATTCACAAAGTACCCTATGACATTATCTAAAATCATAAAATTATCAACATGATTTAGTAAGAAACTAACATGAATTATATCTTCTATAATATAAAATTTTATTTATTTATTTATTTGTTAATATTATTTTATATTTATTTATATATTAATTTTTATTATTATATATCTATGTCATATGAAATTTTTTGCAAGATTACATATATATATATATATATTAATTTAAATAAAAAATATATTTACTATTGAATAAATATTTAAAATATTATAAGAGTAAATTTATTATAACTTTTAAAATATAATTTTAATAAATAATAATTTATATATTTAAAATATAATTTTCATGTATTGTTTATCAAACACTTAATAATTCTATAATTAGACATTTACTTAAGCTTTCTTCTTCCAATGCATATTAAAAATATAAATATTTTAAATCACGAGTAATATAATAGCATACATCAATAATTCGAAAAGCCTAAATGAAAATTATGTGATGAATAAGACCCAGTGACAATTTAAAGAGCATGGGTGAATACTTTCGAGCACTTCTCATTTTGATATCATATTAAATTCCTGATTTTTTTTTCATTCACTCAAAAAAGAAAAAGAAAAAAAGAAGACAAAACCTTAGCATCATCAATGAGAGTCCTTGTGATGACAACCCTGAGTCATGACTCATATCTTTACTTCTTCGACATTGATTCCTTCATCTTGCAAACTTAGCATCATCGATGAGAGTGCTTGTGACGACAACTATGATGACTAAGATAGCTTTCCTTCTTCCACATTGATTCCTTCATCACTCATCGTTTAGATAGGAAGCATTTTTGAACTATCTCATAATCAAATGTGCCATTGCATTATGTGGTCAAAGTTTGCATCAGCATGCATCCTTTCTTCCTTTCTTTTGCTCTCCTTTTGTTTTCTTGCATGACTTCAGTCTCCTACGCTGAATTAGGCTGATGCAAAAAGAGGAATCATAGTTTAGACCGTGTTTAATTTTTAGTTGAGAAAGAAAAAAAAACCATTACGGATTTAAAATTATTACACTTTAGTCAAAGGAGCTATCGATAATTATCGGTGATAGTATAATTTAGTTCATTAATATTAATATGGGATAATATTTTATGCCAATCAAATGTGGTCACACCAATTAGCTTAGATAACTTTGTTACACTCACGTTGATAAGATGAGAAGTATTATAATGTCTTAACAAAGTCTGAGTCTATACCAATCCGATTGTGTTCTCATGATTTGGTCATCAACTTATAATCAAGTCACGTTAGCCTAATCAATTATGATAAAAAGAGATTAACTATATCCTTCTAAATATAAACTTATTTTGCCTCAAAAATTCTACAAAATCGAAACCATATAATTTGTCATTAAACAATATATAGATTATATTTTATAATGACTAAGTATAAAGATTTATCTTTCTATTATAAGAAAGAATATCAAGACATTAATCAATCCGGAGCATAATAACAATAACATTAATAATAATTATGATAAAACCGTAAATCTCAACGGTTTGTGATCAACTACATAAATCTTTTACTCTCTATATAAAAAACTATATGTTTAATTAAGTCCAAAAATACTTAAATATTTATTTATAACTTATATTAAAATAATTTTATTTTTTTAAATTTTATTTTTATTTATATCATTAATCTTAATCATTTTATCTATTCTAACTATGACATCTCCAAATTTCCTAACGAATATAAAAATTATATTTTTCTCGTTATCTTTTCTAAAATCCACTAAACTATATTTGGTGATGTGTGAGAAAATTTGGTGGACTCCATACCCCCTATATCAGATGGAGGATCAAAATCTGATCCATCAAATGTCAATTAAAGTGTTTAGGAAGATGAATAATAATAATTAATCTATAAATCTAGCAAATTTGAAGGAATATATTTTTTAAAGATATTTCAGAAAATTAAATATGGAAATCACTAACATTGCTGTAATTATTCTTTAACGCCTTCCTTCCTCTGACTACATCACACAGCATATACTTTTCCTCTTCACAGACATCTCCTTCTTCCTTCTATAAATGAAGGATGGAGTGTGCCAAGGTGAGGCTTGAAGCCAGCAGCATCTCCCCCTCCCCTCTCTTCTGATCTGTGAGGTCGGTCAGCTTCTTCTTCATCTCTCTCCTCCTCCTCCTCCCTTTTCATCATTGGAGAAATCAGCAATCTAAGTAGCAGGAGGAAGGAGCGAAGCGAGGCAGGCATGGCCGGGACCTCATCCTACTCTTCCTCCCCCTGCGCTTCATTTGGCTCCCTCGACGACGTCTCCGTCAAGCCCACGCCCGCCATCAAGTTCCTCTGCAGCCACGGCGGCAAGATCTTCCCACGTTACCCCGACGGCAAGCTCCGTTACGTAGGCGGCCACACGCGCCTCCTCGCGGTCGATAGATCCATCTCTTTCTCAGGTATCAGCTCAATTTCTGTTGATCACCAGTTCGTATCGGTCATCTGATCCGTGGATATGGAATCATGGACTACGAGAGAGAAGCGGAACAAACATTAGGGTTGGAATCATGTGTAATTAGGGTGTGAGTTTTGCCTGGAACAGAGCTGCAGGTGAAGCTGAGGGAGTTGTACGGGTGGGGTGCGGTGAGCCTCCGGTGCCAGCTGCCGACGGAGGATCTCGACGCCCTTATCTCCGTCACCTCCGACGAGGACCTCGCCAACCTAGTCGAGGAGTACGATATCGCGAGCCGAGACCGGCCTTCCCCTCTAAAGATCCGAGCCTTCCTTTTCCTCACCCCGCCATCATCGTCCTCCTCCTCCAAACCTTCCCCCAAAACTAGTCCTACCATCCCCATCTCCACAGGCCGGCCTCCGTTCATCGCCACCGAGCGCTGCGTCCACTGGGTCTCCGTGCCGGCAAAGTTGTATAGCCGGTACGGAATGCCCGCCGCATCGACCACCGTGGGGCATACTCGCTTCCACAGCCGCCACCACCATGGCCATGGCAGCCCGAGAGCATGCAGCTATCTCGTGCATGACGGGAGCCACTTGCAATAGGTACTTATGGAAGAAGAAAGAACAGTTCAAGGTAAAGGTGGAGGAGAACAACAAATGATACGGGACAGAGAAGTCTTGGAGCGAGCATCTAAATTAATGTAAACAGAGGAAGAAAGGATTGTACCTATCCATTTTATCACACGAACACTCAAGAATTAAGAAGACCAACAGAATAAGAAAACAAGTCCTTTAAACGATTTCTTCTTCATTCTGCGTTCTCTGTTGTGTTTGGATCACCATTCTGCTCCATGTTTTGTCTTCCATGGCTTTGTTAGAATATGTGGCCTTTTTTATTGAATAAGATATATAATAGAATTGGGTTCGTTGCGATATTTTAGCCAAGACTAAGTCAACGATTCCTCGGAGATATCCTTGATGGGAGGAAATCTTCTGAGATCTCATCTCATCGTAGACCCTCTGCTCTCGCCTATTAAACGACAGGATCTGTTATAACGTTGACACGTATAGACGCATCTCTCGGTTGAGGAATTCAGTTATTCTCCTCGACTCTCTCCCCAAAACCCTTTCCCCAAAATAATCCATAATCCATCAATCTGTGTAATCCTGTGAAAGGATAGGAAGAGAGGAGAAAGGGTCTACTCTTCGCACTCCCTGCAGATTCCGCAGCGCGATCGGATTAAAGACGGAGCCTGCAGCAATCTTGGATCATGGTGTTGAGCAGATCAAACAAGATCTCTGAACGGATGGCATCAAAAGGTACGTATCGTATAATTTGATCTATGTATTGATTTCAATCATGGCATATAAGTTAATTCCGCATTATTGACTTAGCATAATTACAGATTTTTATGCTTACAATTGGTATCAGAGCCAGGTTTTTGAAATCATGCATTAGATCTATAAATTAATTTACGATGCATACCTTTATCTTCCAAGAACTGCTAAGCAGTAATGGTTACCGTCGATCTCGCTGCGAATCTGCGATTACGCCGAGTAGCGTACGCATCACAGAACCTGTCCCATATGCGGACATCATGGAACCCCGTCCCATATGCGGACATCATGGAACCCCGTCCGTGCGACGGCATCATGGACATCACAGAACCCGTCCCATATGCGGACATTATATAATCCGGCGGCACACGGCCAGAATCCGTCCATCATGACGGCTTCGGTATACACGCAGGCAGACAAACCAAGTGGCGGCCATACGTGGAGTTGGTTGCAGCGGCGGCCGGCGTCTTGGTCGGCAAAGAACCACCCGCATGGGCGAACCGCCAGCGGCATGGCGCCGCGTGAGCAGCAGAAGCGACCCATGGCCAGCGCCGGCGGCGGCGATAATACACTGCGAGTTAGAACTGTCGGCCGGCCACCCTGACGCCTGGTCAGTCGTAGCCAAGAGTAAGACCCGCCGGGCCGGCAAGACAGCGCCAGACAAGCGGCGACAAATGCCGTCTAAAGCCCGTCCCATGGCCGTCGCCATGGTAGTCACAGATCTTGGCGGCCAAGCCAGGGCGGCAATGATAGCGCCACTTCCAAGAAGGCGGTGGCGGCGGCGATGGCGGTTAGGGTTTTGGCATATTTACGTTTTTGTCCCCGAGGCTAGGGTTTTTTGAAAACTTTACAGTTTTACCCTTTGCAAATATCGTAATTACAGTTTATGCTCTGTCAACATATTTACGGTTTTGCCCTCGGGTCTAATTTCTGCCAAATTACAGTTCTGCCATTCACATATTTTCGATTTATATCCTATCAAATATTTTCGGTTTTTATCATTATGAAATTGAGAAATTTAGGTTATATTCTCAATTATAAAATTGATAAATATCATTTATTATAATTATGATTAATTTTAATCATGATTATATTTTTTTGATTATTTGATTGGATTTAATTTTTGATTAAAAAAAAAAAACTATAAATTAAGGTTTATTTTATGGTTTTCTCATATGAATTATTCATTATATATGTGGTAAATAAAATTAAAATCCAATTATTGTTTGTTTTTCTGGAATTTTTATTTATTCATTCATATGTATATGCTTGAAATTATCATATGAGTTTTATTAAAGTTCAATAATTATTATGGTTATTTTATTATTGAACTGCTTTACATAAATGTTCAATAATTATTATGGTTATTTATTATTGAACTTCTTAACATTAAATTTCAATAATTATTATTGTTATTTATTATTGAATTGTTTTGTATTAAAGTTCAATAATTATTATGGTTATTTATTATTGAACTTCTTAGCATTAAATTTCAATAATTATTATTGTTATTTATTATTGAATTGCTTTGTATTAAAGTTCAATAATTATTATGGTTATTTATTATTGAACTGCTTATATAAATGTTCAATAATTATTATGGTTGTTTTATTATTGAATTGTTTTACATTATTGTTCAATAATTATTATGGTTATTTATTATTGAACTGTTTTGCATTAGTATTCAATAATTATTATGGTCATTTTATTATTGAATTGCTTAGCAAAAATTAAATAAATTGATGAATATTATTTGTAATTCATTTCCCTAAGTTCTATCTGACTAGTAGCTGCCAAAGTGGCCTAGGATGATAAATTTTTGTGATATGAATTACAATAAAAGTTTTATCATTTATAGGATATTTTTATTTTATATCATGGCATTAGTCTTGTAGCCACCAAAGTGACCTGGACTAATGATTTATAAAATAATATTAAAGAATTAGTCCTAAATGATATTAAAGAAATAATATTCATATTGGCACATATAATTATGAGATTTAGATAATCCCAAAGGAGAATCAAATTCAAATAATTATGTGATGGGGTAGGATGATACTATTTTAGATATCCTTGCAGTTTAGGGTTGTATACCCAAAGGTAACAATACCTATTCCTCAAGGATGGTCCTCAAGGATGGTATCAGTCCTCCAAAAATATTCTTGAGTGAACACTAGATATGTCAATATTTCACTCAAAAGTGTAATATAGATGATATCATTAGTTCATCAATTTATTTTTGACAAACTCAAAGCATTAATGTTGTTATATATCTTTTGCAGTGGTACTTCCGCATATACACTCATATGCTTCAAGTGTCCCTGTACTTTCTGGATCAAATTATTCAGAATGGTTAGAGCATGTGCAATTTACATTGGGTGTATTAGATCTTGATCTAGCATTACTTGTTGAAAAGCCTGCAGACTTGACTGATGAAAGTACTACAGAACAAGTTAATGAAATGAAGGCTTGGGAAAGATCTGATAGACTTAGTTTAATGTTCATAAGAATGACAATTGCAAATAACATAAAGACTTCATTACCGATTGCAACTAGCGCAAAGGAATATTTAAAGGTTATTGAAGACAGATTTAAATCTGCTGATAAGTCATTGGCTGGCACATTAAATGAAAAGAACCGACTACACTCCAAGATGATGGTACTTCGAGGAATTCAGGATCATATCCTCAATATGGTCGATAAAGTCGCAAAAACTTAAAACATTAGGCATGAATGTTGATGAATCTTTCCTCGTGCAATTTATTCTTAATTCTCTTCCTTCTCAGTTTGGTCCATTCAAGATTCACTATAATACAAATAAGGATAAGTGGGACTCGAATGAGTTGACTAGCATGTGTGTTCAGGAAGAATTGAGATTAAGGCAGGAAAATTCATATAATGTCATGACGACTACTCAAGGAGGTGGTAATAAGAAAAGAAAGTTGAGGCATCATCCATCAAAGAGATTTGTTAAGTCTGGAAATGTTAAACAGACTAATGAAAAGAAAGCCTTTACTGTAAAGTGCTTCTTTTGTGGCAAGAAAGGACATGTGAAGAAGGATTGCATTAAACGCAAGACTTGGTTCGAAAAGAAAGGTATTAACTTGACCTTTGTATGTTTCGAATCAAACATTACAGAAGTTCCTTCTAACACTTGGTGGATTGATTCTGGTGCTTCAACTCATGTTACAAATAACATGCAGGGATTCCTTTCAATTCGGAAACCACAAGAACATGAAAGATTCATCATTATGGGAAATCGTCTTAAAGCGAAAGTGATATCAATGGGAACTTATCGTCTACGCTTAGAGACGGGTCACTTGATGGATCTTGTTGACACATGTTATGTCCCTACAATTTCTAGAAATTTGATTTCTCTTTCTAGAATTGATGAGTTGGGATATTGTATTTCTTTTGGTAGTGGCAAACTCAGCATATTTTACGATTCAATAAAAGTTTGTTCTGGAATTCTTTGTGATGGTTTGTACAGAATTAATTTGGATCTTGAGTTTGCAAAGACACTAATGACCCTGCAATCAAATGTTGGATTGAAACGTAGTTTCAATAATGAAAGATCTTCTATATTGTGGCATAGACGATTGGGGCATATCTCCAAGGAAAGAATTGAAAGATTAGTGAAGGATAATATTTTGGAACATTTAGACTTCACTGATTTTCATACTGATATTTGTGGACTATTTGTGATTATTCATACTGATATTTGTGGACCACTCCATATTCCTTGTTTTAGTGGAGAAAAATATTTCATCACATTTATAGATGATCTGTCCAGATATGGCAAAGTTTATCTAATACATGAAAAGTCTCAAGCCGTTGATACTCTTGAAGTATACATAAATGAGGTTGAGAGACAATTAGATAGAAAAGTTAAAATTGTCAGATCTGACAGAGGTGGTGAATTTTATGGCAGATATGATGGATCTAGTCAGAATATTGGTCCTTTTGCTAGATTCCTAGAACAACGGGGTATTTGTGCTCAATATGCATTACCAGGTGTGCCACAGACAGAAGCGGTGTTCTTTGAAAAGGCTAAATCGTTACTCGATGGATATGGTTAGGAGCATGATGAGTTACTCCTCTGTACCTGAGTCGATGTGGGGTGAAGCTCTTAGGACAGCTATGTACATCTTGAACAGGGTTCCTAGCAAGTCAGTTTCATCGATTTGAGTTATGGACTGATAGGAAACCCAGTCTAAGACATCTACATATATGGGGGTGTCCTGCAGAGATAAGAGTATTCAATCCACATGAAAAGAAATTGGAGCCAAGAACTATTTCAGGATATTTTATTGGTTATCCAGAAAAATCCAAGGGATACAGATTTTATTGCCCTAATCATAGTATGAGAATAGTAGAATCTGGTAATGCAAAATTCCTAGAAAATGGCGAAATTAGTGGGAGTGAAAAATCTCGAAGGATTAATTTTGATATTGAGGAGATTGAGTTAATTCTCCCATATCATCTCCTCGTCAGAGATTGTTGTTCCTCAAATCAATGAGAGTATTGATGAGGGTGAACAACAAAATAACATCCAAGAACTCTCACATGATGTTGATGTAAATGTCGTTGATGATCTTGTAGAACAATCACACTGGCGATTTGAGAAGATCTCAAAGGAAAAGGAAACATGCCATTTCGATGATTATGTTGTATATCTACAAGAATCGATTATGATATAGGAATAAAAGAGACCCCCTTATCGTTTTCACAAGCCATAGAAAGTAACGATTCAAAAATGGTATGATGCAATGAAAGAAGAGTTAAAATCAATGGTACAAAATGATGTCCGGGATCTCGTTGAATTGCCTAATGATTGTAAAAGAGTCGGTTGTAAATGGGTCTTTAAGACAAAACGACTCAACGGGCAATATCGAACGATATAAAGCCGACTTTGTGGCCAAAGGTTTTTCTCGAAGGAAGGCATCGACTATAATGAGACTTTTTCTCCTGTTTCTAAAAAAGGACTCATTGAGAATCGTTATGGCATTAGTAGCTCATTATGATCTTGAGTTGCATCGATGGATGTGAAAACGGCATTTCACGAACGGAGATCCGGATGAGGAAATCTATATGGAACAACCCGAAGGATTCATAGAAAAGGAAAAAAAAGTTGGGCTTGTAAACTTAAGAAATCCATTTATGGTCTTAAACAAGCTTCGGACAATGGTATATAAAGTTTCATAATACCATTACTTCCTTCTGATTTAAGGAAAACACTGTTGATCAGTGTATATACCTGAAGGTAAGTGGGAGCAAGTTTATTATATTGGTCTTATATGTGGATGATATTTTACTTGCCAGTAGTAATCTTGGTTTATTGTACGAAAACCAAGATATTTCTCAACAAGAACTTTAAGATGGTTGATATGAATGAGGCATCCTATGTCATTGGCATTGAGATATTCAGGGATAGATCTCAAGGATTATTAGGATTGTCTCAGAAAGGATATATTGATCGTATCTTGGAGAGATTTAATATGCAGCTTTGCTCAACCAATGATGTACCTATTACTAAAGGTGAAAAATTCAGTCAAAATCAGTGCCCAAGAAATGACTTAGAAAAGAATCAAATGAAGAATATTCCTTATGGATGCTTGATTTTGGAAGTCTATTATATGCTCAAACCCATGCACAAGACCGGATATCGGTTTTTGCGGTTGCAATGTTGGGAAGATATCAAAGCAACCCAGAATGAAACATTGGAAAGCTGCAAAGAAAAAATAATGAGATATCTACAAGGGACAAAAGATTATATGCTCACATACGTGAGATCCGATCGACTTGAAGTAACTGGATATTCAGATGCTGATTTTGCAAATTGCCTCGACAGCAGGAAGTCCACTTCAGGATTTGTATTTATGTTAGCTGGTGGGGCAATTTCTTGGAAAAGTATAAAGCAATCGCTTATTGCATCATCAACAATGGAAGCTGAATTTGTGGCATGCTTTGAGGCCACAAATCAAAGCTTTATGGTTCTTAAAATTTTATCTCGGGACTTTGGGTGTGGTCGACTCAATTGCCAAGCAAGTGAAGATATTTTGTGATAACACCCATGCAGCTTTCTTCTCTAAGAATGACAAGTACTCTAGTGGTTCCAAGCACATTGAGATAAAGTACTTGGTGGTTAGAAAAGAGTCCGTAAAAAAGACAAGTGTCAATTGAGAACTTGAGCACCACTATGATGATTGCTGATCCATTGACAAAAGCCTTACAGTGCAAAATATTCAAAGAACATGTTCTTAGAATGGGGCTTGTGAGCAAGTCATAAAGGATATGGTGATGCATGTTTATGTGGATGCTATTATTGACATTTTACTTAATTAAAGTTATATGTTTCTGTTATCCTGTTTACATTTATGTTTATGCATATTATGGTTGAATGTAATAACAGGATTGTCTTGACAAGACAAATTACAGGGGTCATTATGGACTATGTTAGGAAAGACTAACAATGTTGTGGTACATAGAAGGGAGTATGACATTGATGAAATACAACCGCTATGACTCGCATTGATAGTTGGACTTAATATAGTATTATTGTGATTATTGGACTTATTGGCTTATTTTTAAAACATGGCCATGTATAAAATGCTTTTCAAAATTTTTTGGAATCCAATTAGATAAAATTGTTTTCAAACAAATTTTGTTTTGTTTGTTTTGATTTTGTATCTTTTTTTATATCTTATCAATTAATGGGCCAAGTGGGAGAATGTTAGAATATGTGGCCTTTTTTATTGAATAAGATATATAATAGAATTGGGTTCCGTTGCGATATTTTAGCCAAGACTAAGTCCACTACGGAACGATTCCTCGGAGATATCCTTGATGGGAGGAAATCTTCTGAGTTCTCATCTCATCGTAGACCCTCTGCTCTCGCCTATTAAACGACAGGATCTCTAAGGGTGTTAGCGTATTAGAGCGTTATAACGTTGACACGTATAGACGCATCTCTCGGTTGAGGAATTCAGTTATTCTCCTCGACTCTCTCCCCAAAACCCTCTCCCCAAAATCCATCAATCTGTGTGATCCTATGAAAGGATAGGAAGAGAGGAGAAAGGGTCTACTTTTCGCACTCCCTGCAGATTCCGCAGCGCGATCGGATTAAAGACGGAGCCTGCAGCAATCTTGGATCACGGTGCTGAGTAGATCAAACAAGATCTCTGAACGGATGGCATCAAAAGGTACGTATCGTATAATTTGATCTATGTATTGATTTCAATCATGACATATAGGTTAATTCCGCATTATTGACTTAGCATAATTACAGATTTTTATGCTTACAGCCTTTGCTGCCTGCGCCTCCCGTTTGATTCTTGTGTTGCTACCTCTTTAACCCATTCACTCTTCATTCAGGTGTTCCACGTTAGGTTCAAGTCTCTGTTCATCTTCTTGGTCTTATGCTTCATGCTTTCGCATTAGTATTTGCTCTTTATCATCTATTCTTTCTGCTTTATTTGGTGTCTTTTATCTGCCTCTCCTTACCATCTATTCTTGCTCTTCTTTTACTGATTCTTCTTTTATCTGTCTTCATCTTGCAGGTTAATCAATGTTGTAATTGTTTTGGTGCCTTCTTAATTGGTGTCAGAGCTGAGGGATGTAGATATTAGATACAGCTGCAGCAAAGCATGAACACAGGAGTGACATAACTCAAATATTGGCCAAAGTAGATGCACAAGATACATGCTTGTGTTTTTGTAAGAAAATATTTTGTTTTCAATACTTTCTGTCAATTCTTTTGATTTCTTCTTTTTGTATTCAGTTTTCGACCATTTTAACCACATGGATAAACTTTAGGAATAGTACTAGAACACTCAGATCATTTTTTACTTGGAGAATACTCATACAGGTCAAAAAATTAGGAATTGTCTAGTTATGAACTTTTTGATAGCCCTTTTCTGTAGAAACTAGCATTGAAATATGGTTTATGATTACAGAATTTGCATCAATTTGTTGATGCTTTGTGCATGTTATGATATAGCTATTATCTAGATTTTTCATGCCCGTATCTACTCATTGCTGTATTTCTTTTTTCGAAGGAGAAAACGATAGATTTTGGTGTTTTTCTCCATTGTATGCAATTTGGCTTTCTACTAATGGATTACTTGTAGCATTCAGATTAGGAGGATGGAGGATGTTAAACTGAACTTTATGAGGGATTTCAACTGATGGATTACAAATAATAATAGATGGTTAGATTACATTCTATCTTATTTGTATGGGGTTTGGGTTTGACAATCTGTCGATCCCATACCACCTTGAAAGTTTTGACTATAAATTAAAAATGAAGGAAAACTGAAGGAAAACAACCTCTATTGCTTATAAATTGAAGTATTAACTACAAGTGGCTAAGCAACGAAATAAAGAGAGATAAAATACTCAAATGAAAGCATTAAAACACAGGTTATTTCGGGACAGCACTTGGGTGCTCTCAGTAGAAAAGACATACTGTCAGTTCCAGTCTTCTCTTTCTCTCTTGTTGTTGGAACCTCCTTTGGACAACAAGTAATGGGGCTTTGAGACTTCTAGCTGGATGGAGCTTTGATGAATGACTTTGACTGTTGAAACTTGAGGATGAATGACTTTGACTGTTGGAACTTGAGGAAGAAAAGGCTGCAGCTGGAAGTACTTTGGAGCATCTTGTGGGATTGCTCCTTTCTTCTCTTCTCTTGCTCTTGGTAGAAGATGGAAGGCTAGGGTCGACTCGGACTTTGAGAGGGTTGATTCTTGATTGATGTTTCTTGAAAGCTGTGTCACCCTTCTTGGAAGGGTAGAGTCCTAACTCCTAACTGGCCCCCAACTTGATGCCCAATCCAAGTCCAAATCGGGTTGAAATGAGTTGAATCTTTGAGTTGATTGGATCGAGCCCTTGAGCTTGGATTTGGGCTTGAGCTTGATTTGGTCAGATTGAGATTGATTTGGAGTTCGACTCAAACTCTGGTTGTGTCGAATTGGAGTTTGACTCGAACTCTAGTTTTGCTAAATTAGAGTTTGACTTGAACTCTAGTTGAGTTAAATTGGAGTATATGACTTGAACTGGGTTTGCTCGTCCCTGGTCACTATCTAAAGGAAGGATGCAATTGCAAGATTCAGCACCATCAGTGACTACTTTTCTTTCTATTTTTTGGGTGCAACTGAAATTGTAGATTTTGAATAGGTGGGATATTCTCTGGTTTTTAGAGCTTGATGGAGGAGCATCTTCATGGAATGGTGGTGTTCAAAGATACTTTCAAGTAGTTAGGGATTAGAAGCACCTAAAGCGAGGATGACCTAATGGAAGAGAAGCATTTCCATCAGAAAGTGATGGCAATGGTGTGATATGCAATGCTTTTGTCAGCTGTTTCTATCTGCCCGCAGCACATGCTGCAAGTTGGTGAAGAAAGAACTGGATGCCACCAAGCTTTGGTGTTATCTTTGCTCAAGAAACTAGCAAGCCTGAGGTCTTAGTTGGTTGTGATTTGATCAGTTCTCGATGGTTCATATGCATAAATCTTCATGTGAGTACAAATTTGGCACTTTAATATATGCATTAGTTATTTTAATAAGAAAAAAATCTCATGCGCTAACCTTGTGTAGGTACAAATTTGTAGAACAATTAAGTTACTAGATTGTTTGATGGTGAAGAATTCTCCTCTCACAGGGTTAATCATGGATTCTCTTGATTGGTTCTCTTGAAGTCTCAAAGAAAGTAATCTAGCTCCAAGTCAAATATAGGAGAAAGGAGATTAGAAGAATTAAAATCTACTCATGCATCAATGCAGAAAACAAAAGCTGAGCAGCAGATGCAGCCAGCTCAGAGTTTGGAGCACTGTATACAAACTATAAGAGACAACAAGTCAAAAAAAGTCAGTCAATTTAAAGTTTTTAGTTAAAAAAGAGTAAACCTAGTGCACGAGACTCCCGCCAATGCAGGGTCTGATGAGGGTCAATGTATGTGAGGCTCTCGTTGTTCCAAAACCCACCCTCACATGTGTATGTATATATATATGTATATATATATGTATATATATATTTATATATGTATATATACAAACTATAAGAGACAACAAGTCAGAAAAATAAGTCAGTCAATATAAAGCTTTTAGTTAAAAAAGAGTAAACCTAGTGCACGAGGCTTTTGCCAATGCGGGGTCTGATGAGGGTCAATGTATGCGAGGCTCCCGTTGTTCCAAAACCCACCATCACACGTGTGCGTGTGTATATATATATCTGTGTGTATATATATATATATATATATGTGTGTGTATATACATACATATGTATATACATATATACATACATATGTATATATATATATATATATGCGAGGCTTCCTTCACATTGTTGGACTTGATTTGGAGCACAATCGGCATCCATGTCTCATCAACTCATAGATCTAGAATGAAAATTTTATCCAAGACTTTGTGTTGAACTCGAGTTGGATTTTCCATTTCTACACACTACCAGTCATATGCAAGACCAGCGCTCCGTCTGTTTAGCTTACTGGTTCCAAGATGACAATCCATAACCGAGATTTCATTTTGGGGTTTTGGATTGCCAAGCTTCACTAACATCCTTATTCTGTTCATTTTGATTTTTTTCTTTTAACTTACAATTCTTAACTTTTTTTAATTGAGAAAGAAATTAGAGTTGGAATATGATGAATGTGATATCAGTCCCATTCCTAGCAAGTTGGTTAATCCAATTGCATGAAGGTAAGCTATCAGTAAGACACCGGAGGAATAATTTGATTTTTTTTTTCTTGATTTCACAGCATAAGGTCAAATTATGCAGAACAAAATATAGGTTGAGCAAGACTATGTTTTACTTTGTCACTTTCGATTTAGATTCAGCTAGTGCTAGTTGTAGTCAGAGAATATGCAACTTCTTTGCTGTCAACCTGTCCTTTATTTTTCTATTAGCCCCCCTACTCATGAAGAGATAATGCTCACTTGAATGGGAAGCGAAAGAACAAGAGATGTTTGCATCTCTTGTTCACATGAGTTCAATGGTAGTAGAGTGCTTCAAGGAGCGACAGATTAGTGGCCACCAAACATTAGAAGGTTTGATGAGCTTTCAGAACTAAACTGATGAACCTTATCTTCCTTCATAAAGGTAGGCTGATAAACACATTATAATAACAAAGGCAGGTACAACAAAATCAGAAGAAAATTGTTTGCCAGTTGAAGAAAGAGTTTGGTGGCATTGGAGTCTACTAATAGGTTTATAACTGAAACAGAATGTTGATATTAAATTTAAACCTTGCGTATGATTTTCCAAGTCCTACCTCAGCAGTTGGTGTCCTGACGAAGTACAAGCTTTTCTCTTTCCTTGAAGCTTTGCTGAAATTTCTGCTCTTTCAGGTTTTTAATTTGACCCTTCTTCTAGAGCTTCATTCTCTATTTATTCATTTACATGAAGCAACTACAATATTGTTTGTTCATCTCTCTCACAAAACATCTATTCTCAAAGTTATGTTGGAATCAGTCAGTCATGTTTCTGAAAGGGATTTGATAATTGATGAAATAAATAAGCTTCAGGTCTTGGAATCTGTATGGTGCCTCTGCTAATGAATGCTGTCTAACATAGTTCTCTGAGGATTTTGTTCCCAGTATTTCCCTTCTCCAAGTGGTTTTTTAGATTGGAAACATTTGATCACATGTACTGCTCTCAACTTTCTTCAAGTGATATCATGACAGCATGTTATAAAGATGATGCCATCAGCATGAGCTTGCTAGCTTTACAAGGTGACTAGGATTTCTGTGAGGGGCCTCTGCTTGTGGAAATTGAGGCTGTAGCTCATGGAAAAGTTGGAGAAAGTGACAAAACCGGGTAAGGATTTCTGATTTGCTTCAGCTGCAAGTTTAGCCTGAGGGAAATTTAATGCATCATGTATTCTGACTTAGACAGAGAAAGAGAGTGAACATGACCCTCCCAACTTTTTATTGGGGGAATATGCTGCCTAATTCAACAACTAAAGAAAGCATGCATCATATGAGGAACTTGACTTTGACTTGGGGGGAACCTTTCAGCTCTACTCTGTAGATGACTGTGGATCATTACATGATTATGTAAGAAAGTATAAACCTTGCATTAGATGTGAAAACAAATTAGCTAATATATTAAAACACTCATGTTCTGCAACTACTGGTTGATGAATACCAATTCAGATAAAGGCATCAAACAACTATAGGAGATTCAAAATTGAAGATCCAGACCATTGAAGTCTCTCTAACTTTTTAGGTAATCCTTATGTGATCAATCATGGCATTCAAAGTATATTTTTTTATTGCACCACTTGATGAGTAAGTAATCTGAAATGTCATGATATTTTATACTGTAGCACTTCAAGGAGCACACATCACATATAAGTGTGCATCATTCGTTTAAAATTTGTATGTATATTTTGACTTAAATTAATTTTCTTTTTACAATCAGCACAAGAGAAATAGTGAGTTAATTCCATATTACTCCTATAATTAGTTACTTTTAATATTTTGATTTTTATATTTTTAAAAATTATATTATGATTTATATATTTATGAAAGTAAAATATTTAATCTTTTTTTTTTTTTTTCGTATCATCGATTTTGTTGATGAAAATATTGCATGTGTTGTCTGGTGTAAAAAATAACACTAAAACATGATTAAAAAGGTAATTGTGTAATGTTATTCTTATCGTCCAAAAAGAAAAAAATATCAGGAGAGAGAGGGATTTTGTTGGGAATTCAATTGCCCCATATTTTCTCTATCTTTAGAGATTTTGTTGAAAAATCGTATTAGGTGATATATAAATAATTAGCCAAAAATAATCCAGTCAAATAACACCATCAATATTGTTTCAAGTCTCAATCACAGAAGTAAAGAATAATTATATCAGAGTTGGGAGAATGTAAAATTTCATATGAATAAATTTTTAACCGTTTGTAGGTGGTTATAATGACATGATAATAAATTTTTAGGCGTTTGAGGTTGTTGGAGGTTTAAAGTGACATTAAAAACTATGTTTCGTTAGTTATTATTAGAGGGAATAGTCAACTCAAATGGAATAGAAGTATTAGCCGATCGATAAAACTCCTAAATCTTTTGTGACGTTGAATAAATTGAATAATTTTTATTTTCCACGTCATCCAACCAATGTTTCCAACATCCCATAAATAAGAAATAATATGCCCTCTTTTCTTTTTCTTAAATATTTAAAAGACGTCCTTCCCACTCAGCCTTGTCGTATACGTACCGGAAGAACACTTACACATGAACATTATTTTTTATTGATTGCAATCTTTCCTACTTTTACCCTTTTATTTTATTCTAGTTATAATACATGTACGTAGGCGCGGACTACCAACGTAATCCTTACGATAGACTACGACAGCTCACACAACAAAACAAACAACCCACGTCATACTCGGCACCAAAAGCACGTTAACGCTGGTGGACCCGCTCCCCTTCACCCACCTACGGGCAGGAGAACGGAACCCGCAGAGTACTTACTCGAGGAGACTGGTGTGGGAACGGAGACGAGGTTGGACTGCATTTCGCCCTCTTCTTTTCCTATAGTGATAATAATCGGAGATCGGAGAGATGATGCTGAACAGCGGGAGAGGAGGAGGAGCAACGGGGACGATGGAGGAGCAGGAGCTGTCGCTGCCGATCCTGCTGGCCGAGCGGGTTGCCAAGGCCGTCCGCGAGGCGGAGTCGTTCAAGTTGGAGTGCGCCGACGTGGGGAAGCAGGCGGAACACCTCGCCGCCATGCTCCGCTCCGCTGCCCGCGTCGCCGCTGCCTCTCCCTCCCCCTCCTATGACCGCCCCCTCCGCCGCGTCCTCGCGGAGGCCGCTAAGGCCCTCGAGCGCGCCCTCGCCCTCGTCCGCCGCTGCCGCCGCGCCGGCTTCCTCCGCCGCGTCGTCACCATCACCACCGGCTCCACCGACTTCCGCAAGGCCCTCGCCCTCCTTGACGCCTCCGCTGCCGACCTCCGCTGGCTCCTGTCCATTTACTCCGACGAAGACGGCGGCGGATTCGCCATCAGTCTCCCCCCCATCGCCAGCACCGACCCCATCCTCGCCTGGGTCTGGAGCTACGCCACCACCGTCCAGTCTCCCGCCCGAGCCCC
The DNA here is from genome assembly GCA_900464855.2 of Musa schizocarpa. Classification (NCBI taxonomy): domain Eukaryota; kingdom Viridiplantae; phylum Streptophyta; class Magnoliopsida; order Zingiberales; family Musaceae; genus Musa; species Musa schizocarpa. Next base: position 9,310,034 of record LS990925.1, on the reverse strand, counting down.
CGCCGACCGCGCCCACGCCGCCCAGGCCCTCGCCACCCTCGCCCTCGACAACGACCGCAACAAGAAGCTCATCCTCGAGGAGGGCGGCGTGCCGCCGCTCCTCGCCCTCCTCCGCGACGGTCCCTCCGTCGAGTCGCAGATCGCCGCGGCCACCGTGCTGTCCAACCTTGCCAGTGACGCCGACAACGTCTCCGTCATCCTCGAGGAGCTCGCCGTGCCCATTATCGTCCATGTCCTCTCGGATTCCCCGATGCGCCTCCAGACCCAGGTGGCCGGCCTCGTGTCCCGTTTAGCCGCCCACCAACCCGTTGCCCAGGATGAGTTCGCCCGGGAGAATGGCATCCGCCCCCTCGTCTCACTTCTCTGTATCGGGGTGCCCCTCGATGACATCAGACCAACGCAAAGGAAGCCCTCGAGCATCCACTCTCTCGTTCAGGGAATGGGCGTACCCTCATCCAACAGTAATGCCAGCGGCAGCGGCGGCGGCAGCAGCAGAAGGAGCTCATTTCTGTTGCGGGACTATTACCATCAACATCGCAAGGACAGGGAGAATGAGAGCCCCGAAGCGAAGCTCGCGCTCAAGGTTGCCTGCGCTGACGCGCTCTGGATGCTCGCCAAAGGGTGCCTCTCCAACTGCCGCAAGATCACCGAAACCAAAGGCCTCCTCTGCCTATCCAAAATCATTGAACTCGAGAAAGGCGAGCTGCAGCAGCACTGCATGATGACCGTGATGGAAATTGCGGCCGCTGCCGAGATGGATGCCGACCTCCGGCGCTCAGCCTTCAGGATGAACTCCCCGGCTGCCAGGTCGGTGGTGGAGCACCTCATTCAAGTGTCCCAGCAGGGGAGCAGCGTCGTTCTTCAGATATCAGCTATCAAGGCCATTGGCTGCTTGGCCAGGACATTCCCTGCGAAAGAGACCAAGGTCTTATGCCCGCTCGTTCTCCAACTTGGACATTGGAACCCAGAGGTGGCGGCTGAAGCAGCCAAGGCTTTGGGGAAGTTTGCTAACCCGGAGAATTTCAACTGTGTGGAGCACTCAAAGACGATCACAGAGTTCGCTGGGGTGCCAGTGCTGATGCGGCTGCACCGATCAGGGGAGAAGGCACAGCTGCCTGCAGTGATCCTGCTCAGTTACTTGGCATTGCACATTCCTAAGAGTGAAGCTCTGGAACGCGCAAAGGTCTTGGGGGCTCTACAATCAGTCGCCAGGAGTCCACTGGCACAGGATTCCTCTATAAGAGATATGCTCCCTAGGGCTATCTACCAACTTGAGCTTTTTCAGGTTGGATTGCATTCCCACGGACAAATGTATGAACCGTGAGCTCTACCATCACTGATTGGCATTTCCTCCTCCCTCAAAGACAGATCCACTATACCTGAGGCCAATTTAGAAGGATCTACATGGATCCATTGAGCTTTTTCAGGTGAGAAGGCACAGCTGCCTGCAGTGATCCTGCTCAGTCACTTGCATTGCACATCCCTAAGAGTGAAGCTCTGGAACGCGCAAAGGTCTTGGGGGCTCTACAATCAGTCGCCAGGAGTCCAATGGCACAGGATTCCTCTTTAAGAGATATGCTCCCTCGGGCTATCTACCAACTTGAGCTTTTTCAGGTTGGATTGCATTCCCACAGACAAATGTATGAACCGTGAGCTCTACCATCACTGATTGGCATTTCCTCCTCCCTCAAGACAGATCCACTATACCTGAGGCCAATTTAGAATGATCTACATGGATCCATTCAACTTGAAATGATTTATCAAAGTATGATATCATGTTATTCCGTCATTTATTGAGAAACTGATTGTGGATCTGAAGATGCTATGACAGCTTCAGTGGATGGTTTCTGGGTATCTAGACATATGAAACAGAGGTCAAAGTCATTTGACAATATTATTTGTTACACTAGATAAAGAGTTACCGTTGTGTCACGAACGGTCGTCGCGCACCCGCCGCAATAACTCCGTTCAACGAACCGTTCGTCGCTCTCATCTACATGTACAGTTACTTGGTAGTCTGTTTTGCCTTGGTTTTGAGTCATTTTGTTTGTAAAAAAGTAAGTTCGAACAAGCTGTAGCGTTACAAAGCGACCGCTCACCGAACCAAGCAAAACAGCCCCAAAACAGCCCAAAACAATTCCGTTTTCGTATGCCGCGGGCTGATTTCTGGAATCTACCTTCGCTCACCAAAACGTTAGCCATCTCAATCCCTTTGAACCCCCCGGGTGGCACTGGGCTGGATGGGCCTTCGGTATAGTACCGGGCGTTGTACACTCATTCGCAAGTTCGCACATTGCCTTGACGGGAACTTGTTGTCGCGCCCGGGACTCGGTGAGCAGCTGTTTGTGGGCTTGCAGCTGTTCGTTCAACCTTCTAAAACCCTTGTTTTCCCCCTCTCCCTCTTTTCTCTTGTGCACGTAAGGTGCTCGCTGAATTGCTTGTAAAGCTTCCCCTCTTTTCGCGAGACGTCGGGACTTGTCCGTCGCTCGTTCTTTCGAACTAATCAACTTTCTCTTTTACAGGTCATTCGGGACCTACGAGAGGTTACAAGTGGGCTGATCTTTGCGGAGCAATGTCGCAAGGGCGAAGCGCGACTTAGGCAACGCAAGCTAAGTTCGCGTCTTGGCCGCAAGGGTGCCTCACACCTTAGGCAATTCCAGTTAAGGTCGTGACATTGTGGTATCAGAGCGGGCAAGCACTTCAAGCGAGCAACGAAGGAACTTCGCAACTTGGCCATGGCAAAGCATTGTGGTGAATCCAAGAAGACGGGCAGCGGGACCCTTGCCCCCCAGCAACAAGCAGTGGGTCGCATGTGCACACTCCGCCTCATCTTTGTTGGAGCCGCTCAAGAGGAGCGCAATAGCGAACATGATGAGCGAGAAGTTGGCTACTCTCCACGAGCGGAGGAGGCGCAATCTGGAGCGCCAATTGGGAAAAAGAGTCACAAGGAGAGAGAGCCAAGGCGGAAACCCGCTTGGATGTTCTTAAAGCGAGCATGAAGGAACTCTACCATGGCCAACAAAGGCTTGTTGGGGTAGAGAGCTCGCAAGAGGAAGCGGAGTCCAGGATCGACAAGGTCGAGGCCCTGTCGAACGACTGTCTGATGACACCAAAGACTCCATGCAATACTTACAGGATGTTGTGGCGGAACTCACTTCAAAGATGGCAATGCTCACAAGAGCACTAAATACGGGAGGAAGCAACACCCACGTTGCACCACCACAAAACTTGAGGGCACCCGAGCCTCATGGTTATGGAGGGGCCAGAGATGCCAAAGAGCTCGAGAATTTTCTGTTCGATATGGAACAATACTTTCGAGCTACGAGGTCTGATTCTGAAGATACCAAAGTTTCTATAGCAACAATGTATCTAAACGGAGATGCGAAACTATGGTGGCGAACCCGTTGGGAGGAGATCCAATAAGGTCGGTGTCGGGTTGACACATGGGAAGACTTGAAGCGGGAGTTGAGAACTCAGTTCCTACCTGAGAACATAGAGTTTGTCGCAAGAAGGAAGTTGAGACAACTCCGCTAGAGTTCCACCATTCGAGACTATGTGAAACAATTTTCTGCACTAATGTTGGACATACAGGACATGTCCGAGAAGGACAAGTTGTTCAGCTTCCTCGATAGTTTGAAGCCATGGGCTCAACAGGAACTAAATCGAAGAAATGTCACCGATGTGGTCGGGGCAATTGCTGCTGTAGAAAGGCTCACTGACTTTGTTTCCTCCGAAGACCCAAGAAGAAGGAAACAATCTTCAAGCAATCGCCCTCCAAAACATTCTCGAGGGAAGGAACTCGGGGGCGAACAAAAGAAGAAGAGTTCTCACAAAGGGCCAAGCCCGAAAGGCAAGGCCCCGAAACCTAGCGGATGCTTCTTGTGTAGAGGGCCACACATGGTGAGGGAGTGCCCACAAAAACAAGCACTCAATGCGCTAACAGCTTCCATCCACCCTCCCAAATCGGACAAGGGCAAGACTATTGCCTTTAGTTCGAGTATCTCTGAAGCCAGCAGCGACGATGAGGAGTCGCAAGGACCCCGGATGGGAGCCATGCATTTGTTGAATGTCATGCGGGGTCAAGTGGGGGAGAACCCGAAGACAAGGCAACAAAAAGCAGGAAGTGGCGAGCTAATGTATATTGACATCAAGCTCAATGGCCAAACAACTCGTGCAATAGTGGACACAGGCGCTACCCACAACTTTATAGCCGATCAAGAAGCAAAGCAACTTGAGTTGATCTTGGAGAAGAGCCCAAGTCGAATGAAGGCGGTGAACTCGGAGGCTAGATGAATCTCCGGGTTGGCGAAGGGAGTCCCCATCAAAATCGGGACATGGAGTGGGAACACCAACATGATGGTAGTGCCATTGGATGACTTCCAAGTGATTCTTGGAATGGAGTTTATGCACGCGGTGAAGTTGGTGCCAATGCCGTTCTTGAACTCCCTATGTATGATAGGAGGCGACGATCCCTGCGTGGTTCCTATCTCCCAGAGAGGAACCAAGGAACCGCAACATATATCAACATTGCAACTAAAGAAAGGGGTGTGAAAAGATGAATTAACCTTCATGGCTGCGATGAAGCTAGAGCCACTTGACTAGAAGGCCATTCAAGAACCTACTGTGGTGGTGAACATCCTGAAAGAGTTCAATGAAGTTATGCCACCCGAGTTGCCGAAGACTCTTCCATCACGCAGGGGCGTGGATCACAACATCGAGCTGGAGCCAGGAGTGAAGCCTCCAGCGAGACCACCCTACCGCATGCCCCCGCCAGAGTTGGCAGAACTCAGGAAGTAGTTAGGTGAACTACTAAATGGTGGTCTCATCCGCAGCTCTAAAGCACCTTTCGGAGCTCCAGTTCTCTTCCAGAAGAAACAAGATGGGAGTCTCCGATTATGCGTCGACTACTGAGCCCTCAACAAAGTGACAGTGAAGAACAAGTATCCCATCCTGCTCATTGCGGACTTGTTCGACCAATTGGGCAAAGCTAAGTATTTCTCAAAACTTGACATTCGATCGGGGTATTGGCAGGTGCGCATTGCTAAAGGCGACGAAGCGAAGACTACCTATGTGACCAGGTATAGAGCGTTTGAGTTCTTGGTGATGCCTTTCGGCTTAACCAACGCTCTGGCCACGTTTTACACTCTCATGAACCAGCTATTCAAGGAGTATTTGGATAAGTTCGTGGTCGTCTACTTGGACGATATCATCGTCTACAGTCAAACGCTCGAGGAGCACGTCAAACACCTTCGGACAATTTTCAAGGTTCTCAGGGAGAACACTTTGTTCGTGAAAAGGGAGAAATGCTACTTTGCTCAAACCGAGATCTTATTCTTGGGACATCGAATCGGTGATGGCTCCATTCGGATGGATAAGTCGAAGGTGCAAGCGGTTGCGGAATGGCGAACTCTAAAGAAGGTGCTAGAGTTGAGATCCTTGGTTTCGTCAACTATTATCGACGCTTCATAGCGGGATATTCGAAGTGTGCAACCCTACTGACGGAGTTGCTGAAGAAGGAGCAGCCTTGGAAGTGGTTTGACAAATGCGAAATAACATTCCAAGATCTGAAGGCTACTATTATGGAAGAACCAGTGCTTAAATTGCCAGACTATGGAGAGCCTTTTGAAGTCCATACAGATGCTTCGAACTTCGCTATTGGGGGAGTACTCATGTAGGAGGGTCATCCGGTGGCCTACGAGAGTCGCAAACTCAACGAGACCGAGCGACGGTATCCAGTGCATGAGAAGGAGATGACAGCGATGATCCACTATCTACGAGTTTGGCGACACTATCTCCTCGGTTCGCGATTTGTGCTGAGGACGGACAATATCGCTTTGAGCTATTTCCAAACTCAGAAGAAGCTCTCCCCAAAGCAAGCGCATTGGCATGACTTCCTGGTTGAATTTGATATGGCAATGAAGTATAAGCCTGGGAAGGCAAATATCGTGGTCGATGCATTGAGTCGGAAAGTGGAGCGTGTGAATGTCGTACAATTGGAGGGCGGAGGCCAAGCAAGTCAGTTGCACTCCAACTTCCTTTCCAGGATCAGGGATGGACTGTATAGTGACCCCCAGGCAGTTATCCTGATGCAGCTCATCAAAGAAGGCAAGGCACGACGATTTTGGGTTCAAGAGGGACTCGTTTACACAAAATGGAATAGGGTTTATGTTTCCCGAGTAGACAATTTGAGGTGTGAACTCTTAAAAGAGTGTTACGATTCTCTTTGGGCTGGACACCCAAGCATTCACAGAACGTTGGCTCTCGTGAAGAGGGCCTTTTACTGGTCGAAGATGGGGACTGATGTGGAGGAATATGTTCGAACATGCCTTACTTGCCAACAAGACAAGTGGAGCAGCGGAAGCCGGTGGGACTTTTGGAGCCGTTGCCCATACCAAAAAGGCCGTGGGAGAGCATTTCCTTGGACTTCATATCAAGCTTGCCACTTGTAGGGAGACTCGGATCGATACTCGAGGTGGTCGATCGGTTTTCAAAGTATGCAACTTTCATTGCTGCTCCCCTACACTATTCTGCTAGTCATAGGTGCCCAGCAAGCCAATCACGTGAGTGATGGCACGTGTGACTTGATACATAATCTTTTTGCTTATTATATTTTGGCGTATATCACTTTATAACTATTGCATATATGCATATATATATTGTGATGTCCTTGGATTTGTGCAATGAGAATTGGATCGTGATGAGATCACGATAATGAGATCGATTCACCTTTAAACACATATCCTAAATAATCCCAGTCATAGGTTACTCGAGAGAGACATCGTGATAACCGGACATACTAGTATGTTGTATACTCGTCCATATGATGGATGCAGTTGGTCTCATAGCTGCTCGTGTAGAGACACTAGGGATATAGTACAGGTGCTTATTGGAGAATGAGTTCACTGATTGATCCGCTTACAGAATACTGGATGGTTGATGATGCCTTATTGTCAGACAGCGATTCCGTAGTTCTAGTAGTGTATCTGGTCCTTAGACTTGAGACACCAAGGATGTCCTATATGAGTGCTCAACTCTTTGATACCAGACTTATAGGTTTGGCTGTCCCAGATCTAATACAACTAGTCATTGGGAGTAGTAGTCGACCTTACGAGGGCTATTGAGTGTCGATAGAGGATCATCCACTCTCGACGTCATGAGAGGAATATCTCATGTGTTCTTGCTCAGACAAATCCCTGGCCAGGGTCATTCGGGTTGAGAGAGAAAGGTTTCTCCGAAAGAATTCGATTAGAGCGAGACTCGAGTAGAAACCGTATGAGTCTGACAGCACCATGCTCGATATACGGTCTATGGGATATTAGATGGATGATAGACTATAGGTATACGGTAACTGAGGACAGACAGGTCCAATGGATTGGATTCCCCTGTATCGTCTGGGGACTACGTCGTAGTGGCCTAGTATGTCCGTAGTCGATGAGTCGAGTGAATTATTACAGAGAATAATTCACTGAGTTAGAAGGAGTTCTGACATGTTTGACTCACGGTCAACTCGATATTGGGCCTAGAGGGTCATACACATATGGTAGGCATTGCGATGAGTAGAGGTTCGTATATGAGATATCCGATGGAGTCCTTGTCTTATTGGATATCCAATAAGCCCCTGAATTATTGGATCTCATGGACGAGATCCAATAAGAGCCTATGAGAGATTATTGGATAGAGATCCACTAATCTAAAATGCTTGGGTTATTGGATGCAGATCCAATATCCACTAGGGGAGGACCCATTAGGGTTTGACAGGGGACCTCTATAAATAGGAGGGATTCAGAGCCTCATAGGCTAGAGCCTTTGCTTGCCTCTCCTATTCTCCTTCCCCTCTCCACCTCAGAGCAGACTTGGAGTTTTGAGGAGCGTTGTCACAACCCTACTGTGTAGATTACCGCTAGAGAGGAGGACGCTTGACCTCCTTCACCCTCTCCTAAGGATCTGTAATGAAATAGGGATATACGATCTCCCTAGGTAACACAATCTATTATATACACAATTTTTCAGTTTCGTGGATTTTGCTCACCAATCTTCGCACGACGACGAACATCTCTTTGGGAATCAGGGATTTTGTTTTCTTGTTCTTCCGCTTGCGCATGTGATGTCGCCCCCAAGGTTTCCCAACATGTTCAGTAGAGGAGGCGGCCAAGCTGATGATGAAGGATGTGGTGAAGTATTGGGGAGTCCCGCACAATATCATTAGTGATCGAGATGCTCAGTTCCTGGGACGATTCTGGACCGAGCTATTCAAATCATTGGGGTCAAAGTTATACTTTTCTATAAGCCTCCACCCCTAGACGGATGGCCAGACTGAAAGGATAAACTCGCTCCTGAAGCAATATCTTCGGCACTACATGAGTGCCAACCAACGAGATTGGGTGAAGCTGTTGGACATTGCCCAATTCTCCTACAACTTGCAGCGGATCTCTACATCCAACAAGAGCCCCTTCGAGATCATTACCGGACAACAACTGTCGACTCTGCACACCCTGGCTATTGGGTATACTGGGAGTAGTCCGTCAGCCTACCATTTCGCAAAGGAGTGGCATCGAAATGCAGATATTGTGCGGGCTTACTTGGAGAAGGCGGTAAAAAGGATGAAGAAGTGGGCAGACTTGGGAAGGCGACCACAAGAGTTTAAAGTTGGCGATTTGGTGTTGGTAAAGCTCCAACCAGCATCACTCCAATTCTTTAGGAACAAAGTCCACAAAGGATTGGTGCAAGTATGAAGGGTCCTTCCCAATTATCAGCAGGGTAGGTAACGTCTCTTACAAGTTGCAACTGCCGGCATGGTTCAAAATTCATAATGTTCTTCACCCCAGTAACCTAAAAGCCTACCACTCGGATCCGCAAGATGCTTCCCAAAGTGTTCCAACTCGGCTACCTCCCATCACAGCCTCCTATGAGAAGTGAGTTGAAACCATTCTGGCGGACCGCAAGATAAAGCTACCCAATGGAGCTGAGCAGACAGAGTACTTGGTGAAGTGGCGAAAGCTTCCCCGAACTGAAGCCAGTTGGGAGCCTGAAGACACCCTGCGACATGAAGAAGAGATCATCAACAACTACCAACAAGCGTCGATAAGGACGTCAACAATTTAAGTGGGGGAGAATGTCACGAACGGTCGTCGCGCACCCGCAACAACTCCGTTCAATGAACCGTTTGTCGCTCTCATCTACATGTACAGTTACTTGACAGCCTGTTTTGCTTTGGTTTTGAGTCATTTTGCTTGTAAAAATGTAAGTTTGAACAAGCTGTAGCGTTATAAAGCGACCGCTCACCGAACCGAGCAAAACAGCCCCAAAACAGTCCAAAACAACTCCGTTTTCATGTGCCGCGGGCTGATTTATGGAATCTGCCTCCGCTCACCAAAACGTCAGCCATCTCAGCCTCTTTGAACCCCCCGGGTGGCACAGGGCTGGATGGGGCTTCAGTATAGTACCGGGCGTTGAACACTCATTCGCAAGTTTGCATGTTGCCTTGACGGGAACTTACTGTCGCACCCGGGACTCGGTGAGCAGCTGTTTGTGAGCTTGTAGCTGTTCGTTCAACCTTCTAAAGCCCTTGTTTTCCCCCTCTCCCTCTTTTCTCTTGTTCACGCAAGGTGCTTGTTGAATTGCTTGTAAAGCTTCCTCTCTTTTCGCGAGACGTCAGGACTTGTCCGTCGCTCGTTCTTTCGAACTAATCAACTTTCTCTTTTACATGTCCTTCGGGACCTGCGAGAGGTTACAAGTGGGCTGATCTTTACGGAGCAATATCGTAAGGGCGAAGCGCGACTTAGGCAACGCAAGCTAAGTTCGCGTCTTGGTTGTAAGGGTGCCTCGTGCCTTAGACAATTCCAGCTAAGACCGTGACAGCTGTGCGTACTAGTGACAGTTCTAACAGTTCACCTTGATTACTGATTCTCCCCGGTGCTTTCACCTCTGTACAAGCATTTTGACAAGCCAATTGTGCGACAACTCATGGTTCTTTCTTCTTTAATGCATTTTCTCTACCACCCAAGGTCAGTACCAAAGACTTCAATATGCCATGCTGCAACTTCAACTATGTACAGTCTATAAGCAAGATGTGCTATGGTTTTACTGCAAGGTAGCAAGTTAGAAAGTAAGAACACAGAAGAAGCAGGTATTACAAACAAAATTATTTTGCTGGTTCAAGCAATTTTAACTTATCCTACTTTAAAGGTGGCTTGCATATTACTTATGATTTATTCTATCATGTCTTTGCCCTTTATAAATCAGGCTAGCACATAAAGAAAAATCAACTAATTTATTATTGTGATGGATTTTCAGTGTAGCTTTTTTCTGACATAAACATGAAATGCCTCGGTTTTCCCATATTGGAAGTGGGAGAAGAATTGTGATGCAATATAATGTTAAACTACTCACTGTTACTAGCAGAAGTTTAAATATTTTGGCCATATGGTCATTGGCCTGTTAAGTTTGAATTACTATGCAAATTGGTCTTCTAGTCTTAAATAGTTAGAAACTGCTACTTCATGTCAGCTCTGACCTAGTATTATGGATATGTGGAGAACGAGTTCAAATAGGAAAAGCCAATTAATGGATGGTGCAAGAAGTATCTTACGGCAAGGAGTCGCTATTAGCCTTTTTCCAATAATTCACAAGGTACTATCTCAAACTTAGTTGGGATTGTTAAAGTTGTGAGGTACCTTGCGACAATGTTATGGATTTAACTGAAATTACCTATGTTGTAAGACACCTTTGCGTCCATGTTACGAAATGAGTTGGGATTACCTAAATTGTGAAGCACCATTGCGCCAATATCACGGACTTAGCTTGGATTGCCTAAGCCATGAAGTACATTTTTGTTATCTATTCGTAAAAAGTCAGCCTATATGCAATCTCACTCGGGTCTGTAGGACCTGTAAAAAGTAATTGATTAGTTTGAAAGCGAGCGACGGATAAGTCCTGACGTCTCACGAAGAGGATAGCTTTACAAGCAATTTAACAAACACTCGATGTGCAAGAGAAAAAGGAGTCAACAAAGACTTTAGAAGGCAAATGAATAGTCGCAAGTCTACAAACGACTCCTCACCGGGTGTCGGGCGCGATGGCAAGTTCTCGTAGATTTAGCGTGCAAACTTGTGAAATTCAATCATTGCCCAATACTACCCCAAACCACTATCCAAACAAGTGTCACTTGGAGGGTTCCAAGGTACTGAGATGATCGACGTTTTGCACTACGTTATAGTATGTAGAAACAAGTCATGACATGCGAAAATAAGACCATTTTAAGATAGTTTTGCCCATCATAGTGAGCAGTTATTTTGCAGTGCTATGATTTGTTCTTGCTCATAGTTTTCAAACAAAAACATGAAACTAAGGCAAAACACACTATCAAGTACCTATATAAGTACACAAAAGTAATGAACGATTCGTTGACGATGTTATTGTAGGTGCATGGGATGACCGTCCGTGACAGTACGTGCAGCTAATTATTGCTAATCTGTTGTTAAGTCTTAAAAAGATGTAAAGTTATGATTTTGAGGAAGAACCACACTCTTTATTGGCTCATGATGAAATTTACTACTGTTTTCAATAGTTGAAGATATTAAATTATCCTCCTCGTAAAAGCAATGGATTTTTTTGTGTTCTTTCGCTGCTCTCTTTTAACTGATATTTTGGCATTCTGGATGTTGACTGCTGGCATATGATAAATTATGAACTCGATGAATCTCAAAGTCTATGTGCTCATGAGGTAAAAAGAGAATGCTCGAAGGACGAATAAGAAGCAATGAAGACAGATATAAACTGGCTAGTAGTTTCTGATTTCAACCAATGGACATTTCTATTAACATTTTTCTTAATAAACGTATAGCATGCCCGCAATGAAAGAACTCGAGGCTCCATCGAACAAGGTTATATTATGGGTTAAAGATGTAGATACTGATAGTAGTGTAGTGAAGAATCTCATATATTAAAAGGGCATACTCTTGCAAGGAGGAAATATTTGGTAAATTATACAGGATAATTGTGCCGTCTGTGATTTTGTTTTGCAATTAATCTTGCATCGCCACTTGCAATGTTGCTTCACAATTTCTCTTCGATACTTTTGCTACTAATTTAGATTTTTTTTCCTAGCTCACAAGAGCTGTTGTTTTTGCATCAGTAAGTATAGGAATTGGGTTTCACTCTTCCCGATGGTTAATCGCACATATCTTGATACAGTGCTTTCCTCCAGCTCTCATGCTATGTCCATGGCAATTTACTGTCACAGTTCTTGACCATTTTGCTACATCTGTATAAGTCCATGTGTTTGCTCCTCGATCGAGTTTCTTTGTACTTGAATGGATTTTTAAAAAATAGTCCTTAAGCATATTTGCCCTTTAAATTTTAATATAATATATATTATTTGAAATATTAAAATCATATTTATTTATTTATTTATTTGGTGCCCGAGCTAAACCCCAACTATAGGTGCCAGCCAGCTCGGGTTGTCGCGGGGTGAGTACCTGCTTCGTTACGAACGACCAATTTACAAGTACCCCTTCGGACTACGCCGTATTAGATCTGAAAGGGATAGCTACACCGCTTTCTTGGAACTGCGACCGGGTCGAGATGCGGCATCCTCTCTGGTCGTCACCCTCCCGCCGGAAGCGCCACCGCCGCCTCCTCCTCGCGGCCGTCGTCTCCACCGCTCTTTTCCTCCTCTTCATCTCCACCAGGCCCGTCGAGCCCTCCGACGGCATCGTCCTCGGCTCCCGTGTCGGCGATCGGCCCAATCGGGAGGACGATATCGGGACTCTGCAGGAGGAGGAAGCGGAGGAGGAGGAGGTTGTGGAGGGAGGAACCGATAGAGCCTCCTGCGCTATTGTGGAGAAGATGGGCGAGGCCTTCGCTGACAGCTCCGAGATGGAGAGCTTAAGGGTGAGGGAAGTCATCAAACGCCACTTCGATCTCCATGGTATATTACAAATTCAAGCACGAGCTGTTCTCAGATATACTTTGTTTACAGACACTGCTTGTGTTTCTATCACGATTTTTTTTTTTTCAATTCTTTGCAAAGGGGTAAGTGGTGAAGGCGGGATTCGAAGCTAGCTGACACCTTCGAAATGGGATGACCGAGATTGTTAGGTGGGTTGAGATCATGATCTTGATTCAGGTCTTGTGACTTGGGCTAAAGGGCAATTGTCATGATAAGGGAAAGATTGATAAATGATTGTTTAGCAGGGCTAGCTAATATTCATCACCGAAGTAAGATGGAGACTTTCAAGAACCAAATCTGGTTATCTAAGAGTCAAATTTAGGAGATAATTTTGAGCGTTTTGAGTACACTTAGGGAATGATTACGTGTATTTTAAATAAATTGTAGAAAAAGCCCCTAGCATTTAAGTATATTGTAGGTCATGGATGAGTTAGAATTACTAATTTATGTTTGATATGTTCTACCGACGGTAAAGGTATTCTTGAATTAATTTGGAACAATTAGTCATCCATAATCAGTTTTCTAGCAGTGGGCTTTATGCAGGTGATGAACAAGAAAATAGATGCCAGAACAAGCCAGATCAATCATTAAATAATGATTCTCTCATTGATCAAGCTAAGTTTATACATTGCAAGTTTCAGAGGAAATGCTGATGGTCAATTTTGGATAGTTATGCAGTAAACCAACAATTATTCATATCAGTACAAACCACGACTTAAGCTTTATCATTAGTGAATTTCAGTACAAGTCTGTGATCCACCATGAACCTCATGCAATTTGCTGCCCTTTTTAGTTTTTATGGGTTTGGCTACTTTACAGTTATCTGTAGAGTGTGGATGCGTTTGACATTTACATTGCACATTCTAAAATTATTATCGTCCATTTTGTTAGATAAAGAAAATTATGTTGTTGTAAATACTCACATTCTATCAATAATTTCAGTTGAGTCTACAGCTACAAAGGCATGGATGCATAGTTATACCGGAGGATTTATTTGAACTGTGATAAATGTCAGGCTTCTTTCTTTAAAGTTGTACAAGAAAACATATAAAAAAATAATTTAATTAAGTTACCACTCAATACTAGGTCAGAATGGAATAATAAATGTGAGACTTGATTTTTACTAGCTTGACAAAATATTGATACTTTTCAGTCAGCAATGGTAAGTGTTTTCACTTGCTTTTATTGTTTTATCTATTATGAACTAGTATAATTTAATGAATAATCTACAACAGGAAGCCCTATCTAGGACAAGAAAATATTTTGACACATTTTGGAAAAACAAATGAGAAGCTGGGATGTTTTGATAGGTACGAGATTGGTGCATGAAGAGAATCAGCTTTTTTGCATGTATTTTAGAAACCACAAAACTTCATAGCTGACTTGGTCTGATCTTATTTTAGGAAATAACAATAATGCCTGATATGTAGTTTTTTGGGAAGATCTACTGGTCATCATATGCTTGCTGGTGAGAAACCAGAGTGTTTAAGTGTAACAGACCTTGCAACCACAATTATGACTTCTGTAGGATAGCTAGCTATGCTGGTTCAGCTTTTACAAACTAGCTGGGTCTCTACTTGGTTACTTTCCCATGTTTTATAAGGAATGAACTTTAGATGATTTTTATTAATATTTTCTCTTTTGTTCATTTTCCTTCTTTCTTCAAGTCCACTATCATCTGGACTTTGTATTTCTAATTTACTCTCGGTAACTGGAAATAAGGTGGTCTTGTGTTTTCTCTTTCTCAAGTAAAATAATCAGAAGAATGAATGCAAAATATTCCCACCAAATCTATTACGGTTGACTCTGGTACTGTTATAAAGATCATGTTGCAAAACTGTGAACAGTCATTAAAGTTTGTTTGATTATTACATTCTATGGTTACATAACAAAAACTCGCTGAATAATCTTCACAACTTTTTCAAATTCATGCATCTATCTTCTAGGTATCGTATGATTGGTTAAAGTTGTCACACTGTTGTATATCTTGCATTTATATGCTTATGCTCTTGAGTTTTATATGTTTTTTCTTACATTTATCTTAAACCGATGTCTTACTTTTAGGTGTCCACATGTTGAACACTTCAATCTTCTTGGAAGATAATCAACTTGTCTCTTTATTTATGGGACCTACTTGCTGTTCAATGTTTATGATGCTTCCTTGTAGATTTTCACCTTTCAGCATATCTGGGTTTGATATAATTTTGTTGTTCCTTTTTAAATTTAAGACCTTTAGCTACTATTTTTTAAAAATAATTTCTGGAAAGTAATGCCAAAATTTTGAGTTGGGAAAGTCACCTGATTAAATTTCAGCCTCATTTGTAATGATTAAAATGTGCTGAAGAAACTAATATTTTAGAGCTTAGTTGGTTACTTATATGTTTGCAATTAATCAACTGAATTGTGCATATTAACTGAATTGAGTTCAGCTTAACTTTGCCAAATACTTGAAAAATGAGAATGTTGAGAAGCCTTTGACTGTTTTAATCATATCAAAAATCACCATCTGCTCTAATTTTGAATAGGTAAGTCAAGAAATAGGTTCAAAGTGAAAGCTTTACTTGTTTAACTTGTCAGGGGCTGCTAGAGTACGAGAGCTACCTGCACACCAGTTTTGTCGACAAGGTTTTGTGATAGGCAAGGCATCAGAGGCGGGTTTTGGAAATGAAATATACAAGATTTTAACTGCAGCAGCTTTAAGTGTTATGCTAAATCGATCCTTGATCATTGGGCAAACCAGGCATATTAATACTCCCTTCAGCTATGTTCTTCTATGCAAGTGGCTTTGTGAATGCTTAACATTGGAAGGATATAAAAGTTTTTTGAATAACTCTCTGAATATTCAGTTTGTATTTTTACTCTTGGTTTGATCAATCACCTTTTTCAGTATTCATGCATATTGCTACCTCCTATTATCACTTGTTAGGATTCTGCTTCTTTGGTGTAAATGATGCAGTATACAATTTATCAATATGTTGCCTGATGTTTGTGATAACTGAAGAATGAATTAGTAGGCTATATTAATTGGAAGAATGTTCTCAGTAGAGAGCCTTCATTTTTTTCTTACAGGCAGCTGTATCCTTTTGGGGATTACATTTCTTTTACCAACATTTCATTTACTCTGAAAGAAGTCAAGCATTTATGGAGAAAGCATGATTGTGCTGTTAAATACGGGAGGAGATTAATAATGAGAATTGATAACTTCGAACATCCAGCAGAGACAAATGTTCTTTGTAGTGATTGGAAGAGCTGGAAGCATCCTGTCATATGGTGAGTCCATGTTGAAGTAACTTGTATGGTAAATTATACTAATGGTTGTGTTTACAGACTTCACAGATTTCAGGATTCTGTTATGCTATCAGGATGTTGTATAAAAAATTGGTACAAGTTTTTTATCCAATACTAAAGAAATGACAAAACATACAAAACTCTTCCCTTGTAGGACCATGGTTAATCATACCCCTCCATATCAAATAAGGCTTGTTTTTACTTTCTAGGTTATCTTTTCTGAGTTAAATGCCTCATCTTTTTAATTTGTTTTTTCTTAAGTGGGAAAGTCAAACCTAGCGCATGTTTTTCCCTCCTGAAAAATAATTTTGTATCATGTTTTGACATGGAAGAAAAAAAAAGACAAAAATATGAAACACATTATCTGCCAGCGTCATCGTTGTTTTATGCCAAATTGGTTATTATTTGTGGTTTACTTTAAGCACTTGTGTGCTGTTCTATCTAATTTTTTTCCTCTGAGCCATAACATGAGAGCCACCCGAGGCTTTAATTTTTTGGTCAATTTTGATCTTTTTTTCTGAATACTCATAAAACCATCGATTTTAATGGTGTGGACCAGATCTGACTGTAGATTCTGTTAGCTACAGGTTCCAAGGCACAACAGATGCAGTGGCCATTCAGTTCTTTTTGAAGAATGTACATCCTCAAATGAAAAATGCTGCTTTAGTTCTATTTGGGCGGGAAGACTCACTAGAATCTAGGCCTAATGTGTTTGGTGAGCTGATGCATGTAATTCTATCTCCTACACAAGCGATTGAAGAAGCTGTTGATTGGGTTTTGCAAGGTGCGGATCCTGATGTTGTGCTTCACATGCGGATGATGACTAACAGGTAACTGGTTTTGCCTTAAACCTCTGATGCTTCGTTAATTGGGCAGTATGACTATAATCACTGGTCTTGAAACTTTACTCCTTGGCCTTTGAGCAAGCAGTATCTCTCTGGTTTCAGAACAATGCCCTAATAATTCCTTGTTATGATACTTGTTGAACAACTTGCCATATTTGGTGACAACATCAGCAACTGTAATTAATCTGCAATTGAAAAAAATCATGTATATGGTTTAATTGAAGTCTCAAACTTACAATGACTTACTAAAACTATCTTGGATGCTGTTCTAAGGTCTATACGAGCAATACAGGCTGCAGTACAATGCATCAAGAGGGCACTAAGCAGCTTTCAGCAGCAGATTGCAAAACCTAGGGTGGTTTTGGTCTCTGATACACCATCGTTCATCGCGGAGATCACTCCCTACCTGGCTGAATTTGCAGAAGTAAAAATCTCTTCTTTTGTTTTTTTTTTTTTGGGCAATGGATGGTCATTAGTTCCCCTTTCATGTAGGTTTGACTTGATATTCTGTCGAAATGGAACACAACACGAACACAATACAAACATGTATACTTTCATTACCAGTTCTTTATTTCAATAAAAGAAGCATTTTGACTAACTTTCACTTTGAACAGGTACTTCATTTTAATTACAAGTTCTTCCAGGGGAATAGTTCTGTTGGAAACATGGGCACACTAAAGCAGGTATCATGCCTAATTTGAATGGTTTTACAAGATCATATTGACAGCAATGCAAAAGCAGCATCATACATCCCTTGTTTCCTTTAATCTTCGATTTATATCTAAAACCATGTTTGTAGTCTTTGACTCTGGTTCCTTATCTTTTCTTGCTGGAAGTTAACTCTATTGTTCATCAGAAATAATCTACCATTCGGATGGTGATTGGGTTTCTTCTGTATTTTTACAACTTGGTCCCTTTCTGGTGAAAAGATGGATTTTTGTCATCACTTCTGGAGTATCACATTTTTGTGGTTAGGATTGTCTGGTACTCTTTTGTGTTCTACCGAAATCTTGTCCGAATTGACAAGTTTGACCTGTTGTCTGAAACTTGTTACCTGATTCCCCTTTCTATTGACTCTCCTACTGCATTCATTTAGAAACCAATAACAGTTACAAGTTGACTCTTTTTTTTATCTTCAGTCTGATTTTAGAGTCAAGGACTGGGGCCCTGCACCCAGATGGGTGGCATTTGTGGATTTCTTCCTAGCATCGCGAGCCAAACATGCTGTGGTTTCCGGAGCACACCGTCGTGTTGGTACAACTTATGCACAGCTGATTGCAGCACTGGCAGCAGCAAATCGACATGGTATGCTCCCCACAACTTCATCTCGATCCCCTATCTTGTGAGTAATGGTCAGCTCTCTGGCTTCACAGGTAAAGATCCCTCGGGCACCAACTTTAAGTTCTTCAGCAGCTTCCAGAGTAACCTGTTGGTTGATGGTCTCAGAAACCAGATTGGATGGGGCCACATCTGGAACAGATTTGCTGGTCCTCTGAGCTGTCGCCACCAGCCCCACCAGTGTGCCCTGACGCCGCTCCTCCCACCGGCCTGGTGGGATGGTGAGTGGCAAAGCCCCATTCCTCGAGATATCCAGAGACTAAAATCCTATGGTGTTACTCTAACAGAGAATGGCGATGTCGTCGAAAGCCACCTGCAGGCCTTCTGTAGATCCAGGGAAGATCGTGTCAAAACCCTAAAAATCATTAGCCAGTGAAAGAATTTCGATGCCTGTGGAGACCAAACTGTTATCAGCATGCTTGCGGACTTGCCACGAGCACCATCTATCATCCACAGAGGGTTATGTTCCTGGTGTGTGAATGCTTGCTGCATGCATCAAGGGCCATTTTACAGAGGCTGTTACTCGGTTCAACTCATACGCAACGTCATAGGTAAATTGCCATTGCCTTTTCAACTCATAGCTTGTTTCCTAAGAACCAATTTCGTTCACATCACGTTGGATATATGATTCATATGTTGCAGTGGCCTAATCATGATCTAAGTGATCAAAATACAGATCGTAGAAACAATCTTCTTACCTGCAGTAGTGAGTACGGTGTATCTTAACCATCAGAAAATTTCTTTGGATTTTTTTACAAAAAAATTAATCTAGTGTTTTTTATATCGTGCGATCGAGAAATGAGATTATGTTTTTTCTCATAATGAAAGAGGGTGAGTCGCACGAATATAAAAGAGACTTTAAAGGGTTCTGCGGTGGTCTCCGCGGCAGCAGAGCAGCCTCAGACTACGCTAAGCATTGTGTGGCTCTACTTTTATGTCTTACAAAATGGTGGGCGACGAGGCCCCACGTCGTGCACGTCTACATGCTTTATTGACCATTCTACGTTTCTGTTTTCTTCTGTGGTCAAACGCCCATCACCGATACCGATACCGATACCAATGGGCTGCTACAAAGATATCCTTTTACTTTAATGTAGCATATTTTATCACTTAAAGTACATAGACTTAGCAACTGATTTAATCTAAAAAAGTAAAAAAGCAATGATATATATATATATGTTTGTTTATCTTCTCTTCTCCCTGCATGTTTTCAGCGAAAATAGAATGACTACTTTTTAAACTGTCAAGTAAAAAGAGGCTAAATGATACGAAAAAAGGGAATCGGTCAATATTACGTTGACCAGTCAGTCATGCAAGCTTTCCGTAAATTTTTCAGTTTGCAGGAATATAATAATCGTACTGTGAATGATACCAACAATTTTGTACAGAAACCCGTCGGAGTTGACTGCCTTGTCAGTGGAGCATGCCCTGTGGGCCCACCATACCGTCACAGCACGTGAAAGTATTACGTACAGTGTATCAATCGTTCATATATTCGTTGATTCCCACTTTCCTTCTACGGATCAAGCGCTTCCGCTCTTTAACCCTAATCCTGATAATTTATTGTGGAAATCCATCTGAGGATTTCTTCCACAAGGTATTCCCTTCGATCCACTCCTGGTTTCGCGGATCCCGCACACCCACCACACACTCCACCCCCCCCCCCCCCCCATCCGATCTCTTTCGCTTCTCGGCCTCGCCGTTCCTTCTCGATTCCGCTACAGAAGGTACGGCTTCTTTTTCTTTGTTTGCCGACTTGTATTTTGTTCTAGCACGGGAATTCTTGCTGGTGGATGAACTAATAGGTCATTATTTGATTTGATTGCCCTTTTTTCCATTTCTTGTTTTGGATTTGATTGGTAATTGATTGAAGAGGACAAATGCCAGAAGAGGATTTGGTCGAGCTCAAGTTCCGGCTGTGTGATGGATCCGACATCGGTCCGATACGCTACTCTTCTTCCTCCACCGTTGCCATGCTCAAGGAAAGGATTATCTCGGAATGGCCGCGAGGTACGACTTCCTGTTTCTCTTTATTACATCAATTGGTCAAAATCTCTTTTTTACTGTGAATCTCTTGAAAAGAAATTTCCGTCTTTGTTTACCCTCGACTTCCTGTATCATTCGTTAAGTCGAGATCTTTTTCTGGTGAATCCGCTGTTTTGCTTCTTTTCTGTGCCGAGCATGTTGCCTCCGTGTAGAAGATTTTGCAAACTTAGCTCGGACATCACTTCTGTTGTTTGGTTGGATTTCAGGTGCTGTATATGACGTTGCGTTGTGAAGCTGTTCTAGCTTTGACAGATGGCAACCTAAAACGAATGTAGTGTGTCATCTCTACTAACTCAAATAGATATCTCAAATGAACTATAGACAGATGATGAGTTCATCGATTGTTAGATGGGGATCAGTCAAATAACCATCAGTGCATAATTGAGAGACAGGGTTCGGAACATAATACTAGGCCCTTGTGCTCTGCCATACAATTCAGTGCTATTGAAAATATAAATTTCTAGATTTGCGATATCTATTTGAAGCTGTCTATGACGTTGCGTTTTGAAGCTGTTCTAGCTTTGACAGACACCAACATAAAACGAATGAAGTGTGTCTTGTCTACTAACTCAAATAGATATCTCAAATGAACTATAGGCAAATGATGAGTTCATTGATTGTGAGATGGGGATCAACCAAATAACCATCAATGCATAATTGAGAGACAGGGTTCCGAACATAATACTAGGCCAGCTGTTCTAGCTTTGACAGACAGCAACCTAAAACGAATGAAGTGTGTCTTGCCTACTAACTCAAATCGATATCTCAAATGAACTATAGACAGATGATGAGTTCATCGATTGTGAGATGAGGATCAACCAAATAACCATCAGTGCATAATTGACAGACAAGGTTCCGAACATAATACTAGGCCCTGGTGCTCTGCCATACAATTCAGTGCTATTGAAAATATGAATTTCTAGATTTGATATATCTATTTGAAGTTGTTTATGACGTTGCGTTGTGAAGCTATTCTAGCTTTGACAGACAGCAACCAAAAACGAATGAAGTGTGTCTTGACTACTAACTCAAATAAATATCTAAAATGAATTATAGGCAGATGATAAATTCATCGATTGTGAAATGGGAATCAGCTAAATAACCATCAGTGTATAATTGAGAGACAGGGTTCCGAAAATAATACGAGGCCCTGGTGCTCTACCATACAATTCAGTGCTATTGAAAATATGAATTTCTAGATTTGATATATCTATTTGAAGCAGTATATGACGTTGCGTTGTGAAGCTGTTCTAGCTATGACAGACAACAACCTAAAACGAATGAAGTGTGTCTTGTCTACTAACTCAAATAGATATCTCAAATGAACTATAGCCAGATGATGAGTTCATCGATTGTTAGATGGGGATAAACCAAATAACCATCAGTGCATAATTGAGAGACAGGGTTCCGAACATAATACTAGGCCCAGGTGCTCTGCCATACAACTCAGTGCTATTCAAAATATGAATTTCTAGATTTGAGATATATATTTGAAGCTGTAAATGACGTTGCGTTGTGAAGTTGTTCTAGCTTTGACAAACAGCAACCTAAAATGAATGGTGTCTTGTCTACTAATTCAAATAGATATCCCAAATGAACTATAGGAAGATGATGAATTCATCGATTGTGAAATTGGGATCAACCAAATAACCATCAATGCATAATTGAAAGACGGGGTTCCAAAAATAATACTAGGCCCTGATCCTCTGCCATACAATTCAGTGTTATTGAAAATATGAATTTCTAGATTTGATATTTCTATTTGAAGCTATATATGACGTTGCGTTGTGAAGCTGTTCTAACATTCACAGACAGCAACCTAAAACGAATGAAGTGTGTCTTGTCTACTAACTTAAATAGATATCTCAAATGAACTATAGGCAGATGATGAGTACATCGATTCTGAGATGTGGATCAATCAAATAACCATTTGTGCATAATTGAGAGACAGGGATCCGAACATAATCCTAGGCCCTGGTGCTCTGCCATACAATTCAGTGCTATTGAAAATATGAATTTCTAGATTTGAGATATCTATTTGAAGCTGTATATGACATTGCATTGTGAAGCTATTCTAGCTTTGACAGACAGCAACCAAAAACGAATTAAGTGTGTCTTGACTACTAACTCAAATAGATATCTAAAATGAATTATAGGCAGATAATGAATTCATCGAATGTGAAATGGGGATCAGCCAAATAACCATCAGTGCATAATTGAGAGACAGGGTTCCGAAAATAATACTAGGCCTTGGTGCTCTGCCATACAATTCAGTGCTATTGAAAATATGAATTTCTAGATTTGATATATCTATTTGAAGCAGTATATGACGTTGCGTTGTGAAGCTATTCTCGCTATGACAGACAACAACCTAAAACGAATGAAGTGTGTCTTGTCTACTAACTCAAATAGATATCTCAAATGAACTATAGCCAGATGATGAGTTCATCAATTGTTAGATGGGGATCAACCAAATAACCATCAGTGCATAATTGAGAGACAAGGTTCCGAACATAATACTAGGCCCAGGTGCTCTGCCATACAACTCTGAATTTCTAGATTTGAGATATCTATTTGATGTTATGTATGACCTTGCGTTGTGAAGCTGTTCTAGCTATGACAGACAGCAACCTAAAACAAATGAAGTGTGTCTTGTCTACTAACTCAAATAGATATCTCAAATGAACTATAGCCAGATGATGAGTTCAACGATTGTGAGATGGGGATCAACCAAATAACCATCAGTGCATAATTGAGAGACAGGGTTTCGAACTTAATACTATGCCCTGGTGTTCTGCCAAACAATTTAGTGCTATCGAAAATATGAATTTCTAGATTTGAGATATCTATTTGAAGTTGTATATGACGTTGTGTTGTGAAGCTGTTCTAGCTTTGACATACAGCAACCTAAAACGAATGAAATGTGTCTTGTCTACTAACTCAAATAGATATCTCCAATAAACTATAGGCAGATGATGAGTTCATCGATTGTGAGATGGGGATCAACCAAATAACCATCAGTGCATAATTGAGGGACAGGGATCCGAACATAATACTAGGCCCTGGTGCTCTGCCATACAATTCAATACTATTGAAAATTAGAATTTCTAGATTTGAGATATCTATTTGAAGCTGTATATGACGTTGCATTGTGAAGCTGTTCTAGCTTTGACAGACACCAACCTAAAACGAATGAAGTGTGTCTTGTCTAATTACTCAAATAGATATTTCAAATGAACTATAGGCAGATGATGAGTTCATCGATTGTGAGATGGGGATCAACCAAATAACTATCAGTGCATAATTGAGAGACAGGTCCCGAACATAATACTAGGCCCTAGTGCTCTGCCATACAATTCAGTGCTATTGAAAATATGAATTTCTATATTTGAGATATCTTTTTGAATCTGTATATGACGTTGCGTTGTGAAGCAGTTCTAGCTAAGGTTTGCTATACCGAAGCGTACCGCCCGTACCGGGCGGTACGTACTGGTCCAACAGGTTATCGGTACACGGACCGCCCGGTACCGCTATAGTGCTACATGTCCAAGCGCCTCACTTCAACTAGGCGCCGCCTAGGCACTCGCCCGAGACCAGGCGTCGGGCGCTTCGGGCGAGCACCCGAGTTAAACCAGGCGACCAAACCAGTGTTTTACGTCTGGTTCAGTCTCCGGTGCTTTAGTTGGTTCAATCGAACCAACTAAATCACCGATAGATTCTCTCTCACAATTTCCCCAACTTCCCCAACCCTAACACTTGCGATTTTGCCGTCGAGATTTCTTCTCCGCTGTCATTGCTCTCTGCTGCCGCTACTCACCACTGCCACAATCTCTGCTCGCCGACTTCTCGCTGCTGCCACAATCGTCGCTTATCGCTGTTGTCGTCGCTCGCCAGTCGTAGCTCCCGCTCCCACTCCCGTTATCGTTGTCGTTGCCTCAGCAGCCTCGGTCTTCTCATACTCTTCTCACTATACTGTTAACAATATATTAATAGTATACTGATAACCGTATACTAATAATATTTTTTTTATTTATTAGATTAATAATATATTATTTTGATTTTAATACTATTAATTTTTATTTATTTAAATTTATTGTTAGGTTTCAGAATAAATGGCAAGTGAACAGAGCAACTCAATAGATTTGATGTAAAATTTTATTGTTTTGATTTTTTTAGACTTTTTATTAATATAACATTGTGATTTTGTACTCGATTTTCTTAATTTAAAACCATAATTTTTATTTAAATAATTATATTAATTATATTAATTATATTATATATTTTTATATTTTAGCCACTCGCTTCGCTCGGGTGAGTGCCTAGCGCCTCGGGCGTTTTTGGACCTAGGCGCCTTTTGGCGCCTAACGCTTTTTAAATCACTGTTGTATATTACGTTGTGTTGTGAAGATGTTCTAGCTTTGACAGACACCAACCTAAAACGAATGAAGTTTGTCTTGTCTACTAACTCAAATAGATATATCTCAAATGAACTATAGGTAGATGATGAGTTCATTGATTGTGAAATGGGGATCAACCAAATAACCATCAGTGCATAATTGAGAGAAAGTGTTCCGAAAATAATACTAGGCCTTGTTACTCTGCCATACAATTCAGTGCTATTGAAAATATGAATTTCTAGATTTGAGATATCTATTTGAAGCTGTATATGACGTTGCGTTGTGAAGCTGTTCTAGCTTTAACAAACAGTAACCTAAAACGAATGAAGTATGCCTTGTCTACTAACTCAAATAGATATCTCAAACAAACTAAAGGCAGATGATGAATTCATCAATTGTGAAATGGGGATCAACCAAATAACCATTAGTGCATAATTGAGAGATAGGGTTCCGAAAATAATACTAGGCCCGGGTGCTCTACCATACAATTCAGTGCTATTGAAAATATGAATTTCTAGTTTTGAGATATCTATTTGAAGCTATATATGACGTTGCGTTGTGAAGCTGTTTTAACATTGACAGACAGCAACCTAAAACGAATGAAGTGTGTATTGTCTACTAACTCAAATAGACAACTCAAATGAACTATAGGCGGATGATGAGTTCATCGATTGTGAGATGGGGATCAACCAAATAACCATCAGTTCATAATTGAGAGACAGGGTGCCAAACATAATAATAGGCCCTGGTGTTCTGCCATACAATTCACTACTATTGAAAATAAGAATTTCTAGATTTGAAATTTCTATTTGAAGTTGTATATGACATAGCGTTGTGAAGTTGTTCTAGCTTTGACAGACACCAATCTAAAACGAATGAAGTGTGTCTTGTCTACTAACTAAAATAGATATCTCAAATGAACTATAGGTAGATTACGAGTTCATCGATTGTGAGATGAGGATCAACCAAATAACCATCAATGCATAATTGAGAGAAAGGATTCCGAAAATAATACTAGGCCTTGGTGCTCTACCATACAATTCAGTGCTATTGAAAATTTGAATTTCTAGATTTGAGATATTTATTTGAAGCTGTATATGACGTTGCGTTGTGAAGATGTTCTAGTTTTCACAGACAGCAACCTAAAATGAATGAAGTGTGTCTTGTCTACTAACTCAAATAGGTATCTCAAATGAACTATAGGCAGATGATGAGTTATTCGATTGTGTGATGGGGATCAACCAAATAACTATCAGTGCATAGTTGAGAGACAGGGTTCCGAACATAATACTGGGCCCTAGTGCTCTGCCGTACAATTCATTGCTATTGAAAATATGAATTTCTAGATTTGAGATATCTATTTGAAGCTGTATATGACTTTGCGTTGTGAAGCTGTTCTAGCTTTGACAAACAGCAACCTAAAACGAATGAAGTGTGTCTTGTCTACCAACTCAAATAGATATCTCAAATGAACTATTGGCAGATGATGAGTTCATCGATTGTGAGATGGGGATCAAGTAAATAACCATCAGTGCATAATTAAGAGATAGATTTCCGACCATAATACTTGGCCCTGGTGCTCTGCCATACAATTCGGTGCTATTGAAAATAAGAATTTTATAGATTTGAGATATCTATTTGAAGTTGTATATGACGTTGCATTGTGAAGTTGTTCTAGCTTTGACAGACAGCAACCTAAAACGAATGAAGAGTGTCTTTTCTACTAACTCAAATAGGTATCTCAAATGAACTATATGCAGATGATGAGTTCATCGATTGTGAGATGGGGATCAACCAAATAACAGGGTTCCAAACATAATATTAGGCCTTGGTGCTCTGCCATACAATTTAGTGCTATTGAAAATGAAAATATGAATTTCTAGATTGTACAAATTGCTTTAGAAAGTTTTTTACTTATGTTGTCCAGATAAATGTAAAAAAAAATAAAAATCCTAGAGCTTGATACATATCAGCTCTTTGCTGTTTTAAAAAATTGTATATTTTTTGTTGACTAATTTTTGTTTGATTCTATTTTATCTTGCTTGAAGTTTCTATTTTGCTGGCTTCTACATGTATTCAGCTCGCTGGACTTTTTCTTATATGTTATTTGAACTTTTTTCTTTAGTTCTGTATTTATGACTTGGTTTGACTTGCAGTATGCGTATGTTAGTTCTGGACATCTTAAATATATGCAATGCTACAACTGTTTGCTTTTGTCTGTATTAAAAAGTTTTATCTGCAAGTTGGTGATTCGGTTACATTTGACAATCAGGATTTCTGTATAGTGTGTTTTTTTAGCTGTTATTTTCTTAGTTTCATGTTATTTGCAGCATATGCTTTGCTGCTTTGTGATTTTTGTCTGTGCTGATTTCGTTAGTGACTTGTTCTTATTCTGTCCTTTCATTTTGTTTTATTCTGTAGATAAGAAGATTATTCCTAGGGTCACTAATGATGTCAAATTGATAAGTGGGGGCAAAATATTAGAGAACAACAAAACAATTGCCCAGTGTAGATCACCATTTGGTGAGCTTCCTGCAGGGGTTATCACCATGCATGTTGTTGTGCAACCGTCATTGACTAAAATTAAAACTGGTAAGCTTGACCTTGTTTACTTGGATCTTGTTACTTCTTCTTGGAAGCTATGGAACTATCTTATCTTTTTTTACTCTCTGAAGTCCAATTATATTTATATGAAATTTCATGCCATTTGGTGCATTGCGTAGATTTCAATTGACTGGCAGCAGCTTGGTTCTAATATTAAGAATGACACATTAAGTCTATCTGGAGTCTGATAGAATTTATTTGTGAAGTTTTAAGTGTTGCAGTCAAGCTGCATAAAAATATACACTATATTTGTATTTTTTAAGCCAAATTTCTAGGTTTTTTGCTAATCAGATGGGAGCTGAGTTTTCATGGGTATGATGATGCAATGAACTCACAGACCCGATACTACACCTATAGGATTTGTTAGTGAGAGTATGCAACTGATTTAAGCCAAACATAGTGAATTATCTGCCACTGGATGGATACCAATAGTACACATGCAAGTGAAAGGAGGTAAACTGAAGAAGAATTGTTAGAACAACAAAAAATGACAAAGCAGGCCTATACTAGAGAAGCAATCTTTTTTCCTTTCAATTAGTTGCAAGTGTTGATACTATTGTCTTTTTGGCTCAACACTTGAATATGCCTCTGTTAATCAGCTTAAGAGTAGACAGTACTTTGTCATGGTTTAAGATTTTTCAGAATAAAATTGTCTTCAAAGCTATTAAGTCCTTTTCCAAGTGGCTCTAAGGTGACTTGTTTAGTGATCTAAAACTGAACTTCCAAGGGAATAATTAGCTGACAGGTATGATTCAGATTAATGGCTGATCATCACTTTAGTCTCCTGATTAGTGTCCATGTAGATTCCTCAGACCAGCATGCAACTACAACATTTATATGCATTAAACGATCAGATTTCAATAGGCTGGCTACTGAACAGTACTTTGCCAACATGAACCTTCCTAAGATTAATGGTTGCTTCTTTGTTTCAACTCAAAAAACAGCAGGGTGGTGAGGGTAGCCAAATGGTCTAGGCAACACCGGTGCCAATGTTGAGCTTTTTTTTTGTTTGGAAAAACCTTTTCGTCGATGAAACACTAACACACACACACACAACAATGTCTACTTATTTGTCTGCCTAAATACCATTGATTTTTATTTTTCAAAAAAATCTTATATGATGCATTTTTTCTTCATTTTTAAATACATGATGCATGCTAACTCTTAATATAACACCAGAAAAGAAGGTCGACGAGTTTCCGAAAAAGACAACCTGTTCTTGCTCTATATTGTAGAGCAAGGAGAGAACTTCAGTGCTTGTGGCCAGCAGCAACGAAGTCATCTGCTGTTGGGCTTTATTGGCGGTGAGCAGAGATCAGAGGTGGACGTGTCTGTCTTCTGGGAAAGAAGTGTCATATCTGTTTGGTGAAGCTGTTGAAGAATCGGGTTTGCTGTATGGTTGTGCCATTTGTGTTGAGAGAGAGAGTGGCTCAAGGTACATATATGTATGGAGTAGATTGTACCTGTAGATCTCATCACAGATTTAGAGTTTTGGTTAAAACATATTTGTATATTGATTGCATTGGCTGCTAATTATTTAGATAATACCAATGGTTCCCATGTTATACTCCATACTGTGTTATTTTGATCCAGACATGTTGATAATAGCTGGAAGGACATTGATGAAGCATTTCAGTGAGTTTTGAACAGGTCATGTAAACTTCACCACTTTCTTGCCAAACAGCATGCTACTGATATCATGAAATGCTTTACAAAACAAATGCCCCATTGGAGTCGATAAGTGAGCACTTACTGCACAAAATCAAAGCCCCAAGGCAAAAAAATATTTGAAGGCATTTAAACTGACTGTAATTCTAGAAACTAGGCATTATTATGAAGTCGCTTTTTCCCTAATATAGTTTCTTTTTCGAAACTTGGTATGTTGCGATTTTCTTTAGTTCAAGTTAGATTATAGATCTTCTAATAAAAAATAATAATAGTTTTATTGGTTTTGAAATCTTGTATAATGGTTTATGTGAAGAATTAAAGTCATTTCAGAAACTCAGGTTGCCAACAAGAGTAAAAAATTTATAATCAACATGAAAAGAAATTAAATTTTAGAATAACTAATAATTTTTTATATTAATAATATATATAAAAAAAAAATCAATCCATGTTGATTTTATATCCTAATTATTTATAGGCCGAGAATGTCTGAAACTAATTATATTCTCACAATTAATCTATAGTTCGACAATGTACAAAAATAACAAATAGATCATCAACCAACTCATGATGAGATTTATCATTGAGGAAGGAATAATATACGATAAGGAACAACACTAGATATCTCGATTGACTTGCTATTCTTGACTACTATGTAATTTATCTTCCAAAGTCAACAATTGACTTGACTATTAATGATGATCTAGTTTTATTTCTACGAACTATCGAAAGTATAAATTTTGATAAATAAATCGATGCTACGAAAGATAAATTAAAATCTACATAACAAAATCAAGCACGTTAAAATTTTTTTCAAGTTATAAGAAGGTTGAGTGTAAATGAGTTTTTAAGACAAAAATACAACTCAAACAATAGTATTAAATAAATATTATTTAAGAGATGGGCTGTTATGGGTCAGAGAGAGAGAGAGAGAGAGAGAGATGGGATGAGAAATAAGCATTTGTAGTAAGAATCCTGCATTTTTGGCGTGTGTAATAATTATCATTAGCCCTAATCAAGGTTTGGTTCAAACTGAAATTCAATTCTAATTCTCAGGCTCGGAAAATCGAAACCGATGGTTTCGATTCCGATTCAAGCCGTTAGTTGTTGACCCAATGATCTAGTGCCTGTTTTAAATGACCAATGTGCCCACGATTATTTTATTTTTTATATAATTAAAATATTATATATATATATATATATATATATATATATATATATAATTTTGTCCTCTACGAGAGTTAAATAACTGTTAATCTCATATTTTGATTATGAAATCAATTGATAAATATTTATGATTTAATTTATGTTTTGAGTGATGCAGGATGCTTCGATCACCCTCCTCTTAGTACCGCTCTTTGTCCTAACAATAACAATTAGTTTTGAGGATTTTTATGAAAAAAATCTAAAAACCTACCGTTAAGCTATCATATATGCTATCTAAAGCTGTCTCTTTAATTCTAGTGGCAAGTGGAAGCCACCGCTTCACCGAAGAGCCTTTCGACAGTCCAGTCCGATCGTGGCAGCTAGAACGGGTAACATCTTGCTAAAATTAGAGGAATTCGGCCCAAATTCTTCGAGCTTCATTTCAGAAAGGCCCAAAACAACTGCTGCTATTAGATTTTTCAAATTTAAAAAAAAAGGAGAAGTTTATGAAAATTTTTGCAAGTATAATATTGAGAAAAAAAACACTCAACATAAGCCAGCCGACATGGAAAAAAAAAATCAAACACAAATTTTTGAGTACCTCACGAATCCCAATTTTTATGTTTCTGTTGAAATAAATCATGAAACATTAGCTAGATTAATTATTGTTAAATATTTGTCTTTTACTTTCGATGAAAAATATTTATGTAATAATAAAAACTATTTAAAAAGAATATTATTTGATTTTTTAAATTAGTTTGACAATCCTGTGGCAAATATTGCTTTTATTCTACAATTACCACAAGTGTGTCAATCGACTTTTAGTGATTATATATATATTTTATGTTAAGTGTTCTCGTCGTATTTTAAAATTATGTGTACAAAAAGATTTATGATTTCTTGAAACTTACTTTTCTCTCCGGTTAAGCAAGTAATTTCTTTCTTATAAAGTCATTAGATCTTATAAACTTACTTTTCAAGGAATCTT
Source organism: Musa schizocarpa (assembly GCA_900464855.2). Classification (NCBI taxonomy): domain Eukaryota; kingdom Viridiplantae; phylum Streptophyta; class Magnoliopsida; order Zingiberales; family Musaceae; genus Musa; species Musa schizocarpa. The sequence goes on along the minus strand of LS990925.1, from coordinate 9,278,768 downwards.
CCTACCTGATTGAAATATAGCTATGAATTTCTTAAATAATATTTTGGAGTATAAAAACTATTATGCACTTTTGTTATAAATAATGTTAGACAAGTTTGTTTAATTATGTCAACAACATTACAAGTTTTTAATAATGCGACACTACATATACTCTATCTAGTTTTTATTATCTATCCTATTGCTCACATTTTTATAATTATTTACATTAATATCATTAATGCTTTAGAATAATATTAATATGATGATGATGATTTAAATAAATAAATAAAATTAATAAATATTTTTTTTAATCTTCGTACTAGATTAGATGACCTAAGCAATAATTTAACTACTTATTATGGAAGTAGTTATATGACAATTATAGTACTAAGTTGATAATAAAATTAAAATTAAAAAAATTTGTTGACTAACTTATATGGCAATTATAGTTAGTACTAACTATAATAGATAACAAACTACCCTGAAACTTTTCCATCTACCAATCAATGAGGAGGGAGAGTAGTAAAATCTTTAAGGGGACAAAATTATTCTTATTATAAAGATGAAAAACCAAAATTATTATTATTATACCAAACAACTTTTTTTGTTTGGTATACGTCTGTCTTAAAACATTTTTCGAGCTTGATAACAACATTACAGGTATAGAATTTTTCATTCTTGAATAATAGACACGATATATAATAATATTTTTAATTTTGATAATGATTGCAAGGTAAATGCTAACACCTCCGATATCAACAAAAGCATTGGAGAAAGCCTTTAACGAATGAAACTTGATCGAGATCGACCACCAAGATAACTACTCTTTTTTGGATATATCAACCAAATAAACGATCCAAACATCCGACACCGAAAACAAGAAAAAGTTTTATTATTTTAATATTTTTATATCAGTTTTTTTTATTAAAAAAAAATTGCCTCCATTTTTACAAATTTAAGAAAGAAAATTATGATTTTTTTTGTGTTTTATATTATTTTTAGTTTAAAAATAGTACAAGAATTAACAATTCAAGTCCAAACCGCCGGAACACCATTCTAAACCAATCAATCCTTTGACGATTCGATTCTGATTAAAAAAATTGCAACCGAATTGGCTATCACTTTGCTTTCTTTTCATCGTGTACTTGTAATCTTTTTTTACCATGGATTACTGTACACACGCAAACAGTAATCCGCGCCCTGACAAAAATTTGATGTTGCAACAGATCACTTGCACTTGCGATATTATTAAAGGGAATTCCACAGCAAAATAGCATCAGAATCCATATCAGAGAGCATAAAGACCATCAGATTAGGACACACAGGAGTCAACATAGCAGAAGCCTACGAAGAACTATTTTATTCAGAATCACCAGGAGAAAAAAATTTGAAAAGAAAAATAATTTTCTAATTGAAATCACTAGAAACACTTGTTGAAACAAATGCCAGCTACAAGTAACTAATGCAAAACCTTATCTCAGAGATAAACTGTACATTTAAACCTACACTAGGAATATTTACCTTTACATAGTAAAAGTCAACTAATCCCCCTTCATAATCTCAGAACATGAAAGACTTCTGACAAGATGGGTTCTATAGGATGATAAAGTACAAAATGTAGTGCATCGCTTTCTTGGTGCTTTAGCCAGTAATTATGCTTTCTTCAATATTTTAGTACTGTGGTAATTGAACAAACAGTTACATGATATTTGTTCTTTTGAAGGTATAAACATGGTCACCAGACAAAAATGAGGTCTATTCAGTTTGTTCGAGTCCCTATGATTTGAGATCATTTTGGCGCTTGGCCAACTTCTCCAACAACTCTTGTATAGTGCGAGAGGCATCCTTCAGAAGAGAGAAAACAGAAAGGCAACAAATAAAATCAACTAGTTTCACAGTCAAATGCTTACTATGCACCAGAAAAGGAAAATTTTGTTAGGACATGAGAATAATAAGGTCTTTCAAGCCTTTTCTACCTTGGTGAGAGGTTCAAGTTTCTCACCTTCAGTTTCTTCCTCAAATTCTCTTCTTCTTTGTCCCTACGGCTCCTTTCTTCTGAGAATATGTCAATCAAAGCCTCTTGTTCTTTGTTGGCCTCCTCCAAACTTTTCTGCGCTGCTTCAAGCTGGTGCAAAATTGAAAAAAGAAACACATTTGAGAATATAATTGACAATATTTAACATTTAAGCTAAAACAATGATCAATATTAACAAATACAAGTGGACATTTTTGTTCTACAAGTACACAAGGTAAACCATATAACATGGTCATACTCATTTGACTTAAGATATATATTTATGATGGTCATTCCAAGCATCTTACAAGTACATGGATGTGCAGATTATAGTGCATAATGTAGAATTGTATTTCGTTAACGAAACATGTTGCATGAGTGTCTCATATTAATTCCCCATGAATATCAGAACCCTTGACAAGTATATGGACACAAAGGTCCTAAACACATATCGTCATATGTATATAATATATATTTATGCAACCATGTATATACATCAGTATCTATTCATCTAACTTGCACTAATCTGTCAAATACTATAGGAGAAAATATAATTCCAATAATCCATCCAGACAAAACATGGAAACATAATTCTTTGTGCAAACAAATTTGAATTGATGGTCAGTAAATCAGAGTAAGAAACAAACAATTTGTGCACTTCAAAGCCGTACCACTATGTAGAAACAACAAATACGAAGGCAGATCTACCATGTCTTTTCTTTTAAAAGTAACAAATAATAATCTAAAAATCCTTGAGATATTCTTAAATCCTCACAATGCTTGAATCCATGCTGAGTAAATCTAAGGCTCCGGCAAACTCTCCAAGTCAAGAAATTGAAGATTTTATACGTACAATCCTTAAGCCACTCCTGTAGAGTAGTTCATGATTATGATGTCTTTCTTGGTTAAAGAAGGCACCAAAATGGAGTTCGATGATATCACAACTGGAGGTTATGCTGTTTCAACAATGTGACCACAAAGGTGTTAGCAAGCAACAAAAGGCCTTGCCTTCTTCATTTATGCTGTTCTCTCTTGGAGAAACATGAATGTTAACAATTAGATATTGCAATGGTCAAAATCGCTTAAGCAACGGAGTTTTTATCAAAACCTACAACAAGACTTCTACTCAACATCCCCAATAATCTCTTGCTTGTAGTAATTTAGATGCGGGGCTAGTTAGAATTCAAAGAAGGTTAGAATGCTAAAATTATAGGACACCTACTACAACGATTTGTTCTGTTCTGAGATTATAGTGCAGGCTAGTACAACAATAAACAAATAAACACTTTAATTGATTAAAATATAAAGTTCTTTTGATCTTCTCTTTGTGATAGACCAAATAGGTAGCCATCGCAAAAAAACAAAAGGAGGACAAATGATTGGCAGAAGAGGGAGGTTGCCAAGAAAAGATATGGTAGCCTTTTTTTTCTGAGTGGCCAATTTGATTTGGGCAAATGATTCGCAATGAGAGAGATAGTTGGAGAACATAGGGACAACTAGAAAAAGATATTCAGGTTCGATGAGTTTTTACCTGAGCTGAATTTATGTTGGATTGGTAAAGTAAGAGGAAACACGGGCAAAAGATATTCAAGTTCCTCTCTCTCTCTCTCTCACTCAGCAAATCCACTCAACTGGCATACAAACTGAGCTCTAAAACTAGAGCTTGGTGAGAAGGTTTGGTCAAGGAACACATTGGATCAAGCATGGCATATCACATGCTGCCTAAGTTGGCCTTTGGTTTATGCACAACCTGACACAACATGCATAGTTGCATCCCTGTTGTATCCAAAAATATTTTCCTAAGTCTATAGCTTGCATTTCCTCATCCATATCAGCCAATTGAAATGTATGTCCGAGCATTTCCAAAAAACAAAGGAAGATACCCAGCTGAGCATGACTAGCAGTAATTTGATATATACCCTAATGATACTTTGAACACGTTGCAATTTAGCAATGCATGTATGCAAGTGACCCAAACATAAGAAACATATGGATGGATTGTACTTACTTGCTCAAGTAAAGATTTATTACGATCCCTCTCATACTGCAATTCCTTAGTTGTTGATTCCTCCATTTTTATGATTCTGTCAGTGTCACACAACAATCAGAAACTCATTTGAGACAACAGAAAGTATTCGTGTCTGGTAATGAATTGATGTTCTACTACACCTTTTCTTTAATTCTTCATTTTCATCTTTCAACTGCTTGATATTGGCAGAGTCCTCAGCACTGGGATCATTTTCTCCAGAGATAATTTTGGATGCCTGAAAAACAGATTGAAGTACAACAGTCCTTTATGAGGCTATGTATTAGGAGCAATTTCACATGAAAATTTATCATACTAGAGGTAGTTAGAAAGGAAAATAAAGTGTGCATAGTCAGACAAATTAGTGCTTATTCTGCCAGTGGGAAGTATCATTTTGTGCAAATGTTGGGTTAGTTTCTTGGTTCCTGATCAACATTTTTGGTAGGAAAAGGCCCACAACATTAAATGGTGGATATAATTATGGGTACTAGAACCAATGAAGTTTGATAAATTACAACCAGAAAAAAAAATAATGACATTTAATAAACTATAATTTCACAACTGTACATGTTGGAACCAGAGGGCAGCTCCTCGTATACATAGATTTTGACCAGAGAAAAAAGGTTTTCTTACATGATTGCCAAAAATCATGAGAATTAAAAGAATTCATCTTCAGCTATAGACTGCTCTTAAAATGACATGAAGTGATAACATTTAAATATTCATTTGATCTGGTCTAAAAATTTGAAGGTCCTTGGGCCAAAGAAACTTTACACCTAAGTTTATAAAGGTCTGTTTACCTAATTCAATAACTTTCAATAATTATTTTCTTTAATACTTCCCATCTTAAATCATGAAGGGGAGGGAGTCAAATACACCAAGGTTCGCCATGCCGACCTGTACTGCCTGGTACGGGCAGTACGTACCGATCCAACAGGGGATAGGTACACAGACTGCCCTCTACAGATGATATCGTTACATGACCCCGTATCGAGCAATACAGGGTTTGTACTGAGCGATAACAATCGAATCCGACTGTTATTGACATGTACTGATCGATAAAGATCAAATTTTGACCATTATCGATCAAGGGCTGAGATTGCCCTATTTCAAACGATCGAATTAACCGTTTGAACAATAAGAAATGGTTTTTACATCCTTTTCTCTCCCCTCTTTCAATTTATTTCACTCTCTCAATCACTCACATCTCTCTCTCATTCTCACATTTTCTCTCTTAAACTCAACAAAGTTGTAATTTGTGGATTGGATCAAAATTGGGAGGTTAATTTGGGAGGATTAAGAGAAAGAACACTCCAATCGAGAGGAACTAGACACCAAACCGTCACAGTCGTCCGCCCAATGTAAGGTAAAGGGAAAGGAGAAGACAGTAACATCAGCTACACTGTTGGAAAGAATTGAGTTTGGCGACGAGACACCTTTGCAATCGCATTCAACAACCCGCTTGATCTAGAGAAATGACAACAATATGGATAACAGTGTCTTGATCGATAATGGCAACGATGTCGAAGAGTCAATGGTCCCGTCCACACAATTTAAGGATGGTGCCTGGACCAAGGAACAATATTTTACACATGCCACCCAAGATTCAGATTATGGAGCTCGACGAGGGACTGGTTAAATTTATACAAGGGGAAGGTAGTGGATGATTTTAAACAGATGCAACAAAGCCTATACGACGTAGACACAAAGTGATGCTCATCGTATTCATAACCATCATATTATGAAGAATCTTATGACCAATAATAGTACAGTAATAGTTGGTCATACTTCTCTGAGCAACAGTACGATGAATGATCTTACGATACGAAGTAGTAGATCGATAGCAAAAGTAGATCTTTTTACATTCACCATGCTCCGCACCAATACCTGTCACATTCGTCCTTGCCTCGGACAAATGAGATCCACGACGATCAAACTACAACCATCACCGTATTGATGCACCAATAGCATACGATGTATCAGTATACTATGTCGTAAGATCAATTTCAGGATTGAGTCTGACAAACATATCAAATTGATATATAGATACATTAGGATCAAGGACTCCAATCCACCGCCCGTGGAGTCCCGTCGTTGTTTTTTATGATAAAACCAAGTATATCTATTGAGTGATTACTTAATTCATTTGAATCATAAAATATAAGTAGTTTAAAATAATAATCTAGCAATTCAAATCATTTTCTTGTAGATAATACAATATTAATGGAAAGATGATCCAAAACATACCACAAAGCTATTCCTCAAAGTCCAAAAAAGTGTGTCACTATTCTTTCCCAATTTAAATTATTTTTGCCAAAATTATACTATATTTATATTTATTTCCTACTTAAAAACCCTAATCTATTTTTTTTCTAATTTTTAGGTATTTTTTGAGCTATTTTTGATGATTTTGGGTGTACCAACGCATGGTATGTTGGTATGCCTCTATACGTACCGCACCGATAACTTATCGGTATACCAGCATGGACTGATAAGGTGAATCTTGAAATACACATCATTTGGATAAACTGAAGTACACAAGTGGGAAGATTATTTGCTAGCTTCTTAGGAAGGATGGTTAAATAGACAATCAATTCCAACAACCAATCTCAAAGGCCCGAACTCTATGAAAATAGTAACTACCAACTAAGTTCTCAAGAAGATATGAAAACTTTTCAAGATTAAATGGCTCCAATTCAGTAATTTTTAGCTTATATTATTTGTGATCAAGAATCTAGTGCAAGGAATCTTTGTTAGTAATAAGGGCATTTTTGCCTTTGTAATTTATGTAACTTTTGACATGTTTTGTAACTATGCTGAAACATAAATGATCTAACACACTACTAAGAACCAAATAATTGTGCATAAATGATATGAGTACAAACAGATTTTCTTAAACTGGTCTGCATTACATGCTACATAAAACCTGGCAGATTTTTACATATACAATCCAGGTGTAAGAAGCTTTTTGTGCAAGTAAAATTTCAATGATGGTGCAGGGATCTCTCCAAGTAACTTGATGAGATAGAAATTGCCAGACCATGGTTTGAAATGGATCAACTGAACAAATCAACTGCAACTAAAGTCAAAACCCTTAAGAAATCAAGATCTATCAAAACCCTGAAGAAACCAAGACTAGCAAAAACATAACACGGATGTAAATTTCGATGGGAATGACCGATCCCAGTCTGAACCTTAACAAATTTGGCTGATTCCTTAATTTGGGCAGAGAGATCATCATTCCTTAGTTTTGCATCATAATGTCAGGTGGAGCTAAAAAATCCTCTATTTGACTAGGAATTGAAGTCTATTGCAGTATGGACGATAACATCACTTTTAGAGATGTATCTAGTATAATACATACAAAGATAACATCTCTTCTTATAGCTACTGAACTTGGAATATAGGGTGAAATCTAAAAAAATCTTAACTATGTAAATTGTAGAAGGCAATCAGTTCAATATCGATCCATATTTACCTTTCCTTGTGATCTAGTAGCAACTCGCTCGATTCCTGCAACTCCATTTGTTGTATGATCTCCTTGAGCTCCATTATGGGCAGAATAAGGAGGTGGAGACAACGTTGGAGGAGCAACAATTTTATCAGAGGTTCTTGAACTGAAAATGGCCTTGGGAATATTTGAATCATGTGTTCTTTTAACTGAAGCTGTGCACTCAGTCTCAGAATCACTCTCATCATCAACAGCATGAATTCCACTGGACCTAGATTGAGCTCTTATGTTCTTTCCAACTTTCATAGCACTTTTTACTCCACAGTCCATGGAGGAGGCCAAACTTCCACTTTTCTGATTCTCAGATTTACCCAAGACAAAGGCTGAGGCACTGGCCTTTCCTGTTTTACCACTTGAATTTGGCAAGTACTTATATCCAACTTTATCTGGAGCACTAGACTTGCTGGCATGGGTTCCGCTGCTTGGAGAAGTAAACTTCAGCGAATGCCGAGATAAATGATGAGCTGGTGCTTCAGGAGAACTCTCTGTCAAAGAAGATCGGCAATCAGATGATATAATGCTAAACAGCATGAATTCTGGAACCAAGTTAAAGTATTACTTTGCATATAGTGAGAGAACTAAATTAATATACAGAATGGGAGAACCATAATCATCAATTAAATGATCATTCTCTTAATAAAGATGCTTTCATTACCTTTATCGTCTTGCTCAATAGTTTTCTTGTTAACCCTGGGAGCATAGCCAATCCTATGACAATTATTAGACCTGAATGCAACACAAGTAAGATGTCAGAGAAACATTGCAATCAGTGACAACATTATGCAACGCTTGTGGCATATAATTGTGGTCACCAATGGGGCCAAAAAAGTTGAGAAGCCTCCATAAGAATTTAAAAAGAACTCCAACCACATAATTTGTAAAAACTCAATTAAGTAGACTAACCAGTATGTTTTCTGCATCTGAACAAGTCTTGCTTCAAGTCTGGAAAGAATAGTTGTGCGTTCAAAGTCCTGCTTATCATGTGCTGGTTCAATAAAATTTGCCTCTAATACACCTGCAGGAAAACATTTGGTTCAGGGGAACAATTGAAGAAAAGAGGAAAAAAAAGGGTAACTGAAGGAAGTACCTATAACTCCACGACCATCACTACCAGCAGCACTCCATACTCTCCAGAAAGGCTAAAACATATTGAGAACAACGCTAATTAGACAATCGTAAATTGTGGCTCATATCCTAAGTAAAAAAGTTTGATGCTCCGATCATGATATAGATCATCTTGTGATTGTGAAAAGAACATTCTGGTGAAAGTTACAGTAACAGGAATATAAAGCTGAAGTTTGCCTGTAATCATGCACATCAACCAAAGTGCTTTTTTTTAGTCAGAATCATTGGCTATGTAGCATAAAAAGGATACAAATTATTGATTACTATCTCTAGAAGCAATTAAAATTGCAAAGGCAGTGCAACATGAATGATTCGTAATTACATCAATGACATAAACTTATCAAACGACATTAAAACAAACCAAGTGGCAGCACTATAATGATTGTAGTGAAGGAAGATAACACAAGAAAAATGTGGTCAAAGTGAAACTTCATGTAAGCTTGCACCAAAAAGAAAGAAAGAAAGAAAAGTGAAACTTCAGATAACTGTTTCCACACTTCCAACCCAATCACTGATATGCATATATTCTTCTGGATGATCATATCTGCTTGTACAATTCTCTCAGTTCCATATGCAAGTTATTGTGATAGTAATTCATGAATCATAGGAACAAAAGAGAGCAAATCAAGGCAAGGCATGCCCCTATTGGTATGTGAAAACACATACTATAATGCCTAGAATGGGCTAATGAACTAGAATCAACTTATAAACAACAACAACCAACTTCAACTGTCTCAAAATATTCAAAATTTAATTCATAATTTGCAAGATTGATGACAAAATCCAGGTTAACTAGAGACGACATGGTTGAGATCAGTAAAATCGGTAAGATCGAGTCAGAAGGGTCAGGCAAATTAAGAATTCAAATAAGCAATTATGAAAAAAATCATCAAAGAAAGAAAAATTAAGGTATACATATAATAAATTTGAGAAAATAAAATTGTTATATGCATAAAAATTCTTTTACCTTCATATTTCATAAGATATCTAACTTCCAAAAACCAAATTGAACTATAAAAGATAATAAATTGAATAAAACATTAATAAGTATGATATATTCAATTACAACTATAGATATGTCATTAAAAAAGGTCGATAACTTTATCCACTTGCAATTTCAAAAGCAGTGATGACATAGAAGCTCCTCCAATTACCATGCAAGTGAAGTCACAACAATGAAATAAGTCAATGTCCCAACTTCCAACAGGTTTTGGGGAATGCAAGTACATATTACGAAATCAAACCTGAAATGCATCCATGAGATTTGTAATTAGTTATTAAAACCAAGCCATCTTTCTTGTCCATTATGACTTTATTTTTTTAAGAGGCTAAGAGCTAGTCTCTATCCTCCTGTTTCTCTCTTTATATTCTTTTCTCTATGTTAAATGGTAGTGGTTGCAACAATGGTGGCATACTGAAAGTGTGTAACAAATATCAATAGATGGTAGTATCTCCTCTATTTCATCATCAAAATCATGGTCTTTTTTTATAAGCTCTTCCTCCATCTCCTTCGCTCCCCCTTCTTTTTTCTTCTAAGGTCATCAAGTCGATTTTAAAATTGAATAACAATTAACATATCCATACAGAATTTAATAACCAATGCCGTTACCTGAATATCATAATAAAATGTATAAAAAAGTTCAATGATGGACATACACTTTCATCTCAGTTGTCACTTAATTTCTAAGAGCATTTCCAGCATCATATTCATCTTTCATGCATTTTTTACTGGAATAAGTTAAACTTGTTGTGATTTATTTTTGGTCTAATAACAGGACAACCATCACATACAACCTTTTCTCCTCAATTTTCTTCAGAGAGAATTTACTCTGTCAACATAATTTTTTATTCCAGCAATAAGACCCAAAGTTTAGAACACATCTTATATCTTCATTTGGTTGTTATCCAGGAAGACCAAGTAACTAGTGGAACCATAATGTACTAGGCAATATGGTCGGTATCCCATAGCGAAGATGAAATGATAGTTCATAGGTTTGATTTTAAATTCAACCATTTCTTATTTTTCAGGGAACCCAAGTGTCAAACAGAGAATAATCCATAAATCATAGCAAAACAATACAAAGGAAAAGTAATTCATAGAACTACAAGGCTGCAGGTGTAAAAAATGAAAACTGTGGGAGAGTAGAATGAGAAGCACCTTTATTAGCCGATTCTTGTGATAAACATTGAACCCCTGAACATCAATATGATCTTTTGCGTCCTTTACAAAGCCAATAGTCACAACTGCAACCATCTAATCCAAAGTACCAGTAAAATTAATGTCTAATGTCTAGCAAATGCAAAAAAGTCAAAGTTATAAGGAAAAAAGGCCATAAAGTCAATAGAATAAAGCAAACGAGAAATTTACATTAGGATCTTTAGGAACACCTTCAGCAACTGATTGAGGCTTATATGTGACCTCTTGTTTTAGCATCATATCATTCACAATATTGTGGTGTTCAATCTCTTTGCCACGCAATATCATTCTGAAGACATTTGGAAGCCTGAGATACAGAATTGAGGCATAACTCTACATACAAAGGAAAGTTAATCATAATCAGATTAAATTTCATATAGGAAGACTGTTAAAATGCAAAGACTAACCAACCAAATACCACATAAGATAAACTATTAAAACAGTTGTACATACTAGATAATTGGTCAAAAGATCTGTGAAGAATGGAATTAACATCACCATAACTGTCGACAACAAACTACATACAACTACTATGTCGAAATAAGAAAATTTTTCACATAAAATAGCAGTCGGATATCTGAATGAAGAAGCACAACAGTTTTCGAGTAAAACAGCTAGTGCTGATTTATAACATCATAATGCAATTTTCACCATTGTATTGCTGCCGACACTCATTTTTTTCCATTAGGTGGTGCTCTCAAAGTGTATGCAAGTATCCCCATAGATATTAAGAACAAAATAAAACAATCCATAACTATATCGAAACCAAGGTTTAATATTTCGATACAGTACTAGTCTGTACAGTTCTTGAGTAAAACAACTACTGCTGATTACTATCATCATAATTCAATTATCATCATTGTATTGCTGCAGACACTCATTATCCTCATAGCCATTAAGAACAAAATAAAACAACCCATAAGTTTATTGAGACAAAGGTTTAATATTTTGATCCAATACTAGTCTGTACAGTATCAAAATACCAGGTAGTATACAACCTGCATCACCTTGTATCAATGAAAATAATAATAAATAATTAAATATTGATTAGCACCCAGCTATATGTCCACTGTGGTCCTTGTTCAAACCAGAAAATATCAATCAATGCAAACTAAGCCTAAATGGTATTTGAAACCTTAACTTAGACAATCACCATAAAACTTAAATTGTAGACACCATGATTAAACTAGTAACATTCATGCAACAATAGCTTCAGATCACCTTATCAACTTAGCAATGAACAACCAATTTTACATTTCTTAAAGCCTTAGATGAGTTTGGACCTACCAAGACTTGACCATATTTGAGCTGACCTTGTCAGATGCAAGGTATTATACAGGTCAATCTTCTAGAAAACTCCTTGATACAGATTGAGGACTTGAAAGTGACCAATACACCATGATCCCCAACACTGAATTGTTTATTTGTACCAGCCAAGCCAATCCATTGCACAGACTTAATTTGTAATTCATTTGCCAAAATTACAAAGAACTAAAACATTAAGTAGATATATTAATCCACCTTAATATGTCATAAACAATGAAGAAACTAAAATTTTGAATTCTTAGGCAATCTAGGATGAGACACTTAGAATAGAACAACATTCATAAATACAAAGAGATGTCAATACACCAATTCTGCACCTAAAATCACAGAATAATTATGCAAAGCACTTTTAGTGAAGAAGAATGTTCATTTCGGTAATGTATAAAGTTAAAATGTAATGTTTGAAAAGATTTCTTGTACATCAAACCACTAAGCTTGACTGGAAGCAGTTCCAAATTGGTTGAAGAAATGGGTCCATGTTGCACCAATTGTGTATGATAAAAACCAATAAACATCAACATTACATGCAAGTTGAGGAAAGGACAAACGACAAGAAACAACATTTATTAAGAGTTAAAAGTCCAAAACATGTTACAGATCTATCACATATTTAAATGCAAAAAATCCTAAAAATAGGAACTGATATGTTCAATATGCATATGACTCGATAATTATTTTACCAAAAATGAGTAAACATGCAAGCTCAGTTAGAAGAACATATCACTAACAACTAAGTTATATTCACCAAATTCAAACCAAATTTGGGAATGTTACCAGAAAAAATATTTTCTGGATATTTGTCATCCACATGATGTCTTTCTAGATATTTGTCATCCACATGATGTCCATGATAATCACAACAACGAAAAAAATGTAACAAATTATTGCAATCTCACTCCTAATAAAACACAAACTCCAAATGGGATTAGCCAACAGACAAACACATATTCAATGATTTGTGGCCTTTAACATACAAGCCAATCCAAAAAGACTTCCATATACTTAAATATAAGTACATTCGTGTGACACAACAGAAGAAACGCAAAATTTTTATATGGTTAAGAATCATTCCAGAGTTTTAAGTTGGCCCTTCAATATTTTGCTCTAGACACTTGGATTCCAGTGAACAGCAGCACAAAATGAAGTGAAGAAAGCTACAACAATAAAATGTAGCAGCCGCAAAGTAGCAGTTGATTAATACGTAAGAACAGCTTCACGAACAAAATAAAAAATAGATTCTAGCATATTTTGAAATAATGCTGTATAATACATATTTGGGAACATAATATTAGTGTTTCTTTTCAGCTACAGTTATTTTTTTACAAACTATAATGTAATGAACTAGTTTATGTATCTTGATTCAAAAAATTTCTAATAGTTAGGTTTCCTATTCTAGTATACTAAAAAACTCAGTGCTATAGCTACCACCAATAGCACACGCTGCATGAATCATACAGACAAATGATTCTAGATTGTGAAAAATGTTCAAACAAAGGAGAGAAGCAAAGAGCATATGGACAGGTCATTCTCTTTCATCAACAAGAAAGGTCACATGATTATAATGATGATAAAAGTTTTCGTTCAGTTTTTGTTGTTGTTAAGCTCCAGTGTCACCCGACCATGCAAGAAAAATGGAAAACTAAACTATTCAAGGTTATCACCGCCCATATCAAGGTTATCACTGCCCAGTGAAGCTTTTGGAAAAAAGGACATTCCTCTCAAACATATTACCATACAAATCCTGGAAAAAAAACGAGCATCTTTCCAACAATCATCTCATGCTTTCTCTTTGTCCATGGTCTCCAGCTGAGATGACTTCAACAATCTCACAATTGTCAAACAACCGATAGCTTTACAAATTAACAGAGCTTGTTTATATATATTATATTAAGAGCTGATTCCATTTTTAGCACAAAAAATGAAAAACATCGAAACACATGAAGTACCCTTAATGAGTGTCGATATGTTAAAAAATGCCTGGAGTTTGGAAACTTCATTGCCATTTCAATCTTCTTCTCATCACGATTAACACCTCTAACTTGAATGTCCTGCCATCATAAATACTCAAATTCAGTGCACAATTCTAAATATAGGCAACAATGACTTGTTCGGATAACTAACTGTTGAAAGCACTTGTACCAACAACAGAACATGTTCCGATGTATAGAGAGAGATGACAGGAGAGTTTATAGTTTGAACTTACATGTTCATCAGCATCAAAATCAAGCTCCAACCCTCCTTGGTCATCCTCCCACAAATTGTATATGACTATTCGAGTCCCTTGATCTTTAACAGAACTGAACTGAAACATCATAATAATGAAGTATATGGATTTGGTATAGAAAAGACAAGTACACTGTTTTTGTGAAACATAGTTGTTACGGATAAGAACTAGTAAAATACAAACTGGCAGATGCAACAATGATCAATCTTTCAAAAAGAAATATATTCAACAATATAACACAAGGATAGATGACTAACCTAATTATTTTTCCAACAAAAGTTTCTCAAATGTTGGAAATTCAAAGCAAGAAATGAAGACCTTAAACAAAAATTAGACCAGAATGACATATATACATCGGCAAAAACCACAGCACCAAAGTGATAAAAAACAGTAAGTTGGCATTTCTTAATAATGTTACATGAACATTCTGCCGACAATATAAAATTGTCATCGTATGATAAATGGCATCAAATGATACACCTTTAGAGGTTGTGATTAAAAGAAAACTAATAATATATTTTCTCTTTGACCAACTATGTCGAGGTAGCATAACTTGTTTTTAGCAACTTCAACCATGGTCATCATTCAGGTATGGAACGCACGCCATTATAGTTAGAAACATAACTCAATGACAATATTGCAAGTAATGTCATCAAATATTTTATATACTCTTAATTCTTCAATTTGAACAGCTATTATATGGCAAATAATTTATCGATAACCTCTATAATTTTTGAGAAAATAATTTCTCTGGCATACATCATACCAGATATCCATCATAACAAATAATATTCTATTTCAAATTATAAGGTAGAAATATATAAAGATCAAAAAGATAGTTAGGAAGTTATATCTGATTAGATCGTTGCCAGACCAGGAAAAAAATTAGCTGCTCCATGATTAAGAGAACACAATGAGATCTAAATTTTTCATCATTGTTTTAGCTGTCAATTTGAGGATACAAATACTTGTATGAGTCATACTTATTTTTTGATAGAAAATGGGTTGAGAAAGTAATTTAGTCATAGTTTTGATTTGAAAGTTCTAGCGTCTTTTGGATGGTTTCTAGAATCACAAAATGGTTAACATAGACCAACAGTAAGTTTCACTGATCTTTTATGCTTGACATAATATATACTTCGAATATAAAAGGTGCGTTTTGAGTGTGTTCACAAGTGGAAACCACTAAGAACCATGCAGTTAAATTACAGTTTCAAAGTAAGTCTTTAAGTTGGCCTGTCACAAACTGTTGTAGTTAAGTCCAAAACAATGTATTAAGTGCCCTGTAAATTCACCATGTAAAGTCAAAGACGTTCAAACATACCACATACAAACAAAGGGTTGCAGAAAAGTGAATCATCATCAAGCCTCATGCAACCAAAATATCACTGATAAAGCAAACTCCAAATAAAGAGCTCCATAGAAGAATCAACAAAGCTTTTAAAGAACTAACATGAAACAATTAGAAGACAATACTGAAGCAAACAATTGTAATACAATTAAATTATTAGAATAACCATGAATGGTGTAGTTTATTGACAGGAAAACTATTCATTATCAACCATGCATGTCCAGGCACCCTAAAAGTGTATCTTACCTGCTGAAGAAGATCTGCTTCACTAGAATATGGAGACCATTGAATGATGGTCTCTAAATTTGTATTCCAATCAGCTAAGGATGATCTCAACATCTTACTCCAGACTTTTTCTTTCTCATAATCAAGCTGCAAAAGAAACCTAGAATGAGTCAATTTGAAAAGGAAGCCTAAAATATATCTTGGATAAAAAAAAGTACAGACATTGGATTTATCCCATGGCATCTCACTTGTCAGAAAGCCCAACACGCCATGGGACAATATTAAGACATCAGAAAATAACATTATGTGATAAAGTAGGCTCTCAATAACAAAATAATCAAAACAAGGCCAAGTAAAGTCATCAATGATTTATCTCAACTCAAGCACATTCTTCTACATAGCATAGCCATAATAATATTGTGTTATCCAAATAAATTCATATCAAGCTACTCACTTTGCAACAACAGTAAGCAGAAATCCAAAATGATATCTATTGCTTAAGTATGTTCCTCACCTTTTTCTCTATTTTGAATTTCTCCCCAGACTTCAGTTGATATGGGTTTCTCTTTTATTGTTTACTTTTCATAAACAGAAGCACAAAGGACTCATTTCATATCAGACAAGAATCCCTTTAATCCTCTATTTCACTTATTTAATGCTTCATACTACCTACAAGAGATTAAGGCCTTCGTCGATGAATAGTCCATTGCTTTATCAGTATACAAAGTCAACTGATTCTTGAAACAGCTACAAAATGAAAAATTATCTCATCTACAGTATTAACATTGCATCATTTAACCATTGAGGCAAACAAGAGTATAACTTTTAATGAACTTCTCTCCAAAATGCATGAAGGGCTTGCAATAATCCCCATAGTGATAACTATCTGTTGTTAACCTTAGAATGGATTGTGTAAAAAGGAAAAAAACAATAAATGTAGAAGATTTGCCATTTTAGTGAATATTCTTTTGGAAAAATTTAAGTGAAAATCATTAAGGCATTAGCACATGTTCTTAATCTACAAAGGCTGACATCACACAAACAAAATCTATTTGGTATGCAGGAAAATTTATGTCCAGAACATTTATTTTAAACATCAATGGACATACAGATCAGTATCAACAAAGGGATGTAGGTAAAATCATATATCATAAACAATATCATTGTTTATATAACATCATTAAATATACCATTGGAACTACAATATCTTCTTTCCCAGTGTTCCTCAGAAAAGTATAGGACAGCATTCCAATGGTCTGCGTGGGCCTGTATGCCAAGTTAGGGTAGGTCAGTCTCATTGGAGGCAGCAATGGAAAGGTTAAACAAAAACAAAGATATAATGAAGCACCATGTACCACAATTATCATACCAAAATAATGACACCAGACACGGATTTACATTCAGTCTGGTACCAGTTTCGATAATCTATAGGACCAGAATAGTACTAGCATACTGGGGATATTACCAATGTCGAATACAGTATTAAAAAATTTAAAGATGAATGGTATTGTACCAGTATCAAGTTATATATTCCCAAACTGGTACTTGGTCAAAGCCAGTCCAAGAGGTATCTAAAATGCTGACACTAAATAGGTGTTTCTCACATTTACAAATACATAAATAATTAGATTGCCATATTTACCAAATCTTTTGATTATTCACAAAAATATTTATAAAATATTCTACCCCATATTTATAAACAACATGCATACATAATAAACAGTCATACAACAGGAAAGAAATTAATTCCTACATAACTAACACGACAATTAAGCTTCACATCAATGAATAAGCAAAATTAACACTTGATTCTATTGATCTCCATAAGTCATGTAAACACTTTAAATGCCGACTACAACCTATCATCATTAAGTAAATGTCACTGAAATAGATATATCATGCGTTACATTGACAACAAGGCACCATCTCCATCCTTCTACAATCGAGAACTATGACACTGAGTTCCACATTCCATTGCATCTTTTTTTATTGTTTCCAACATGTCTTCTCCAAATTTTCACTACCTCTTTCAACACCTCGATTACAAATTGAATTAGCTTACATGTTCAAGGCCACCTTAAAGGACTGACCTCATTTCACCATACATTTGGCACAATCCATCTCAATATTTCTTCCACAAACATATATTTCTTGTCATACTTTATGTAAAACTAAACATCCATCTCAACATCCTCATCTCCAGTTCTATAATTTTAAAATATGTTGTTTGAACCGCCAACACACCAGCCAACACAGATAACCTCGTAATTGTCCTAGATAACGGTCAAATGCTCCACTCCAATTGAACAATGTCAGTTTAGTTCTATGAAAACCATATTCTTCAACCTCCCCAACTCTATAAACATTATATCAACTCAACTTGAGAAAAAGATGAACATATTCCCTTTCATTGTTTCATGAACATCTTCAGCCTAAAATGTATGAAATCACCTTTGCTCACTATCAGACTTCTTTCTATTGTCATTTATTTCTTAAATTTCTTCTATTTCTGCAATTTTGTTCATAAATTTTTTGTTTCTTCTGTAGCCCAAGTTACAGTAAAAGCTTTTTTGCCAAAGGGTAAGAAGCTACAATGAATTTTATGTGCTCAATTCTACCTATTGTCCTGATGGAAGAGAATATTATCAGTTGATTGTTCAACTCTACAACGGCACTGGGCAAAACTTTCTCTTCCTAAAATATTTATTTGCACCAGCCAAATCATCCATAATATATCTAGAACTTTTTGAATTCATCTTCAATCCCAGAATATAATTCCTGTGAACCACTTAAATATGTTTGTGTCCACTGGGGCAATTTAAATTACCCAACAATAAGGTAATTTAAGTTTCCGTACAAAAAGAAACCCATCATATTGTCACGGACAAACTTCTAAACAGGGTGTTTGATGTAATGCTTATGTATGTCCGTGTCTTTTGGTATGTTCATGCATTGTACAGCATGTAGGGGGACGGCCGAAGGCTTGATAGTCTCATTTTAGTTGGGTCGGTGGCCGTTTTAGGCTTGTAAATAAAGGTTGTGTCATGTGGACACGTGTGAGAGATTTTCGGTCTGTAATGGACCATTTTACCCTTTGTTGTGCAACTGTTCAGAGCTTGTAAAGTCTGTTTGTAATTTGCATTGTCTATAAAGTGTTTTTCGGAGATGTTTGCTTGTGGATCCCGAGTGAGGCCTTTTCTCTGTCATGTTCTCTCTTTTGTGGGACCCAAGGGACCATGGGAGGCTTTGGGGAGGCTGACCTTTGCGGACGAACACGCAAGGGTGCCACATGACTTAGGCAAAACCAGCTAAGTCCGTGACAATATGGAATCTTAGAACCATCTTGTTCACATTCTCAACTTAGGGTATTGAGATTTCAAGTGTCAAGGCACAAATAACATTAGTATTCCTTCCGTAAGTACATCATAACACAAATTTCCTAGCCAGGACAATATAATTTACAGTTTGCAGGAGTATCATAATCAGAACTGAGAAAGCAACCAAGAAACCTGGTAAAAGCACATAAATTGTCCCATATGTAGGTACAACAAAAGTGCATATGAATCTGTTCTACACATATATCCAAACAGTACACGAGTTCGTCAATGTTACTACATATGCTTATTGTGGGTGCAGATATAAGAAAATATGCTAACCTTCTTCCGTCTTTCCCATGACTACGAGAAAACACGATAACATCTGCGCCAAGTCGCATGGTGCTGGTTTTAAAGCCATTCCCATCTATGGAGACCAAATAAACAATGTAAATAAAGAAAAGATCCTCATTTACCAGGGAGATAAAAGAATGTTTTTTTTATCAAAGGTAAATGTGTCCTTTTCCTACTAATGGTGGATACTCACACTGTCCAATAGTGTTTGCTATTTTGGACTTGGCAGAATACCCCAATGACATGCATTGCCGCATTTTATCAGGGTCCATCCCACCACCATTATCTGCAAAATAACATAAATTCGGCGATTTCATCAATTAATGTGTGATTAACAGAACAACAACATACTGCAGAGTTAGCATTACCATAGCAAGTTATAAAGAAAATGACAACCCATTAAAATTTAAAAGCTCAATTACTATCTCGAGCATATACCTGAAACCTCATGCTTAAACTTGGAAACTAAAAATTACAAACTAGCTAATATATTGGGAAGTGTTGCTTGCTAGAAACAAAGAATATCTTCTCTAGAACTACCATAAATTCCTAAGGTTAATAGTGTGATATTCTCTACATAAAGTTTATTTTGGTTCCACTTTCCATAACCCTTGTTTTCCTATTAATGGCTGATGAAGCTCACCTGCCCATCTTCTCCATTTACACCACAAATCACTTCAAGCTAGCCTTTTATTTTATAACATAGTATGCTACTTATATTTCCTTTGCTTACAATATTCAATTTTAATTTTGTTCAAACCATAGATTATAATCACCAATAATGGAAGAAACCGTGCGACAGAGAGCATCAGCCATCTCAACACCTGAAACCATCAGTGGCACAGGGCTTAATAGGGTGATAGAGGATAAAAATGACCTCCCAACGTCAACACATGGACTTAGGCGCAAGTGGCAGCATTGGCCTCAATGCTGTACTGGGGGCTGCATCGTCTGCCACATCATCGACTTCCACATCAGTTATGCCACCTCAACAATTGAATTGCCACCCCAAAGGCGGTTACCTCATGTCAACCACCACTTCGACAACAATTATGCCACCTAAGCGATCAAACCACCACCCAAGAGGTGGTTAGGCCACATCATCCACAATTTTGATAGCATTTATGTCACCTCAGACCGAAGCCACCACCTCAAAGGCAATTAGGCCACGTCACAAGTTCACGCCAAGGTTCTCCCGATTCTCCCTCTTCTTCGAACGCCCTCTCCTTCTTCCTTCTTCGACGCTTCTCCCTCAACCTCGTCGCAGCCAAGTCGATACCACCCCAAACAGGTCGATAACGATCGAAATTTTGACCGTTACTGCACGAAACAGTATATCGAGCAGACCGCCCGCGTACCGATTCATGAGCCGACCGGTACATACAGCTCAATACAGGTGGTACGATTCGAAATCGCAAACCTTGCTTTACGTTGTCCTACATAAGGTCTATATAGACAAGCATCCTCAAATGCCTTATCTTAAACATATGCTAATAACAGCAAAAGAGGTCAAGATAACATTCAAAGATGATTTTAAGGTCGTGCAATACTTACAAATCGTCGATCGTAGAACTAAAGTTCATATGAACCAAGACATCTATAATGTAAGTAAATTCATATTAATTAAAATCTCATTCATAATTTTTTAATATTTAAAAAAAATTTACAAACAAAATTATTTGTCTTGCAATGTATTATCTAAATCCGACCACTCAATTTCGATATAATCCTAGAACACGATTAGATTTATTGTCGACACTAAAAAATGTTATATATCAACTTTTATCAAACACTACCAATGCTATTATGGAGGACCAATTATTTTAAGAAACGATTGGTTCATTCTGCAACGTTATAATTGTATCGTCTCGTTACTGTATGAATCATAGTGAAGAAAAGTTACACATATATAGATAATAATTTATATTTGGCATTAATTATTTGTTATGCTAATAAAATCCTATTTATATCTTTTTACAGACGAGTGGTGGCTACAATTTGGACAGGATGCACCAAATTTAAGAAACGTTGTCGTCCATGTAGTTTCGCAGACGATAACTTCTAATGGTTACGAACGCAATTAGTCAACGTTCTAAAGATCCGCAACAAACTATCATATAGACGATTGGAGAAACTAATATATGTTCACTATTACATGCGACTAAGGATGCAGTGTGCCGAGCTGGACAAGAAGCCAGATGAAACATAGACTAATCCCATCGACATCCAAATCTACAACGAAGATTCCAAGCTGATGTTAAAGTGGGTCGAAGTAGCGAAGAACCAAGAGGATCCTCTACTTGATGAGGTGGGAGATCCTCCACGTCCTTCACGATTTATCACCTAGGTAATAGAAGAGGAAGCACATCCCTAATAGGAGAAAGATCACCCTCGATTAGAATATGGCAGGATCACCCTCGATTAGTACATGGCAGAAGGAGTCGGACAACATCGGGTCGAACTGCTCGAGGAACTAAAAACAACCAATTGTTACAATCGTTTGCCCAATGTGCAAAGGCAAAGGGGAAGACAGTAACATCAGCCAAACCATTGAAAAGAATCGAATCGGGCGACGAGACACCTTCTCAATTACATTTAACAACCCACTCAATCCAGAGTCATTACAACAACATGAACAGTAGTGCCTCGACCGATGATGGCGACGATATCGAGGAGTTATAAACCTTGTCTACACAATTTAAGGGTGATGCATAGACCGAGGAATAGTATTTTACACATGACACCCAAGATTCAAATCATAGAACTCGACGAGATATTGTTCAAGTTTATAAGTGAAAGGAGAAGACGGTAGTAGTTGGTCATACTTACACGATGTGAACACAGAGCAAAGCTCATCATATTCACAATTGTCATATTATGAAGAATCTTATGATCAATAAAAATACGATAGTAGTTGGTCATACTTTTTCGGGCAACAATATAGTGATCAATCTTAATACAGAGCAGTAGATCAATGACAAAAGTAGAAGTTCTGATATTCTCCATGCTCTGCACCAATACATACCACAATCATTATTACCTCAGGAGCCGCCTCAAACACGTGATGCACGATGATCAGACTACGACCATCACCACATTAATGCACCAGTGACATTCGATATATCAATATACTATGTCATGAGATCACTTTCAAGATTAGGTTCAACAAATATATCGAATTAATATACGTATACATAAAATCAAGTACTCCGATCCACCACCCATTTAGTCCCATCGTTCTTTCTAATTGTAGAACCAAATACATCCATCGATTGATTACGTGATTCAATTTAATCTTAAATTTTAAGTTCTTTAAAAAATAATCTAACAACTCAAATCATTTCTTCATAAATAATTCAATATTAACGAAAGAATGATCTAGAATATACCACAAAGCTACTCAAAGCCCAAAAAAGATATAACTATTTCTCTTAATTTAGATCATTTTTACTAAAATATACTAAATTTATATTTAATTCTAACTTAAAAACCCCAATATAACTCTTTTTAGATATTTTTGGAGCTATTTTTGATAATTTTACTGTACCGTCGATGCACCTCGGTATGTACCATATCGATAGCTCACCGATATGAACTGGTAAGGCAAACCTTGATCCACATTGCTATAGAGATGCCAAGGATGTAAAAGAACTCGAAAACTTGATATGTAGCATTACTTTAGGGCAACAGTTTTGAATAAACTAAGGTGTACATCACATCCATGTACTTGAAATCTATGGTGAAACACCTGATGGGATTTGATCCAACAAGGCACTATAGAGTGAATACTTGGGAGGATCTAAAGCATGAGCTACGAACTCAATTCATACCTAAGAACACTAAGTTCACCATAATTGTTAAAGTCTTTGCCACTACACAGTGGCATGGAACATTGCATTGAGCTGAGCCGGAGTGAAGCCTCCACAAGACCTTACGACATATCGTCACTTTAGTTGGTTGAGTTCATAATGCAACTAGATAGACCGCTCAACAAAGATATTACCCATAGTTTTAACGCATCTTTTATAGCTCCAATTCTTTTCGAGAAGAAACAAGATAAGAATTATAGACTACCATGCTAAAAATTGATAAAGAACAAATACTCAATCCCACTTATTGTGAACTTGTTTGATCAACTATGCAAGGTAATGTATTTCTTAAAATTCAACCCTTCGAGATACCGATAGGTGTTAATTGTTGAAGGTGATAACGTAAAAACCAAGTATTGAAATATCGTACCGTATCGAAGTTTTGAGATTCACTCGGTATGGTACAGTACTATATACTAAGCGATATACTGCTCGATATATATATAACACCACCTAATAGCGGGCGATCTGTGTATCGATCTGTTGGCCGACCGATATGTACCACCCGATACGGACGATATTATTCGAAATTGAAGACCTTGGTAAAAACTACCTGTGTAACCAAGTTTGGTGTATTTGATTCCTCGTGATGCCTTTTTGGCTTAACGAACACCTCGACCACATTCTATATTTAGATGCATCAATTGTTTAAACAGTATCCAAATAAATCTATGATTGTCTATACGGATGAAATCATCATCCATAACTAAACTCTAGAGGAACATATCCAACACTTACAAATACTTTTCAAGATTTCTAGGGAGAACATTTTGTTAGTAAAGAGAGAAAAGTGATACTTTGCTAAGGCAAGCTTTAAGATAGCTAGTTAATGATTTAACAAAAAATAAATAATATCAAATACATGAATTAACATATTAGACCTAAGATTAGTGCTTTTTCTATCTATTACTTGTTAGAGATTACAAAATGATAAGGAAGTTAAGCAAACAAATGTCACTTTTTCTTTATCAAGAGAAAACAAAATACATACCTTCAACCAACAACATTTTGCTTCCATTTTTCTTGTTTATTAGCATATCAATATTCACGAATGTAGATCCATTGCAAACCTTAAAAAGTAGAATCACAATTTAATCAACATAAAAAAAATTATCAAGATGTATCTCACAGAGGAAATAACAATGGTTACCTCATCCAAAGAATTGTCCAAGAGCTCAGCCAAAGCTGTTCATCAAGTGACCAAAGAGACCATCAATATACAAATTATCAGAACTCCAACTATCTATGTGAAAGTATTTTCATCAGTAAGGCAAACAAATAAAGATGTGAAAATGGCTTCACAAGTACCTCCAAGTGCCCACTTGTGACTTGTGGCATTTGAATGCAAAAATTTAGGGTGAACTCGCACATGATCCATCCCTGAAGATGAAACCAATAGAATATTTCAACATCCAAAGTGGCAAAATTATGCAAGAATAACAAGAAAAAACACTGAAGGCGCATGAGCAGATAAGCAATTTAAAAAAAACAAAAAAATAAAAAAAGCTCTCTATGTCAAAATTTCTTAAACTTACTCAAGGCATCATCTAAATGTTGAAAATGCAAAAGATACATAGTGTAAAACTGCAAACAGTATATCAACGTATATATGTCTTCAAGAAAGATGATGAGATTTATGATTGGTAAACATGAAAAATATAACTGCACAAGGTAGAAGCACTCAGAAGTATCCTAATTAGAATGAACATCCAAAAATCATGAGTATGCTTAAACAAAAAGACCATACCGGACAAATGCCAAATGTCGATAAACAAAAGTCTAGATAACTTCCTATACGTGAAAGACATCCAGTCTATTGAGCCATGGGAACAACACCCTCTATATTGATTTCTATAAAATCAGTAAATGAACATTCTATGCAATTAGCTTTGAAGATAGACAATAATAAAAAGAGTTACAACCTTACATTTCTTCAAGAACATTATGGCAAGGGACGTTTGATGAGACTGAAAATGTTGAGCATAATAATATTGTGTTGATTGGAACAACAAATCCAGCCATAGTTTGTACTAATTTGATGATTAATGTTGCTAAAATTATAAAAGAATCGACGTTAAAGAACTGCATTATGAAATTCTTTGAGTGATCGAACCATTAATTTAAGTTCCATTGTATTTAAGATTTATTGAGCGAAAATTCTTGTTCCAATCGAGAAGCAGACATTTGCCAGACATCATTGACCCCAATCTTAATATCAATTTTATCCCTCCGCTTTATTTGATCCAGCGGCATACCAAATCTTTCAACAATATATCAACAAATGACAACCATGATATTTTCTTTGTCGATTCTTAGCCTCTTCAAGTTGCAATGTGAGTTGTGCATCTCTAGCAACCAAAACTTGGTGACGACCATCCGAGAAACACTAGCGCATCATAACTTCATTAGGAGGAAAAGAAAGAGATTTTGCTGTTGCTGATGCTGTACCATGCATGATTAAGAACGCAGAAAGGGAAAACAAACAAGCCAAAAAGTGAGCCATGTCGAATTAGGGTTAGACAAACAGAGCAAGAATATCAAACAAACCAACCTGGGAGCGGCGTCGGATTAGGGTTCAAACTCTCGTCGAAGTCCCCCGCCTTCCAGAACTGCTTGCACCGGAGCAATGCCACCGGCGACCGCGAACGCGGTGGCTGCGGCAGCAGCAGCGCCAGCGGCTCCTCGGGCGAGAGGGGGTCGAGGAAGCCGGCGGGCAGAATTCCCACAGTCCGAGACTTCTTGAGAGGGCCCCCCATCCCATCGAGTTTCCTCCACCGCTTGGCCGTCCCGTCACCCTCCGCCTCCCAATCGCTGTCACTGCTACTCAGATCGATCACGGAATCGTCCAGCGGCTCCGTAGCCACGACGATCTCCTTCTTGACGATCGAATCCATCGGCACCACGGGCGAAGGGGTAAAGGGCAAGATTAGGGTTCGAGGGAGCACAAGATAAACACCACCACTAATAAAAGACTACAACGGCCAAAAGAGGAGGGCATCGCGAACTGGCTCCGTTTTCTACGAGGCTCCATTTATAGAAGATCGAGCCAGGGAGCGCGATGGCGGTGGAAGAAACCAAAAGGGAAGTGGGCGGAAACACCATGCATTGCTTTGAGTTGACGGCGTATTCTCTTGGACTAAATACTTTTTTATGTATTCGCATTGTATTCCAATATTCTTCAGTCGAATTTAAGATGAATTTAATATAAAACAAATATTAAAATTGGATTCCTATTGGTATTCAGATATAAGAGATGCGAATAATTTGGGTGCCATTAACTTTACTTGAATCTAAAAATAAAAACTAATTATTGAAATAGATAAAAGTATGTGATTTTTGTTATTTGAAACTAGTATAAATTTTATTAAAATATACTAAAACTTGAGTAGAAAAAAACAACAATAACGTGTCGTTGTTATTTATCGGATGACAAATACACTTTTGGATGTCCATAATTAGAAATATGTTTACTTATAGAACATATATATATATATATGTATATAACATGTATATAGACATATGATATATTATATTATATTATATTATTTATATATATATATATATAAACAAAGAATAATAAACAATAAATAAGAACAGAACATGATTTTTCTTCGTAAACAAGCTTATTTGATTAACAAATTATTTAATTTTGAAATGATTTCTCGATGAGGAAAAATCTTATAATTACCAACTTCTGAGTATTATGGGGACAAAAACACTTTGAATATTCATAATTGGGAATGAAAATTCTGAGATAAAAAGACATTCTTGACGAGATTTAAGATAAATTTTATGAAAAATAAATATATGAATAATTGTAACGATACAATGAACATCTTTTAGCCATAAAAAATTGACACATGGATCTCGATTAGTTGGGTCCATGTTGGATGCTTCCACTTTCTTATCATTTATTCATATTAAATAGTAATTTAATCATTAAAGAAATTTTGTATAATATAACTTAAAACGAGATATATTATTGACTGATCATTATTGGATATGTCATCATCACGTGATGTCACCCCTCTACATACCCACACGTATCAAGATCCAATTAAGAAAGGTAATTAAGAACTTTCTTATATGGTCATTTATGATAAAAAGATAATCAAAAGCTTTCATTCTTATCTTTATATGATTTGCAAATGCATGCTTCATTTTTATCTTTACTACTATATTTAACATAAAAAATAAGTTGATTTCTTTTGATTATTCACATTCATATATCTCATATTACTAACTTAAGAGTCGGAGGGATCGAGTTAGAAAATATTTTTCAATCTTGATCATCATATTGATGATGGTGGTACATAAAAAGCTCGATATTTTTATGTTGAAGATATCTTAGATAACTTGGGTCTACATCATGTCGAATTAATCAAAATGTCAATGATATTTTTTCTTAACATAACTCATTATAATTTTTAAAATATTTTTTTATAAAATATAACTCATTATAATTCTTAAATTAAACTCATCATTGAGTCAAATATATATTAACACATAAGATGAAAGAACTTGGTTTATTTAAGTTTAGAACTTGATAATTGGTTTGAAAAGCAAACCAAGTTGGATTAAACTTGATAAGTTGGATTGATGACTAGAATTAGCATTAATAGAAAATAAGATATTATAACAAGTTGAGTATGATTATTTTGTTTTGAATATAAAATCAAACCTAAATAACGAAACAAAATTCCCAATATTAACTAAATATAATATTATATTACATTAAGTAATAGATCAACCATAAGGTCTCGAATATTTTGTTTCAATACCTTCATATAACATCATAACTTCCCCATGCCTTTTATAACATCAAAACTTCCCTTGGAAAGAAAACCATAAGGAGAACATATCCTAAACTTGTTGGAATTTAGAGGAAATTATTCACTCGAGTTCCTAAATGCCATGTTTGTTTAATACGTTTTATGATAAACTCTTATTTTACATCATTAAAAAGAGAAAAAAAAATATCCTTTCATTCATGCTGAGATGCACGTAAAAGAAAATTCAGTATGAATTCTTTAGTTCATGGATATCATCAACATCCTTTCACTTCGGATCCAATAATCCCTACGTCAATCAAAAAGCGACGCGTGCACATTTGAATTCCAATCGCCCACCAATTTATGTTGCATGGGAAATAGTCAAAATTTGAAATGCTGATGAGAAGGGATCGAATTGCATACGTGCAAGCAAAGCCTACCATAAACGTCGACTATCCCGGATCTAGTCCGCGTCGCATAAGAAACTCGGCTCCATTTCAAGGCCGCACGAGAAACACGAAGGATCTTGAGATTCCGGCCAGTCGCAAGACGATACTTTGAACCGCTGATGAAACCAATTTTAACCTCTAGTATGTCCATCGTACCTTGCACTTGATCCGGGGGACAAAGAATTAATATATCTCAAGGGAAGGTTTCATCTGTGCTTAATATTTATTTATATCTTCCGTAAACCCACTCCAAAATTGTTGTGCTAGATTGAAGCCATGACAGTTCACCTTCCAATTATAAAGTAGTCAATTGAAAATGTTTATCTATTTGGTTTAATGGTCATGTAGGCTATCTGATGCCTGAACCTAATTTAGCTAAATAAATTTCTCTAAATATACAAAAGTAAACCACTAGCCACTTAATGTAGATTTATTTGGACACTTCAAATTTTTAGTAATGATTGATTTAATGTAAAAAATATGATAAAATCAAATTTGATATATAATTTGGGGTTTAAGAAACATATTAGAAACCAACATATAGGTCATATTTGTATGTAAGAATCACTAGTATGCAGGTCCACTTCATCATCACCTAGTCTCATCTAAGCAATTGAACTGCTTTTATTGACTAATGTTTGGTAAACAGATCTCTTTTCGATTTCCAAATTAATAAATGAATAATGTTCCTTACATGCTGTCTGTCATATGACAATAATTGCGTTTAATGAAACGTAACCTACTCCATTACACGCAGAAATATTGATCCTTATTTGGTCAGAGAATTAAACTTGGGAGTAAGAAAATTAGAATCCTAAAACACTTCTCTGACCTGAATTAAGTCAAGACACTAAGAGGCGACTCATCATTGTTAGTTTATGTTTATTTTGTTCGTATCAAGGAGTTCCATTTTATTCTAAAGGCTTGGCAGGGAATCATTATTAACATTTTCTCTTTTTTATTTCTCGAGAGACATTCGATTAAGCTTTGCACGAAGACACCTCAAAAGCTAACAAATGAATTAATATGATGTGTCCTGCGTTTTAATATTTTACATGCCATTATGACAAGTATTTAATAAGGGCATGAAAACTTCATAGTCCACCACTACACATTGAAAAGGAACCATGTTTCGGACCCAAAGCCTTTGACATGCGTATATGAGGAGGGTGGATATGGTGTAGCTCTACGAGAGAGAGAGAGAGAGAGAGAGAGGAAAGCATACATCTAGTGCAGTGCAGTGCAGTTCTTTCTTTCTCCTCCTTGCAATGACCCTAAATACTCGCTTCTGAGTTCCCAAGAGATACATGATTTACATCTTCGCGGTGCAAATGGCTTGGCTTTTGAAGCATAACAAGTAGTTCTTTGATTGTCTCGAAAGAGATGAACAGGTAATTTGATGCTTGTTCTGATATAAGCTTTGTAATGGAAAGGCTGGGAAGTAGGAAGGGGAAGAAGAGCGTAATCGTCAAGGTATTCGAGCGATGTCGTTCCCTCGGGCACCGGGGAAGCTCAGCTGCGGCGGCCACGCCCAAGAGCAAGCCATGGCACCGCTCCAAGTCCACCGGGAGGCAACGGGCGCCTGAGGGCTGCTTCACGGTGTACGTCGGGCCTACCAAAGAGCGGTTCGTGGTGAGGATGGAGTGCGTCAACCATCCTCTTTTCAGAATGCTCCTCGATGAGGCCGAGATGGTGTACGGCTTCACCAGTCCTGGCCCGTTGCAGCTCCCATGCGACGTCGACGTGTTCAACACGATCTTGTGTGAGATGGACCAGGAGATGATGGCCCCGCCCACGTGCAACTTCGCCAAGTGCCACAGCACCGGGTATCGTCTTCTCAGCCCTCCAAGGCTCGTCGTCTCCGACCATCTCTAAGCACCCTCAGGCTCTTTTCTAAGGTTCATCATCTCCATGTATCATATACCGTGCTTTATCTTCTGGTGAAGGTAATCCTTTGTTCGTGACGTTAACAAAATGATTTAGTAGTAGTTTTTCTCTCTCTAAATAATTTTTTTTGGCCTTTAGGACAGATTATTTGATCTTTGAGATTGAAAAGTATGTATGGTGTTGTTGTAATTAGTATACAAAAGTCATCGCTCATAAGTATCCATGTGATATCGGTACCGATCGAAGATTTATTATCATTACAAACTTTATTACGTAATTATTAAAAACTTATAAAGTCTATCTTTATATTTTATTATACTTATATAAGATATTATTATTATTATTATTGATACGATATTGAGTTTGGGTTCCACACCTTAGGGTTGTATGAAGTTATAAGTAGATCTTTTGTCGACGGATATAAAGTCCCATAAGACTCGAGTAAAGCCAGTTACTTGCTTGGTCAATCTAATGGAATTCAAAGTTCTCCGGCTACTTGGTCTTCTTCAACCCGAATCGATTTATTTGCTGTCAATCATGCATGAGAGAGTCATGGATACGAGAAAGACTGAAACAAGTGCTGCAGATTCAACAAACATAATAACGATTTATAACCTATTGCATTATTTCATGTTCTTACAACAACAAATCCATCATACAGATATGTAATGTATAATCAAGTAATATCAATCTCAAACTGCGACTTCAAACTGAAGGAAAGGCTCATCTTCCCTATATTATATGTCCATCAGCTTTTGGAAACTTGCCATTGCTGAGCTTGGGAGCCCAAGAAGCACATTAATGCTCTTACTCTCCTTCCCATGGGATAGGAACAAGATCACCTCTTTCTCAGGTAGAGTCACAGGCCCAGATTGAACTGGCTCCCCCCACCCGAAGTCCGTGATGTGGAAGGACAGCCTCGACCAAGTCGTGATCAGAAGAGTAGCAGTCAGAGAAGGCCGAGCCCTTGTCGCCTCGAAGTAATCCATCGCCGACCGCATGTACTCGTCGGTGACCATCCTCACTGCGTCCTGGACCAGTCCAACGGCAAAGGACGGTGGGCGGCCCAGGAGCTCTCCTGCTGTGCACAGCGAATTGGTGAGGACGATGCCATTGCCGAAGTAGCCCTTCGGCAGCGGGGGGTCGAATCGGGACCTGCCGTCGACGGCGAAGAGGAGCTTCGTCTTCTGCCCGGGCTGCAGCTTCAACGCCTCCGTCCGGGCTCGCCAGACGAGCCCGGAGAGCGCTTCGAACGTGGTGCACCCGTCGAGCGTCCCGTCCGCCATGGCCTTTTTCTTGACGCGCTCCAGCTTCTCGGTGTCGAAGCAGAAGGATCGGTACAGCATTTCTTCTCGGTACAAGGTTGTGGCATCAGAGACGTCTTCGATCTCAGAGAATTCACGGTGGGGAAAGTTGATGACAGGAGGATCACGTGATCTCAGAACACTGCGGTCGATGAACGGCGGCACCGATATCGGTAGGCCTCGT
The DNA here is from genome assembly GCA_900464855.2 of Musa schizocarpa. NCBI lineage: Eukaryota > Viridiplantae > Streptophyta > Magnoliopsida > Zingiberales > Musaceae > Musa > Musa schizocarpa. The sequence continues at coordinate 9,246,657 of LS990925.1, read as the reverse complement.
GCCGTTTCCCCCCATGAGTTCACAAACTCCATTGCTCCAAGCCCGTCGAACATGCAGTGGTTCATGGCTAGCCCAAGGATGAATCCCCCGCAACTGAACTTAGTAACCTGCAGAGAGAGAGAGAGAGAGAGAGAGAGAGAGAGATGAGAGTGTAAGACATCAGTCTTAAGCCGGAGCGAAACAGAGCAAGTCTCAGACCTGAGCTACCAGTAGAGGCATCTCCAGTATGTTCTTAGCACCAGGGACGCTATAAACAAGCTTCCCAAGCGTGTCGGGATCAGGCTCTGTGATGTCCCCAACATCTTCCATCTTGCAGTCTGCTTCAGCCTCGACGAAGACCGCGCCTTCCCTGGTGCAACCCACGATGAGCTTCCCCTCGTTGCTGATCGTCAGTCGGCCGGCGAGCGGGTAGTAGCGAACGAGGACCTGCGCCAGCGCCTCCTTGATCACTTCTGCCGCCATCTCATTCCCCTTCTCCTCCGACTTGAAGCAGTATATGGTCTGAACTATGACTGCAATGTTCTGGTCGAGGTTGGTGAGGAAGTAGAACCCCTTCTCTGTCTCTTCTGCCGGAGGAACAAGCGTCGGTTCCCCTTGCCTCACAGTAAGCTCAAACTTCTCCCTGAGATCTGCAATCTGCACACCAAACACACAACCTGCATGTCAAAACCCTATCTAAATCTCGAAGAAAACCAGATAGAATCTCACCATTTTGATGTCTGAGGAAACCGATGGGAAGTCTGAGAAACCAGAAAGCAAATGGCCCCCCAGTTTATATAGGGAGCAGGGAAGATGATCCAGCCAATCTCTAACAGAATTGGTCAGCTAAAACGAATGAAAGGATATGTTGTTGAAGCAAGTTTTGAGTTCAAAACCTAATCCAAGGAAAGACCGTCTGTGTCGGCATCTTTTGAGCCAAATCTATCACACACTATGGGCTCATATGGTTGGGGTTGGCTACTAGCTTGCAACAAAACATAAGACATTTGCTGCATCTCTTTTTCTTGCTCATGAGTTGGTGAAGTTGGCCTCCTAATAACGTTATGATATCTTCACTCCTGTTATTATCGTGTCTCTATGGAGTTCATATGCCTGACGAGATCTTGAGACTCTGAGAATCCAGTCGAGTATGACAAGATCTACTCACGATCTAATTCGCCTAACTCGGTTGACCTGATCGAGTATGCTTGACCTAATTTTGTTAAGATTTGGTCGATTTAAATAATCGAATGCACTCAAGTAACATGTCCTCGATTCTGACAAGCATTTATTGCCAGCGAAGAGGGTTCTGCACCGGTACATGAGATGGCTTGAAGGTGGTATTCTGAATCAGGGCCTCGAACCACGTCACCCGGAGTTTGGGACAAGAACTATGGTGATTGGTAATCTCTGTTCCTTTTCCGATTTCTGCCTTTAACAGGCTTTGAACTTGATTAGTGGAAGATCAAGCTAGCTAAATTATGTATGACATACATTTTAGAAAGAATATATTTTTGTTGGTTGGATAAGGAATATAACACTATTTAATTGGATTTAAATACTGTTAATCTTATCAAATTGTTTTGTCTTTTTTATGGTTCAAAGAGCCCATTAAATTATGTGCAAGATGATGTGTGAATTTATATTAATTATTTTAAGTTTCTTGATGTTAAATTTTTGTATAGATTTTTTTAATTATTTGAATTAAATATACAATTTGAAAAAATAAAAATAAAAAAGTGGCGGCCCGGTTTGGTCCAGCCTTGTATGCACTCGGACCGGTGTGGGCGCTGGCCCAGTTCAGACTCGGCCCATAGAGAGTCGGGTCCAGCCGAGCGGATCCAATTATCCGGACCCAGTTCGTGTTCCGCTCGATCTGATCCGTTGGAACCTGGACCAGCGGCGGCTCATAGCACAGAGCGTGATGCGTCCTGGCGAGTCCGGCTCAGCGTGGTCTAATGGGTTGTCCAACTCAAGCCGAGCCCAATCATTCCGGTCCAGACTTCTCTTCTGCGGTTCAACCGGAATTGATCCCAGATGTTGGCGGCTCAGGGGTAACTAGAGTCCGGTTCAGTGACAATTGAGTCCAATTCAGTCCGTTTCAGTGACAATTGAGCTAAATTGGACCGGTTCAGAGACAATCGTGTCCAATTCAGTGATAATTGAGCCAAATTAATTCGACTTTAGTAAAAATAAAGCCCAATCGATTTTGTTCAGTTCACTAGAGTTGTGCTGCACACGATATAAGATATAGACACTTTATGAATTGGAATCGAGTAACATCCACTTAGTTGTACATAAATACTTCTCTCGATGAAACGATGTTTGATGATGGATAAGAGGATACTGTTGCCCACGAAGGCATACAGGCTAGTATGTTGAGGTCGTGTAAAGAGTCTGAGATCCATCTACTGTCAAGACAGGGGAAAGAAACATTCATCAACTAAAGAGTTCTCTCTGAGTTATATTAAGCACCTCTTTGGTTGCTTCATGCTTCAGATGATAAATATATCATGATAGATTCATGGAACTGTTACCGCTTCCGGCTCTGCGCCATAGACTCTCCTACCACAGATGGACTACTCGTCGAAGACTCTTGCTGCTTTAGATGGTTAAATGATACTACGACGTGACCATTGACTCATCAACTTCTGACTTCAACGTCGATGAACGCATTGCATCAAGCACCATGCCAGCTTTTATTTTAGTCAATGAAGGGTGGCTATGGTGTGAGGTGACGAAGCTTCTGACTTGAAGCTGTTGGAGGAGTCAATTATGGCGATCTTTGGGTTCTTTAGAAAGAGTACTTCAAAATCCCGTAATTCTCATTCACAGAAGAAAAAGAAAGAGATCTCGGCTTGAATTATGTTTGTTGTTTTATCCAGTGTAAGGCTCTTTCGAGCTTAGATTTGAACCTTCGACGTAAGAAAATAAATCTTTCAGCATCTATTTTTGACGTGTTTGGAGATGCTTGTAATTTTGGAACCAAAAAGCTAGAACGCACTGAGAGAGGAACAAAGTCTACCCTTCTGCAGAAGCCAAGGGCAGAAATAATGGAAGAAAAAGTTCCATTTTATCATGCTTCAAAAAGGTTATTGGAAAATGTTATTTTACTATATTAAATTCTGATATAAAGACAATATCTAAACCACCAAGTTCAAATTCTAGCAATTTTTATCGATAGAACAGAGCCATAATCATGTTCATTTACAGTGAAAATTTGGACTTAGAATCATCAGGAAGTAAAAGCATGTAATTTATGTGCATCTGTCTACAGCTCAAATAATGTGTATTTACAGCTGAGCGATTCTACAATTTAGGACTACCACGGCATCTTTTTATCAGTTTCAATATAATTCTAATCCTGATCCATCTTGTGCACAAGAGGGGAACTGAAACTAGTGGGGCTGCTGCATCATTATTCTCAATGTATCAGGCTAACCTTTTGGTATTATCACCTTTGGATGCTTATCTTCTTCCATGAGTAGGAATCAGAGTTCATGAGTAGAGGATCAGCTCGATCGAAGGTTTTGAAATGAGGCCCTGAAGAGGTTACCGAAGATGAGACTGACGGTGCTGCCCACCTCCGGCGGCTTCAATGGGAGTAGAGGGTTCTGCTTCACCCTTAGGACTGTCTGCCCGATCTGTCTGCGTATCGAATCGATTGTCTTGGCATCTATAGGGTTGCCTGACATCTCAGAAAGATAGAAGGTGTCTACTACTTTGCCTTCCTCGGTTGAAATCTCTGCTCTCCTGATGGTTAAGCCGTTTTCTCGGAATATTCTAGTGATTTCTGAGAGAAAACCGAATCTATCCTCTGTCCTCAGTTCCAATTCCAGACCCTGTGCATGACCAAAGACAATGTAAGTAACCAAATGCAATAGAATGAACAACCATCACAGTATTTGAGACTAAATATTACCTCTGAGGCTCTTCTCTCTATAGCTGCCTCAAGGCACTGGATCAGACGCTGTCGCTCGCCTTCTGAGCTTATGGGAAGGCCATCGACATGTCTTATATAGTATTCCTGAAGATTAACAATAGTGAAAGATCAAGAGTGGCATACAATGTAGATTTCATAAAAACCAGTAGTGATGGGAATTTAGATTGACATTTACTTGATAAGCTCCTTCCTTCCCTGAGCTGACGGTTCCATGAAACACAACATACTGCATGTCTGTGAGTGTACAGATAGTATCAAAAAGAAGCTTAGGCCGGTCCTTAGACCTCAAAATGACCACAGTATAATCCTTCTCCAAACAATCCGTCACAGTCACTTGGGGCCCAGATTTATCATTTACCTCTGCTTTCATGCCAACCCTCTCGTAGTCCCTATCATCAAACATCAATTGATGCAACCTCCTATCAACGTGGGTAAGCCCCATCGATACGGTCATCTTACCCGTCCTCGAATCATTATCACCTTTAAGTACATTGCATAGGAGCTTCTTGATTGCGGAGAGCCTTTCGGGGTCCTCTATTGCACCCCCGGTGGACTCGTCTGTAACATGAAGCACAGCTGCAACTCTGGTGTTGTGTGTCCATAGCTCTGCTTTGTCCACATGACACAACTGGGTTGCAAGCACAGCACATATTTCAGACAGTAAGCCAGGCCGGTCGGAACCTGTTACTTCGATCAATGTTTGCTCTTTTGAAGGTGTTATACCTACTGAACTCCGTAGTTTGGGAAAGAAGCAAGCATCTGATTCCAAAGACTGCACAAATGTAAACAAACCATCATAAAATAAATACATTTGATGCCATGAATGTAATCTGTACTTGTGACAACATCCTATCTGAAACTCAAAAGCTTAGATGATTCAAATTGATACAGATAAACGTTCAGAAGAATAAAAGGAAGCCCTCCATTCAGAGAGAACTCAGTTCCACTAAAAATAATGGAAATGACATGTTAACAACTAGAATAAGGACTAATGACAAGTACCTTTGTTATATAGGAGATAATCTCTTTGTTCCACACTTTATTTCCATCTCGGTCGGTCACGTTAAACACTGAAAACACCAGGTACGAAAAATTCAGCACAGAAATATGAACAAGAACTAAATATGATTCCTTTCAAGTTACTTTGATCTGATTGAAATTTGGAGTGCATACCATCCATGAACCAACTCCCATCAGAAGAGATGTAGGCCTTGCTGATGACAAGGTCCAGGTCAGTAAGGACTTGAACTACTTCGAGTAGAATCCCATGCTTGTTAACACTATCCACCTAAAACAATGAACAAACACAGTATTTAAGAGATACTACTTCACAAACAATAATATCTATCACCACAGATAGTGATTAAGCTTCAATCTCTCAAGAATGGTCAGACTTACTCTAATAACTGTGGCATCGTGATGAGAGTCATTATCTATCACAACCCTGCAGTCCAGAACCAAAGATATCACAGATGAGCTTTCGAAGGAAAAGTAATTCCTTAGGTGGTTAAAAGTTTCAAAGAAAGGTAAGCAAGGCAAAAGAATAGACACAAACAACAATAAGGTACATGTAGTTTTGAAGGTTCCATGCTTAAAATGATGGAGGCAAAAGCCTCAGAAGAGGGATTCCTTCCAATCACAACATGTTTCGAAGAACAGAATACCCAAGAAACAGTAAGAACTCGAGCAAAGGTAAAAGTGGATTACTCAAACAATTTACACCAAGTAATTCAATCTATTGCAACATATCTAGACGACAAGCAGATTCTTGAAAGAAGCCAATAGATTCAAACAACGCATGCTAAAATGAAGTGAGAACTAAATCAGAAAATTGAAGTAGAGAGAAAAAGAGAGCTGTAGTTGCAAAGGCTAGCTGACAACAAAACCCAAGGAAACCAATCCATTCAAACATTGAGCACACCTAAGAAAGGATGGAAACAAATAAAACATTCGTGTTCGGACATAGAAGGAAGAAGAGAACAAAAACACAGGGGAGAGGTATAAAGTTTCTGGTCCTAATTGAAGACAAACTCCAAACCACTCCACTCCATAGCCCCGGAATCAAAACTCAAAGCAACCCACTGAATCAGAAGAGAAATGATCACATCTGTTCATCCCTTCTCAAAGCAAACTCCAATTCGATCCTTGAAATAACCCACGTACCCCCAAGACAAGCCCCCAAATCAAACAACTATGGCAAGTAAAACCAAAGCAAAAGGAAAGAAAAAAAAAAGAGAGAAACAAAGGGGGTAATCAAACTCATATCACCTTGGGGGGTTCATCCTCCTAATGAGCTTCGCAAACTCATCATCATCCACATCCTCCTCTGGATAACTCCCCATCTTCCCCAAAGCCAGGCTTCTCCTTGGAACCAAAAGAAGCAAACAGGTCCAAATTGAAGAGAAAAGAGAGCTTCTCTTCTCCTTACATATATGTGGACAAGAGAATCTGAGAACTTAACTGGGAGAGTAAATAAGAGAAGCTATATTTATCTGGAGTCAGGTAGATTCCACTGAAAGTGTTCGACGCTTTATACATCTTTCCCTATCTATTATAATATTTATATTTACTCCATATCAAATTACGTAGAAACCCCCAAAATATGCTTATAATCAAAAAGTTGTCTGAGCTTAATAGGAGGAAATTTCGGTCATTTCACAAGGGAGGACAATCTTCTGACGTGGCTATTTGCCACTGGTTGAGTGGCTGATGGCTGCACGACTGCTGGGCGGTGATATTTGTCCCATTCCACTGGTCAATAGTTCGAGTTTTAGGGGAAATCAAAAGGTCGGGTGAGGATACCGATCAGCGTTCGCAAGTGGCGGCGCGCGGGTAAAACATGGGGTAGCGTTCCCGCGACCGGTGACCCGACCAGTTCACGCGCCTCAATCGGCCCGGCCCAATGAGGCTAATCAGTGATTTTGATGTATTATATATATATATATATATATATATATATATATATATATATTATTTATATTTATATTTATATGAGGTGAATTCTTGTAAAAAATATCTTTTATTTTCAGAAAATTTTAACAATTTTTTTCTCAATACTTGAAATAGTTCTGATTTTACAATCAATCAATTATTTTTTTTCTCTTTGAATCAGTGATGAATCGATCCAGCTATAATATTTTTATACTATATTATAGTATTTTTAGTAATATAAAAAATATTATAATATAGTTAAAAAACTATAACATAATTTTTTTATAACATAATATTTTTTAACTGTATTAAAATATATTTTTAATATTATTAAAAATACTGTAACACAGTATAAAAATATTGTAACTGAATCGATTAATCCTATGGATCGGTTCATAGAAAAAAAGACAAAAAATATGAGTAATTAAAATATCTCATATATTAGACAAAATAATTAGAAAATTTTAAGTATAAAAATTACTCTCAGAAAAAAAAAACCTATGTTTTTTTTAAATCATTCATATATATATATATATATATATATATATATTCTTGGAAAAATTATCTGAAAAGAAACAAGATTCGTTTGTCTCGGTGGGAACTATTTGGCCATATAAAAAAGAAATATAATTTTGGAGCCTAAGGAGCCTAGTCTTGCAAAAATATTGTTCCAGGTTGAGGATTTTGGAGAGGCATCATGGAGATGGACCACTTGATTCGTATTCTATGGGAACAAGGAAATGGCTGCCTTCTCTCATGCAAGTTACCTTACCTTGGGACAATGATAAGGTTGGAATAGGGGAGACAATGACACAAATCTAAAAGCATATACCATAGTACACACACTATTAAAGTTTGGCCACAGGACCTCCACATACAACTTACTATATATCCAGCTGCGACATTTACATGAGTAACATAAGAACATACTTACCTTGTCATCCAATATGGGCCACGTAGATTTTCCCCATGGATAAGTCCTTCCGCGACATTTGATAGATAAGACTATAAATATATAATTATGTGTAGTCTTCGTTGAGCTAATCTCATGATTATATTGATCTTTGACAAAATATTAAAATCCAGAATCACTGTAACGCTCCGATTTAATCTTATGTCGGATTTAAAAGATAAATTAAAATGATTCAAATTGAACTTTGGCAATGGTTTGAGATCGATTCAAATTCAAGTACCTCATCGATCAGTCACATTTACGATTTGAGGTTTCCTAAGGGATGATGATGATGATGGACACCAGACCTTGAAGACTCTACGTCATTGCCATGCATTAGCGTCCTTCCCTCATCTGCATCATTCACACTTTCAACTTATTTGTGTGGCAATTAATGTTGCGATCGTCTCCCCTAACTTATGTGCATGCAACAGTTGTCCTCTGCACTGCGCTTTCCACATCCTGCCAGCACTTGTCCTGCTCATGAACTGATTGATGATTTGATGAATCAATAATTTATTTTCATCTTAATATGGTTAATCAATATGTTAATGAATCGATCGGATCGGATTGTGCTAATGAAGTGTGACTGACTTTGTACGGTGTCTTCGTTCTTCATGCATCATATTTGGTGCTCTCGTGAGTCTCTCCACCTTGAGACAATGAGAGTCCAACAGAAGCCCTGGCCCAATTCCGTCTTGCTTTAATCAAGTATGGAATCTTCAGCTGGCTGGAGTAATACTATAACCCAGCAAAAAAAAAAAAAAAAAAAAAAAAAAAAACCACACGATGGTCAAATTTGTCGCATTATGATTCCAACCTTGGATGGAAAGGAAAAAAATATTTAAAATAAAAATAATATGCAAAATCACATATAAAAATAAAATAAGATAGAGAAATAATGCAATCCAAAAAGAAAAAAACAAAAAACAAAATGTATGAAAGAAAATAAAAAAATAAGAAGAAAATGATAGACAAAGACAAAATTCCCGAGTTCTTTTCTTGGAGGGAGGAAATCACAAGTCTTGAATTTTCTCTATGGAGTGTATTCTCAGAGAGAGAGAGAGAGAGAGAGAGAGCCCAAGGTAACATGGTAAATACTGTGTTGTTTGATGAATGAAACGCCACATTGAGGTCCCCCAACTATTTCCTTCTTAGAAGTACCCATGGAGGGAATAGTTAACCTCGCACACCTGGATCCTGGATCTGATGCTGCACACTTGCAATCTTAAGTTGGGAAGATAAGTAGATCAAGCCATTGGCCAGGTGTCATTGCACAAGCGGAATAGAGCCTTTTGCTGTGAACGAACCTCCTCAAGTGTTCGTCTTGGAGAGAAAGGAGGCTTCATGTGAGGGGACAAAGGAGACACCATGTAATGAATGGGCTGCCATTTAATATGTAGTGCAGGTTTTGGTAGACTGGGTTAGCCAAACTTAAACTACATTTATTATAAAGTAGGAGTTCCACATTGTAAGTTGGATTGGAGCTTTAGAAGTTGGTGTTCTTTTCTTTTCCTCCGTAAAAGGGTGCTGCGTCGGGTTGTTGAGGGGGGGGGGGTGGGTTTATTTCCTTAGTGCTGGACATGATTAGTGCATGAGGATCACCAAGCACCTGTGCTTCTTTAACTTTCTAATCTATGGTCATGAATTTGATACTCCCAGGAGGAATTTCATGATTCATTTTTGTGCCCCTTGAGATGACTCAGAGGGAATTTTATGTTCTCAACCACATGTTCTTAGACTATTGTTCTTCAAGTCGTATCATCTGCAATTTGGAGGAAAGTGTAAGAAGGTAAGGGTCTTCTGATTGATGAGGACTTTTTACCGTTATAGATAGACGTGAGGAAGGGATCCTCAACTGCCTACAAGATTAAATATTTTATTAGACTTATGATAAGTACCATTGGGTATCATCTGTCACGGACCATGAAAGAAAAAAAGGTCGTGACTGGTCGCTAAATTTAATCTTATCTTTCACGGACCATGGTATTTTTAGGCAAATCTTATCTGCTTCTCAAGAGATTTCCTCAACTGCCTTGAGGAAATCTTATCTGTTTCCCCTATTAATGAAATCATACCCTCGGTAACATTGCCACTGGCTTTACCTTCTCCTAGATCTAGTGATATTGTTGTGCCGACGGTTGGCCCGGTCCATGACAGTGACTCGCCCTCGGCTATACCACCAACACAATCTACCACTTCCACCCCCTTCAGACATCCAATGACAACACGCTCCAAAAGTGGTATTTTCAAACCACGTCAAGTCCTTGACTTACATGCTATAACAAATTCCTCCACCGAGGCCGGTGAACCCCACTACAATCACTCAAGCTCAAAAAATCTTCTCACCGGGCGTAAAGCCATGTGTGACGAATATGATGCTCTCCTCCATAACTCTACATGGACCTTAGTACCCTTTCATCACATACAAAATATCATCGGGTGTAAATGGGTTTTTTTTATTAAAAAACCCGCCCAGACGGATCCGTTGCTAGATACAAAGCACGCCTAGTCGCCAAAGGGTTTCATTAACGACACGGTGTGTCGACTTCACGAGACATTTAGTCCCGTTGTTAAACCCACAACAATTCGTCTTATCCCGAGTTTGGCTATCTCAAAGGGTCACATACATACCAACAATTAGATGTTAATAATGCCTTTTTTTGGTCACTTACTAAAGATGTCTTTATGCAACAACCTCCTGGTTTCGTTCATCCTCAATATCCGAGACATGTCCTGCAAACTTCAAAAAAGCTATTTATGGACTTCGTCAAGCTCCATCTGCTTGGTATAACGAGCTTGGCTCGTTTTGACCTCAATTGGCTTTATCAATTCAAAGTCGATACCTCGTTATTCATTTGCCAAAGACAATGGAGGCATAATATATCTTTTAGTATATGTGGATGATATTATTGTCACAGGAAATGATCCTTTGAAGACTCAGGCATTTCTAAAGCACTTGGCCGATCGATTCTCCCTCAAAGATCTAGGAACTTTAAGCTACTTTTTGGGAGTGGAAGCAACATTTACGTCTTCAGGTCTCTTCCTATCACAAAGAAAGTATATTCAAGATTTATTATCAAAGGCAAACATGCAGGATGCGAAAGAGGTTACAACTCCTCTTTCTACCAATGAATCACTTAAATTATGTGATGGAAGTCCTGCTACAGATTCGACTCAGTATCGACAAGTCCTTGGCTCCTTACAGTACTTGGCTCTCACCCGTCCAGATATTTCATTTGCCGTCAATAAGTTATCGCAATTCATGCATCGACCATCTACTACGCATTGGTCTGCGGTCAAACGAATTTTGCGGTATCTTAAAGGGACTCTTAATTATGGTATTTTTCTTCGCAAAAAATACTTCACTCCATCTCCATGCCTTTGTCGATGCTTTGATTGGGCAGGTGGAACTTTGATGATAGAACATCTACGTCCGGATACATTGTCTTCCTTGGAGCCACTCCAATCGGTTGGAGTTCTAAAAAACAAAAGACGGTTGCGATCTACAACCGAAGCTTTAATACCGTGTTGTCGCCACCGCCGCCAACGAACTCAATTGGGTCACAAATTTACTCAAGGAACTCAACGTCAACTCCACGGTTATTCCTACAATATATTGTGATAATATTGGAGCTACTTATTTATGTGTCAATCCAGGTGTTCTATTCCGCATGAAACACATAGCCATCGACTTCCATTTTGTGCGAGATCAAGTTGTCGACATCAACTCCGAAGTTTCTCCGCATACATACAAATAGATCAACTAGCCGACTCACTCACAAAGCCTCTCTCCCTGGGAAACTATTTTCATCTCATCGGTCCAAGATCGGCATCCTTGATGGAAGCTCAATCTTTGCAAGCGGATAAGATTTCCTTAAAGGCGGTTGAGGAAATCTCGGCCAGATTGAGAAGCAGATAAGATTTCCTCAAGACAGTTGAGAAAAATCCTCTATGAATATGTATAACCTCCCTACTGAGTGTGTATAAATGGCTATCAAGAGCTCACTATCAAAATGTATTAGGCAATTATATCTTATACATTTCATAGTTTCTTCTACCATTTCTATCTTTCTATCTTCTTCGTTTAATATCTATCAGTAAGGGTCTTCTGATTGATGAGGACTTTTTAATGCATTCTAATTATTTGATCACGGATTTGGTACCCATGTCCTTGATTAACTATTCAGTATGATAAGAAATATAATTCTATGCTTTCTCATAGGTGAAAATTTAGACAAAGATGTTTGGAATCAAGCAACCGATGATATGATTAGAAAACAGTAATATATATATGTTTGAAATTTAATATCAAAGAGCTCAAACCCTAAAGAACAAAGAGCTCAAATCTATCAACTAAATGAAGAAAATGAAGACCTTTGCAATTACATCTGAGAAACAGTTGCCCAAACCCTCATTGACATAACAAGAAAGGACTGGCAAGAGCATAAAACCAGCACAAAGTTCATGCTTTTGAGTGTTTGTTGCACTTCAAAAACTGGAATTATTCATGTTTAGGAGATTATCTTTTTTAGTGCCGTCCATTAAATCAACTGAGGTTGTTTGTATACTCTGATCTAGACAATGCAAAGCGCTTCTTCTTGTGTGGCTGCCGTTTTCATCTCATGTACATGGTGATAAAAGGTAGAACACGTAGGATATACATATTAAAAGCTTTAGACAAACTGCACTTGATGCTCACTACAAGGAATGAGGAACATCACTGTTTAGAAACTGAGGCAATCGCATTAAGTGCCTTGGTAGGTCTTGAAAACCATTCCAATGAAAATAATGCTAGAAATTTAATATGAGGCAAGAGTAGGGAAAAAAGAGAAATAAAAAAGAGTGAAAGGAATTTTATACTGGTTTTCTCCACTGATGTGTTCATATGAATTGGCCAACATTAATGATGTGTGATCTTAATCTACCAGCTGAAGTCGGATTTTATTAGTCAACAGCTCACATTCTTTCTTAATCTAATCCTAGATCAATATAAGGGAGTATGGTGATTATGTTTATGGGCAGAAAAGAGCAGCAACGTGGTGATCTTCTAGATAATCTAGCAGTGTTCTATCTCAAGTTAGATCAAATCTACAGTAGACTCTTGTTGTGATTACTTGGGGAGGTTTTAGATATCGTGGATAGTGACGTGATCATTATATCCCAATTATTCTCTTGTGATTGTTACTGTTAGGATCGGAGCGGCACTAAGAGGGGGGGGGGGGGGGGGATCTTTCGTACGATAAAAATCGGAATCGGAAGTGCTTAACTTGAAAGCATATTTGCAAAGTTGTACAGCAAAGGTAATGATGAAATAAAGCAAGTAAGAAGGTTTGCAGTAATGTAAATAGCAGTAATGAAATGCAAACCAGAGATTACGCCGTTTTTGAAGTGGTTCGGTCAAGTGACCTACATCCACTTACGAGGCCCCTCTTCAATGAGGCTCTCACCTTCCACTAGCAAATCTCTTGAAGGGGAAGGGTGAATACCCCTCTTACAACTCTTTTACAAGCGGTTCACTCTCTTATATATTTTCAACAAGAAAGAAGGAGGTGAACACTAGCAAATTGAAAACAAGACTAGCTAAGACTTTTCTAAGGCCTTTCTCTTAAACAATTGCTGCTCAAAAAGTTGTAATCTCAGTTGAGATTTGAGGGGTATTTATAGGCCTCAAGAGGATTCAAATTTGGGCTCTAAATTTGAATTCTCTTGGAGTTCCCGATGCTGGCGGTGCCACCGCCTGTCAGTTTCTGACCCTGACAGTGCTGGGCGGTGCCACCACCTACAATGTTTTCAGCCCACTAGTTGGGCTTCAATCTTGGCCCAAACTAGTCCGAACTCGGGCCCAATTGGCCCCTACTTGGGTTATAGGATTAATACCTAATCCTAACCCTAATTAACATGCTAACTACGAATTTAAAGATATTTTATAAGCTATTACAAAGTCCATAAGTCAAGACTTCTTCCGGTGAGCTTCCGGCGAACTTTCGCCGGTCTTCCGATAAACTCTCGGAAACCATTCTGCGGACTCCTGGCAAGCTCTTAAACTTCACGATTTGATCTTGGCGAGTTCCAACGAGCTTCTTCGGCAAGCTCAGATCTCTCTCGGCGAGCTCCGCGAACTTCCCACGAACCTTTCGGTGAGCTTCCAAAAAACCCTTCGGCAAGCTCCCTACTCATTCTCGGCTAGTTCCGGCAGCATTCTCGACGAACCTTCGGACTTCCGTCGAACTCTCGAACTCCCAATGAATACTTCGCGCTTGACTCCGCACTTTGTTTCGCTTTATATCTTTCTCATTATCATAGTTATTCCTGCACACACAAACTAAAACTCTACTCCGATCTAGACAATTATTACAATGCGAATCGACATTCCGTTGCCCGGCACGTCATTGGTTGGAGCTTCGTCCGATTCTTCAACGCATCGTCCTCTCTTGCGGCTTGTTGCCCAATCGGTGGTTGACCTCCGCAACCCCGATATCCTTGGCGCAATTCCGCTCTCCTTGGCCCGATGCCCGACGTCCGAAGCCTTCTGCCGTCCAATATCCTGACGTGATCTCCTCCAGCGCAACGTCAATTCCTCCTGCGTTGACTGTCTAATCCTGATCGAGTAGACCTGCATCACTCAAAATGCAGTTTAAATTATAAACACATATCAAGTGGTTTCATCATCAAAATACGAGATTCAACAATCTCCCCCTTTTTGATGATGACAACCACTTGATGACGGAGTTAACCTTAACTCCCGGAGTTTAAACAAACTCCCCCTATCAATATGCCATATTGATAGAACCTTGAATTCAAGCAGAATTCAAGTCATTGCAATATTCATCATGAATACTTGCAACACATCATCATGAACATATGCATAAAACTTATGCATCACATGTCATGTCATCAACATACTTCTCCCCCTTTGTCATCAACAAAAAGGAGAAGTACCACAATCAAGTATTTGTTATATGGGTTCAACTCATTGCATGAAAAACATAACATCAAGTTTTATCATCATGCAATCTAATGATTAAAGATGTGTAAGTTTAGCATGTTTGGTCTTCTTGAGATAGCTATTGATTGCTTCTCTTTAGACTATAAGCTAGCAATTTTTACGATATGCAAGTTTTACTATATACAAGCTAGCAAAAAATTACGAAAGCAAATACAAGATAGCTTTCTTGTGTAAGCTCACGATTCTTGCTTCCTATTGCAATGTGTAAGTTGTAAGTTTTGCTTCTTTTGCAATGTGCAAGTTTTCAAATTTTACATCTTGAGCGAGCAATATTTCTCCCCCTTTGTCATTGTCAAAAAGAAGGAAAGACCCTTTACATCAATTATGACAAAGGTAAGTATCAATCTCATTTATGCATCATTATATTTTCAAATTAAAACATGCACTATTTCAAAAACCTTATATTATATTGAATAAATCAATCAACATTATGAGCATATTATACATGATACATCATTTTGGTAATAAATCATAGCATTTATCGATATTTTGATTATGATACCAAGCATTCATTATTTAGAGAATTTATGATGCATATTATATGCATATATCATCACAATAAAAAGTAATTACGTACATAATTTCAAATTATAAATGTTTCAAATTATGATGGTATTAACTTGTCAAATTTCATCCGACCATTCATGATCATAACTTTTCATTTGTATGTATCAAAATAATATCAAGAGTATTTTATGCATAATTTTATATCACCACATAAGGAATATCAAGAAGAAAGTAGTTGGGTGATGCGATAAACATTTCATGAATACAAGGAATATAAAAATCATATCATGAAATATTAGAATATGTGAATACCAAAATGCATAATTTTTTGAAAAACCTACTCATAAATAATCAAAAGAAAATCTTGGGAGACCGATAAATGAAAAAAAAAATCTTGATTCATAATAAATCTTAATTTATAAATATCACGGAATCAAGATCACGATTTGGATAAAACTCATTCAAATTCAAATCGTCCAAATCATCAAAATCTTAATATTACTTTCAAGAGATTCAAAATGATATACATAGATTTATCATAAAGTAAATTAATTTTCAATCATCACATAAGGCATTTAAAGAATTTTTGAAACATAAGAGAATGATTAATTTAAGCATGTAATGTTTCAATCAAATTCAAGTCATGAATAACAATACTTTTATATTGTGAGTATCAATTCATGAATACTAAAAGACATTATTTGGGATTCCAATTTTGTAAGATCAAGATTATGATTTAGATAAAACTCATTTAAATCAAATCGTTAACTTGAAATTCATGATCAAGTCATCAAAATCAATTTCGAGATTCACAAAATTAGTAAAATAAATTCATTAATTTCAATAGGATAGAAAATTTATTTCCATTTCATACAATTAATTTCATGTGAGTGTATTCAAGTCTTTTGTGAAAACATGTATCATCATCGAAACATAAGTTTCGTCATGAAGCCGTTAAGACCAAACACATCATGATATGACATCTATCATCAAAAGACTATCAAGAAATTCATACATAGATGTACATGCACTATGTCATCTTAATATGTCATAAAAAATGATTAGTCTAAAAACATGTTAATCTAAAATGAGAGTTTCAAATCAACATTTACATCAAAAAAACTCATGTATGTCATAAAATCATCAAGATACACATGTATGGATTAATCCTAAGCATTATCACATATCATATAATTATCATCCCTAATGTTGCATATATCATTCAACATTTCAAAACATAACATACAAGAACCTTAGCAATATACTTTTCATTATCAATTTTTTAATTTTTCAAAAATGCTAAAAAGAGAAACATGATATAATTTTTGAAAAATAATTTTTTATTTTCTATTCCTACTATCTAAATTAAGCACTCATGAAAAACTTCAAGTAATTTCAAAATAATTCAAGAGAGTTGAGTTACTTACCTTGTAGTCGAAGCCCGTCAAAGCCCAATTCGCCGTTTCACCTTTGGAAGTTCTTGATTCATCCTTGGGTGCCTTCCTTTTCTTTGGCCTCTTCCTCCATTCAAGTTCATTGTTCATTTTAGATTTTTGTTTAATGAACTTATTAAGAGTTAGTGTTCGAAGTTCAAGTTCATCATTGTCCTCGTCACTTGAGTCATCGCTCAAGTGGTATTCATTTGTCCGGAGTTCCAAATCCTTCCTATTCTTTGGAAGGTGGTTCAAGTGTTCATTGTGTTCATCATGTGCATTGTGCACCATTTCATATGTCATCAATGAGCCGATAAGTTCTTCAAGTGGAAAAATATTTAAATATTTTATTTCTTGTATTGCTGTAACTTTTGATTCCCAAACTTTAGAAAGTGATCGTAAAACTTTACTAATAAGTTCAAAATTCGAGAAACATTTGCCAAAAGTTTGTAAACCATTGACGACATCCATAAAACGGGTGTACATGTCAACAATGGTTTCGCTCGGCTTCATTTGAAAAATCTCGAAATCATGCATTAAAATGTTAACTTTCGAGTCTTTGACTCTACTAGTTCCCTTGTGTGTGATTTCAAGTGTTCGCCAAATATCAAAAGCCATTTCGCACGTAGAAATTCGATTGAACTCATTTTTGTCTAAAGCGCAAAATAAGGCATTCATAGCCTTTGCGTTTAAAGAAAAATACTTCTTCTCCAAATCCGACCATTCATTCATCGGTTTAGAGGGAAGTTGAAAACCGTTTTCAATAATATTCCATAAATCCAAATTCATAGAAATCAAGAAAACTCTCATTCGAGTTTTCCAATAAGTGTAGTCCAATCCGTTAAACAACGGTGGACGAAAAACCGATAAGCCCTCTTGAAAGCCATGAAGAGCCATTTCTCTCGGGTGTAAATCCGAAATGAGAAATACCGGGCTCTGATACCAATTGTTAGGATCGAAGCGGCATTAAGAGGGGGGGGTGAATTAGTGCAGCGGATTAAAACGTTGGTTTCAACAAATCTTTCGTACGATAAAAATCAGAATCAGAAGTGCTTAACTTGAAAGCGTATTTGCAAAGTTGTGCAGCAAAGGTAATGATGAAATAAAGCAAGTAAGAAGGTTTGCAGTAATGTAAACAACAGTAATGAAATGCAAACCAGAGATTATGCCGTTTTTGAAGTGGTTCGGTCAAGTGACCTACATCCACTTGTGAGGCCCCTCTTCGATGAGGCTCCCACCTTCCACTAGCAAATCTCTTGAAGGGGAAGGGTGAATACCCCTCTTACAACTCTTTTACAAGCAGTTCACTCTCTTACAGATTTTCAGCAAGAAAGAAGGAGGTGAACACTAGCAAATTGAAAACAAGACTAGCTAAGACTTTTCTAAGGTCTTTCTCTTAAACAATTGCTGCTCAAAAAGTTGTAATCTCAGCTGAGATTTGAGGGGTATTTATAGGCCTCAAGAGGATTCAAATTTGGGCTCCAAATTTGAATTCTCTTGGAGTTCTCGATGCTGGCGGTGCCACCGCCTGTCAGTTTCTGACCCAGATAGTGCTGGGCGGTGCCACCGCCTACAGTGTTTTCAACCCACTAGTTGGGCTTCAATCTTGGCCCAAACTAGTCCGAACTCGGGCCCAATTGGCCCCTACTGTTAGGATCGAGAGCACTAAGAGGGGTGAATTAGTGCAGCGGAAATCTTACAGCGATTTAAAAACAAAAGCCGCGTTCGTTCGATAAAAACGATTTCGATGTAAAAGCTGATTCACAGTTTGTATCTAAGTGTAGTTCACGCAGTTTGCGTCTAAACACAGTTTGCGTTTAAGCGCAGTTTGCGTCTGAGCGTAGTTTGCGTCTAAACGCAGTTTTACGTCCAAGTGCAGATTGCGTCTAAGCGCAGTTTGAGTCTTAACACAGTTTGCGTCTAAACACAGTTTGCGTTTAAGCGCAGTTTGCGTCTGAGCGCAGTTTGCGTCTAAACGCAGTTTTACGTCCAAGTGCAGATTTACGTCTAAGTGCAGTTTTACGTCTAAATGCAGATTTACGTCTAAGTGCAGTTTTACGTCTAAACGCAGTTTTGCATCTAAATGCAGTTTTACGTCTAAGCGCAGTTTTGCGTCTAAACGCAGTTTTACGTCTAAACGTAGTTTTGCGTCTAAACGCAGTTTACTTCTAAACGCAGTTTTTTACGTCAAAGCGTAATTTTACGTCTAAACGCAGTTTTGCGTTTGAAAGCAGTTTTGAACTTTGAAAACCGTTTTATGAATACGCAGAAAGCAATTTGCAGTTATAAATGGAATCAAAACGTGGTTTAAAAAATCTGTAGTGTAAAGATCGTGATGAAAACACGATTTACGCCTGAATGTAGATTCGAAAGATCAGAGCTTAGAGACTCGTTAAAGTAAAGCGCGAGAGGCAGTAGCTATGTACGAGGTTTGCAGTAATGATAAAGTGCTCAAAGTAAAAGCAAACCCGAGATTTAGAGTGGTTCGGTCGGTCTTGACCTACTCCACTTTTGGCTTCCTCCTCCGGCGAGGTCACCGACGTCAACTAGCTGCCTTCCTTCAATGGGCGAAGGCTAACTGCCCTTTTACAGTTTCTCTCCTTTTGGCGGGCTCGGAGACAACCCTTACAGATCCTTTCTCTCCTCTTTTACAACTCAAGACTTGAAGAACGAAAAGAGGAGAACTTTAGGACTTTACACAAATTTGAGCTCTTAGAATCACTAAAAGATCAAGAATTCGGTGTGGATCTGTATCTCTTCATCTTTGAATGGGTGGGGTATTTATAGGCCCCAACCCCAGTTCAAATTTGAGCTCAAAACGATCAAATCGATCAAATCCCGAATTCGGGATCGGTGATTACACCTCTTGATTTGGAGGTTGCACCGCCAAAGCTTCGGAGATCGAGCCCAGGCGGTTGCACCTCTCTGTCGAGGGCGGTTGCACCGCCTGAGTCCTTTCAAGATCGAGCCCTAGGCGATGCCACCTCTGGCCGAGGCGGTTACACCTCTGCCTCGAGCTCGAAGACCGAAAGCTCGGGGGTGCTACCTCTGTCGGGGAGGTTGCACCGCCTTGATCTAGCTTCGATCGAGCTCGGGCGGTTGCACCTCTGGTGTCAAGGTTGCACCGCCTGGTCTCTGGGAGACGAGTTCACTGGCGGTTGCACCGCTGGTGCAATCTCGAATGGTTAGCTCCATTTGGCCCAATTTGAATCTTTTCAGGGCCCAATTGCCCCAAGATTAAGCTAATGGGATCACCTCCCATTTTCAAGCTTAATCAACGTGCTAACTATGATTAAATCTAAGACAACTTCTGCAGCTTTGCTCGATCGTCAATCGCTTCTTCCCATGCGAAGTTTCCGAAACTTCCGTCGATCATCCGATGAACCCTCGGTGATCCTTCTTCGGACATCCGGCAAACTCCTGGACTTTGTGACGATCCACTTGGCGAAGTTCCGACGAGCTTAAACAGCAAGCTTCGGACTTCTCCGGATCTGTTCTCGGCTGAACCTCCGGCGACCATCCGAACTTCCGTCCGAACTCTCGAACTCCCAACGTGATCATGATCTTGACTCGGCGCAACACCTGCTGCTTGTCTTACTTTCATCGTAGTTAATCCTGCACACTTATCTCAACACATAGATTAGATAACAAATGACAATTGACTTCATCATCAAAATCCGAGATTCAACAATCTCCCCCTTTTTGATGATGACAATCAATTGATAATGGAGTTAACCTTAACTCCCCCTATCTATATGCCATAGTTGAGATAAGTCAACCTTGAATTCAAGACCTAAGAATTCAAGTGACGTATTGATAAGTTAGATCAGTTAAACTTATCAATACTCCCATCATGATACCCATCATGATGTATCTCTTCAAGAATGATGTCAAGGCATGACATACATCATCAAGTTTGTATGATTGTGTTTGTAACTATTCATCATGTAATCATATAAAGCTGCGAAGGACTATTACATGATGCACACATTTTAGATTTTCTAGCAAGTTTGCATTTACTTCACAAGATAGAATATCAACTTAAGACATAATGCAAACTATAGCACATGTTCACATATCTCTTGGTGATGCAAGGATGGAATAACTATAACATTGTTTATAGCATCACTCAAGTATTTGCAACTATGACATAGACATGATTATGGCAGTTCAGCTATGACATAGACATGATTTTGGCAGTGTTTATCAATTCATATGTTTCTCCCCCTTTGTCATCAACAAAAAGCATGATAGCATTATCAAGCACATAAAGGAAGGCATGACACATATAATACTTTGAATATCTCTTCTCCTTGTTATAGTTTGTTGCTTGAAGGAGGAAAGTCATTTTTCAAAAAAAGTTTTCATAAGAGTGTACAGAAAATCCCATTTTTAGCATTCAAACCGAAAAATGAACTTCTTACATGCATTCAGTTAAAAACATTTGTCACATAATTTGCAACATGTTATTTGATCAAGTGATGTCAAGGCATGTAATAGTAATAACATCCGAAAAATAATTTTAACTAGTTTAAGTATTCGGACACATCAACATTCCTAATTCTCTTCTTATGTAATCAAATTGTTCTTCACATAGGGGTTTTGTAAAGATATCAGCTAGTTGATGTTTGGTATCAATAAACTCTATGGTTACATCATGATTAGTGACATGATCTCGTATAAAGTGATGTCTAATATCAATATGTTTTGTTCTTGAGTGTTGTATAGGATTTTTAGTTAAGCATATTGCACTCGTGTTATCACATTTAATGGGAATATCTTTAAGATTAACTTTGTAATCTTCTAAAGTGTTTTTCATCCATACAACTTGTGCACAGCATGCACTTGCTGTAATATATTCAACTTCGGTTGTTGATAGAGCAACCGAGCTTTGTTTCTTAGATGACCAGGATACAAGGGCATGTCCTAAAAATTGACATGATCCTGATGTGCTTTTTCTATCTAGTCTACAGCTAGCGAAGTCCGCATCAGCATAAGCTGTTAATTCAAAATTTTCTGATTTTGGGTACCATAATCCTAGATTTGTAGTTCCATTAAGATATCTAAGTATTCTTTTGACTGCTTTGAGATGAGATATCTTAGGGTTTGATTGAAATCTAGCACAAAGTCCTACACCGAACATGATGTCTGGTCTGATGGCAGTGAGGTAAAGTAAACTTCCTATCATACCCCTATAGGTTTTTTGATCGAAGCTTTCTCCATTCTCATCAGTTTCTAACTTAGTGGAGGTACTCATAGGAGTGTTAATGGCTTTTGAATTATTCATATTGAACTTCTTTAGCAAACTCATAGCATATTTGGTTTGACTAATAAAGATGCTATTGCTTAGTTGTTTGATTTGTAGACCTAAGAAGAATGTTAACTCTCCCATTAGACTCATTTCGAATTCACGACTCATAGTTTTCGCAAAGGATTCACAAAGAGATTCATTTGTAGAACCAAAGATAATATCATCAACATAAATTTGAACAATGAGAAAATTGTTTTCAAAGTTCTTGATGAATAATGTAGTATCAACCTTGCCTTTTATGAAATTATTTTCAATAAGAAAAGAACTAAGTCTCTCATACCAAGCCCTAGGAGCTTGTTTTAAACCATAGAGAGCTTTAGTTAATCTAAACACATGATTAGGGAGACTATTATTTTCAAATCCAGGAGGTTGTTCAACATAGACTTCTTCGGAAATAAAGCCATTAAGAAAGGCTTTTTAACATCCATTTGAAACAACTTAAAATTATTACTGCTAGCGTGGGCAAGGAGCATCCTTATGGCTTTCAATCGAGCCCACAGGAGGCGAAGGTTTCTTCGTGTCGATACCTTCTTCTTGGTTGAAAACCTTTGGCCACTAATCTAGCCTTGTTTCTAACCACGATACCATTTTCATTTTGCTTGTTTAGAGACCCATTTAGTACCAATAACTAGATGGTCATTTGGCCTAGGAACAAGCTTCCACACTTCATTTCTCTTAAATTGACTTAATTCATCTTGCATTGCGATAATCCATGAATCATCTTTCATGGCTTCATCAATGCATTTGGGTTCAATTTGGGAGAGAAAGGCGGCATTTGCACAAAAGGTTTTAAGAGAAGATCGTGTTTGAACTCCCTTTGATGTGTCTCCTAGGATTAGCTCCTTAGGATGATCATCTACATACTTCCAATCCTTGGGTAAGGAAATCTGAGAAGTGGATGCATCCAAGTTGCTAGTTGGAGACGGGGTTTCGTTTAAATTTAAAGAATCAAAATTAACATCATCATCAAGATCATTTTTCGTGATTTCAGAAATCTCATTGAAAACAACATGAATGGATTCTTCAATAATTAGAGTTCTTTTATTAAAGATACGAAAGGCTTTAGAAACTGTAGAATAACCAAGAAAGATTCCTTCATCGGATTTAGCATCAAATTTTCCTAAGTTGTCTTTTTTTCATTCAAGATAAAACACTTACACCCAAAGACTTTAAAATATGAAACGTTGGGTTTTTATTGTTCCATAACTCATAGGGAGTTTTGGTTAGTAGAGGTCTCACTAGAACTCTATTTAAGATATAGCATGCAGTATTTACGGCCTTAAAAAAAATTTTTGGTAGGTTGTGTTCATTCAACATGGTTCTTGCCATTTCTTGTAAATTTCGATTTTTTCTTTCTACAACTCCATTTTGTTGAGGGTTTCTAGGAGTAGAGAAATTATGGTTGTATCCATTGAGTTCACAAAATTCTTGGAAATCATGGTTTTGAAATTCACCACCATGATCACTTCTAATTGACTAAATCATAGAACCTTTCTCATTCTGAACGAGTTTGCAAAACTTGGTAAAAGATCTAAGGCATTCACTTTTTCTGTTTTTAAGAAGTAAGTCCATGTGTATCTGCTATAGTCATCTACGATGATGAAAAGCGTTTGCTACCTCCTAGGCTTGATGTGGAGATGGGTCCCAACAAGTCCATATGGATCAATTGTAAGGGCCTAGAGGTGCTTACTTGATTTTTAGATTTGAAGCTACTCTTAATTTGTTTACCTAATTGGCAGGCATCACATACATTATCTT
Organism: Musa schizocarpa; assembly: GCA_900464855.2. NCBI lineage: Eukaryota > Viridiplantae > Streptophyta > Magnoliopsida > Zingiberales > Musaceae > Musa > Musa schizocarpa. The sequence continues at coordinate 9,222,834 of LS990925.1, read as the reverse complement.
TGATGAACTTGATATGAGGAATTCCTCTTACAAGTTCTTTGGATGATATTTGAGTGATTAGCTTCATGCTAGCATGACCTAATCTTCTGTGCCATATCCAAGCATTCTCATTTAAAGCAGAAAAACATGTTTCATTACATAAATTATTGATGTCAATAGTGTATACGTTATTTTGTTTTAATGCAATCATAGATATGTTTTTGTGTGGTTTTTCAATGATGCAAGCATTAGATTTAAATCTGATAATATATCCTTTATCACACAATTGACTAATGCTCAGGAGGTTATGTTTTAGACCATCAACTAGCAAAACATCTTCAATAGAAAAGTTGGATTTGTTACCTGTGGTTCCTTTGCCAATGATTTTACCCTTGTTGTTGTCTCCGAAGGTGATATATCCTTCATCTATGCTAGTGAGCTTAGAGAATTGGGATGGATCTCCGGTCATATGCCTTGAGCATCCACTATCAAGGTACCATCTCTTGCTCCTAGCTTGTGATGGTTTAGTTTTCTACAAGAAAGGATGATGTTTAGGTACCCATTTGCTTTTGGGTTCCTCACAAATAGATCTACATTTTTTATCATGTTGCATAGAATTTGTCATGGTTCCTTTAGGAACCCAAATCAATTTGTTTGGACTAAATTTCCTGAATGGACAATAATGTGTCCTGTGTCCAAACTTGCAACAAAAGTTGCATTTGCTTTGATGTCTAACATGTAAGATAGGGCCTTTTACAAAGGTAGTTGGATTTTGGTGAGGACTCCTCACAAATCCAATCCCACTTCTTTTGGGAGCATGACCCTTGTTTGTAAGGATCATGTTTAATGACTTGCTACCAACCTCGAATTTCTTCAAGGTGTCCTTAAGTAGCAAGTTTTCTTTTTGACAAGTTTCTAGATCATGACATTTTATACATGAATTTAAACTATCATGATATTCGATTTTTAACTTATTAAAATCACAAGTAAGACTATCATGTACCTTTTTTAGCAATTTGTATTTTCTATTGATAATATTGCATTCATCAAATAAATCATGGAAGGCATTTAATAATTCATCGAAAGATAAATCAGCATCTAATAAATTCGTTATCTCCTCTTCGATGGCTATTAAGGCGTAATGAGCAACTTGCTCGGTGTTGGACTCCTCTTCTTCAGATGCGCTCGAGTCATCCCATGTTGCTTGAAGAGCCTTCTTCTTTGATGTTCTTCTTTTGACTTGGGGACAATCACTCTTGTAGTGTCCTGGCTTTTTACATTCATAGCAGATCACTTGGTCCTTCTTAGGTTCAAGTTTATTTTTCGCATCATTCTTAAACTTGTTTCTTTTGAAGAATTTCTTAAACTTTCTTGTTAAAAGTGCCAAGTCATCATCACAGTCCTCATCACTTGAGTTTTCTCTCAAGTGGCATTCAGAAGTTTTAAGTGCCATATCCTTCCTGTTCTTTGGAAGGATGTCTTCTTGCTCTTCATGAGCTTTGCAAGTCATTTCGTAGGTCATTAATGACCCGATTAGTTCTTCAAGAGGGAAGTTGCGCAGATCTTTTGCCTCTTGAATAGCAGTGAATTTAGGATCCCAACTTTTAGGAAGGGATCTTAGTATCTTATTTACGAGTTCAAAATCCAAAAAACTTTTTTCCGAGTCCTTTTAGACCGTTGATCGACATCCGTGAAACGGGTAAACATGTTGCCAATGGTTTCACTTTCGGTTTCATTCGAAAAGTTCAAAAGAATGCAGCAACAGATTGATTTTTTTTGACTCTTTCACTCTACTTGTGCCCTCGTGGGTCACTTCAAGTGTGTGCCAAATATCAAATGCAGTTTATAAAGTTGAAACACGATTAAACTCGTTTTTATCAAGTCATAAAATAAGGCATTCATAGCCTTTGCATTAAGAGCGAAAAGCCTTCTTTTTCCAATTCATTCCAATCGATCATTGGAAGAGAAGACTTTGAAAATCCGTTTTCAACAAGGTTCCACAGTTCAAAATCCATAGAAATAAGAAAGATCCTCATTCGGGTCTTCCAAGAGGGTGTAGTCCGTTCCACTTTGAACATGGGTGGACGTGTAATAGAATGCCCCTCTTGGTTTCCGACGATGCCATCTCTCTTGGGTTTTAATCCTTTAGAGAGTTAACCTTGCTCGATACTAATTGTTAGGATCGAGAGCACTAAGAGGGGATGAATTAGTGCAGCGAAAATCTTACAACGATTTAAAAACAAAAGCCGCGTTCGTTCGATAAAAACGATTTCGATGTAAAAGCTGATTCACAGTTTGTATCTAAGTGTAGTTCACGCAGTTTGCATCTAAACACAGTTTGCGTTTAAGCGCAGTTTGCGTCTGAGCGCAGTTTGCGTCTAAACGCAGTTTTACGTCCAAGTGTAGATTGCGTCTAAGCGCAGTTTGCGTCTTAACACAGTTTGCGTATAAACATAGTTTGCATTTAAGCGCAGTTTGCGTCTGAGCGCAGTTTGCGTCTAAACGTAGTTTTACGTCCAAGTGCAGATTTACGTCTAAGTGCAGTTTTACGTCTAAATGCATATTTACGTCTAAGTGTAGTTTTACGTCTAAATGCAGTTTTGCGTCTAAACGCAGTTTTACGTCTAAGCGCAGTTTTGCGTCTAAACGCAGTTTTACGTCTAAACGCAGTTTTTATGCCTAAACGCAGTTTTCGCCTAAACGCAGTTTTTTTTCGTCAAAGCGTAATTTTACTAAACTAAACGCAGTTTTATGCTTTGAAAGCAGTTTTGAACTTTGAAAACCGTTTTATGAATACGCAGAAAGCAATTTGCAGTTATAAATGGAATCAAAACGTGGCGAAAACTGCAGTGTAAAGATCGTGATGAAAAAACGATTTACGTCTGAATGTAGATTCGGAAAGATCAGAGCTTAGAGACTCGTTAAGTAAAAAGCGCAGAGGGCAGTAGCTATGTCTGAGGTTTGCAGTAATGATAAAGTGCTCAAAGTAAAAGCAAACCAGAGATTTAGAGTGGTTCTATCGGTCTTGACCTACTCCACTTTTGGCTTCCTCCTCCGACGAGGTCACCGACGTCAACTAGCTGCCTTCCTTCAATGGGCTTAAGGCTAATTGCCCTTTTACAGTTTCTCTCCTTTTGACGGGCTCGGGAGACAACCCTTACAGATCCTTTCTCTCCTCTCTTTACAACTCAAGACTTGAAAGAACAGAAAGAGGAGAACTTTAGGACTTTACACAAATTTGAGCTCTTAGAATCCCCTGAAAAGATCAAGAATTCGGTGTGGATCTGTATCTCTTCAGTTTGAATGGGTGGGGTATTTATAGGCCCCAACCCAGTTCAAATTTGGAGCTCAAAACGATCAAATCAATCAAATCCCGAATTAGGGATCGGTGATTTGCACCTCTTGATCGAGAGGTTGCACCGCCGGCAGAGAGCTTTGGAGATCGAGCCGGCGGTTGCACCTCTCGTCGGGGCGTTGCACCGCCTCGAAATCCGCTCAAGATCGAGCCCCGGCGGTGCCACCTCATGGCCGGCGGTTGCACCTCTCTGCCGAGCTCAAGACCGAGCTCGGCGGTGCTACCTCTCGTCGGGGAGGTTGCACCGCCCAGTCTAGCTCAAGATCGAGCTCAGGCGGTTGCACCTTCTGGCTGGGGCGGTTGCACCGCCGGTCTCGCTGGAGACGAGACCACCAAGGTTGCACCTCGGCCTGAAGGCGGTTGCACCGCTGGTGCAATCGTGGTCCGAATGGTTAGCTCCATTTGGCCCAATTTGAATCTTTTCAGGGGCCATTTGCCCCAAGATTAAGCTAGTGGGATCACCTCCCATTTTCAAGCTTAATCAACGTGCTAACTACGATTAAATCTAAGACAACTTCTGCAGCTTTGCTCGATCGTCAATCGCTTCTTCCGGGCGAAGTTTCCGGCGAACTTCCGTCGATCATCCGATGAACCCTCGGTGATCCTTCTGCGGACATCCGCAAAAACTCCTGGACTTTTATGACGATCCACTTGGCGAAGTTCCGACGAAGCTTAAACAACAAGCTTACGGACTTCTGGGATGTTTCGCTGAACCTCCGGCGACCGGTCCACTTCTTCCGTCGAACTCTCGAACTCCCAACGTGATCATGATCTTGACTCCGGCGCAACACCTGCTGCTTGTCTTATTTTCATCGTAGTTAATCCTGCACACTTATCTCAACACATAGATTAGATAACAAATGACAATTGACTTCATCATCAAAATCCGAGATTCAACACCTACTTGGGTTATAGGATTAATACCTAATCCTAACCCTAATTAACATGCTAACTATGAATTTAAAGACATTTTATAAGCTATTACAAAGTCCATAAGTCAAGACTTCTTCCGGCGAGCTTCCGGTGAACTTTCGGCGGTCTTCCGATAAACTCTCGGAAACCATTCTGCGGACTCCCGGCAAGCTCTTAAACTTCACGATTTGATCTTGGCGAGTTCCAACGAGCTTCTTCGGCAAGCTCCGATCTCTCTCGGCGAGCTCCGCGAATTTCCCACGAACCTTTCGGTGAGCTTCCAAAAAACCCTTCGGCAAGCTCCCTACTCATTCTCGGCTAGTTTCGGTAGCATTCCCGACGAACCTTCGGACTTCCGTCGAACTCTCGAACTCCAATGAATCCTTCGCGCTTGACTCCGCAGTTTGTTTTGCTTTATGTCTTTCTCATTATCATAGTTATTCCTGTACACACAAACTAAAACTCTACTCCGATCTAGACAATTATTACAACGCGAATCGACATTCCGTTGCCCGGCACGTCATTGGTTGGCGCTTCGTCCGATTCTTCAGCGCATCGTCCTCTCTTGTGGCTTGTTGCCCAATCGGCGGTTGACCTCCGCAACCCTGATATCCTTGGCGCAATTCCGCTCTCCTTGGCCCGATGCCCGACATCCGAAGCCTTCTGCCGTCCAATATCCTGACGTGATCTCCTCCGGCGCAACGTCAATTCCTCCTGTGTTAACTGTCTAATCCTGATCGAGTAGACCTGCATCACTCAAAATGCAGTTTAAATTATAAACACATATCAAGTGGTTTCATCATCAAAATACGAGATTCAACAGTTACTAGGGTTTATGGCAAGAGATTGAGATTTGTATATTCATTATTCTCATAGTGGATTATCTCTAGTTTGCCCCGTGGTTTTTACTCTTCACATTGGAGGGGTTTTCCACGTATATCTTGGTGTTTTATTTGATTGTGATTTCATTTAATTCCGCTGCATATCATGACCTACTAGTATTTATTCATATACAAAGATTATTCTGCTTTATATCCTAATCAACTGGTATCAGAACAAGGGTTTTGGTGATTTAATTTTTATATTTGAACATGGAGACCAGTAATGTTTCTTGCATGATTAGTTTAAATGGAAATAATTGGATGATATGGAAACCAAGAATGGAAGATCTCTTATATTGCAAAGATTTGTATGAACCTTTGCAAGGGGATAGTGCAAAACCCACAACTATGACAGATGATGAGTAGAAGAGGTCAGATCGAAAAACAGTTGAGTTTATTCGATAGTGGCTTGATGATAGTGTCTTTCACCATGTTTTTACTAAAATTTCTGTATATTCTCTTTGGAAAAAGTTAGAAAGTCTCTATGACAGAAAAATAACTAGCAATAAAGATTTTTTATCAGAAAACTTGTGAACCTAAAATATAGAGAGGGTGCTTCTATTGCTGAGCATTTGAATGAAATGGAAAGTATTACTAACCAGTTATCCTCTATGAAAATGTCTCTTGATGATGAGTTGCAGGCATTGTTACTTCTCAGTTCATTACCAGAAAGTTGGGAGACACTGGTAGTTTCCCTTAGTAATTCTACGCCAGATGGTGTTATCACAATGAGTTAAGTAACAAGCAGTTTGTTGAATGAGGAGTTGAGAAGAAAGAGTTCAGCAACATCTTAGAATGATTCACATGCACTTATCTTAGAGAACAGAGGAAGGTCAAAGTCTAGAAGCAGTTCACGCATGAGTAGGAGCAAGTCAAGATCAAGAAAAGATATTGTTTGCTATAACTATGGTGAGAAAGGACATTATAAGAACCAATATAAGCAACCTAAGAAGAGCAAGAAAAAGGGAAAATAAGTGAAGTCTATAGAGTCAAAAGATAATATCACAGCTATAGTACAGGGTAGTGATTATTTGATTTTGTCTCATTCTAATGATATTTTTTCTTATGTGTGTCAGGATCTTGAGTGGGTGATTGACACAGGTGCTTCTTATCATGCTACACCATGGAGAGAGTTTTTTGCTACATACAGGTCTGAAAATTTTGGTGTTGTCAAGATGGGCAACTATGACACAGCAGACATCATAGGCATAGGTGATATCTATTTAAAGACCAACATTGACTGCAAGTTGGTGCTTAAGAATGTGAGGCATGTGGTTGACTTGAGGCTGAATTTAATTTCAGTTAGAAGGCTAGATGATGAAGATTATGATAGCAGATTTCACATAGGGCAATGGAAGGTCAGTAAGGGTTCTCTTGTTATTGCTAATAGAAAGAAATGTCATACTTTGTACAGGTTGCAGGCTAAAGCTTATGGTGAGCAGTTAAATGCTATAGAAAAAGACTTTAGCATGGAGTTGTGGCATAAGCGACTGTGACACATGAGCGAGAAGGGATTGCAAGCTCTTTCCAAGAGAGAGGTATTACCAGACCTCAGAGGTATACATCTAAACCCTTGTATTGATTGTTTACCAAGTAAACAACATAGAGTTTCATTTGCTAGTCCTGCTTTGTCTAGAAAAATGCATGCCTTAGACAGTGTTTATACAGATGTATGTGGTCCTTTGAGGACAAAAACTCTTGGTGGATCTATTGATGTTCTTGGTATAAGTGGTGTACTTTATTTTGTCACTTTTGTAGATGATTTTTCTAGGAAAGTTTGGGCCTATACATTGAAGACCAAATATCATGTTATTAATGTCTTCAAAGAGTTTCATGCTAGGGTTGAAAGGGAGATAGAAAGGTAACCGAAATGCATAAGATCAGATAATGGTGGTGAGTATACATGATTATTTAATGATTATTATAGGTCACATGAGATCCAACATCAGATGATAGTTCCTGGTACACCTCAGCATAATGCAATTGCAGAGAGGATGAACCACACCATCATAGAAAAGATCAGATGTATGCTTTCACAGGCTAAACTACCTAAAAGGTTTTGGAATGAGGCTTTGAGGACTGTAGTTGATGTGATCAACTTATCACCATGTACAGCCCTAGATGGTGATGTTGTAGAGCATGTATAGTCAGGGAAAGATGTTTCCTACAGGCATTTGAGAGTGTTTGGTTGTTGTGCATTTGCACATATTCCAAACAATGAGAGGTCCAAGCTGGATGGTAAGTCTAAAGAATATATTTTTCTTAGCTACTCACATGATTATTTTGGTTACAGGCTTTGAGATCCAGAAAAGCAAAAGATGTTTAGAAGCAGAGATGTAGTTTTCTTTGAGGATCAAACATTTGAAGATTTGAAGAAGAAGGCATTAACCAATACTTCTACAAGAGGATTAGCAAATTGTGACCAAATTACTCCTCCAGTATATCAGGGTGATGGGGGAGATGTGCAGGAAAATAGTGTAGAGCCTGATGTTGATATACCTGTAGGTCATGTTGAGCAATAAGAAGTTGAAGAGCAACTTCCTGCAGAACCTCAGTTGAGAAGATCTTCTAGACAACGTCAACCTTCCAGAAGGTACTCTACAGATGAGTATGTGATGCTTACTGATGCAGGTGAACCAGAGAATTACCAGGAAGCAATTGAAAGTGAACAGAAAGAGAATTGGTTAGTTGCTATGTAGGAAGAGATGGATGCTCTTCAGAAGAACCACACTTATGATTTGGTGCTACTACCAAATGAAATGAAGGTCTTGAAGAACAAGTGGGTTTTCAGGTTGAAGACTCAAGAATATTGTTCTCAACCAAAGTACAAAGCTAGATTGGTTGTGAAAGACTTTGGTCAAAAGAAAGGTATTAACTTTAAATAGATCTTTTCTCCTGTTATTAAAATGTCTTCTATTTGTGTTGCTCTTGGTATTGCTGCTAGCTAGGACTTGGAGGTTGAATATTTAGATGTGAAGACAGCTTTCCTTTATGGGGATTTGGAGGAGGAAATTTATATGGAGCAACCAGAAGGCTTCAAAGTCAAAGGTAAAGAGAACTTTGTCTGCAAATTGAAGAAGAGCTTGTATGGGCTAAAGCAAACTCCAAGACAGTGGTATAGAAAGTTTGATTCATTTATGACAGAAAATGAATACAAAAAAACGACTTCAGATTATTGTGTGTGCTAGTCATAGGTGCCCAGCAAGCCAATCACGTGAGTGATGGCACGTGTGACTTAATATAGAATCTTTTTGCTTATTATATTTTGGCATATATCACTTTATAATTATTGCATAAATGTATACATATATTGTGATGTCCTTGGATTTGTGCAATGGGAATCGGATCGTGATGAGATCACGATAGTGAGATCGATTCACCTTTAAACACATATCCTAAATAATCCGGGTCATAGGTTACTCGAAAGGGATATCGTGATAACCGGACAGACTGGTGTGCTGTATACCCGTCCATATGATGGATGCAGCTGGTCTCATAGCTGCTTGTGTAGGGACACTAGGGATACAGTATAGGTGCTCATTGGAGAATGAGTTCATTGATTGATCCGCTTACGGAATGCTGGATGGTTGATGATGCCTTATTGTCAGACAGCGATTCCGTAGTCCTAGTGGTGTATATGGTCCTTAGACTTGAGACACCAAGGATGTCCTGTATGAGTGTTCCACTCTTTGATACCGGACTTATAGGTTTGGCTATCCCAGATCTAGTACAACTGGTCATTGGGAGTGGTAGTCGACCTTACGAGGGCTATTGAGTGTCGATAGAGGATCATCCACTCTCGGCATCATGAGAGGAATATCCCATGTGTTCTTGCTCAGACAAATCCCTGGCCAAGGTCATTCGGGTTGAGAGAGAAAGAGTTCTCCGGGAGAATCCGATTAGAGCAAGACTCGAGAAGAAATCATATGGGTCTGACAACACCATGCCCGATATACGATCTCTGGGATATTAGATGGATGAGGGACTATAGGTACACGATGGCGAGGACGACAGTCCAATGGATTGGATTCCCTCAGATCGTCGGGGACTACGACGTAGTGGCCTAGTACGTCCAGAATCGATGAGTCGAGTGAATTATTACAGAGATAATAATTCACCGAGTTAGAAGGAGTTCTCGACAGGTATGACTCACGGCCAGCTTCGATATTGGGCCTAGAGGGTCACACACATATAGTAGGCATTGCGATGAATAGAGGTTCTGATATGAGATATCCACGCGAGCCCTTGTCTTATTGGATGCAGATCCAATACCCACTAGGGGAGGACCCATTAGGGTTTGACAGGGGACCTCTATAAATAGGAGGGATTCAGAGCCCCATGGGCTAGAGAGCTTTTGTTTGCCTTTTCCTATTCTCCTCTCCATCTCCACCTCTGAGTAGGCCTGGAGTTTTGAGGAGCGTCGTCGCAACCCTGCTGTGTGGATCACCGCTAGAGAGGAGGACGCTTGACCTCCTTCACCCTCTCCTAAGGATCTGCAAGGAAACATGGATATACGATCTCCCTAGGTAACACAATCTACTCTATACGCAGTTTCATGTTTCGTGGATTTTTGCGTACCAATCTTTGCACGACGACGAACATCTCTTTGGGAATCGGGGATTTTGTTTTCTTGTTCTTCCGCTGTGCATGTGATGTCCCCCCCAAAGATTTCCCAACAGTGTGTACATCAAATGGTTTGGTGAGGATTTTATTAGTCTCTTACTTTATATTGATGATATGCTTATTCTTGAGAAAGATATGTCTAAAATTGACAGATTGAAAAGGAGCTGAGTGAGTCTTTTGCAATGAAGGACATAGGGCCAGCAAAGCAAATACTAGGTATGTAGATTTCCCATGACAGAAAAAAAAAGATGATTTAGTTGTCACAGGAGAAATACATCGAGAAGGTATTGGAAAGATTCAGTATGAGTAATGCAAAACCAGTTGGTTCTCCTCTTACAGGTCACTTTAAGTTGTGCTCAGATCAAAATCCGTCAAGTGATGAGGAGAAGGAGAAAATGCAAAAGGTTCCTTATGCTTCAACAATTGAAAGTTTAATGTATGCAATGGTATGTACGAGGCCAGACATCGCATATGCAGTTAGTGTTACTAGTAGATTTCTTGCAAATCCAGGCAAAGAGCATTGGGCAACAGTGAAGTGGATTTTTAGATATCTCAGAGGGAGTTCTAAGGTTTGTTTAAGCTCTGGAGGTGGACCACATGTGTTGACAGGTTACACAGATGCTGATATGACAAGAGATATAGATACGAGGAAGTCTATTTCAGGTTATGTACTTACTTTTGCAGGGAAAGCTGTGTCATGGCAATCCAAGTTGTAAAGATATATTGCTCTCTCCACCATAGAAGCAGAATATATTGTTGCTATAGAGGTATACAAATAAATGTTATGGATGAAAGAATTCTTACAAGAATTAGAGCTGAAATAGGAAAATTATGTGGTGCATTGTGATAGCCAGAGTGTCATTCATTTATGTAAGAACCCAATGTTTCATTCAAAGTCAAAGCATATAGATGTCAGATACCACTGGATTCGAAATGTATTTGAAGAGAAACAGTTGCAGCTTTAGAAAATTCACACAGATGACAACGGAGCATACATGTTGACAAAGACTTTACCAAAAGAAAGACAGAAGATATGCCGACAGCTGGTTGGCATGACTTTACATTGAGGAGTCATGGACAGCCTCCCTTATGGGCTGAAGGGGGAGGTTGTTGGGCTGACAGCCCATATTCAGCCCATGTGGGCTTTATCAGCCCATAGCCCACACCCCCTCTTAACCTAACCCTAGATCAATATAAGGGGGGTGTGGTGGTTGTATTTTGGCAAGAAGGTGGCTGCGTTTTTAGGCAGAAAAGGGTAGCAACGTGGTGATCTTCGCAGCAGCAAAGAGGAGAAGAAAAAGGTAGAAAAACAAGAGAAAAAAAGGGAAGAAAACAAGGACAACGCAGAGAGACTGTTATCAATCATCTAGTAGTGTTCTCATCTCAGGTTAGATCAAATCTACAGTAGACTCTTGCTGTGATTACTTGGGGAGGTTTTAGATATCGTGGACAGTGACGTGATCCTTGTATCCCAATTATTCTCTTGTGATTGTTGCTAGGGTTTAGGGCAAGAGATTGAGATTTATATATTCATTATTCTAATAGTGGATTATCTCTAGTTTGTCCCATGATTTTTTTCGTTCATATTGGAGGGATTTTTCACGTATATCTTGATATTTTATTTGATTATAATTTTATTTAATTCTGCTGCATATCATAATCTGTTAGTATTTGTTCATATACAAAAATTATTCTGCTTTTTATCCCAGACATGCTTAACGAAGAAAATTCAACCGAGTGACATACTTTCCAACCTGATTAAAAGGACAATAAGATCTTTCTAAAGTACTTGGAAAGGGATATATACCTAATTAAAGTTGCCAGGACTAGACAAGTCAGAGATCCATGGCTTCCTAAATTCTTATGCCCTGGCAACAGTCACTGTGGCCTATGTTGTCATTCTCTCACACGTTCACTGCCCTATAAAAACCCAGCAACTCAATCGTATGAATGCATCAAAAACTCCAACATATATATCACAGACATGGAGAGTAGATCAATGCTTTGCATTGTAGTAATGCTTCTGCTGGCTCTCACTTCTGGCAATGCAGTGGGAAGAAGACTCCCTGGTGAAGAGATTGAGCAACAGTGTTCATGGGTTGGACAATGCCAACAAGCATCCACAAACAGCTTCTGTGACTGTCGTAGGAACACAGAAAGATGAGATGCAAGGTCTACTTCCAATGCATCGCCTGGTTTCATGTGGTCCAAACCCAAATCTACCATCGAGCATGAATAGAGTTGGAGTACAGGTCAATAGCCAGCCTGAGCCTCAGCCGCCGCCGCCGCCGGGGCCGGCCCAGAGGCTCAAATGAAGAGGGAGGACGTACGGCCAAGATGCTACCAGAACTTGGTTCCTTCTTCCTTTGGCTCAAGTAAATTCAGCTTCTAGCTTGGTGTGCATCATGTGTTTCACTTCAGAATATTGTCATGTCCTCTCCTCAAGTGTGGCTGGAAAGTGTGCTGTCTCTCTTCTTCACTTGTTCAGTCTGTCTACTACTACATGTAAATATCAATAAATGTAGTAACTGTTGTGTGCACTTCGTGTAGAACCTTTTTTTCTTTTCCTTTTAGGTTCTTGAATTTGGATGCCAAGAGTAGATAGCCTTTCACAGAATACTTCTTCCTTAGAGCAGTTGCATGGTTGCAGAAGCAAACGTTACAACGTATGATTCTCAGAGATTTAAGTCCATTCAGCTAAGAACTTTCTCTTTGGCTTCTACTCACATGTTAATGTCAAGAACAAGATTTTCGTTAAGTTTCAAGACTTAAGTTTCAACTATTATTCCGAACTAACACACATTCTTCGATCTGGCTTGTATAGATTATATTCTATTTATATGTACCTTTCCAACAGCAATAGAGAGAACATGTAAATAGAGAACATGTCAATAAACTTTAATTAAGTTTTGTCTTCACGTTTATTCAATCATGATATCAGAGCCCTTGCATTATACAAGATTCTTTTCCTCCCTTCCTAGCTGTCCAGCGACAGCGTTCAACAGCACAATATCTCGCTTCCAAGGCTAATGTCGAGGAGTGGACCGACGAGATCCTTCACATCCATCTTCCACTTTCACAGGTCGTTCGTCGTTGGCCTGTCTATTCCCGCCTCTTCCCTTTCTCCCTCAATGCTCTTACTCAATCACTTACTTGGACGGCCCCGCACCCGCGTCGGAAGGCAAGGAGACAAACTCCACCTTGACTGTTGCTACTGTTGGACTTTGGGAAGCAGGGCTTGTAAAGCTCCTCTAGTCCTTTAAGGCCACCCCGACCGAGGAACACACACTAGAAACCCACAAAGGAGCCACTTTATCTCTCTTCGCTGTTGCCTCTTGTAGCTCTACCTTGAGCAGCACCATCGGCGTGACCTTCGTCCCCGACGTTTAGTAGCTCTGCACTACTGCTCCCAAATCCCAATCATCATCAGCCATCCATAGCACACTTTATAGATTGCTAGCCATGCCCGAGGAGTGCTTCCTCTTACTTTATTAGCACTGTGTTAAATCTCGGATTTTGATGATGAAACCAATTGATAGTATTTGTCTGATCTGCATTTTGAGTGACACAGGAAGCTTTGATCAGGGAGAGACACTTAAAGCATGAAGAATCATGTTGGGTTGTAATGGAACATGTCAAAAGATTGGACGTCAAACCGGAGGATCGGTTGACATATCGACAGAAGGCCTCAGGCCATGGGATTGGGCATCGGGCCAAGAAGAGCAAAAATTATGTCAAGAAAATCGGAGTTATGAGGGTCAATTGGCCGATTGGGCAATAGGTCGCAAGAGAGGATAATGTGCCGAAAAATCGGACGAGGCATCGATGAACTAATGACATGTCGGATAACATTTGGTTCAACTTTGTAATAATTGTCTAAATCGAAGTAAATTTTAGGCGTAATTGGGTTGAAATTATGGCAACTCAATTAGGGGACAATTAGGCCCAAGTTTAAGCGGTGTTGGACTAAGTGAAAAGCCTAAATAGTAACCAAATAGATGGAACCATCGGTGGCACAGTCTCTTAGACTATGTCAGGTGATGGTACTGCCCAAACTCAATCTTTGAGAGACTGTTAGGCATTGGTACCACCAGATTGGGCAATGGTACTACCTAGTGACAAGGTGTCAGGCGATGGTATTGATCAACACAGGTGATGGTACCGTCGGTACCTCGAAAATCGGGGATAAGACGTTTTTAGGCTCCAAGTTTGAATCCACTTAGAGGCCTATAAATGCCCCTCTCATCCCTGGTTAATATACATAAGCACAGAGAGCTTAAAAGTGAGAAAACATTATAGCAATCACTTGAGAGATCCCATCCTCTAGTTCTAAGTTTATAATTCTACTTAGGAAAGAGTGAGTACTTGTAAAAGGTTATCTCCTAAACATGTGAAAAGGAGAAGAGGGGTGTAAAAGGGTAGTAGTTGTTCTTCGCCCGTTGAAAGAAGATCGATAGTGGAAGCCAATGGCCTCGAGTGAAGAGGAATCGAGAGTGGATGTAGGTTACGACGATCGAACCACTATAAAAATCTGATTTGTATTTCTTTCATACTTTTTCCTTATATTACAAACTGAATTCTTACTTTCACTATGCTTCCATATGCTTTCAAGTTAAGCATCTTTTCGATACATTTTTATCGTACGAAGATTTTCGACTTAACATAATTTTACTGCTGCACTAATTCATCCCCCCTCTTAGTATTGACTCGATCCTAACAGTTGGTATTAGAGCTATGGTTTTTCTCATTTGGTTTAACAACCAAGAGTAATGACTCTTTTCAGCTTTCAAGAGGGTCACTCTATCATTCGTCCTTCCATGTTCAATGGGACGGACTACACATATTGAAAAACTCGAATGAGAGTTTTCTTAATTTCTTTAGATTTCAATATATGGAATATCATTGAAAATGACTTTCAAAAGTCTTATAATCCAATGAATGAATGAAATGATTTAGTGAAGAAAACTTTTTATTTAAATGCTAGAGCTATAAATGCTCTATTTTGTACTTTAGATAAAAATGAGTTCAATCGAGTGTCTATTTGTGAAATAACATTTGATATTTGGCACACACTCGAAATCATACATGAAGGCATAAGTAGGGTAAAAAATTCTAAAGTTAATCTTTTGATGCATAATTTTGAGTGTTTCATATGAAGCCAAGCGAAACTATTATTGACATATACACCCATTTTACGGATATCATTAATAGTTTAAAAGCTCTTGGTAAATATTTTTTAAATTTTAAACTTGTTAACAAGATATTAAGATCCATTCTAAAAAGTTGGGATCCTAAAATCATGACAATACAAGAAACAAAGGACTTAAACCATTTTCCCATTGAAGAATTGATTGGGTCGTTGATGACCTACGAAATGAGTTGCATGACATATGATAAATATGAGAACTATCTTCTAAAAAGTATGAAGGATTTGATACTTTGAATAATAGAATACCACTTGAGTGATAACTTAAGTGATGATGATGATGACCTTGAACTCCTCACAATAAAGCTTAAAAAATTCTTAAAATAAGAATCAAAGAACAGAAATGAACCTAGAAAAAAGAAGCTACAAAAGAAGAAGAAAACACTTAAGGTGGCTTAGGACGAATCAAGTTCATCTGAAGATGAAGAAAAAACCAACAAAGGCGAGGTGACAAATTACGCCTTAATGACTTTTGATGACAAGGTACTCAAAATCTCCTTAGTTTACTTTGAAATTACTTGATGCTTTTATGAGTTATTTTTAATTTAGTTTAGAAAAATTATATGTAATTTTTTTAAAAAATTACATGTTTAATGATGTAATGAAAATGTTAAAAATTTTGGGATCATGCTTATTTTCTAGTGATTTTGAAAAATAAAAAAATTGAGTATGACAATTGCATATTAACTCCTAGCACTAAGTATGATGTGTTAGATTCACTTAATCATTTTAATTAAAGATGATTATTTTGTAGATTTAATGATGCATAATGATTTGAAATCTTATATTTTAGAATTACATGTTACACTTTTGATGTTATATCTTTCATAATATGATTCCTTTGTATTTATAATTTGTATATCTCATGATATGATTGAATCATTGATGCAAAGAAGAAAAATACATTACTACAACAAACAAAATGATTTTGATTAAAAAGAAATCATGATGAAATAATGTAATGATGATTTGAAATCATGCTTAATGAGTTTATATTTTAAAATTATGCATGATGATCTTTGTGATAATGAACTTTGCTTTTAGACGATAATGCATGTTTTGATTTAGTATAAAAACTTGAGCATGCTTGTAAGAAATTAAATCACTTAAATTGAAATAACTAAAAAGAGGAAAGCATTTTTCTTGGAATTTTTTTTCTCTATCTTATCGATTTTTCACTAAGAGATTGATAAAGTTATTTATACCATTTTGAATGTCTTGAAAGTGATTTTGATGATTTTGATTATTTGAATTTGAATGAGGTTTTACCTATATCGTGATTTTGATTCCTCGGAATTATAACTTGAAATCTTTTATGAATCAAGATCTCTTATTATGTGTTCTCATATTATTTAAGAGGATATTTTTTATGAATCATGATTTTTGAATTATAACTTGAGATTTTTCTTTAATATATAAATCATGATCTTGACAACTTGAGATTCTCATGAATCAAGATTGTTTAATATGATTTTTATTTTGCTATCCAAAAGAATCATAATTTGTCTCGATTTTAATGTGAATGTTATGCCCAAAATGATGCATCATAAATGCTTGAGTATCATATATGATATGCTCATAGTGATGATTGAGTATCATGCATGAAGTAAGGATGAAATATAAGGTTTTAAAATTGTGCATGTTTTAATTTGAAACTATAATGATGCACAAACATATTGAATTAAGAATGATACTTGATCTTTGTCATGATTTAAAAATTGATGTAAAGGGAAAAGAATTATAAAATTATATTCTTCCCTTCTACTTGACAATGACAAAGGGGGAGTAAAATTTGTTAGCTTGCACATTCTAAAATTATGTAAAACTTGCTATCTTGAACATCACAAAGAATTGCTAGCTTACAATCTCAAGAGAAGCAAATGTGCTATCTCAAGAAGCATAACTTGCTAACTTGCAAAGGAAGTGAAAAATTACACTTCTCAAAAGAGAAAAAAAAGAAAATTACTAGCTTGCATGATGATAAACCGTGAGATTATGTTTATAATGTAATTATATGAAGTTATATATCAAAAACTTGCTAGTTGCACTTCTCCTTTTATTGATGATAAAGGGGGAGAAGATAGGATGATGTACCATGCATAGGATGATGTATTGAAATTTTGATTATATATGATTTTATGATCACATGTTGTTTGGATTTTTGAATTCAAAAGTTCTATCAATATGACATATTGATAGGGGGAGTTAAGGTTAACTCCGTTATCAATTAGTTATCATCATGAAAAAGGGGGAGATTGTTGAATCTCAGATTTTGATGATGAAACCAATTGATAGTGTTTGTCTAATCTGCATTTTGAGTAATGTAGATAGCTTTGATCAGGGAGAGATAATTAAAGTAGGAAGAATCATGTTGTGCCGGAGTGGAACATGTTAGAAGATTGAATGCCAAGCCGGAGGATCGATCGACATATCGACAAAAGGCCTCGGGCCATGGGATCGGGCATTGTGCCAATAAGAGTAGAAATTGTACCAAGGAAATCGTAGTTGCAAAGGTCAACTGGTCGATTGGGCAATATGTCGCTAGAGAGGATAATGCGCTAAAGAATCGGACGAGGCGTCAATGAACCAATGACATGCCGGACAATATTTGATTCATCTTTATAATAATTGTCTAGATCGAAGTATGTTTTAGGCGTAATTGGATTAAAATTGGGCCAACTCAATTAGGGGCCAATTGGGCCCAAGTTTGGATTGTGTTCGACCAAGTGAAAGGCCCAAATAGTGACCCAACAGATAAAACCATAAATGGCACAATCTCCTAGACTATGTCAAGCGGTGGTATCGCCCAATGGTAGGGTGTCAGGCGGTGGTACTGCCCAGCATAGGCAGTGGTATCGTTAGTACCCCAAAAACCAGGGATAATATGCTTTTAGGCTCCAAGCTTGAATCCACTTGAGGCCTATAAATACCCCTCTCATCCTTGGTTAATACACACAAGCATAAATAAGGGCAGTTTGCAATAAATGTAAATTGCAAGAAGTAAATACAAACCGAGTTATAGTAGTTCGGTTGTCGTGACCTACATCCACTCCACCGATTCCTTTTTCATCGAGGTCATCGACATCCACTAACGATCTTCCTTTAATAGAAAAAGATCAATATTCTTCTTATAACTCTATTCTCCTTTTGCAGGCTCAAGAGAGAACCTTTACACCCCCTTTTTATAAAGCTTCCCTCACACTCTTCCTTAGAATGGTTTCTAAACTTTAGGAGGAGGGACTCTATACTTTACAAGGGTTTTCAACTCTAGAAACATAGAGTTTTTATTTACTTTTCTTGCTTCTCTATGCAGGAATAGCTAGGATATTTATAGACCCTAAATGGCTTAAAAAATGGAGCTAAAATTTAAATCCCCCGAAATTTTATGGTACGAGCGGTACCACCACCTGTAGTCTGACACTGAACGGTACCACTGCCTAGTTTGATTATACCACCACCTAGAAGACTGTGTCTAGGTAGTACCACCTTCTAGACTGGCGATACCACCATTTGACATAGTCTCAGAGACTGTGCCACGATGGTTTCACTTGTTTAGTCATTGTTTGAGCCTTTCTCTTGGCCCAACACAGCCTAAACTTGGGCCCAACTATCCCCTAATTATGTTGGCCCAATTATAATCTTAGTTATATAATAATTATGAATTTTAAGATATTTACTAAGCTAAATAAAGTCCGTAAGTCTAGGTTTCTTCCGGCGAGCTTCCGGTGAACATCCGATGATCTCTCAGCAATGTTCCAGCTAGCTCCCGACAAGCTCCTAGACTTCATGATGATCTTATTAGAGAGTTCCGATGAGCTTCTTTGCTAAGCTCTTGGACTTCTCAGTCAATTCTGGCAGAACTTTCGACGAACGTCTAGACTTCCGATGAACTCTCGAACTCCCAACGAAATCGTGTTCTTGACTCCAGGACTTCATTTTGCTTTATGCCTTGCTATCGTAGTTAATCCTATACACATAAAACATACTTTGATCTAAACAATTATTACTAAGCATGAATCATGTTGTCCGGCATGTCATTGGTCCATCAACGATTCGTTCAATTCTTCGGCGCATCGTCCTCTCTTGCGGCCTATTTTCCAATCAGCTAGTTGACCTCTGCAACTCCGATATCCTTAATGCAATATCTGGTCTTCTTGGCCTGATTCCCGAAACCATGGCTCGAAGCCTTCTGTCGATACGTTGATTGATCCTCCGGCACGACGTCCAATTTTCTGATGTGTTCCACTCTGGCCTAACATGATTCTTCCTACTTTAATTATCTCTCCCTGATTGAAGCTTCCTGTATCACTTAAAACACAGATTAAATCATAAATACTATGAATTGATTTCATCATTAAAATTTGAGATTCAACATTTATCGTACGCAGATTTTTGACTCAATATAATTTTACCGCTGCACTAATTCACCCCCCCCCCTCTTAGTGCCGACTCAATCCTAACACACTGAGATCTTGGAAGCTTACATTATTTACTAGAGAACCTGCTCTCGTTGCTGCCTTTACTACTTCAAAGGTAAGTGCCACATCTCTTGTCGAGGGTCTCCTCCTCCTCCCAAGCGGGGGCAAGGCAGTTGACGATTGACGATCGATGACTTATGTTCATGCGCAAGGTGGCAACTTCCCTTCAGTGTAGCATCCCTCTCTCTTCTCTTTTCCTGGTGGTGCTACATCCCTCTTTCTTCATCTCTTTCCCATAAACAATGCTCCCAAAGGAAGCATAGGTGCTACATCACCCTCCTCATCATGGCAGAATCACCCGGGAGATGACGATCTACCACCTTCAACGACGTTGATAAGATCAACACTTTCCTCTTCAGCGAATAATGACTGTCTTCTCCTGCTGTCACTCTGTGCCAGTGTCTGCTCATTGCATCATCCACTCATTGTAGCCCTGAAGTGCCCTTTGTCAACAACATAGGATATTATATATTGCGATCCTTCCCGTTGTGGTGCCTCTAGTACTACGCTCACCAGCATTGCTCCCCCTTCTTCCTCATCGATTACCATTGCCTGATCTGTAGTAAGCGGCTGATTGCCACTCCTCATCACCGATGAAGAGCTCTTCGCCAATAGATCTTGGTTGAGATTTATTGTTGCTTCTCTTCCTCGGACGGCTGGGATCCTCTAGTTGCAGGCCATTCTCTGCTCGTCCTCATCGCTCTACTGCTCTCCAGAGATAGCCAACCATGCCAAGCAAGCCCGATTGTGGTGGCGCTCCAAGAGGTGGTCGAGACCCAATCGCTTCAGAAATAAAGTTGCTTCAGCTTCTTCTTTCACTAGTAGAATTGCTCCTCTAGGTCGTGTTAGGATCGAGTCAGCACTAAGAGGGGGTGGGGGGGGTGGTGAATTAGTGCTAATGATAAAAATTACGTCGAATCAAAAATTTTGTTTTAATTTAAACCTATATCGGAAATGCATTAATCGTAAAAAAGGTGTGAAGGGGAGTAAGCAGCCAAGTCAATAAGAAATATGAAGAAAAAATAGAATAGGAATGACAAAGTAGAGATCATATCGGATTTATAGTGGTTCGGTCATAGTGACCTACATCCACTCCCGATTCCTTCTCTGTTAAGGCTACTAGCGTCCATTAATAGTCTTCCTTTAATGGGCGAAGACTAACTATCCTCTTATAATGCTTTCTCCTTTTCATGGGTTTAGGAGACAACCCTTATAAGCCTCACACCTCTTCTTGAATGATTACAAAATTAGAAAGGGAGAAGGAGGACACTTAACAATTTTACAACTTAAAATCTCAAGATTTTTGTTTACATTTTCATTACTCTTTCATGCAAGAAAGAGTGGGGTATTTATAGGCCCCAAATAGCTTCAGAAATGAAGCTAAAAATTATCTCATCTCGGGTTTCCGGGGTATTGACAGTACCACCGTCCAGTCTAGGTAGTACTGCCACCTGATAAAGCCTCGGAGACTTGGCTTTGGTGGTACTACCGCTTAGTAGCAATAACTGCTGATGGTACCACCACCCAATCTGGGCGGTACCACAGCTTAGACAACTTGGAAGGCCAAGCCTCAAGCGGTACCACCACCTGATGTGGCTCCAAGTGACTGAATGAGCCATCCAACTAGCCCAATTCAGCTCAATTAAAGGCTCAGTTGGCCCCGAATCAAGTTGGTAGGATTTCTCCCAAACTAACTCAAATTAAAGTCATAACTATGATAGTTAAGGCTAAAATAATTACTCTATTTACAATCTAAGTTGTCTTGCATGTCAATGGTTCAACCGAACTTTCGATAAACTTCCGATGAACTCCTGGCAATCTTCTGGCGAGCTTTCGGTGAACTCACGGTGAACCTCCAGCGAGCTTTCAACAAACTCCCGACAAGCCTCCAATGAGCTTTCGGCAAACTCTTGGTGAACTTTTAGTGAGCTTTCGGTACGTCAACGATTCTTCGATGTATCCCCTGATTCATTTGGCCCGATGCCCGATCATTAACTCTGACCCAACTTCGATTCTACATTAATTATTTCATCTTTTTCATGATTGTAGTTAGTCCTACATCACTTATCTCAACACATGGATTAGATTACTAAATTATTAATTGATTTAATCTTTAAAATCTGAGATTCAATAATCTCCTCATTTTTGTTGATGACAACCAATTGATGACGAAGTCAACTTTAACTTCCCCTATCTATATGCCATATTGAGATAAGACAAACTGGTATTCAAAAGGAATTATAACCTTTGAATTTAAGTGAAACTTATTTTGATCATAGTGATCAAATGTAATATATCATATCAAAATTTCATACATTGTGCATCAATATAATTTCTGTTGAATCTCAGATTTTGATGATGAAAGCAATTGATAATGTTATAATCTAATCTATATTTTGAGTGATGCAGGACTAGCTTTGATTAGGAGAGGAAAATTGATTGAAGCATGAGGAATCGATTGTTAGGCTGGAGTGGAACATGTCAGAAGATTGGATGTCGAGCCGAAGGATCGATTGGCGTGTCGACAAAAGACTTCATGCCATGAGTTCGGGCATCGGGCCTAGAAGAGTGGATATTGTGCTAAGAAGATCAGAGTTATGGAGGTCAACATGCCAATTGGGCAAAAGGCTGCAAAAGGGAACGATGCGTCGAAGGATTGGACGAAGCGCCAATAAACCAATGACATGACAGACAACTTAGTATTCTTGCTTGTAATAATTTAACTAGATTGAGTTAGATTAGGTTGTAATTGGGTTGGTTTAGAATGCAATTAAGCTTTTGGGTTGCTTGACATGCCGGACGATGCGTCGAAGGATTGTATTGCTTTTCGATTTTAAACATGATGGATGGTTTTCATATGAAAAACTTGAGCATACTTATATGAAATCAATCACATAAAATGAAACACATAAAAAGAAAAATGTATTATCATTGGAATTAAAATGATAAATCAAATATCTTGTTTAAAGAAGACTTATGTTTAATGTGTTATATTTTTGGTCATGATGATTTTGATGATGAAATTTGTTTTTTGGTCTTAAACGATGATGCATATTTTGATTTGGCATAAAAAACTTGAGCATGCTTGTATGAAATAAATCACATAAATTCAAACAAAAAAAAGAAAGGAGGAAAGCATTTTTCTTAAGAATTTCTCAATCCCTATCTTATCAAGTTTCCAAAAAAGGGAGATTGATGAATCTGTTTGTATCATATTTGATGATTTTATATTTTAAAATTATGCATGATGAGTTAAATTAATAATGGTTTAAATGCATGAATTGATAATCTTTTTGTCACATGAATCATGATTCCTTCACTTGATACTCTAAATTTTTATGATTTATGATGAATTGAGACATTATACATAAATCAAGTTCTCATGTGAATCTATCTACGTTGCCTTCATTGAATTTTTTGAAAAGTAATTTTGATGATGATTTTGAATCTATTTTCATATGACTAATGAGATGATATATCCAACTAAATCATTTAATGTATTTATGACTTTTGATATATTCAACATAAAACATCTTTCTTGATGCATGTATGATTCACTCTTTTAAGAGAATATTTATCAAATCATAATAAGTTGACATTTTCTTTATATGAATCAAGATTTTTCATTATTCTCCTATGATTCTACTTTCTATATATTAAAAAGAAGCATTATTGAAATCATGATCTTGAATTCTCAGAATCAAAACTTGATATTTTCCTTATATGAATCAAGATCCCTCACTTTTTATTCTCAAATAATTTCTTATATTTTATTTTAAAAAATATTTATCAAAATTAATTATGTCTTTTGATATTCACATAATCTTATCTTTCATGATATGATTTTCTTTGTATAATTCCTTGTATTCATGAAGTATCTCTCATCACCAAATTTTTCTTGATATCTTCTATGTGATGACTTGAATATTTACATCTTTATGCTATTCTCCTCTTTTTGCCTATGACAAAAGGGGAGAAAGAATTGCTAGTGTGCACATCTTAAGAAAAGCATATTGCTAGGAAGCAAAATTGCTAGCTTGCACTTCTGAAAAAGAGAAGAAGTGCTAGTGTGCACTTCTCAAAAGAATTGCTAGTGTGCACATCTTTACGCTATTCCCTCACTTTTTATTCTCAAATGATTTCTTGTATTTTATTAAAGAGAATATTTATCAAAATAAATTATGTCTTTGGGTATTCACATGATCTTATCTTTCATGATATGATTTTCTTTGTATAATTTCTTGTATTCATGAAGAATCTCTCATCACCAAATTTTTCTTGATATCTTCCATGTGATGACTTGAATATTTATATCTTTATGCTATTCCCCTCTTTTTGCCTATGACAAAAGGGGAGAAAGAATTGCTAGTGTGCACATCTTAAAAAAAGCATATTGCTAGGAAGCAAAATTGCTAGCTTGCACTTCTCAAAAGAGAAGAAAGAATTTGCTATCTTGAACATCACCAAGAATTGCTAGCTTGCAATCTCAAGAGAAGCAAAAGTGCTATCTTGCATATCTCAAAAGTATAACTTGCTAACTTATACATCTAATAAAATTTACAAACTTGCAAAACTCAAAATTATTGCTAGCTTGCATGTTGTAAAATGATATAAAATTTTGCTAGCTTGCATTTTGCAAAGGAAGCAAAAAATTACACTTCTCCTTTTTGTTGATGACAAAGGGGGAGAAGTATGATGACAAGGGGGAGAAGTATGATGACAATCATGTATAGGATGATATACCTAGAAATTTTGATTATGCATGATTTTATGATGACATGCTGCTTGGATTTTTGAATTCAAGAGTTCTATCAATATGACATATTGATAGGGGGAGTTAATGTTAACTTTGTCATCAATTGGTTGTCATAATAAAAAAGGGAGAGATTGTTGAATCTTGAATTATGATGATATTATGATCTAATTTGTGTTTTGAGTGATATAGGACTAGCTTCGATTAGGAGAAGTAAATTGATTGAAGTAGGAGGAATTAAATGTTGGGCCGGAGTGAAAAATATCAGAAGATTGGACATCGAGTCAAAGGATTGATCGACGTATCGGTAGAAGGCTTCGTGCCATGAGTTTAGGCATCGGGCCTAGAAGAGCAGACATTGCACTAAGAAGATTGGAGTTGTAGAGGTCAATATGCCGATTGAGCAAAATGCCACAAAAGAGGACGATGCGCCGAAGGATTGAACGAAGTACTGATAAACTAATGACATGCTAGACAACTTAGTATTCTTGCTTGTAATAATTTATCTAGATTGAGTTAGTTTAGATTATAATTGGGTTGGTTTGGAATGTAATTAAGCCAATACAATTAGGGGCCAACTAGGCCTAAAGTGGGGTTGTTTTGAGCCAAGAGAAAGGCCCATTTAGTGACCCAAAAGTTGGGTCAGGCGGTGGCACCGCCA
The DNA here is from genome assembly GCA_900464855.2 of Musa schizocarpa. Classification (NCBI taxonomy): domain Eukaryota; kingdom Viridiplantae; phylum Streptophyta; class Magnoliopsida; order Zingiberales; family Musaceae; genus Musa; species Musa schizocarpa. The sequence continues at coordinate 9,197,986 of LS990925.1, read as the reverse complement.
ATAGCTCAGTCTTTGAGACAGTGTTAGGCAGTAGTACCGCCAAACTGGGCGATGGTACCGCTCAGTGTCAAGCGGTGGTATCACAGTCTAGGTGGTGGTACCACCTAAACACAATCTCCCAAGCAATGGTACCACCTAGTGTCAATGCTGCAGGCGATGGTACCACCCAACACAAGTGGTGGTACCGCTAGGACCCGAGATGAGACCATTTTTAACTCTAATTTTGAAGCCATTTGGGGTCTATAACTACCCCAACTATTTTTGTATAAAGTAGCAAGAATTGGATAGAAAGGGGGAAAGAATCCTTGACGAAAAGAAGTTGAAAAAGCTTGAAAAGTGTTGAGTGTTCCCCTCCACCTCTTAGAGTTTAGAGTTTATTCTAAGAGAGGTGTGAAACTTGTAAAGGTTCTCTCCTGAGTCTATCAAAAGGAGAATATAGTTATAAAGATAGTTAGTCTTCGCCCATTGAAGGAAGAATATTAGGGGATGCCAATAGCCTCGACAGAAGAGGAATCAGGAGTGAATGTAGGTCACGACGACCGAACCACTATAAAACTCAGTTTGTATTTCTATTTGTGCAATTTACTATGATTGTAAACTGTCTTACTTGTTTTACCTTCTCATTACACTCTTCTGTATGCTTTTAAGTCAAGCACATTTTCGATACGATTTTTTTATTGAAACAAAGATTTTTCGAACCAACATCATTTTTATCCGCTATACTAATTCACCCCCCCTCTCTTAGTGCCAACTCAATCCTAATAGTTTCAAATTATCAAAATGTAACATGTACAATTTAAAAAATATTACAACCCATTACTTCATGCATGATATAAAAAATAAATCAATATTACTTTGGTTATAACATACTGTTAGGATCAAGAAGTCGACACTAAGAGGGGGGTGAATTAGCGCAGCGGTAAAAACTACGTCGGTTTAAAAAACTTCATACAATAAAATCATTTCCGACGTAAAATCATTTCATAAAGGTAATACTTGAAAGCATACATTTCTGAAGTGAATACAATAGGCAAGTAAAGAGGCAGTTTGCATTATGTAAATGGCAAGAATAAAATGCAAACCAGATTTTAGAGTGGTTCGGTCAATGTGACCTACATCCACTTTTGGCTTCCTCCTCCAATGAGGTCACCAGCGTCCACTAGAGGCCTTCCTTCAATAGGTGAAGGCCAATCACCTTTTACACCCCTCTTCTCCTTTTACCGGGTTTAGGAGACAACCCTTACAAGCATTCACTTACTCCTCTCTCAAACTAGTCTAACACTTAGAAGAGGGAGAGGAGATCACACAAGATTTTAGCAGCGTTTCTTTCTCTTTAGACTCTCTGTACTTATGTGCTTTAACCAGGGATGAGATGAGTATTTATAGGCTTTAAGTTGATTCAAACTTGGAGCCTAAAACTTTCTCATCTCGGGTTCCCTGAGCACGGGTGATACCACCGCCTGAGTTGGGCGGTACCACCGCCCAATGTCAGTCTGACACTGACACTGCCCTGGGCAGTACCACCATGTGGCACCCTGCCAAGGGCGGTACAACCACCTAGATTGGTGGTACCACCTCTTGACACAGACTCGAAGACTGTGTCACGATAGTGAGACTTCTTGGGGCACTGGTTGGGCTTCTTATTGGGCCCAACACAATTCTTACATGGGCCTAGCTGGCCCCTAATTGAGTTGGCCCAAATCCAAGCCTATTTACGTGCTCATTATGAAATCCTAAGACATTTGCTAAGCAAAACAAGTCTCTATATCTATTCTTCCGGCGAGCTTCCGATAAACTTCCGACGATCTCTCGGCAATGTTCCGATGGACTCTCGATAAGCTCCTGGACTTCATGATGATCTTCTTGGCAAGTTTCAATGAGCTTCTCAAGCAAGCTCCGAGACTTCTCGGCTGGTTCTTCCAGAACATCCGACGAACGTCCGGACTTCCGACGAACTCTCGAACTCCCAACGTAGTCGCGTCCTTGACTCCGAGACTTCATTTTGCTTCATGCCTTAGTATCATAGTTAATCCTGCACATGTAAAACATACTTTGATCTAAACAATTAATACTAAGCATTAATCAAGTTGACTCCACAACTCCGATATCCTTGACGCAATATCCTCTCTTCTTCGCTCGATGCCCGAATCCACGGCTCGAAGCCTTCTGTCGATACGCCGATCGATCCATCGATCCGACGTCCAATCTTCTGACATGTTTTCCTCCAGCACAACATGATTTTTCCTACTTTAATTGTCTCATCTTGATTGAAGCATCCCGCGTCACTCAAAACACAGATTAAAATATAAACACTTCGATTGGTTTCATCATCAAAATTCGAGATTCAATAATCTTTTCCTTTTTTATGATGACAACCAATCAATGATGGAATTAACCTTAACTCCCGAAGTTTAAACAAACTCCCCCTATTAATATGCCTTATTGATAGAAACTCTTGGATTCAAAAATCCAAGCAAACATGTCATGATGACATCTACATAAGCTTATGCATAACATCATACTTCTCTCCCTTTGTCATCAACAAAAAGGAGAAGTCCAATTCTCATGTGTTTGGAAGTACAAGTTCAAATCATTACATATGACACATAACTTTCCAATTTTATCATTATGCAATATAGCAATAATTAGAGATGTTCAAGAAGGCAAATCTTACTTCTTGAAATATGTAAATTTTGTCAATTTTGCTAGATGCGCAAGTTAGCATGTTTTGCTTCTTGAGATAGGCAAGATAGTACTTTTACAAATTTTGTTTCTTAAGATAGGCAAGCTAGTGATGTTCAAGATAGCAAGCCCTTTCTTCTCTTTGAGAAGTACCATTTTTTTTTCTTCCTTTGCAAAGTGCAAGCTAGCAAAATTTTGCTTCATTCTTAAATTGTGCAAGCTAGCATCTTTCTCTTTGAGATGTGGACATTAGCAACTATTTCTCCCCCTTTGTCATTGGCAAAAAGAGGGGAAGACCCTTTACATCAATTTTCAAGTTATCACAAAGGTAAATAGCATAGATGAAAATTCACGTCAATGCAATTCTAATCATGATTCACATCAAATGCAATCCATAATATACATCATTATCATAAAATTCATGGATATTTTATGCATTCATATCATCACATAAAGAATATCAAGAAGAATTAGTTAGGTGATGAGATAAATATTTAATGAATATAAAGATTTGTACATAAAAATCATGTCATGAGAGATAATATCATGTAAATATCAAAAGACATGATTCATATATTAAATCTCCTCTTAAATAAAATACCAAGAAGAATCGTACGAGTACGATTAATGAAAAATCTTGACTCATAATACATCTTAATTTATAAATATCAAGGAATCAAGATCATGACTTTAATAAAAAATTATTCAAATTTAAATAATCAAAATCATTTTCTAAGTCTAAGAGATTCGTAAATATGACACAAATGGATTCATCAAAATCAATAAGATAGAGAAAAATAATTTTCATGAAAAATATTTTCCTCTTTTTAGTTGTTTCAATTCATATGATTTTATTTCATTCAAGCATGTCTTTTTTTCATTTATGCCAAATAAAAATATATATCATCAATCGTTTAGGATCAAAAAATAAATTTCGTTATAAAAACCATCAAGATCAATAAACCATAAATTACTTGAAAATTATCATGCATAATTTCGAAATTTATTAAGCATGATCATTATGACATCAAAACATGGTTTCAAAATATTCAATATTTTCATTACAACATCAAGCAAGGTTTTATAATTTTGAATGATTCTTATAGATATCTAAAACTTCTTTAGTTTTAATTTATATGATTGACTTTATATTAGCATGCCCAAATTTTTATTCTTGTATCAAAACCATACATCATGTTGAAAACCAAAGACAAGGTTCATAAAATAATTCATCAAGCCTTCCATACAAAAGCCATGCATCGTCGTTGAAAAGCAATATGGAAATCATTAAAATACACATTCATGCTTCTTAAGCATATAAATAAAATTAATCTTACTAGGTGTATAATCATTAAATTTATATTTAATATTTTATTATATTATCATAAAATATATAATTTTCATGATAATTTTCAAAATTACTAGAATGATAAGAATGATCCTAATTTTTTGCATTTTAATTTTTAGACATGTAATTTAAAAAAAAATTATTTTAAACAAAAAAAATGAATGAATCATGAAAAGCATCAAGTAATTTCTAAATAAATTAGGGGGATTTCGATTATCTCATCGTTGAAAGCGGTTATGGCATAGTTTGCCATCTCGCCTTTGTTGATTTTCTCCTTATCTTCGGAGCAACTCAATTCATCCTACTTTATGTTCTTCTTCTTGCATTCAAAGCAAATAGTTGTGTTCTTTTTGTTCTTGTTCTTTAATTCTTATTTCATGAACTTTTTAAATTTCTTAGTGAGTTGTTCATGTTCACCATCACTTGAGCTTATGCTTGAGTGGTCTTCAAATATTCTAAATTCGAAATCCTTCCTGTTCATTGGAAGGTGGTTCTCAAGTTATTTGTGTACATTGCACATCATTTCATAGGTCATTAAAGACTCGATAAGTTATTCGAGAGGGAAATGGTTCAAATCTTTTGATTCTTGTAAAGTCATTACTTTTGAATCTCAAGTTTTAGAAAGTGAGCATAAAACTTTACTAACAAGTTCAAAATTCAAAAAAGTTTTACCAAGAGCTTTTAAACTATTGATGACATCCGTAAAATGAGGGTACATGCCAACAACGGTTTCGTTTGGTTTCATATGAAAAAGTTCAAAATCATGCATTAAAAAGTTGATTTTTGAATCTTTTACTCTATTAGTGCCTTCGTGTGTGATTTTGAGAGTGTGCCAAATACTGAAAGCTATTTCGCACACAGAAACCAGATTAAACTCCATTTTATCTAAGGAGCAAAATAAGACATTCATAGCCTTTGCATTTAGAGAAAACATATTCTTCTCCAAATTATTCCAATTGTTCATTGAAAGATAAGACATTTCAAATCCGTTTTCGACTATATGCCATAAGTTCAAATCTAAAGAAAGCAAGAAAACTCTCATTCAAGTTTTCAAATAAGTATAATCCGTCCCAATAAAAAAGAGAGGACGAATGAGAGAGTGACCCTCTTGAAAGCCTAAAAGAGCCATTTCTATTTGGGTGTTAAACCAAATTAGAAAATCGTGGCTTTGATACTAATTGTTAGGATCAAGAGGTCGACACTAAGAGGGGGGGGTGAATTAGTGTAGCGGTAAAAACTATGTCGGTTTAAAAAACTTCGTACAATAAAACCATTTTCGACGTAAAACCGTTTCGTAAAGGTAATACTTGAAAGCGTACGTTTATGAAGTGAATTCAGTAGGCAAGTAAAGAGGTAGTTTGCAGTATGTAAATGGCAAGAATAAAACGCAAACTAGATTTTAGACTGGTTCGGTCAACGTGACCTACATCCACTTTCGGCTTTCTCCTCCGACGAGGTGACCGATGTCCACTAGAGGCTTTTCTTCAATAAGCGAAGACCAATCACCTTTTACACCCCTCTTCTCCTTTTATCGGGTTTAGGAGACAACCCTTACAAGCACTCACTTACTCCTCTCTCAAACTAGTCTAACACTTAGAAGAGGGAGAGGAGATTATATAAGATTTTAGCAGCGTTTCTTTATTTTTAGACTCTTTGTGCTTATGTGCTTTAACCAAGGATGAGAGAGGTATTTATAGGCTTCAAGTTGATTTAAACTTAGAGCCCAAAACTTTCCCATCCCGGGTTTCCCGAGCACGGACGGTACCACCACCCAGTGTCAGTCTGACACTGATACTATCCTGGGCGGTACCATCGCCTAGCACCTTATCAGGGGTGGTACAACCATCTAGATTAGCGGTACCATCGCCTGACATAGTCTCGAAGACTGTGCCACGATGGTGAGACTTCTTGGGGCACTGTTTGGGCTTCTTATTGGGCCTAATACAGTTATTACATGGGCCTAGCTGGCTCCTAATTAGGTTGGCCCAAATCCAAACCCAATTACGTGCTCACTATGAAATCCTAAGACATTTGCTAAGTAAAACAAGTTCCTATGTCTATTCTTCCGGTGAGCTTCCGGTGGCGAACTTCCAGCAAACTTCTAATGATCTCTCGGTTATGTTCCGACGGACACCCAACAAACTCATGAACTTTATGATAATCTTCTTGGTGAGTTCCGACGAGCTTCTCTGGCAAGCTCTGAGACTTCTCGGCTGGTTCCTCCAGAACTTCGATGAATGTTCGGACGTCTGACGAACTCTCGATCTCCCAATGTAGTCGCGTCCTTGACTCCGGGACTTAATTTTGCTTCATGCCTTGCTATCATAGTTAATCCTACACATGGAAAACATACTTCGATCTAGACAATTAATACAAAGCATTAATTAAGTTATCCGGCATGTCATTGGTCCCTCGATGCTTCGTCCGATTCTTTGGCACTTCTTCCTCTCTTGCGGCCTATTATCCAATCAGCCAGTTGACTCCGCAACTCCGATATCCTTGACACAATATCCACTCTTCTTCGCTCGATGCTCGAATCCACGGCCCGAAGCCTTCTGTTGATACGTCGACCGATCCACCAGTTCGACATCCAATCTTCTGATATGTTTTCCTCCGCCACAACATGATTTTTCCTGCTTTAATTATCTCATCTTGATCGAAGCATCCTACGTCACTCAAAATACAAATTAAAATATAAACACATATCGATTAGTTTTATTATCAAAATCTGAGATTCAATAATCTCCCCCTTTTTGATGATGACAATCAATCGATGATGGAGTTAACCTTAACTCCCGGAGTTTAAACAAACTCTCCCTATCGATATGCCTTATTGATAGAAACTCTTGGATTCAAAAATCTAAGCAAATATGTCATGATGACATCTACATAAACTTATGCATAACATCATACTTCTCTCCCTTTGTCATCAACAAAAAAGAGAAGTTCAATTCTCACGTGTTTGGAAGTACAAGTTCAAATCATTGCATATTACACATAATTTCCAATTTGATCATTATGAAATAGAGCAATAATTAGAGATGTTCAAGAAGGCAAATCTTGCTTCTTGAAATATATAAATTTTGTCAACTTTACTAGATGTGCAAGTCAGAATATTTTGCTTCTTGAGATAAGCAAGATAGCACTTTTACAACTTTTGTTTCTTAAGATAGGCAAGCTAGTGATGTTCAAGATAGCAAGCTCTTTCTTCTCTTTGGAGAAGTACCATTTTTTTTTGCTTCCTTTGCAAAGTGCAAGCTTGAAAAATTTTGCTTCATTCTTGAATTATGCAAGCTAGCATCTTTCTCTTTGAGATGTGTACATTAGCAACTCTTTCTCGCCCTTTGTTATTGGAAAAAAGAGGGGAAGACCCTTTACATCAATTTTTAAGTTATGATAAAGGTAAATAGCATAGATGAAAATTCACGTCAATGCAATTATAATCATGATTCACATCATATGAAATCTATCATGTACATCATTATCATAAGTATTGCATATATCTTTTCAAACTCATGGATATTTCATGCATTCATATCATCACATAAAGAATATCAAGAAGAATTAGTTGGGTGATGAGATAAATATTTCATGAATACAAAGATTTGTACATAAAAATCATGTCATGAGAGATAAGATCATATAAATATCAAAAGACATGATTCATATATTAAATCTCCTCTTAAATAAAATACCAAGAAGAATTGTAGGAGAACGATTAATGAAAAAACTTGATTCATAATAAATCTTAATTTGTAAATATCAAGGAATTAAGATCATGACTTGAATAAAAATTTATTCAAATTTAAATCATCAAAATGATTTACAAAGTCCAAGAGATTCGTAAAAATGATACAAATGGATTCATCAAAATCAATAAGATAGAGAAAAATAATTTTCAAGAAAAATATTTTTCTCTTTTTTTTGGTTTCAATTCATATGATTTTATTTCATTCAAGCATGTCTTTTTTTCATTTATGCCAAATAAAAATATATATCATCAATCGTTTATGATCAAAAAATAAATTTTGTCATAAAAACCATCAAGATCAATAAACCATAAATTACTTGAAAATTATCATGCATAATTTCGAAATTTATTAAGCATGATCATTATGATTTCAAAATATGGTTTCAAAATATTTAATATTTTCATTATAACATCAAGCAAGGTTGCATAATTTTGAATGATTCTTATAGATATCTAAAACTTCTTTAGTTTTAATTTATATGATTGACTTTATATTAGTATGCCCAAATTTTTGTTCTTATGTCAAAATTATACATTGTGTTGAAAACCAAAGACAAGGTTAATAAAAAAAAATCATCAAGCCTTCCATACAAAAGCCATGCATCGTCGTTGAAAAGCAATATGGAAATCATCAAAATATATATTCTTGCTTCTTAAGCACATACATAAGATTAATCTTACTAGGTTTACAATCATTAGATTTATATTTAATAGAATGTAATTACTAGAATGATAAGAATGATCCTAATTTTTTACTAGAATGATAAGAATGATCCTTAGATTCAAATTTTTTACAATCATTAGATTCAAAATTACTATCCTAATTTTACAATGATCCAAAATTCCAAATTAGATTCAAAATTAGATTCAAAATTCCAAAACTTTTTACAAAATTAGATTAAATTCCAAATTAGATTCAAAATTCCAAATTAGATTAAATTCAAAATTAGATTCAAAATTAGATTCAAAATTAGATTCAAAATTAGATCCAAAATTCCAAATTACTATTCAAAATTAGATTCAAAATTCCAAATTTTTTACAATGATCCTAATTTTTTACAATCATTAGATTCAAAATTACTAGAATAATAAGAATGATCCTAATTTTTTACATTTTAATTTTTAGACATGTAATTTTAAAAAAAAAATTATTCTAAACAAAAAAATGAATGAATGATGAAAAGCATCAAGTAATTTTGAAATAAATTAGGGGGATTTCGATTACCTCATCGTTGAAAGCGGTTAAGGCATAGTTTGCTGCCTCGCCTTTGTTGATTTTCTCCTCGTCTTTGGAGGAGTTCGATTCATCCCACTTTGTGTACTTCTTCTTACGTTCAAAGTAAGTAGTTGCATTCTTTTTGTTCTTATTCTTTAATTCTTGTTTCATGAACTTTTTAAATTTCTTAGTGAGTTGTTTATGTTCACCATCACTTGAGATTATGCTCGAGTGGTTTTCAAATGTTCTAAGTTTGAAATCCTTCATATTCTTTGGAAGGTGGTTCTCAAGTTCTTTACGTACATTGCACGTCATTTCATAGGTCATTAAAGACTCGATATGTTCTTCGAGAGGTAAATAGTTTAAATCTTTTGATTCTTGTAAAGCCGTTACTTTTGAATCCTAAGTTTTAGAAAGTGAGCGTAAAACTTTACTAACAAGTTCAAAATTCGAAAAAGTTTTACCAAGAGCTTTTAAACCATTGACGACATCCGTAAAACGGGTGTATTTATCAACAATGGTTTCGCTTGGTTTCACATGAAAAAGTTCAAAATCATGCATTAAAAAGTTGATTTTCGAATCTTGTACTATATTAGTACCTTTGTGTGTGATTTCGAGAGTGTGCCAAATATCGAAAACTATTTTGCACATAGAAACCTGATTAAACTCCATTTTATCTAAGGCACAAAATAAAGCATTCATAGCCTTTGCATTTAGAGAAAACATCTTCTTCTCCAAATTATTCCAATTGTTCATTGGAAGAGAAGACATTTCAAATCTGTTTTCGACTATGTGCCATAAGTTCAAATCCAAAGAAAGCAAGAAAACTCTCATTCATGTTTTCTAATAAGTATAGTCCGTCCCATTGAAAAAGAGAGGATGAATGAGAGAGTGACTCTCTTGAAAGCCTAAAAGAGCTATTTCTATTTGGGTGTTAAACCAAATTAGAAAACCATGGCTCTGATACCAATTGTTAGGATCAAGAGGTCGGCACTAAGAGGGTGGGTGAATTAGTGCAGCAGTAAAAACTATGACGGTTTAAAAAACTTCGTACAATAAAACCATTTCCAACATAAAACTGTTTCGTAAAGGTAATACTTGAAAGCGTACATTTATGAAGTGAATGCAGTAGGCAAGTAAAGAGACAGTTTGCAGTATATAAATGGAAAGAATAAAACACAAACTAGATTTTAGAGTGGTTCGGTCAACGTGACCTACATCCACTTTCAGCTTTCTCCTCCGACGAGGTCACTGGCGTCCACTAGAGGCATTCCTTCAATAGGCGAAGGCCAATCACCTTTTACGCCACTCTTCTCCTTTTATCGGGCTTAGGAGACAACCCTTACAAGTACTCACTTTCTCCTCTCTCAAACTAGTCTAACACTTAGAAGAGGGAGAGGAGATCACATAAGATTTTAGCAACGTTTCTTTCCCATCCCGGGTTCCCTGAGCACGGGCGGTACCACAGCCTGCGCTGGGCGGTACCACCGCCTAGTGTCAGTCTGACACTGACACTGCCCTGGGCGATACCATCGCTTGGCACCCTACCAGGGGCAGTATAACTGCCCAAATTGGCGGTACCATCGCCTGACATAATCTCGAAGACTATACCACGACGGTGAGATTTCTTGGGGCAGTGTTTGGGCTTGTTATTGGGCCCAATACAGAGTTCTTACATGAGCCTAGCTAGCCCCTAATTAGGTTGGCCCAAATCCAAGCCCAATTACGTGCTCACTATGAAATCCTAAGACATTTGCTAAGTAAAACAAGCCCCTATGTCTATTCTTCGAGCGAGCTTCTGACGTACTTCCAACGATCTCTCGGTAATGTTCCGACGGACTCCTGGCAAACTCCTGGACTTCATGACGATCTTCTTAGTGAGTTCCGATGAGCTTCTCTGGCAAGCTCTGAGACTTCTCGATTGGTTCCTTTAGAACTTTTGACGAACGTCCGAACTTCCGATGAATTCTTGAACTCCCAATGTAGTCGCGTCCTTGACTCTGGGACTTCATTTTGCTTCATGCCTTGCTATCATAGTTAATCCTGCACATGTAAAACATACTTCGTTCTAGACAATTAATACTAAGCATTAATCAAGTTATCTGACATGTCATTGGTCCCTCGACGCTTCGTCCGATTCTTCGGCGCATCTTCCTCTCTTGCGGCCTATTGCCCAATCGGCAAGTTAACTCCGCAACTCTGATATCCTTGATGCAATATCCACTCTTCTTGGCCTGATGCCTGAATCCATGACCCAAAGCCTTCTGTCGATATGTCGACCGATCCACCGGTCCGACGTCCAATCTTCTAACATATTTCCCTCCGGCACAACATAATTTTTTCTGCTTTAATTGTCTCATTTTGATCGAAGCATCCTATATTACTCAAAACGTAGATTAAAACATAAACACTTCGATTGGTTTCATCATTAAAATCCGAGATTCAACACATACATGATACTAAAGCATTCATCACGGTAACATTAAATAATATTTGGAAGAATCCATATATCAAAGTGTGCAAAAACATCATGCATGGTAGCATTAAAGAGTATATGATAACATTAATGAGTACATGGTAACTTTAAAGAGTACATGGAAGAATCCATCGACTTCTCCCCTTTTGTCAGCAACAAAAAAGATATACATAAACTATTCAGGTGGTGGTAAATTGAAATACCTAACAGAGTATTAAGCTGTCGATGAATTTGCTGCATCTCAGTTAAGATTTGATCTTGATGTAGTTCAATTTGATCCAGTTGAGTCACTATGACATCGGCAGATAAGGAGGGTGTTGGCTTTGTTGGAGGTACTGCATCAAAGGGACTAGTAGGAGGAGATTGACTTTCCCTATATATATATGTTTCTGGTTTTGTTTCAGGTGGGGGAGGGTCAGTCCTCCTAGGTAATCTAGTCCAAATCCCATTTCTTACTACACATCTTAATCTTCTAAATATGTTTCTATTTATGATATTGAATCTATCTAATTTCAAGGTTTCTTCGTCTAGTAGAATGACTATATCATGTGCATGCAATAGTCTAGTAATCAAACCACCATATAGAAGCATCATATCTTTTGTTGATAGTTCAATCATATTTTGTCGTATCAAATATCCAAAACAGTTATCATGTTCGACCATGATCCAATATATTATTCCTAATTCTATTTGACTAACTTCATCATGATAGTATTGTTTTAGAAGTAGAATACTTATTATGATGCGATGAGATAATTTTATGTTAAAAGGTAGCAAATGTTCATAAATATTTAGAATGATAAATAAATTTGGGTTACCAAAAATGGTACCTAAACCGTTAGAATATGTGGTCCCAATCGATTGTACATCCCATTGTCCTACAAAATAGCAACCTCTCATTTTCTCAGGAATTCCTATAATGTTACAAATTACGCTATCCGTAATGGGTATGTGATATTCTAAGAGATAAGTGGACACCCTATCATATTCATCCACATGCAAGTTGTTGTAAAACAACTGAACAAGTATAGGATAAATGAGTTCACTTATTTGAAGAATTAGGAGGACATCTAAGTTAGCAAATCATTGAATTGGTTCTAAATTACTCAATTCTTCTAGATCGACATATTTTCTCTTATGTACACTTCAAGACTCAAAGGTTGGGAATTTAAGGGCATGTTGAGTGTTACTTACAAAGCCAATTCCTTCCTTTCTATGAACATAACCTTTATTAGTAAGGATCATGTTTAGAGATTTATTTCCTATTTTAAAATTTTCTAACATTTCTTGTAGTAGAGCATTTTCTTTCTTAAGTGAATCTATCTCATTACACTTAGTGTAAGAAGCTAGCATATTATCATCAAGCTAATTTTTTAATTTCTTAAATTCACTAACAAGAGAAGTATGCTCTTTTTTTAATAACTTATATTTTTTATTAACTAGCTTACATTCATCATATAGATAATTGAAAGTAATAAGTAAATCATTATAAACTAAATGAGATTCGATTGAGTTAATTATCTCGTAATTGAGCGCCACTAGAGCGTAGTTAGCAATTTCTTCTTTGTTAGTCAGCTCCTTATTTTCGGATGCACTTGAATCATCCCAAGTTGTCTTGAGTGTCTTCTTTTTCTTCGATAGCTTCTTCTTTACTTGGGGACATTCATTTTTGAAGTAGCCCGACTTCTTATATTCATAGCATATGATTGTGTCCTTTTTGAGTTCATTTTTGTTCTTAGTATCTTGTTTTACAAAGTTTGTTTTGTTTCTTCTAATAAATCTTTTGAATTTTCTTATTAAAAGTGCCAAGTCCTCATCATCACTTGAGCTTTCACTCAAGTGGTCTTCTTTAGTTCTAAGTGCTATATCCTTCCTATTCTTTGGAAGGTAGTTCTCATGTTCATTATGTTCATCATGTGCTTTGTATGTTATTTTATAGATTATTAATGACTCGATAAGTTCTTCAAGAGCAAGGTTGTTCAAGTCCTTTGCTTCTTGTATTGCCGTCACTTTTGGATCCCAACTTTTCAAAAGGGATTTTAGTATTTTATTGATAAGTTCAATATTAGAAAAACCTTTACCAAGTGCTTTCAAACTATTGACGACATCTGTAAAACAAGTGTACATATCTCCAATGGTTTCGCTTGAGTTTATTCAAAACAACTCAAAATTATGTTCCAAGAGATTAATTTTTGACTCTTTAACCTTACTTGTGCTTTGTGTGTGATTTTGAGTGTGTATCAAATCTCATGTGTAATTTCACATATAGAAACCTAATTAAATTCGTTTTTATCAAGAGCACAAAATAAAGCGTTCATCACTTTAGTATTCAAAGAGAAGGTCTTCTTTTCCAAATCATTCTATTCGTTCATTGGCTTGGAAGACTTCTCAAAATGGCTTTCAACAATGTTCCATAATTCGAAATACATAGAAAGCAAGAAAATTCTTATCCTGGTTTTTCAATAAGTGTAGTGCGTCCCATTGAACATAGGAGGATGAGTGATAGAAAGTCCCTCTTGATTACCGACAAAAGTCATCTCAATTGGGTTTTAACCTTACTCTGATACTAAATTGTTAGGATCAAGTTGGCACTAAGAGGAGGAGGGGGGAGGGAGAATAAATCAGTGCTTATGATAATATTATGTTGAATCGAAAATTTCATTTCAATTTAAACCCATATAGGAAATTCATTAATCATAAAAAAGGTACGAAGGAGAGTAAGTAGCCAAGTTAATAAGCAATATGAAGAAAAAGCAAAATAGGAATGACAAAGTAGAGATCACACCGGATTTATAGTGGTTCGATTGTCGTGACCTATATCCACTTTTGATTCCTCCTCCGTTGAGGCCATCGACATTCACTAACGGTTTTCCTTCAATATGCGATGACCAACCACCTTTTTACAACTCTTTTTCGTTTTTAAGGTTTAGGAGACAACCCTTACAAACCTCACACCTTTCTTAGAATGATCACAAATCTAAAGAAAGAGGATGACACTTAGCATTTTTTTTCAACATTTTCACCACCCAAAATCATAAGACTTTTGTTCATAAATTCATGCTCTTGTTAGGATCAAGAGCACTAAGAGGGGGGGGGGGGGGTATGAATTAGTGCAGCGGAAAACTTTCATCGGTTCAAAAAAACTTCATACGAAAACCATTTCGAAATGATCTTTAACTTGAGAGCAAACGGAAGTATAGTTGATGTAAAGCAACAGAGGCAGTTTACAGTTAAGATAAAGAGCAGAATGTAAATGCAAATCAAGATTTAGAGTGGTTCGGTCAATCAAGACCTACATCCACTTTTGGCTTCCTCCTCCGACGAGGTCATCGACGTCCACTAAAGACCTTCCTTTAATAGGCGAAGGCCAACCACCCTTTTATAACTTTTCTCCTTTTATAACCAACCAAACTTTCGTCGGTTCAAAAAAACTTCATAAGAAAACCATTTCGAAACGATCTTTAACTTGAGAGCAAACGGAAGTATAGTTGATGTAAAGCAACAGAGGCAGTTTGCAGTTAAGATAAAGAGCAGAATGTAAATGCAAATCAAGATTTAGAGTGGTTCGGTCAATCAAGACCTACATCCACTTTTGGCTTCCTCCTCCGACGAGGTCATCGACGTCCACTAAAGACCTTCCTTTAATAGGCGAAGGCCAACCACCCTTTTATAACTTTTCTCCTTTTGACAGGCTTAGGAGATAATCGTTACAAGTTTTAACTCCTCTCTTGAATGATCAAGACTTAGAAAGAAAAGAGGGAAAGGAACTCTAGCTTTTTATAATACTTTTAAGCTCTCAAATACTCAGAATAAAAGTAAGCTTTCAGTACCCTTTTATACAGGAAAGGGTGGGTTTATATAGGTCCCAATCAATTTGAATTTGGAGCTCAAAAGTGTCCATTCCTGGATTTTCGGGGTCCTAACAGTACCATCGCCATAATTGGGTGGTACTATCGCCCATCAACTATCACTGAGCAGTACTATCGCTCAGTCTGGGAGGTACTACTGCCAGACATCACTCGGAGACTGAGCTAAGGCGGTACCACCGCTGGTAGTAATAACTACTGGGGGTACCATCGGTGTTACTGCCCAGAACTCCACAGAGACTGAGTCTCCTGAGTGGTGCCATCACCGGCCCTGGCGGTGCCACCGCCGGCTAGGAATTCTGGGTCCGAATGGGTTGATCTATGCGGCCTAATTTGGGTCTGCCAAGGGCCCAGTTGGCCCTAGATTAAGTTAATGGAATCACCTCCCAATCCTAACTTAATCTACATACTAACTATAATAATTAAGACATCAATACTGTAGATCGTGTTCCGGTGCGTCAATCGCTTCTTTCGGTGAGCTTCTAGCGAACTTTCGACGAACATCCGACGAACCCTCGACGATGCTCCGGCGGACTTCCGGCAAACTCCTAGACTTACGATGATCCTCTTGGCGAGTTCCGATGAGATTCTTTGGCAAGGTCCTGGACTTGTTGGATTGTTCCCGCAGAACCTCTGATGACCATCCGGACTTCCGACGAACTCTCGAACCCTTAACGTGATTTTGGTCTTAACTCCGGCTCAACACCTACTGCATGTCTTACTGCCATCGTAGTTAATTCTGCACACTTATCGTAACATACAGATTAGATAACCAAATGACAATTGACTTCATCATTAAAATCCGAGATTCAATAATCTCCCCATTTTTTATTATGACAATCAATTGATGACAGAGTAAACCTTAACTCCCCCTATCTATATGTCATATTTGAGATAAGTCATTCTTGAATTCAAAGCCTTTGAATTCAAGAGACATATTGATAAGTTAAGTGCATTTAAACTTATCAATACCCCCATCATGATTCATATCATGATGTATCTTTATGAAATGATGTCAAGGGTTGATATCCATTTTCGAGTCTTATATTTCAAATGTGAAAGATAGCAATCATAGCAATTCATCACATGGCAAGATATCAATTTGTAAGATTACGATATAAGCTCTAGATATCTTAACATGATGTAAATATGGCAATCATAGTAATTCATCATATGGCAAGATATCATCATTGTAAAATTATAATGTAAGCTCTTGATATCTTAACATAATATAAATATTTTAAGTGTATAGAAATCATAGCAATTCATTCTATCATCAATTTACCATATATTTCTTCCCTTTTATCATAAACAAAAAAGAGAACAATTCAAGCGTATTTCAAGCATAGTAATAAGTGTGGTAAAGATTTATGTTATTTTTCAACCATAAGATACTATTCATACAAATTATTTTTTAAGCAATCATGACATGGTACCATTCAAAAGTCCATTAAGGAGATAGCTTTCATTACTTCTTCCTTATTTGTCATTAACGTTTTGCATGAAGGAGGAAAGCCATTATGAACTAACTTTGAATGAAGTTAAAAATGATAAGAGATTAAATCATGCTTTATTTTTATAAGAATCAAGATATACATATGAAATTAAATTTTTGCAAGTGTTCATTTAAAAAAAATCTTCCTTCATCAAGAAGGAATTCATTTCATCAAATCCATTTCTCGATTAAAAATCATTTTTCACAAGGTAAATCCATGAGAGATGCATTTGTTAATCAATTTCATATGTCAAAAATCATGGAGCATTGATATGAAATAAACTTGATATCACATAAGCTCATAAAAGCTCCATTAAGTCCGGAAGAGAAATACAAAATCATGTATTGTTAGGATCAAGAAAGTTCGAAAATAAAATTTAACAAATTCATGCATTCGGACAAGGTTTTGCCATAGCTTTTCAAACACAATCATGAAGGTAAAACATGCTTATCATCATGAAAATTTTTGGCATCAAAACACATAATTTCCAACATGTTATTGAAGCATATAAAATTTGTATCATTAGATTTTCAACATCAAGGATCAAGAAAGTCCGAAAATGAAATTTAACAAATTCATGCATTCAGACAAGGTTTTGCCATATATTTTTTAATCGTAATTATGAGGTAAAATTATTAGTATTTTGTAGTACTCAAAGATTAAGAATCCGATCATCATGGGAACTTTTAGCTCCAAGGCACAAAATTTTCAACTTTTAAAGTAAACATGTTATTGAAGTATTCAATCATGTCAAATTCATATAAAATTTTCAGCATTGAATTTAAGTGATCAAGGAAAATCCGAAAACGAGGTTCAATCAATCATTAATATTCCTAATTCGGTAAGTGCTCGCCAAATAATACATCAAGTCATAGATACCAATAGTTAAACATATCAAGGATTTGTAATCATCAAAGCAAGTGGCATTATGATCAAGGTAAGTAGCATAAAGAGTTTACAATAACATAGTTTTACAACATGATACGAAGGAATTGTGTCCACATTTTCTAAATACATACATATGCTCATTCAGGTGGGGAAAAATTAAAATGCCTAAACAGAGTGTCAAACTGTCGATGAATCTACTGTAGCTCAGATAGGATTTAATCTTGGCAATGTTCAAGTCAATCTTGTCTTTGGTCAAAGCAATCCATCCGAATCCCTATGTCTTCGATAGATGATGAAGGAGCTTGCTTAATTAGATGTGATTCCTCAAAGGGACAAGTTGGAGGAGATTGGTTACCCCTAAAGATTAGTGTTTCTAGTTCAGGTTCAGGTTCAGGTCGAGGGGGATCAGTTCTTCTAGGCATTCTAACTCACATACAATTTCTAAATATACATCTCATTCGATGATATATATTTTTATTTATGATGCTAAATCTATCTACCTCTTCGTCGGGTAGTATTGCAATATTGTAGACATTAAGTATTCTAGTGATTATGCCATCATATGGAAGCATCATGTCTTTTTTAGATATTTCTATCTTGTTTTGTTGGATAAGGTAACCAAAATAGTTGTTATATCCTTTCATGAGCTAGTACATGATTCCTAGTTCCATTTGATTTACTTCATCATGATGGTATTGTTTCGGGAGAATGATGCTAATTAGGATGTGATGAAGTATTTTGGTGTTTAATGGTAATAGATATTCACAGTTTTTAGGAAATACCATTAAGTTGAGGTTACCGAAAATTGTTCCTAAGGCATCAATATACGTGGTCCTAACTGTTTCTTCATCCCATTGTCCTTTAAAATAACAACCTCTATCTTTTACAGGGATGCCTATGATATCCCAAAAGGATTTATCTGTAATGGATATATGGTGTCCTAAAAGATAAGTAGACATCCTTTCTTCTCCTTCTACATATAGATTGTTGTAAAACAACCTAACAAGTCTAGGGTAGATGGATTCACTTATTTGTAGGATTAGGAGAAGATCTAGATTTGTAAACCATTGAATTGGCTCTAAATCACTTAGTTCATCTAGATCAATATACTTTCCCTTATGAATATTTTTAAATTCTATGAAAGTAAAATTTTAGGCGTGTAGATTTGAATCAAAAAGTATGGAATCAAAGTTTTCTTCTAATCTCTTCCCTTTGTCCCTAGAGGATCTTCTAGAACCCATAAATACTGCTATTTAGGAAGATAAACAATGAGCAAGAGCAGATTAAACAAAAGAGAAATCAAAGTAGTTGAGATCTTCAAGAGGGAGTAGGATTGATTCTTGATCTTGCAGAAAATAGGCAGTTTTGGGCAGCTAAAGGGGAGGAATGGAGTTGGAGGAGAGTTTAGAGCTACAAGGAGGAGAAGAGAATGAGTTAGGGTCAGTTCTACTGCCGGCCCTAGCTCAGGTTTAAAAGGGGCAGGTTTCGGGCGGTGGCACTACTGACTAGGTGGTGCAACCACCTGCCACCCATGACAGCCGGTGGTGCTACCACCAATTGGGCGGTGCCACCGCCTACATGTAGTGAGCACTGCTTTCAGGGCTGTGTGGGCTGATGTAGGTATTTTCAATTTGAAGAGAGTTTTTATTTGTGGAGCAATCAACCTTATATAATTATGTAAAAATTTCCATCACAAGATGAGAAATTTTATACGTTCATGATAAATCTTGTGAAGTGCATACTCTACTTCAAATGTCATATAGAGTTTTCAACATGTTCATGACTTATCATGCAAACTTGTAAGCCTCGCTAGTTCATGATTTATATCGTATGCAAACATGGCTTGTAAGATGTGAGTTCATGATCTTATAAGATATAGTTGGATTCGAAAAAAATTGAAGAAGGAATGTATCCGATGAATTTGGAAATCTAGAGGTTGTGTGAAGGGGAATTCATGAGTTTCAAAATCTGAGGGATCAAATAGGATAGTATCAGTATTACTCTATAATTGATAGTTTTAATTCTACTAATCCTCTTTTTGTCATTTTAGCTAGAGAGCATTATGAGTCTTTTTGGATCTCGGGTCATAAATATTGACCACCCAAAAAGCAAGATATCATTTCTTGCTCCTAGCTTGTGATGGTATATGTTTTTACAAAAAAGGATGATTTTTAGGTACCCATTTAATCTTGGGTGCCTAAAAAATCAATCTAAATTGTTTATCATGTTGAATGAAGTTCTTTATGGTTCCTTTTAGACCCAAATCAATTTGTTAGGACTAATCTTTTTGAATGGACAATGATAAGTCCTATGTCCATGTTTGCAATAAAAGTTGCACTTGTTTTGGTGCGAAACATGTAAGATAGGGCCTTTAATGAAAGTAGTTGAATTTTGGTGAGAGCCTCTCACAAATCCGAATTTACTTCTTTTAGGAATGTGATCCTTATTTGTAAGGATTATGTTCAAAGACATGCTATCAATCTCAAATTTCTTCAAGGTGTCCTTGAGTAGCAAGTTCTCCTTTTGGAGAATTTCTAAATCATGACATTTCGTACATGGAGCTAAACTATCATTATGTTTAATTTTTAATTTATAAAAATTACTAACAAGAATATCATGCTCTTTTTTTAATAATTTATATTTTCTACTAATTGATTTACATTCATCAAATAAATCATGAAAAGTATTTAACAATTCATCAAAAGATAAATCTGCATTAATTAAATTTGATACCTCCTCTCCAATGGCCATAAGTGTGTAATGAGCAACTTGTTCGGTGTTGGACTCCTCTTCTTCGGATGTGCTTAAGTCATCCTACGTTGCTTTGAGTGCCTTCTTCTTTGGTATTCTCTTCTCGGCTTGGGGATAATTACTTTTATAGTGTCCCGGCTTCTTGTATTCGTAGCAAATAACTTGATCCTTTTTGGGTTCAAATTTATTTTTAGTGTCATTTTTAAATTTGTTTCTTTTAATGAACTTTTTAAATATCCTTGTTAGAAGTGCCAAGTCATCGTCAAAGTCCTCATCACTTAAGTTTTCTCTCAAGTGGTTTTCTTGAGTTCTAAGTGTCATATCCTTCCTGTTCTTTGGAAGGGTGTCCTCATGCTCTTTATGAGCTTTGCAAGTCATTTTGTAGGTCATTAATGACCTGATTAATTTTTTAAGAGGGAAGTTATTTAAATCTTTAGCCTCTTGAATAGTAGTGACTTTAGGATCCCAACTCTTTGGAAGGGATCTTAGAATTTTATTAACGAGCTCAAAATCCGAAAAACTTTTACCGAGTCCTTTTAGACCATTGACGACATCCGTGAAACTAGTGTATATGTCACCTATGGTCTTGCTCGGTTTCATTTGAAAAAGTTCATAAGAATGTACAAAAAGATTAATTTTTTACTCTTTCACTCTACTCATGCCTTCGTGAGTCACTTCGAGTGTATGCTAAATATCCAATACAGTTTCATAAATCGAAACACAACTGAACTCGTTTTTATCAATTGCATAAAATAAGACATTCATAGCCTTTGCATTTAGAGCGAAAGTCTTCTTCTCCAATTCATTCCAATTGATTATTGGAAGAGAAGACTTTGAAAATTTATTTTCAACAATATTCCAAAATTCAAAATCCATGAAAATAAAGAAGATCCTCATTCGGGTCTTCCAATAGGTGTAGTCCGTCCCATTGAACATGGGCGGACGTGTAATAGAGTGACCCTCTTGGTTTCCGGCATATGCCATCTCTCTTGGGTTTTAATCCAACTAAGAGTGAACCCGCTTTGATACCAATTGTTAGGATCAAAAGCATTAAGAGGGGGGTAGAGTGGGTGGGGTGAATTAGTGCAGCAGAAAACTTTCGTCGGTTCAAAAAGACTTCATATGAAAACCATTTTGGAAAGATCTTTAACTTAAGAGCAAACAGAAGTATAGTTGATGTAAAGCAATGGAGGCAGCTTGCAGTTAAGATAAAGAGTAGAATGTAAATGCAAACCGAGATTTAGAGTGGTTCGGTCGATCAAGACCTACATCCACTTTTGTCTTCCTCCTCCGACGAGGTCACCGACGTCTTCTAGAGGCCTTTCTTCAATAGACGAAGTACAACCACCCTTTTATAGCTTTTCTCTTTTTGATGGGCTTAGGAGACAACCCTTACAAGTTTTCACTCCTCTCTTGAATGATCAAGACTTAGAAAGAAAAGAGAGAGAGAGGAACTCTAGTCTTTTACAACACTTTTAAGCTCCCAAATACTCAGAATAAAAGCAAGCTTTCGGTACCCTTTTATGCAGGAAAGAGTGGGGTTTATATAGGCCCCAATTAGTTTGTATTTAGAGCTCAAAAGTATCTATTCCCGAATTTCCGAGGTCCTAGCGGTACCACCGCCATAACTAGGTAGTACTACCGCCTATCAACTATCACTGAGCGGTACTATCACTTAGTTTGGGTGGTACTACCGCCAGACATCGCTCGGAGACTGAGCTCAGGCGGTACCACCGCTAGCAGTAATAACTGTTGGCGGTACCACCGCTTGTCTCCTGAGAGACCGAGTCTCCTGGGCGGTGCCACCGCCGGCCCTAGCAGTGCCACCATCGGCCAGGAATTCTAGGTCCAAATGGGCTGATCCAGTTCGCCCAATTTGGGTCTGCCAAGGGCCCAATTGGTCCCAAATTAAGTTAATGGGATCACCTCCTAATCCTAACTTAATCTATATGCTAACTACGATAATTAAGACATCAATACTGCATATCATGTTCTGGTGCATCAATCGCTTCTTCCGGCGAGCTTCCGGTGAACTTTCGGCAAACATCCGATGAGCCCTCGATGATACTCCGGTGGACTCCCGTCAAACTCCTAGACTTGCGATGATCTTCTTGGCTTATTCCAATGAGCTTCTTTGGCAAGCTCCTGGACTTCTTAGATTGTTCCCGCAGAACCTCGGACGACTGTTTGGATTTCCGATGAACTCTCGAACCCCCAACGTGATCTTGGTCTTGACTTCGGCTCAACACCTGCTGCATGTCTTACTGCCATCGTAGTTAATTCTGCACACTTATCTCAACATATAAATTAGATAACCAAATGATAATTGACTTCATCATCAAAATCTGAGATTCAACAACTCTTTAATGCAAGAAAGAGTGAGGTATTTATAGGCCCCAATGACTTCACAAATGGAGCCAAAAAGTGTCTCATCCTGGGTTATCAATACCGCCAATACTAGGCGATATTACTGCTTGCAAACTGACACTAGGCGAGTACCATAGCCTAGTCTGGGTGGTACCACTACATGACAGAGCCACAGAGATCAGGCTCTGGCGGTACCACCACCTGACAGGGTGGTACCACTACCTAATAGGGCAGTACCATCACCTGACAGCATTAACTACTAACGGTATTCTCGCTTGGCAGCATTAATTATCGACGGTACCATCGCATAGTCTGGGTGGTACCATCGTTTGATAATGCCTCGGAGATCAAGCTTGGGCGGTACCATCGCTTGGTAGCATTAACTACCGATTGTACTACTACCCAGTCTGGTCGGTACCACCGCCCAGACCTTCTGGAAGGCTGAGCCTCAAGTGGTTTCACCGCCCACTCTAGGTGGTGCCATTGCTTGGCATGGCTTCAAGTGGCTGAGTGGGCCATCTATTCAACCTAACTCAACTTTGTTTTGGGCCTACTTGGCCCCTAATTGAGTTAGTAGGATTTCTCCTAAAACTAACTCGAATTGAAACCCTAATTATGATAATTAAGGCTAGACAATTACAATGCATGCAATCCTAGTTGTCCACACATCAATTGTTCATCCAAAGTCTCGGTGAACTTTCGGCGAACTACCGACGATCTTCTAGTGAGCTTTCGACAAACTCCCGACGAACTTCCTAGCGAGCTTTCACTGCATCAACTGATCCGTCGGTGTATCCCCCGATTTATCCGGCCCGATGCCCAATCATTGACTCCGGCCCAACTTCAATTCTTCTTTAATCATTTTATCTTTCTCACGATCGTAGTTAGTCCTCCATCACTTATCTTAATACATGGATTAGATTATTAATTCACTAATTGATTTTATCATCAAAATATGAGATTCAACAATGACATGACACACTCTTTTTACTTATTATATTATTTGATATTTTATCACTTTGTATTCTTTATATATATATATATATATATATAGTGATTTCCATGGATTTGTACAATGAGAATTGGATCGTGATGAGATCACGATAATGAGACCGATTCACATTTAAACACAAACCCTAAATAATCTTGGTCATAGGTTACTCGAGAAGGACATTGAGATAATCGGAAAGACTAGTGTGCTGTATGCCTATCCATATGATGGAGGCAATTGGTCTCATAACTGCTCGTGTTGGGACACTAGGGCTACAGTGCAGGTGCTCATTGGAGAATGAGTTCACTAATTGATCCGCTCATAGAATGCTGGATGCTTATTGATGCCTCATTGTTAGATAGCGATTCCATCATTCCAATGGTGTATCTGGTCCTTAGACTTGAGACACCAAGGATATCCTATATGAGTACTCCACTCTTTGATATTAGACTTATAGGTCTGGAAGTTTCAGATCTAGCACAGCTGGTTATCGGGAGTGGCAGCCAACCTTACAAGGACTATTGAGTGTCAATAGAGGATCATCCACTCTTGGTGTCATGAGAGAATATCCCACGTATTCTTACTCAAACAAATCATTGGCTAGGGTCATTTAGATTGAGAGAGAAAGAGTTCTCTAGGAGAATTCTATTAGAGCGAGACTCAAGTGGAAACCGTATGGGTCTGATAGCACCATGTCTGATATACAGTCTCTAGAATATTAGATGGATGCGGGATTATAGATACACGGTAACTAAGGACGGACATGTCTAATGAATTGGATTTCATTATATCGTTTGTGAACTGTGACATAGTGGCTTAGTACGCTCGCAATCGATGAGACGAGTGAATTATTATGGAGATAATAATTCATTGAGCCAGAAGAAGTTTTGACAGGTATGACTCATGGCCAGCTCGATATTGGGCATAGAAGGTCACACACATATGATAGGCGTTATGACGAGTAAATGTTCAGATATGAGATATCTATCGGAGCTCCTATCTTATTGGATATCCAATAAGCCCATAAATTATTGGATCATATGGATGAGATCCAATTGTTGAATCTCAAATTTTGATGATGACAACCAATTGATGATGAAGTTAAACTTAACTCCCGAAGTTTAAACAAACTCCCCCTATCAATATGCCATATTGATAGAACCTTGAATTCAAACTAAATTCTAAACTTAACTCTTAGAATTTAAACAAACTCCCCCTATCAATATGTCATATTGAGAGAATCTTGAATTCAAACTGAATTCAAGTCATTGCAATATTCATCATGAATACTTGCAACATGTCATCATGAACTTATGCATAACATCATACTTCTCCCCCTTTGTCATCAACAAAAAGGAAAAGTCCAACTATTCTTGTGTTTGTAGTATAAATTCAACTTATTGCATGAAAAACATAATATTAAGTTTTATCATCATGCAGTTTTGAAGCTAGAAAATTTAGCAAGTGTTATATAATGCTTAGAACATTTAAGCTATCAAGTTTTAGATATGCAAGTTTTACAGCATACAAGATAGCACTTTTGGTAATGTTCAAGATAGCAAGTTCTGCATCATTCAAGCTAGCAATGTTACAACATTTTAGAACTTGCAAGCTAGCAATTTAGAGATGTGCAAGAAAGCAACTCTTGCTTCTTGAAATATGCAAATTTTATAATATACAAGCTAGCAAATTCAAAGATATGCAAGTTGGCATATTTGCTTTTCTTGAAATAAGCATGATAGCACATTTTTGCATTTTCTTGAGATTTCAAGCTAGCAATTCTTGGTGATGTTCAAGATAGCAATTTCTTCTCTTTTGAGAAGTGTAATTTTTGCTTTCTTCTCGAATTGTGCAAGCTAGCTATCTCCCCCTTAGTCATTGTCAAAAAGAAGGGAAGACCCTTTCTAAAGAAGGGAAGACCCTTTATGTCAATTTCTAAATCATGACAAAGGTAAGTAATCATTCTTATTTCAAAATTCCATAATTGAGATAAACCTTGAATTCAAATTAAGGTAATTTTAATCATGATTCATATCATATGCAATACATCACATACATCATAATAAAAAGCATAAATATTGCATGCATCATTTTAGCAACAAATCGTAGCATTTCATCACATGGCAAGATATCAGCAAGTAAAATTACGATGCAAGTTCTTGATATCTTAACATGATGCAAACATGACATATGACAATCATAGCATTTCGTTCATCAATTTATCATATATTTCGATGCAAGCTTCTTTTGATATCTTAACATAATTCAAATTCAAATATGACATTCATAGCATCAATTTATATAGCATTAAATTTAAATATGACACTCATAGCATCAATTCATATATTTCTCCCTCAAATATGGCACTCATAATATTAATTCATATATTTCTCCCCTTTATTATCAACAAAAGGAGAAGCAGCTCTAGTTATTTTAAAAGATATGCAAGTTTTTGTAACATGAAGCTAGATTTTCATCACAACATATAAGCACAAAAGTATAGCAAGATTCTTAAGTTCAATCATGGCAATTTAACACTTCTTATGCAAGATTGCACTTTGCTTTTCTTTGCATGTTCTAACTAGCAAAAGTTTTCTACCCTTTGTTTTTGTCGAAAAGAAGGGAAGAGCACAAGCTAGCCAGCATTTGCCTTGAGCTAGCAATCTTTCTCCTTCCTTTGAAATATGCAGGCTAGTAAACTAACTCCCCCTTTATCATTATCGAAAAGAAGGAAGAAATCAATGGCTAAAAATTTTAATCATTATACAAGCCATATTACAAAATCATGTTATGATATCAAGAAAATTCAAAAAGGACATGATTCATTCGACAAATCTTTTTAATAGAGAAAAAGAATTATACGACCAAGGATCATGATTAAAATATATCAATATCATAGATCAAGTCATGATTCGTGATTCATCATAAAGTAAATTAATTTTCAATCATCACATAAGGCATTTAAAGAATTTTTGAAACATAGGAGAATGATTAATTTAAGCATGTAATGTTTCAATCAAATTCAAGTCATGAATACCAATACTTTCATATTATGAGTATCAATTCATGAATACCAAAAGATATTTTTTGTGATTCCAATTTTGCAAGATCAAGATTATGATTTAGATAAAACTCATTCAAATCAAATTGTTAACTTAAAACTCATAATCAAGTCATCAAAATCAATTTTGAGATTCACAAAATATCATAAAATCATTAATCTTGATCAGATGGGAAAAATATTTTTTAAGTGATTCTTTTTCATCTAAGCATGCCTTAGTCTTTATATGCCAAATCAAGATAAGCATGAAAGTTCAAGATGTAAAGGCAAAATCTTATAAAACAACTCATCAAGCAAGATTTTAAACATCTATTTTCAAGCCATATAAAGAGTAAGTCAAGGATTCAATTATCTCGTGTCATGAATTCTAATAGGCATCTCAAAATATCAACATCACATTAAAAAGATATTTTAAAAAGATATATCGATAAGTGATTCATTTGTATCATTTCATTTATTCGGAAGATTATCCTCTTTGGTAAATAAATCTAGGTGAACAAAATGAATTAAGGGAGATATAACATGATTGAAGCATTGAACATGATTCATATTTAAAATGTGTCTCATGTCATAAGTATGAATCAAGCATTTATGAAATCCGAAATCATCCTCAAAGTCACATTCAATAAATTCATACATGACAAGCATAGATTTATTGAAAAGTCGATAAGATAGAGGATTGCATTTTGTTTTTATAAATTTTTATTCATGTGATTTGCTTTTTATAAGCATGCCTTTACCTTTAATAAAACAAGTGTTAACATTTAAGACGGAAAGATAAATTTCATAAAATAAATCATCAAGCATGATTCCATGATAACATCCTTTTAATATCATCAAGTATGATTTCAAAAAGTATGTTCAAGAGAAATCATTAAGACCAAATGCATGATACACTCATTTATTTTCAAAATATTCATCATGTTTATTTTCATGAGATTCACAAGATTGGTAAAATAAATTCATTAATCTCAATAGGATAGAAAATTCATTTCCATTTCATACAATTGATTTCATGTGAGGGTATTCAAGTATTTTTGTGAAAACATATATCATCATTTAAAATCGAAACATAAGTTTCATCATGAAACCGTTAAGACCAAACACATCATGATATCACATCTATCATCAAAAGACTATCAAGAAATTCATAAATGTACATGCACTATGTCATCTTAATATGTCATGAGAATGTCATCTTAATTCGTCATAAAAACGATTAGACCAAAATCATGTTAATCTAAAATGAGAGTTTCAAATCAACATTTACTTCAAAAACTCATGTATGACATAAAATAATCAAGATACACATGCATGGATTAATCCTAAGCATTATCATATATCATATAATTATCATCCCTAATGTTACATACATCATTCAACATTTCAAAACATAACATGCATGAAACCTTAGCAATATACATTTCATGATCAAAATTTTATTTTTTCAAATATGCTAAAAAGAAAAATAATTTTTTTATTTCCTATTCCTACTATCTAAATTAAGCACTCAATAAAAACTTCGAGTAATTTCAAAATAATTCAAGAGAGTTGAGTTACTTACCTTGTAGTTGAAGCCCGTCAAAGCCCAATTCGTCGTTTCACCTTTGGAAGTTCTTGATTCATCCTTGGTTGCCTTACTCTTCTTTGACCTCTTCCTCCGTTCAAATTCATTGTTTATTTTAGATTTTTGTTTAATAAACTTATTAAGATTTAGTGTTCGAAGTTCAAGTTCATCATTGTTCTCATCACTTGAGTCATCGCTCAAGTGGTATTCATTTGTTCGGAGTTCCAAATCCTTCCTATTCTTTGGAAGGTGGTTCAAGTGCTCATTGGGTTCAAAATATTCCAAAAGTGTCATTTCATAGGTCATTAATGACCCGATTAATTCATCTAATCGAAAATTATTTAAATTTTTTATCTCTTGTATTACGGTTATTTTAGGATCCCATCTTTTTGGAAGGGATCTTAAGATCTTGCTTACGAGATCATAATTCGAAAAAGATTTACCAAGAACTCTTAGATTATTGACGACATCCGTGAAATGGGTGTACATATCGCCTATAGTCTCACTTGGTTGTATTCGAAAAAGCTCAAAATCATACAACAAAATGTTAACTTTTGAGTCTTTAACTCTACTAGTTCCCTCGTGCGTGATTTCAAGTATTCTCCAAATAACAAAAGCCGTTTCATACGTAGAAATTTGATTGAACTCATTTTTGTCCAAAGCACAAAATAAGGTATTCATTGCCTTTGCGTTTAAAGAAAAATACTTCTTCTCCAAATCCGACCATTCGTTCATCGGTTTAGAGGGAAGTTGAAAACCGTTTTCAACAATATTCCATAAATCCAAATTTATAGAAATCAAGAAAACTCTAATTCGAGTTTTCCAATAAGTGTAGTCCAATCCGTTAAACAACGGTGGACGAATAACCGATAAGCCCTCTTGAAAGCCATGAAGAGCCATTTCTCTCGGGTATAAATCCGAAATGATAAATACCGGGCTCTGATACCAATTGTTAGAATCAAGAGCACTAAGAGGGGGAGGGGTGAATTAGTGCAGTGGAAAATGAAATTTAACACTTTCATACATTCGGACATGATTTTGCTATAGATTTTCAATCACAATCATGAAGATAAAACATGCTCATCATCATAGAAATTTTTGTATCTAAAACATATAATTTCCAACATGTTATTAAGGCATGTAATAGTGTAAAATTCTCATTATAGCAATTATATCCTATCATGCATGATCAAAGTTTATCCCTATTTTATCATTATAAACAAGAAAGAAGAAGGGAAGAACATGATTCATTTTAATCATTTCAAGATATACAAGCCATAAATATAATCACATCATGTCATGAAAGATAAAAACACTTAATACCGAAAGACATGATTCATTTGGATGGTAGATGGCAAAAAGAAACATTGAGGATAAAAGATCTCAATTTTTATAGAGTAAATCTCAAGTTTTAAATCTCAAAAAATCAAGATAAAGCCTATTCAAATTCAAATCATCAAATCAAAATCATTTTTAAGAGATTCATAAAAAGATAGTTGTTTCATACAAGCATGTGTTTCATACATAAATGTTTTTCTCTATAGATTTAGTCAAAAAGGGAGAGATTGTTGAATCTCATATTTTGATGATGAAACCACTTGATATGTATTTATATTTTAATCTGCGTTTTGAGTGACGCAGGATGGTTCGCTCAGGATGAGATAATTAAAGCAGGAAAAATCATATTGTGCCAAAGGTACATGTCAGAAGATTGGACGTCGGGCAGGTGGATCGGTTGACGTATCGACAGAAGGCTTTGGGCCGTGGACTTGGGCATCAGACCAAGAAGAACGGGTATTGTGCCAAGGATATCAGAGTTGCCGAATCAACTGGCCGATTGGGTAATAGGCCGTAGGAGAGGACGATGCGCCGAATAATCAGACGAAGCGTCGAGGGGCCAATGACATGCCGGACAACTTGGTTAATTGCTTAGGATTAATTGTCTCAATCGAAGTTTTGTTTTACATGTGTAGGATTAACTACGATGGAAGTAAGACATGCAGCAGGAGTTATGCTAGAGTCAAGACTATGATCATGTGGGGAGTTCGAGAGTTCGACAAAAGTCCGGACGGTCGTCGGAGGTTCTGCGGGAACAAATCCGAGAAATCCAGGAGCTTGCCAAAGAAGCTCGTCGGAACTCGCCAAGTGGATCGTCGCAAGTCCAGGAGTTTGCTGGAAGTCCACCGGAGCATCGCCGAAGGCTCGTCGAATGTTCGTCGGAAGCTCGTCGGAAGAAGCGATTGATGCACCGGAGCAAGTTGCAGTAAATATCTTAAGAAATATCGTAGTTAGCATGTAGATTAAGTTAAGAATGGGAGGTGATCCCATTAACTTAATCTGGGGGCAATTGGGTCCTTGATAGACCCAAATTGGGCCAAATGAATCAACCCATTCGGACTAGAATTCCTGCTAGGCGGTGGCACCGCCCAGGAGATGGTCTCCCAGGAAAGCTGGGCGGTGCAACCGCCCAGGTCAAGCAGTGGCACCGCTTGGGCTCAATCTCCGAGCGAGACTGGGTGGTGCAACCACTCCAGTCAGGCGGTGGCACCGCCTGGGCTTAGTCTCTAAGCGAGACTGGGCGGTGCAACTGCCCCTGTCAGGCAATGGCATCGCCTAGAGGCTCAGTCTTCAAGCTGCCAAGCGGTTGTACCGCCCTAGTCAGGAGGTAGTACCGTTAGGACCCCGAAAATCCAGGAAATGATATTTTTGAGCTCCAAATTAAAATCAGTTTGGGGCCTATATATACCCCACCCTTTCCTACATGAAAGGGCACTGAAAGCTTGATCTTACTCTATGATTTTAGAGCTCAAAAGTGTTGTAAAGGCTAGAAGTTCTCATCCCTCTTTTCTTCCAAGTTTTGATCTTTCGAGAGAGGAGAGAAAATTCTGTAAGGGTTGTCTCCTAAGCTCGTCAAAAGGAGTGAAACTATAAAAGGGTGGTTGGCCTTCGCCTATTAAAGGAAGGCCTCTAGTGGACGCCGATGACCTTATCGGAGGAGGAAGCCGAAAGTGGATGTAGGTCAAGATTGACCGAACCACTCTAAATCTCGGTTTGCATTTGCTTTCTATTCTCTATCTTAATTGCAAACTACCTCCATAGCTTTACTTTAACTGTACTTCACCTAATCTAAGTTAAAGCAATTTTCGAATCGGCTTTTATATCGAAATCACTTTTATCGTACGAACGTCATTTTAAATCCTCGAAAGTTTTCCACTACACTAATTCACACCCCCCCCCCCTCTTAGTGCTCTTAATCCTAACACCAATAAGAGCGAATGATAAATATTGGATAGAGATTCATTAATCTAAAAGGCTTGGGTAGTTGTATGGAGATCCAATACCCAATAGGGTAAGATCTATTAGGGTCAAGTTTACAAGAGACCTCTATAAATATGAGGGAACCAAACACCTATAGGCTAGAGGTTTATTGGTTACCACATTCTATTCTCCTCCCCCCTTCTCCTCCTAAGATGGCAGGTGTGGAGATTTGGGCAGCGATTTTAGGAGCATCGTCGCAGCCCTATTGTGTGTATCACCACTAGAGAGGAGGATGCTTGACCTCCTTTATCCTCTTATACAGATATGTATGGATTCAGGGATATACGATCTAGCTAGGTAAAATATAATTTTTTATATACATAATTTTTTATTTTGCATATTTTGCGCACTAATCTTCGCACAACGACAAACACCTTTTTGGGAAATCTGGGAATTGGGTTACAAATATGCTAAGGAACTTGACATCAACTCTACCTTACTCTTATAATATACTGTGATGATATCGGAGCTATCTACCCATGCGTCAATCTAATGTTTTACTCATACATAAAAAATATATTGCCATCGACTTCCACTTTGTGCGGGATCAAGTTGTCAGACATCAACTACATGTTTCTCATATATATACGACTGATCAACTAGCAAACTCACTCATGAGGCATTTCACCTGTAAACTATTTTCATTGTATCGATCCAAGATCGATATCCTTGATTGAAGAACCATCTTACGGGGGTATGATAATAGATAAGATTTTCTTAATTGCACGAGGCAATCTCATTGTTCTGTCGAGAAAAATCCTCTTTTCTAACCTGTATAAATTTGAAATATGTCAATAAACTTCAATTAAGCATTGTTGTCACGTTTACTCAATCACATACACCACACATACCACTAAGTCACAAAAAAACAAATTTAAGCAACATGATAACAATGCTCATTTTAGACTTATCAATCGACATGTTGTACCTCATTAAAAGAAAGAAAGAAAAGTTTACGAGTATTAGCGTATACTGTTTCTCCACTGAGACTAAGTTCATGCCATGCACTAAATGTGCATGTAAATATGCATACAATGCCGAGAAGCATCTGCAAACAGCTTGCCACTCTTGTAGGAACTCCAAACGATGAGATGCAAAGCTCCTTCTTCCTTTGGCTATGGAATAATAGCTTCTATAGCTTGGCGTGCACCATGCGTTAATAATCATATGCAGCACACGTTCAGAAAATATCTGCTATGTTATAACTATGTTACTATAATACGTGAGTAAGTGTGATTGACTCAATGATCTGCTATTTATTCTGTGATTGATTTCCAGATGCAAGGCTCAAATGCAACTCCATATACGTCCCCCACATAAAAATGCAATATATCCTTCTGTTAACAGCACATCATTT
Organism: Musa schizocarpa; assembly: GCA_900464855.2. Lineage (NCBI taxonomy): Eukaryota > Viridiplantae > Streptophyta > Magnoliopsida > Zingiberales > Musaceae > Musa > Musa schizocarpa. The sequence goes on along the minus strand of LS990925.1, from coordinate 9,164,851 downwards.
TATTGTATCAATTCCCTATTATTTATACATTCCTTATATACTGCCTAAATATTAACATTCTCACTCACACAGATTATTTCTTTCCTGCTTGTACAAATTGCATTCTTTTGTTGGTAGCTTTCACTCGGTGATCTGTAATCTTTTTGAAGGTAACTGTAACTATATAATTAGATTCTTCCCATCTATGATCGCCTAATCATTGCTTGCAATTATATTTCGTTCCAAATATTAATTCTACAAGACAATTAATTCCTTCCACTCCATGTAAAGAAAGCCACTATCCGACCATCAGCACATGTACAACAATTCCATTTCTTCCTACCGTCTATAAATCCAACCCATCCTGTTGCACTCCCTAATTCCAATCCCAATCGTCTGCTTGGAGGCAAGATAGGATGGCTCACGGAGTGGCTCTCTTTGCTGTGTTGGTATGTGCAGCTTCTCTTGGTCATGCTCTTGGCGGCAGGCTTGGAGGTCCCGAAAGGATTCTCGTGAAGATTCTCGAGTCGCCATGGCTGGATGCATCCAACGAGGTGGCTGCTCATGAAGTCAACGATGACACTCTAAACGCATACATCCCCGAGTCGCCATGGATGGACGTACCCAAAGACACTGGGAATGACTACGGAGAGAACCCACGCATCCCTGAAACACCATGGAGTCGGACTTCCACCCCTGACTTGGGGAAAAACCTTCACATCTGAAAACTCCACGAGCCAAGGCGGCAAAGGAAGCACCTCATGGAAACCCCATGGAGGCCTTGATGGCCGTGTCCATTAAGCGTCAGTCTCCGCTGCAGGATTCTTGACCGTAGTAAGATTGAAAAGCATGCATCAACCTTATACAATATCAAGTGAATAATATATGGTGAAACAACTGCTTATTTCTATGAAGACATGCTTTTCTTATGGCTTCATTTGCATTGAAGCAAATTCATGTCATTGTCTCGGCTGGTGATATAAATTTGCTGAATTTTCACCTGATGAAGAAATTGATTCGCTGCACATCACTTTTTTTGAGCAGAAAACTAATATTAAGTCTTCTAAGTTTCATATTGCCGTAGGCACTAAATATCTTGAATATTATAAATAATAAATTATTAGTGGTATCGTGTCACTGCATTTTGATATTGTTTAATGATATTCCTTCTTAAATTGCGACACAACATTATTTTTTTTATTTCACATTTTAATTATTATTTTTAATTAGATGGAGTTCTTCAATATATACTACAATTATTTTTAATTTAATTTTATTTAATTATGAAATTATATTAAAATCGTGAAGCTGAGGGTCTCAGTATGAAATTAATAGATATTATTAGAAAAAAAAACTTACACAAGGCTTTATAACTATTGTTCTTTATTTTTAATAATTCTATAAAATATTTTAAAATAATAATAATAATAATAATAGTATTAAACAATGTGTCACTATAATGCCACATGGTTTAATTAATATTAATTTTATTTAAAATATTATTTATAATAATATCTAAATAAAATTATATATTTTATTGATAATCAATCATATTTTATTATTTTATAATGATTATATATATAAATTTAATTTAGATACTATATAAAATTATGATAAACTAATAAAATAAAATATGATTTATTATCAATAAAACATATAATTTTATTTAGATATCGAATGTTGGCCCAATCACAAGATGATTAAATGGAATCAAATTATTGAGACTAACCCTTCTTCCTCATCGTGACTATGGCTCAATTTGACTTTGGATGGTCTCCTTGTTCGACTTCATGCCGTGGTTAGGGAGTTAGCATGGCTCACTCAATCCTAAGAATGCAAGGTTGTCCATGTGGATTTTTGAGGCGAGGGGGTCGATGTCAGGTTGGATCGGAGTGCTGTTCATTGGATCAATCCAAGGGAGAGCAGGAACATAGATTCCCAATTTAGTGTTGTCTTCCTGCACAAAAGGTCAAAGTCAGGAGGGGGATTCCTGACTCGACACCTGAAATGCTAAGTTTGTCTGAGGTGGGTTTGAGGGTGTTTTGAGTGTTTGAAGCCGAACCCCTTGGCACTAGCTAAGGGGTTAGCCTTTATACTTGTGGTTGAGGGTCGATTGTATTTAATATTAGATTTTGATAATGAAATCAATTGATAAAATTATGATATAATGTGCGTTTGAGTGACACAGGCCTAACTTCGATTAAGGAAAGATAATTCAATTAAAATAGAAAGAATTAGACGTTGAGCCGGAGGACTGGTCAACGTCTCGTAAGAACTTCGTACCATGAGTTCGAGCATTGGGTCAAAGGATCAGATACTGTACTAAGAAGATCAGAAGTTGCAAGAGTCAACATACCGATTAGGCAATATATCGAAAGAGAGGACGATGCGCTAAAGGATCGGATAAAGTGCCCGATGAACCGATGACATGCATGATAATATAGGATTCATGCTTGTAATCGTGTATATTTAGATCGAGTTAGTTTAGGTCTAATTGAGTCAGTTTTAAGGTGAAACAATACCTCCCAAGCTATTTGGGCAGTGGTACCGCCCAAACAAATAATAGTACCGCCCAGATTGACGATGGTACCACTAGAGCCTAGTCTTTGAGGTTTGCAGACGGTGGTACTACTAGACTGGGTAGTGATATTGTCCAATGTTAGTATCAGACTGGGTGGTGGTACCGTTTAGTGTCAGACTGATAGGCGATGATATCGTCAATTGTCAGTCTAGCAAGTGATGGTACCACTAGTACCTCGAGGAGATGAGTATTGAGTACAGAGTTCACTAGTTCCTTAACGACCATAAGATTTTGTCCTAGTGGACACTTCCTTATACACCCCAGCTTAATGGTGAATCAGAAAGGAGGAATTGCATATTGTTAGACGTAGTGCGATCCATGATGAGTTTCACTGACCTCCCCATCTCATTCTGGGGATACTGCATAGAGACCACAACTTACATTCTAAACAAAATTCTATCTAAGTCAGTGTCTACTCCATATGAGATATAGAAAGGAAAGAAACCCGATCTTAAATTTGTTAAGATTTAGGGCTGTTCTGCCCACGTCCAAAGAGACAATCCCGATAAATTGAAATCCAGGACATAATGGTGCATATTCGTGTGATACCCTAAGAAAACTAATGGGTATTATTTCTATCACCAAGAAGACCAAAAGGTCTTTATAGCCAAGAGAGCAGCGTTCTTTGAGAAGGAACACATTCTCAGTGGACACAATAGGAGCGTGATAAAGTTGAGCGAGGTTGGAGAACCTAGCTCAAGTACCATTCAATAACCTAAGTCTATTCAGGTACCTAGCATATAAGTTTCAACTTTACGTAGGTCCAGTAGAGTATCCCAACTTCCTGAGAGATATGTAGGACATATTAGGAGAGAGGATATTGAGGATATTGATTCTCAGACCTACAAGGAGGCTATAATGATTATAGAATTCGGGAAGTGGTAAGAGATCATGAATTCTGAGATGAATTTTATGTACTCCAACAAGGTTTGGAACCTAGTTGATGCACTTGAGGGTAGTATCCATTGGTTGCAAGTGGATCTCCAAGAAGAAGATCGGAGTAGATGGAAAGGTAGAGACCTATAAAGCAAGACTAGTGGCTAAGGGGTATCATCAAAGGTAAGGTGTTGACTATGATGAAACCTTTTCACCCGTAGCCATGCTAAAATCCATCAGAATTCTATTGGGTATTGTAGCATACTATGATTATGAGATCTAGCAGATGGACGTGAAAACTGTGTTCCTCAATGGTAATCTCGAGAAGGAGATGTATATGATACAACTTGAGAGATTCATGTTCAAGGATAGTCCAGATAAAGTGTGTAGGTTGCTTAGGTCTATCTATGGACTAAAGTAAGCTTCCCAAAGTTGGAACATAAGATTTGATGAGGCGATCAGATCTTATAACTTCGTTAAGAATAAAGATAAGCTTTGTGTGTATAGGAAGGTCAATGGGAGTACTATCACCTTTTTGGTGCTATATATGATTGACATCCTGATCATTGAGAATGATATAGGAATGCTCTCTATAGTAAAGGCTTGGCTATCTAGACACTTCTCCATGAAGGACTTAGGGGAAACATCCTACATATTGAGGATTCAAATCTATAGAGATAGATCTAAGATGATGCCTGACTTATCCCAATCTAGGTACATAGACACCATTGTCAAAATATTTGACATGAAAAATTCTAAGAAAGGTCTTATACCGATGAGACATGAGATATCACTTTCTAGGAGTATATTCCCAAAGACTCATAGTGAAAGGGAAGATATGGATATAATACCATATGCCTCAGCAACAGGGTCTATCATGCATACTATGCTATATACCAGGCTTGATATAGCGTATGCTTTGAGTGTCATAAGCAGGTATCAAGCGGATCCAGGCTTGGAGTACTGGAAAGCAGTAAAATGTATCCTTAAGTACTTGAGAAGGACTAAGGATGTTTTATTGGTATATGGAGGAAGTAACCTCAGGGTTGAGGGCTATACTAACTCGAGCTTCTAGTCGATATCGATGATAGCAAGTCTAATTCAGGGTATATGTTCATCTTGAATGGAGGAGCAGTATGCTAGAAGAGTTTCAAGCAAGACACAATTACTGACTCGACCACAAAGCAGAGTACATTGCTATGGTAGAGGCAGCAAAGGAGAGAGTCTGGATGAAGAAGTTCATCACAGATCTTGGAGTTGTGCTAGGCAATGAGGAGCCGATTCCCTTATATTACGATAATAACAGGGTGATTAAAAAATGAGGGAACCCGTGCCTGCAGCCTAACACTAGGTGGTACCTCTGCCCTATCTGGTGGTACCACCACCTGACAACCTCGAAGACGGAGTTTTTTTATTTTTCCAACTCACAAGCGGTTCCATTGCCTATTCTGGTGGTGCCACCGCTTGACCCAACTTTTGGGTCACTGAATGGGCCTTCTAATGAGCCAAAATCAGTCCCAATTAAGGCCCAATTGGCCCCTGATTAAGTTAGCATGATTACACCAAAAGCTAACTTAATTAGTCCTCTAAACTACTTTGATCTTAGATAAATGATTATAAAGCATGAATCCTTTATCTGGTATGTCATTGGTTCATTCGACGCTTGTCCGATCCTTTAGCGCATCGTCCTCTACTTCGACGTATTGCCTAATCGATATGTTGACTCTCGCAACTTCTGATCTCCTTAGTACAATGTTTGATCCTTTGGCCTGATGCTCGAATTCATGGCACGAGCCTTTTGCGGACACGTCAACCAATTCTTCGGCCCGACTTCCAATCTTCTGAAATGTTCACTTCGACCCAATGTCCAATTCCTCCTAATGTCCAATTCCTCCTACTTTAATCAATTTGACTCTCTTTGATCAGTGCTAGTATTCTATTATTCAAAATGCAGATTAGATCACAAACTCATCAATTGATTTCATTATCAAAATTCGAGATTCAACAATTAGATGGATGAGGGACTATAGGTACACATTAACTGAGGATAGATAGGTCTAAAGGATTGGATTCTTCTGTATCCTTTAGGGAATGCAGCGTAGTTGCCTAATACGTCTGTAGTCAATGAGTCGAGTAAATTATTATGGAGATAATAATTCATTGTGTCAACTCAATATTGGGCCTAGAGGATCACACACATATAGTAAGTATTATGATGAGTAGAGGTTCGAATATGAGATATCCACCATAGCCCCTATTTTATTGGATATCCAATACCCCTGAATTATTAGATCCCATGAATGAGATCCAATAAGAGCTTATAAGAGATTATTGCGTAGAGACCCACTAATCTAAGAGGCTTGGGTAATTGGATGGAGTACTACCGCTTGTCAACCATCATAACTAGGTAGTACTACCGCTTGTCAACTGTCACTGAGCGGTACTATCGCTCAGTCTGGGTGGTACTACCGCCAAACATCGCTCAAAGACCGAGCTCAAGTGGTACCACTGCCTAACAGGGGTGATACCACCGCTGGCAATGATAACTGCCGGCAGTACCACCGCCTGACTCCTAGGAGACCGAGTCTCTTGGACGGTGCCACCGTCGGCCCTGGTAGTGCCACGGTTGGCCAGGATTTCTTGGTCCAAATGGGTTGATCTATTCGGTCCAATTTGGGTCAGCCAAGGGCCTAGTTTGCCCCAGATTAAGTTAATGGGATCACCTCCCAATCCTAACTTAATCTACATTCTAACTATGATAATTAAGACATCAATACTGCATATCGTGTTCCGGTGTGTCAATTGTTGAATCTCGGATTTTGATGATGAAACTAATGTTGAATCTCAGATTTTGATGATGAAGTCAATTGTCATTTGTTGTCTAATCTATGTGTTGAGATAAGTGTGCAGGATTAACTAGGATGAAAGTTAGACATGCAGCAGGAGTTGCGCCGGAGTCAAGACAATGATCACGTTGGGAGTTCGAGAGTTCAACGGAAGTTCGGACAGTCGTCGGAGGTTCTACGGGAACAAATCCGAGAAGTCCATAAGCTTGCCAAAAGAAGCTCGTCGGAACTCACTAAGTGGATCGTCGCAAGTCCAGGAGTTTGTCGGAAGTCCACAGGAGCATTACCGAGGGTTCATTGGATGATCGACGGAAGTTCGCTGGAAACTCGCCGGAAGAAGCGATTGACGCACCGGAGCAAGCTGCAGAAATTGTCTTAGGATTTATCGTAGTTAGCACAATGATTAAGTTAGAAATGGGAGGTGATCCCATTAGCTTAATCTTGGGGTAATTGGGCCCCTGAAAAACCCAAATTGGGCCGAATGGATCTACCTATTCGAACCCTGATTCTTTGGGAAGGTGCAACCGCCCAAGCCGAGGTAGCACCGCTGGGCTAAGTCTCCTGGGAGATCTGGCGATGCAACCCGCCGAGGAGGTAGCACCACCTCGGGCTCGATCTCCGAAGCGAGGCCGGGCGGTGCAACCGCCCGATAGGAGGTAGCACCGCTGAGCTCGATCTTGAAGCTCGGCAAGCGTGCAACCGCCCGATCGAGAGGTGCAATCAATCTGAGCTCGGTCTTCGAACTCTGGCGAGAGGTGCAACCGCCCCCGACAGCGAGGTGGCACCGCCCAAAGGCTCGATCTTGAAGCTCTATCAAGCGGTGCAACCAACCCTGATCGAGGGTGTAACCGCTTTGATCCCGAATTCCGGAATTGACAGTTTTGAGCTCCAAATTTGAATTGCGTTGGGGCCTATAAATACCCCACCCATTCAGCACTGAAAGTATATAACTTACACTCGAAATCTTGATCTCTTTCTATGATTCTTAGAGCTCAAAATTGTTGTAAAGGCCAAAAGTTCTCCTCTCTCTGTTCTTCAAAGTTTTGAGTTGTAAAGCGAGGAGAGAAAATTTCTGTAAGGGTTGTCTCCTAAGCCCGTCAAAAGGAGTGAAACTATAAAAGGGTGGTTGGCCTTCGCCTATTGAAGGAAGGCCACTAGTTGACGTCGGTGACCTCGTCGGTGGAGGAAGCCAAAAGTGGAGTAGGTTAAGATTGACCGAACCACTCTAAATCTCGGTTTGCATTTACTTTGAGCATATTATCTTTACTGCAAATCTCCTTTGAAGCTTACTGCTTTCTGCGCATATACGATCGGGTTTCAAGCTTTGCACTTTCTGAATCAGCGTTTAGACGTAAATATGCTTTTTCGTACGATCATCATATTTCAGATTACGTTTACGTTTTGATTTTTACCATAACTACAAACTTCCTTTATACCCTTGTTTAAACTGCATCTCGCCTAATCAAGTGATTTACGAATCAGCATTTAGACGTAAATTAGTTTCTTCGTACGAACGTCGTATTTCAGTTTGCGCTTATATTCTGGTTTTCATCATAACTGCAAACTGCCTTCATAGATTGACTTTAACATCATCTTGCTTGATCTTAAGTTAAAGTAATCTTAGAATTGGCTTTCAAACAGAAATCATTTTTATCGTTCGAACGTAGTTTTGTTTTAATCGCAGAAAGTTTTCCGCTGCACTAATTCACCCCCCCCCCCTCTTAGTGCTCTTGATCCTAACAATTGGTATTAGAGCAGGGTTAACTCTCTAAAGGATTAAAACCCAAGAGAGATGGCATACGCCGGAAACCAAGAGGGCCATTCTATTACACGTCCACCCATGTTCAGTGGGACGGACTACACCTATTGGAAGACCCGAATGAGGATCTTTCTTATTTCTATGGATTTTGAACTTTGGAATCTTGTCGAAAACGGATTTGAAGTCTTCTCTTCCAATGATCGATTGGAATGAATTGGAGAAGAAGGCTTTCGCTCTTAATGCAAAGGCTATGAATGCCTTATTTTGTGCACTTGATTAAAACGAGTTTAACCGTGTTTCAACTTGTGAAACCGCATTTGATATTTGGCATACACTCGAAGTGACTCACGAAGGAACAAGTAGAGTGAAAGAGTCAAAAATCAATCTTCTGTTACATTCTTTCGAACTTTTCCGGATGAAACCGAGTGAAACCATTGGCGACATGTTTACCCATTTCACGGATGTCGTCAACGGTCTAAAAGGACTCGGAAAATATTTTTCGGATTTTGAGCTCGTAAATAAGATTCTAAGATCCCTTCCTAAGAGTTGGGATCCTAAAGTCACTGCTATTCAAGAGGCAAAAGTTCTACGCAACTTCCCTCTTGAAGAACTAATCGGGTCATTAATGACCTACGAGATGACTTATAAAGCTCATGAAGAGCAAGAAGACATCCTTCCAAAGAACAGGAAGGATATGACACTTAAAACTTCAGAAGGCCACTTGAGAGAAAACTCAAGTGATGAGGACTGTGATGATGACTTGGCACTTCTAACAAGAAAATTTAAAAAATTCTTTAAAAGAAACAAGTTTAAGGATGACGCAAAAAATAAACTTGAACCCAAGAAGGACTAAGTTATTTGCTATGAGTGCAAAAAGCCGGGATACTACAAGAGTGATTGTCCCCAAGCCAAGAAAAGAACATCCAAAAAGAAGGTGCTCAAAGCAACATGGGATGATTCGAGTGCATCCAAAGAAGAGGAGTCCAACACCGAGCAAGTTGCTCATTACGCCTTAATGGCCATTGGAGATGAGGTAAAGAATTTAATTGATGCAGATTTACCTTATCATGAATTATTAAATGCTTTCCATGAATTATTTGATGAATGTAAGACAATTAGTAGAAAATATAAATTGCTAAAAAAGGAGCATGATAGTCTTATTTGTAATTTCGATAAGTTAAAAGCTGAACATCATGATAGTTTAAGCTCATGCATAAAATGCCATGATCTAGAAACTCTCCAAAAGGAAAACTTGCTACTTAAGGACACCTTGAAGAAATTCGAGATTGGTAGCAAGTCATTAAACATGATCCTTGCAAACAAGGGTCACGTTCCCAAAAGAAGTGGAATTGGATTTGTGAGAAGTCCTCACCAAAATCCAACCACCTTCATAAAAGGCCCCATCTTACATGTTCGACATCAAAACAAATGCAACTTTTGTTGCAAATTTGGACACAAGACGCATTATTGTCCATTCAAGATAATTAGTCTAAAAAAATTGATCTGGGTTCCTAAAGGAACCATGATAAATTCTATGCAACATGATAGACAATGTAGATCTATTTGTGAGGCACCCAAAAGCAAATGGGTACCTAAAAATCATCTTTTCTTGTAGAAAACTAAACCATCGCAAGCTAGAAGCAAGAGATGGTACCTTGATAGTGGATGCTCAAGGCATATGACCGGAGATCCATCTCAATTCTCTAAGCTCACTAGCATAGACGAAGGCTATGTCACCTTCGGAGACAACAACAAGGGTAAAATCATTGGCAAAGGAACCATAGGTAATAAATCCAACTTCTTTATTGAAGATGTTTTGTTAGTTGATGGTTTAAAACATAACCTCTTGAGCATTAGTCAATTATGTGATAAAGGATATATTGTCAGATTTGAATCTAATGCTTGCATCATTGAAAAACCACACAAAAACATATCTATGATTGCATTGAAACAAAATAACGTATACACTATTGACATCAATGATTTGTATAATGAAATATGTTTTTCTGTTTTGAATGAGGATGCTTGGATATGGCATAGAAGATTAGGTCATGCTAGCATGAAACTAATCACTCAAATATCATCTAAAGAACTTGTAAGAGGAATTCCTCATATCAAGTTCATCAAAGATAATGTATGTGATGCTTGCCAATTAGGTAAACAAATTAAGGGTAATTTCAAATCTAAGAATCAAATAATTACCTCTAGGCCCTTACAATTGATCCATATGGACTTATTCGGACCAATCTCCACATCAATCCTAGGAGGTAGCAAATACGCCTTCGTCATTGTGGATGACTATAGCAGATACACATGTACTTACTTCTTAAAACAGAAAAGTGAATGCCTTAGATATTTTACCAAGTTTTGTAAACTTGTTCAAAATGAGAAAGGTTATATAATTTCGTCAATTAGAAGTGATCATGGTGGTGAATTTCAAAACCATGATTTCCAGGAATTTTGTGAACTCAATGGATACAACCATAATTTCTTTACTCCTAGAAATCCTCAACAAAATGGAGTAGTAGAAAGAAAAAAACGAAATTTACAAGAATGGCAAGAACCATGTTGAATGAACATAACCTCCCCAAATATTTTTGGGCCGAAGCCATAAATACTACATGCTACATTTTGAATAGAGTTCTAGTAAGACCCCTACTAAGCAAAACTCCCTATGAGTTATGGAACAACAAAAAACCCAATGTTTCATATTTTAAAGTCTTTGGGTGTAAGTGTTTTATCTTGAATGAAAAGGATAACTTAGGAAAATTTGATGCTAAATCCGATGAAGGAATCTTTCTTGGTTATTCTTCAGTTTCTAAAGCCTTTCGTATCTTCAATAAAAGAACTTTAATTATCGAAGAATCCATTCATGTTATTTTCAATGAGATTTCTGAAATCAGGAAAAATGGTTTTGATGATGATGTTAATTTTGATTCTTTGAATTTAAATGAAACCCCTTCTCCAACTAGCAACTTGGATGCATCCACTCCCAAAACATCCTTACCCAAGGATTGGAAGTATGTAGATGCTCATCCCAAGGAGCTAATCATAGGAGACACGTCAAAGGTGGTTCAAACGCGATCTTCTTTTAAAAATTTTTGTGCGAACGCCGCCTTTCTCTCCCAAATTGAACCAAAATGTGTTGACGAAGCCATGAAAGATGATTCATGGATTATCACAATGCAAGATGAATTGAATCAATTTGAGAGAAATGAGGTGTGGAAGCTTGTTCCTAGGCCAAATGACCATTTAGTTATTGGTACTAAATGGGTCTTCAGAAATAAGCAAGATGAAAATGGTATTGTGGTTAGAAACAAGGCTAGATTAGTGGCCAAAGGTTTCAACCAAGAAGAAGGTATCGATTACGAAGAAACCTTTGCTCCTGTGGCCCGATTGGAAGCCATAAGGATGCTCCTTGCCTACGCTAGTAGTAATAATTTTAAGTTGTTTCAAATGGATGTTAAAAGCGCTTTTCTAAATGGCTTTATTTCCGAAGAAGTTTATGTTGAACAACCTCTTGGATTTGAAAATAATAGCCTCCCTAATCATGTGTTTAGATTAACTAAAGCTCTCTATGGTTTAAAACAAGCCCCAAGGGCTTGGTATGAGAGACTTAGTTCTTTTCTTATCGAAAATAATTTCACAAAAGACAAGATTGATACTACATTGTTCATCAAGAATTTTGAAAATAATTTTCTCATTGTTCAGATTTATGTTGATGATATTATCTTTGGCTCTACGAATGAATCTCTTTGTGAATCTTTTGCTAAACCTATGAGTCTTGAATTCGAGATGAGCTTAATGGGAGAATTAACATTCTTCTTAGGCTTACAAATCAAACAACTAAGCAATGACATCTTTATTAGTCAAACTAAATATGCTATGAATTTATTAAAAAAGTTTAATATGAACAACTCAAAGGCTATTAACACTCCTATAGGCACCTCCACTAAGTTAGAAATTGATGAAAGTGGAGAAAGCTTCAATCAAAAAACTTATAGGGGTATGATAGGAAGTTTACTTTACCTCACTGCAACCAGACCAAACATCATGTTCAGTGTAGGACTTTGTGCTAGATTTCAATCAAACCCTAAGATATCTCATCTCAAAGCAATTAAAAGAATACTTAGATATCTTAATGGTACCACAAATATAGGATTATGGTACCCAAAATCAGAGAATTTTGAGTTAATTGCTTATACTGATGCGGACTTTGCTGGCTGTAGACTAGATAGAAAAAGCATATCAGGATCATGTCAATTTTTAGGACATGCCCTTATTTCCTGGTCATCTAAGAAACAAAACTCGGTTGCACTATCAACAACCGAAGCTGAATATATTGTAGCAACCGAATGAAAGAGTTCATCTCATTTTCAGATTCGCTTAACAGTTGGAATGCTAAAAATCAAATTTTCTCATACACTCTTATGAAAAATATTTTTTTCTGAAATGGATTTGATAAAATGATTCCTGCTTATGAATTCTATCTTGAAATATGGATGATAGTATTTTTACTTGCAAAAAGCTATTTTAAACACATATCTTGACTCAAAGTAAACTCACAAATAGCTGGAATCACAAATGACTTTCCTCCTTCATGCACAAAGGATTATAACAAAAAAAAGAAGGAAGAAGTATTCAAAGCAATCTACGTATCATTCCTCCCTTTATATGCTTGATAACTTGCTTATATTGTTTTCCTAGTATCACAACTACCATGCTTTTTGTTGATGACAAAGGGGGAGAAATATATGAATTGATGCTAAAAACACTGATGCTATGATAATGCCATGCTTGCATCACCAAGAGATATATGAACAGATGCTATAATTTGCATTATAAATATATGAATTGATGCTATAAACACTTATGCTATGATTATGCTGCCATGCTTGCATCACCAAGAGATATATGAACATATGCTATAATTTGCATTATGCCTTGAGTTGATATCTTACCATGTGAAGAAATGCAACACTTGCTAAGATATTTGAAATGTGTACATCATGTAATGATATCAAAATCTTACTTCACCGCTTTACATGTTGATATCTTACAATATGATAAATTGTTACTATTACCATCATTCAAACTTGTAATGTAAAATCTGAAAATGAATGTCAAGCCTTGATATCATCTTTAGAGAGATACATCATGATGGGAATCATGATGGGAGTATTGATAAGTTCAAATGATTTAACTTATCAATATGTCGCTTGAATTCTTAGGTCTTGAATTCAAGAATGACTTATCTTAAGTATGGCATATAGATAGGGGGAGTTAAGGTTAACTCCATTATCAATTGATTGTCATCATCAAAAAGGGGGAGATTGTTGAATCTCGGATTTTGATGATGAAGTCAATTGTCATTCGTTGTCTAATCTATGTGTTGAGATAAGTGTGCAAGATTAACTACGATGAAAGTTAGACATGCAGCAGGAGTTGCGCCGGAATCAAGACAATGATCACATTGGGAGTTCGAGAGTTCGACGGAAGTTCGGACAATCGTCGGAGGTTCTGCGGGAACAAATCCGAGAAGTCCATAAGCTTGCCAAAAGAAGCTCGTCGGAACTCACCAAGTGGATCGTCGCAAGTCCAGGAGTTTGTCGGAAGTCCGCAGGAGCATCACCGAGGGTTCATTGGTTGATCGATGGAAGTTTGTTGGAAACTCGCCGGAAGAAGCGATTGACGTACCGGAGCAAGCTGCAGAAATTGTCTTAGGATTAATCGTAGTTAGCACAATGATTAAGTTGGAAATGGGAGGTGATCCCATTAGCTTAATCTTGGGGCAATTGGGCCCTTGAAAACCCAAGTTGGGCCGAATGGATCTACCCATTCAGACCCTGATTGCACTGGGCGGTGCAACCGCCCAAGCCAGGAGGTAGCACCGCCTAGGCTAAGTCTCCCAGGGAGACTGGGCGGTGCAACTGCCCCAGCCAGGAGGTGCAACCGCCTAAGCTCAGTCTCCGAGCGAGACTGGGCGGTGCAACCTCCCTTGACAGAGAGGTAGCACCGCTTGAGCTCGGTCTTCGAGCATTGGCAGGCGGTGCAACCGCCTCAGTCAGGAGGTGCAACCACCTGGGCTCAGTCTCCAAGCAAGACTGCGCGGTGCAACCTCCCCTGACAGATTGAAAACCTTGTGCTTTGATTTCCATGATAAATATAGTTTGAAAAAGTGATATACCAATACAGTTGATAAGTCATTGCCATTAATACTAAACATCAACTAACTGACATTTTTACAAAACCTCTAAGTGAAGAGCAATTTGATTTCATAAGAAGAGAATTAGGAATGTTGATGTGTCCGAATAGATAAACTAGTTAAAATTATTTTTCAAACTTTATTGAATGATCAAATCACTTGATTGCCATTACATAACATGTGTTGAAATGTTTTGTCTTCATGATTGTATTTGAAAATCTGTAGCATAGTCTTGTCCGAATGCATGAAAGAGTTCATATCATTTTCAGATTCGCTTAACAGTTAGAATACTAAAAATCAAATTTTCTCATACACTCTTATGAAAAATATTTTTTTTGAAATGGATTTGATGAAATGATTCCTGCTTATGAATTCCATCTTGAAATATGGATGATAGTATTTTTACTTGCAAAAAGCTATTTCAAACACATATCTTGACTCAAAGTAAACTCACAAATAACTGGAATCACAAATGGCTTTCCTCCTTCATGCACAAAGGATTATAACAAAAAAAAGAAGGAAGAAGTATTCAAAGCAATCTACGTATTATGCCTTCCTTTATATGCTTGATAACTTGCTTATATTGTTTTCCTGGTATCACAACTACCATGCTTTTTGTTGATGACAAAGGAGGAGAAATATATGAATTGATGCTATAAACACTGATGCTATGATTATGCCATGCTTGCATCACCAAGAGATATATAAACAGATGCTATAATTTGCATTATGCCTTGAGTTGATATCTTACCATGCGAAGAAATGCAACACTTACTAAAATATTTGAAATGTGTACATCATGTAATGATATCAAAATCTTACTTCACAGCTTTACATGTTGATATCTTACAATATGATGAATTGTTACTATTACCATCATTCAAACTTGTAATGTAAAATCTGAAAATGAATGTTAAGCCTTGACATCATCTTCAGAGAGATACATCATGATGGGAATCATGATGGGAGTATTGATAAGTTCAAATGATTTAACTTATCAATATGTCCTTGAATTCTTAGGTCTTGAATTCAAGAATGACTTATCTCAAGTATGGCATATAGACAGGGGGAGTTAAGGTTAACTCCATTATCAATTGATCGTCATCATCAAAAAGGGGGAGATTGTTGAATCTCGGATTTTGATGATGAAGTCAATTGTCATTTGTTGTCTAATCTATGTGTTGAGATAAGTGTGCAGGATTAACTACGATGAAAGTTAGACATGCAGCAGGAGTTGCGCCGGAGTCAAGACAATGATCACGTTGGGAGTTCGCGAGTTCGACGGAAGTTCGGACAGTCGTCGGTTGTGTTCGCAAGTGGATGAAGGTCATTTTGACCGAACCACTCTAAAACTGTTGTGTTCTCTGGTTTGCATTTTATTCTTGCCATTTACATACTACAAACCACTTTACTTAGTCACTTTGCTTCCATACACTTCTAAGTTATTAAACTTCCAAAATTGATTTTCATCGAAATTGGTTTTTATCGTACGAAAGTTTTTAAACCAATGTTATTTTACTGCTACACTAATTCACCCCCCCCTCCTCTTAGTGCCGCTCCGATACTAACAATTGGTATCAGAGCCCGGTATTTCTCATTTCGGATTTACACCCGAGAGAAATGGCTCTTCATGGCTTTTAAGAGGGCTTATCTGTTGTTCGTCCATCGTTGTTTAACGGATTCGACTACACTTATTGAAAAACTCGAATGAGAGTTTTCTTGATTTCTATGAATTTGGATTTATGGAATATTATTGAAAACGGTTTTCAACTTCCCTCTAAACCGATGAACGAATGGTCGAATTTGGAGAAGAAGTATTTTTCTTTAAACGCAAAGGCTATAAATGCCTTATTTTGCGCTTTGGACAAAAATGAGTTCAATCGGGCTTCTTTGTGCGAAAAGACTTTCGACATATGGCACACTTTTGAAATCACACACGAAGGCACTTCTAGAGTTAAAGATTCGAAAATCAACTTTTTAATGCATAATTTTGAGCTTTTTCGAATGAAGCCGAGCGAAACCATTATAGACATGTACACCCGTTTTACGGATGTCGTCAATGGTTTACAAGCTCTTGGCAAATATTTCTTGAATTTTGAACTTGTTAGTAAAGTTTTACGATCACTTTCTAAAGCTTGGGAATCAAAAGTAACGGCAATACAAGAAACAAAAGATTTAAATATTTTTCCACTTGAAGAACTTATCGGCTCATTGATGACATATGAAATGGTGCGCAATACACATGATGAACACGATGAACACTTGAACCACCTTCCAAAGAATAGGAAGGATTTGGAACTCCGGACAAATGAATACCACTTGAGCGATGACTCAAGTGATGAGGACAATGATGAACTTGAACTTCGAACACTAAATCTTAATAAGTTTATTAAACAAAAATCTAAAATAAACATTGAACTTGAACGGAGGAAGAGGCCAAAGAAGAGGAAGGCACCCAAGGATAAATCAAGAACTTGCAAAGGTGAAACGGTGAATTGGGCTTTGACGTGCTTCGATTACAGGGTAAGTAACTCAACTCTCTTGAATTATTTTGAAATTACTTAAAGTTTTTCATGAGTGCTTAATTTAGATAGTAGGAATAGGAAATAAAAAATTATTTTTAAAAAATTATATCATGTTTTTCTTTTTAGCATCTTTGAAAAATTAAAAAATTTAAGCATGAAAAGATATATTCACCTAAAAAGAAAAATGCATGACTACAACAAATAACAAAATGATTTTGTTTGAAAATGCCTTATGCCCAATGAAACCATCATTGACGAATATGCTTTATATTTAATAGTTTCTTTGGGTTATATGCCTTATAATGATAAACATTTTGAAAAGTTTGTATCATACTTGATGATTGTTATACATGATGATTTATTAGTCTTGAAGTTATTCAATTTTGATTAAATGAAATCATGTTTGACTTGAAGTAATGAGTTGAAATATTTTTTTTTGAATTATGTGTTGCACTTTTTTTTATGATTTTTTATCTTTTTGTTTTAAACGATGATGCATGGATTTAAAAAAAAAAAAAGGACATGCATGTATAGAATCAATCAATAAGTTGAAACAAAAGGAGGAAAGATTTTTTTATTAAAAATTTTCTTTTTCTGTATCTTATTGATTTCTACCTAAGAGACCAATAAAATTATTTATGCCATTTTGAATCTCTTGAAAGAAATGTTGAGATTTTGATGATTTGGACGATTTGAATTTGAGTGAGTTTTATCCAAAATCATAATCTTGATTCCGTGATATTTACAAATTAAGATTTATTATGAATCAATATTTTTTCATTAATCGATCTCTTAAGATTTTCATTTGATTATTTATGAGTAGGTTTTTCAAAAAGAAATCATGCCTTTTGGTATTCATATGTTCTAATCTTTCATGATATGATTTTTATGCAATTCCTTGTATTCATGAAATGTTTATCGCATCACCCAATTACTTTCTTCTTGATATTCCTTATGTGATGATATAAAATTATGCATGAAATACTCTTGATATTATTTTGATGCATAAATATGAAAAGTTATGATCATGAATGGTCGGATGAAATTTGACAAGTTAAATACCATCATGATTTGAAACATTTATGATTTGAAATTATGCATGCAATTGCTTTTTATTGTGATGATATATGCATATAATGTGTTTCATGAATACTTTATTATCATACATGAAAATAGTGATAAATATTTTGAAAATAAATGTTTGTATCATGTTAGATGATTTTACATTTTGTGCATGATGAGTTATAGTGATGATTGAAACAATGATTGAAATGATATGAATGATGATTTGGAATCATGCATATAATGATGAGTTTATATGTTTTGAAAATATATATAATGATTTGGTATTATGCATGCAATAATGATGCACACAATGATGAAATATTCAGGATAAAATTATTATTTTGATATTCATGACTTGAATCTTCCTTTCTTTTTGCCAATAACAAAGGGAGAGAAAGAGTTGCTAATGTGCTATCTTGAAATGATGTAAAGGGTAATCTCAAAGAGAAATTAGCTACCTTGCACAAGTCAAGAAAATGCAAAAACTTGCTTACTTTCTTGCACATCTAAAGAAAAGATACAAATGTAACACTTGCCAAATTGTTTGCTTGCCTCATGTAAAACATGGTCTCTTGCTAGTTTAGTATTTTGCTAAGGAAGCAAAAATGACACTTCTCAAAAGAGAAGAAAGAGCTTGCTTTCTTGAACATCTTTAATATGCTAGCTAGCATGATGTACAATTTGCTATCCTGAACATTACAAAGAAATACTATCATGCACATTGCAAAGAAAAGCAAATATGCTAACTTGCACATCTTTAAATTTGCTAGCTTGTATGTAGTAAAACTTGCATATCGTAAAAGTTGCTAGCTTATAAAGAAGCAAAGAATTGCTATCTCGAAAGAAGCAAAAAATGTAAAACTTAGAAAACTTACAATATAATTACTCTTGCCATGCTTTATATAAAAAATAGGTTGATATCCTTAAAAGCATCTCATTAAATTTTTTAGTATTGCAATGTATCACATGTATCGCAAATTAAAATTTTTGAGACTATTATCATATCATGTTTAACAATTGATGTCTTTCATGACATGATTTCTTTGCATTTTTGTCTTGTATGTATCATGTGATGATTGAAATATTGATTGATGCAAATTCAAAATTTATGTAAAAGTCTAAATCATTGGTTCCTCTCCTTTTCGGCAATGACAGAGGGAGAAAGATTGCTAGCTCAAGGCAAATGCTGGCTAGCTTGTACTCTTCCCTTCTTTTTGACAAACACAAAGAGGAGAAAGCTTTTGCTAGTTAGAACATGCAAAGAAAAGCAAAGTGCAATCTTGCACAAGAAGCAAGTGTTGAATTGCTATGATTGAACTTAAGAATCTTGCTATGCTTTTGTGCTTATATGTTGTAATGAAAATCTAGCTTCATGTTGCAAAAACTTGTATATCTTTTAAAATAGCTAGAGCTACTTCTCCTTTTTATTGATGACATAGGGGGAGAAGTATATTGATGACTTCATGCATTGAATTGAATATTTTATATATATTTGCATGATGGTTTAAAAGTTTTTCATAACATGTGATTAATGTTACTTGGATTTGGGATAATCCAAGTGTTCTATCAATGTCATATTGATAGGGGGAGTTTAGTTAAACTCCGAGGAGTTAAGGTTATCTCAGTTAGTCATCAATTAGTTGTCATCATCAAAAAGGGGGAGATTGTTGAATCTCAGATTTTGATAATGAAACTAATTAATTGTGTTTAGATGTTTAAAAGCATTTTGAGTGATGTAGGTCTACTCGATCATGATTAGACAGTTGACGCAGGAGGAATTGATGTTGTGCCGGAGAAGATCACGTCAGGATATTGGACGGCAGAAGGCTTCGGACGTCGGGCATCAGGCCAAGGAGAGTGGAATTACGCTAAGGATATCGGGGTTGTGGAGGTCAACCGTCGATTGGGCAACAAGCCGCAAGAGAGGATGATGCGCTAAAGAATTGGACGAAGCGCCAACCAATGACGTGCCGGGCAACAGAATATCAATTCGCATTGTAATAATTGTCTAGATCAAAGTAGAGTTTTAGTTTTTGTATGCAGGAATAACTATGATAACGAAAAAGATATAAAGCAAAACAAAGTGTCGGAGTCAAGTGCGAAGGATTCGTTGGGAGTTCGAGAGTTCGACAGAAGTCCGAAGGTTCGTCGGGAATGTTGCCGGAACTAGTCGAGAATGAGTAGGGAGTTTGCCGAAGGGTTTTTCGGAAGCTCGCCGGAAGGTTCGTGGGAAGTTCGCGGAGCTTGCCGAGAAAGATCGGAGCTTGTCGAAGAAGCTTGTTGGAACTCGCAAGATCAAATTGTGACGTTTAGGAGCTTGCCGCGAGTCCGCAGAATAGTTTCCGAGAGTTTATCGAAAGACCGCCGGAAGTTCGTCGAAAGCTTGTCGGAAGAAATCTTGACTTACGAACTTTGTAATAGCTTAGGAAATATCTTTAAATTCATATTTATCACGTTAATTAGGGTTAGGATTAGGTGTTAATCCTATAACCTAAGTAGGGGCCAATTGGACCCAAGTTCGGATTGGTTTGGGCCAAGTTTGGAGCCCAACCAGTGAGCTAAAATAGTGTAGGCAGTGGCACCGCCCAGAACCCGAGAACTGAGTGGTGGCACCACTGGACTAAGCGGTGGCACCGCCCAGCACCCGAGAGGTCCAGCGGTGGCACCACCAGCCTCGGAAACCCAAGAGAATTCAAAATTTTGAGCCCAAATTTGAATCCTCTTGGGGCCTATAAATACCCCTCTATTCTCAGCTTAGATCACAACCTTTGAGAAGCAAGAGATTGAGATAAAAGTCTTAGCAAAGCCTTTAGCAAGTTTTTATTTTCAATAGCTTGAGTGTTCACCTCCCTCTTTCTCTTTGAAAATTTGTAAGAGTGTGAACCACTTGTAAAAGCTTGTAAGAGGGGTATTTGTCCTCCCCCTTTAAAGTGATTTGCTAGTGGAAGTTGGGAGCCTCTTCGAAGAAGGCTTCACAAGTGGATGTAGGTCATTTTGACCGAACCAATCTAAAACTGCTGTGTTCTCTGGTTTGTATTTTATTCTTGCCATTTACATACTGCAAACCACTTTACTTAGTCACTATGCTTCCATAGGCTTCTAAGTTATTAAGCTTCCAAAATCTGTTTTCATCGAAATTGATTTTTATCGTACGAAAGTTTTTAAACCAATGTTATTTTACCGCTGCACTAATTAACCCCCCCCTCTTAGTGCCGCTCCGATCCTAACATCAATCGCTTCTTCCGATGAGCTTCTGGCGAACTTCCGGCGAACATCCGACGAACCTTCGACGATGCTCCGGCGGATTCCGGGCAAACTCCTAGACTTACGATGATCCTCTTGGCGAGTTCAGACAAGCTTCTTTGGCAAGCTCCTGGACTTCTTGAATTGTTCCCGCAGAACCTTCGACAACTATCCGGACTTCCGACGAACTCTCGAACCCGTAACATGATTTTGGTCTTGACTCTGGCTCAACACATGCAGCATATCTTACTGCCATCGTAGTTAATTCTGCATACTTTTCTCAACATACAAATTAGATAACCTAATGACAATTGACTTTATCATCAAAATCCGAGATTCAACAATCTCCTCCTTTTTTATGATGACAATCAATTAATGATGGAGTTAACCTTAACTCCCCCTATCTATATGCCATACTTGAGATAAGTCATTCTCGAATTCAAAGCCTTTGAATTCAAGAGACATATTGATAAGTTAAGTTCATTTAAACTTATCAATACCCCCATTATGATTCCTATTATGATGTATCTTTTTGAAAATGATGTCAAGGCTTGACATCCATTTTTAAGTCTTATATTTCAAATGTGAAAGATAGCGATCGTAGCAATTCATCACATGGTAAGATATCAATTAATAAGATTATGATGTAAGCTCTAGATATCTTAACATGATATAAATATGACAATCATAGCAATTCATCATATGACAAGATATCATCATTGTAAAATTACAATGTAAGCTCTAGATATCTTAACATAATGTAAATATTTTAAGTGTATAACAATCATAGCAATTCATTCTATCATCAATTTATCATATATTTCTTCCCTTTTATCATCAATGAAAAGGAGAACGATTCAAGCGTATTTC
The DNA here is from genome assembly GCA_900464855.2 of Musa schizocarpa. Classification (NCBI taxonomy): domain Eukaryota; kingdom Viridiplantae; phylum Streptophyta; class Magnoliopsida; order Zingiberales; family Musaceae; genus Musa; species Musa schizocarpa. The sequence goes on along the minus strand of LS990925.1, from coordinate 9,142,902 downwards.
AAGCATAGTAATAAGTGTGGTAAAGATTCATGTTATTTTTCAACCATAAGATACCATTCATGCAAATTATTTTTCAAGCAATCATGACATGGTACCATTCAAAAGTCCATTAAGGAGATAGCTTTCATTACTTATTCCTTATTTGTCATTAACGTTTTGCATGAAGGAGGAAAGCCATTGTGAACTAACTTTGAATGAAGTTAAAAATGATAAGAGATTAAATCATGCTTCATTTTTATAAGAATCAAGATGTATATATGAAATTAAATTCTTGCAAGTGTTCAATTAAAAAAAAATCTTCCTTCTTCAAGAATGAATTCATTTCATCAAATCCATTTCTCAATTAAAAATCATTTTTCATAAGTTAAATCCATGAGAGATGCATTTGTTAATCAATTTCATGTGTCAAAAATCATGGAGCATTAATATGAAATAAACTTGATATGACATAGGCTCATGAAAGCTCCATTAAGTCTGAAAGAGAAATACAAAATCATGTAATGTTAGGATCAAGAAAGTCCGAAAATAAAATTTAATAAATTCATGCATTCGCACAAGGTTTTGCCATAGCTTTTCAAACACAATCATGAAGGTAAAACATGCTTATAATCATGAAAATTTTTGGCATCAAAACACATAATTTCCAACATGTTATTGAAGCATGTAAAATTCGTATCATTAGATTTTCAGCATCAAGGATCAAGAAAGTCTGAAAATGAAATTTAACAAATTCATACATTCGGATAAGGTTTTGCCATATATTTTTTAATCGTAATTATAAGGTAAAATTATTAGTATTGTAGTACTCAAAGATTAAGAATCCGATGTATGAATGAGCTTTCTCAAATCACAACGAGAGTATAACATGCTCATCATGGGAACTTTTAGCACCAAGGTACAAAATTTTTAACTTTTAAAGTAAACATATTATTGAAGTATTCAATCATGTCAAATTCATATAAAATTTTCAGCATGGAATTTAAGTGATTACGAAAAATCCAAAAACGAGGTTCAATCAATCATTAATATTCTTAATTCCATAAGTTCTCACCAAATAATACATCAAGTCATGGATACCAATAGTTAAACATATCAAGGATTTGCAATCATCAAAACAAGTTGTGATCAAGGTGAGTAGCATAAAGAGTTTACAATAACATAGTTTTACAACATGACAACAAGGAATTGTGTCTACATTTTCTAAATACATACATATGCTCATTCAGGTGGTGGAAAATAAAAATGCCTAAACAGAGTGTCAAACTGTCGATGAATCTGCTATAGCTCAGATAGGATTTGATCTTGGCGATGTTCAAGCCAATCTTGTCTTTGGTCAAAGCAATCCATCCGAATCCCTATGTTTTTGATAGATGATGAAGGAGCTTGCTCAATTAGATATGATTCCTCAAAGGGACAAGTTGGAGGAGATTGATTACCCCTAAAGATTAGTGTTTTTGGTTCTGGTTCAGGTTGAGGGGGATCAGTTCTTCTAAGCATTCTAACCCACGTACTATTTCCAAATATACATCTCATTCGTTGAAATAGATTTTTATTTATGATGCTAAATCTATCTACCTTTATAACCTCTTCATCGGGTGGTATTGCAATATCATATGCATTAAGTATTCTAGTGATTATGCTATCATATGAAAGCATAATATCTTTTTTAGATATTTCTATCTTGTTTTATTGGATAAGGTAATCATAATAGTTGTTATATCCTTTCATGATCCAGTACATGGTTCCTAGTTCCATTTGATTTACTTCATTATGATGGTATTATTTAGGGAGAATGATGCTAATTAGAATGTGATGAAGTATTATAGTGTTTAATGGTAATAGATGTTCACAGCTTTCAGGAAGTACCAATAAGTTGGAATTACCGAAAATTATTCCTAAAGCATCAACATACGTGGTCCCAACTATTTCATCATCCCATTGTCCTTTAATATAACAACCTCTATCTTTTACAGGGATGCCTATGATGTCACAGAAGGATTTATCTGTAATGGATATATGGTATCCTAAAAGATAAGTAGATTATTGTAACCCTTTCTTTTTCATCTACATGTAGATTATTGTAAAACAACCTAATAAGTCTAGGGTAGATGGGTTCACTTATTTGTAGGATTGGGAGAAGATCTAGATTTGTAAACTATTGAATTGACTCTAAATCACTTAGTTCATCTAGATCAACATACTTTCCCTTATGAACATTTCTAAATTCTATCAAAGTAAATTTTTGGACATGTAGATTTGAATCAAAAAGTATGGAATCAAAGTTTTCTTCTAATATCTTCCCTTTGTCCCTAGAGGATCTTTTAGAACCCATAAATACTACTATTTAGGAAGATAAACATTGAGCAAGAGCAGATCAAACAAAAGAGAAATCAAAGTAGTTGAGATCTTCAAGAGGGAGTAGGATTGATTCTTGATCTTGCAAGAAATAGACAGTTTTGGGCTGCTAAAGGGGAGGAATGGAGTTGGAGGAGAGTTTAGAGTTGCAAGGAGGAGAAGAGAATGAGTTGGGGTCAGTTCTACCACCGGCACTAGCTCAAGTTTAAAAGGGGTAGGTTGCGAGCGATGGCACCGCTGGCTGGGTGGTGCAACCGCTTGCCACCTGTGACAGCCGGTGGTGCTACCACTAGCTAGGCGGTGCCATCGCCTATAGGCAGTGAGCACTGCTTTCAGGGCTGTGTGGGCTGATGTAGGTGTTTTCAATTTGAAGAGAGTTTTTATTTGTGGAGCAATCAACCTTAATTACATAATTATATAAAAATTTCCATCACAAGATGAGAAATTTCATATGTTCATGATAAATCTTGTGAAGTGCATACTCTACTTCAAATATCGTATAGAGTTTTCAACATGTTCGTGACTTCTCATGCAAGCTTATAAGCCTCGCTAGTTCATGATTTATATCGTATGCAAACTTGGCTTACAAGACATAAGTTCATGATCTTATAAGATATAGTTGGATCCGAAAAAAAATTGAAGGAATGTATCCGATGAAAATCGAAATCCAGAGGATGTGTGAAGGGGAATTCATGAGTTTCAAAATATGAGGGATCAAATATCAGTATCACTCTATAATTGATAGTTTTAATTATACTAATCCTCTTTTTATCATTTTAGCTAGAGAGCATTATGAGTCTTTTTGGATCTCGGTTCATAAATATTGAGCACCCAAAAAGCAAGATATCATCTCTTGCTCCTAGCTTGTGATGATATATGTTTCTAACAAAAAAAGATAATTTTTAGGTACCCATTTAATCTTGGGTGCCACAAAAACCAATCTAAATTATTTATCATGTTGCATGGAGTTCTTTATGGTTCCTTTTGGAACCCAAATCAATTTGTTAGGATTAATCTTTTTGAATGGACAATGATAAGTCCTATGTCCATGTTTACAACAAAAGTTACACTTGTTTTAGTGCAAAACATGCATGATAGGGCCTTTAATGAAAGTGGTTGGATTTTGGTGAGAGCCTCTCACAAATCCAATTTCACTTCTTTTAGGAACATGATCCTTATTTGTAAGGATTATGTTCAAAGACTTGCTACCAATCTCAAATTTCTTCGAGGTGTCCTTAAGTAGCAAGTTCTCCTTTTGGAGAATTTCTAAATCATGACATTTCGTACATGGAGCTAAACTATCATTATGTTCAATTTTTAATTTATCGAAATTACTAACAAGAATATCATGCTCCTTTTTTAATAATTTATATTTTTTATTAATTAATTTGTATTAATCAAATAAATCATGAAAAGTATTTAACAATTCATCGAAAGATAAATCCGCATCAATTAAATTTGATACCTCCTCTCCAATAGCTATAAGTGCGTAATGAGCAACTTGTTCGGTATTGGACTCCTCTTCTTCGGATGCGCTTGAGTCATCCCACGTTGCTTTGAGCGCCTTCTTCTTTGCTGTTCTCTTCTTGGCTTGGAGACAATCACTTTTATAGTGTCCCGGCTTCTTGCATTCGTAGCAAATAACTTGGTCCTTTTTGGGTTCAAATTTATTTTTAGTATTATTTTTAAATTTATTTCTTTTAATAAACTTTTTAAATATCATTGTTAGAAGTGTCAAGTCATCATCAAAGTCCTCATCACTTTAGTTTTCTCTCAGTGATCTTCTTGAGTTCTAAGTGTCATATCCTTCCAGTTCTTTGGAAGGGTGTCCTCATGCTCTTTATGAGCTTTGCAAGTCATTTCTTAGGTCATTAACGACCTGATTAATATTTTAAGAGGGAAGTTGTTTAAATCTTTAGCCTCTTGAATAGCAGTGATTTTAGGATCCCAACTCTTTGGAAGGGATCTTAGAATTTTATTAATGAGCTCAAAATCCGAAAAACTTTTACCGAGTCCTTTTAGACCATTGACGACATCCGTGAAACGGGTGCACATGTCACCTATGGTCTTGCTCGGTTTCATTCGAAAAAGTTCATAAGAATGTACTAAAAGATTGATTTTTGACTCTTTCACTCTACTCATGCCTTCGTGAGTCACTTCGAGTGTATGTTAAATATCAAATGCAGTTTCACAAATCAAAATATAATTGAACTCGTTTTTATCAAGTGCATAAAATAAGGCATTCATAGCCTTTGTATTTAGAGCAAAAGTCTTCTTCTCCAATTCATTCCAATCGATTATTGGAAGAGAAGACTTTGAAAATTCATTTTCAACAATATTTCAAAGTTTAAAATTCATGGAAATAAGGAAGATTCTCATTCGGGTCTTCTAATAGGTGTAGTCCGTCCTATTGAACATGGGCGGATGTGTAATAGAGTGACCCTTTTAGTTTCCGGGATATACCATCTCTCTTGGGTTTTAATCCAACTAAGAGTGAACCTGCTTTGATACCAATTGTTAGGATCAACAGCACTAAGAGGGGGGAATTAGTGCAGTAGAAAACTTTCATCGGTTCAAAAAGACTTCGTACGAAAACCGTTTCAGAAAGATCTTTAACTTGAGAGCAAACGGAAGTATAATTGATGTAAAGCAATGGAGGCAGCTTGCAGTTAAGATAAAGAGTAGAATGTAAATGCAAATCGAGATTTAGAGTGGTTCGGTCAATCTTTACTTACATTCACTTTTGGCTTCCTCCTTCGACGAGGTCACCGACATCCACTAGAGGCCTTCAATCAATAGACGAAGGCCAACCACCCTTTTACAGCTTTTCTCCTTTTAACGGGCTTAGGAAACAATCCTTACAAGTTTTCACTCCTCTCTTAAATGATCAAGATTTAGAAAGAAAAGAGAGAGAGGAACTCAAGCCTTTTACAACACTTTTAAGCTCTCAAATACTCAGAATAAAAGCAAGCTTTCAGTACCCTTTTATGTAGGAAAGGGTGGGGGTTTATATAGGCCCCAACCAGTTTGAATTTAGAGCTCAAAAGTGTCCATTCCTGGATTTCCGGGGTCCTAGCAGTACCACCACCATAACTGGGTAGTACTACCGCCTGTCAACAGTCACTGAGTAGTTCTATCGCTCATTCTAGGCGGTACTACCGCCAGACATCGCTCGGAGACCGAGCTCAGGCGGTACCACCGCTTGACAGGGGTGGTACCACCATTGGCAGTAATAACTACCGACGGTACCACCGCCTAACTCTTGGGAGACCGAGTCTCCTGGGCGGTGCCATTGCCGGCCCTGGTAGTGCCACCGTCGGCCAGGAATTCTGGGTTCGAATGGGCTGATCCGTTCCGCCCAATTTGGGTATGCCAAGGGCCCAGTTGGCCACAAATTAAGTTAATGGGATCATCTCCCAATCCTAACTTAATTAATATTGCAGATCGTGTTTTGGTGCGTCAATTGCTTCTTCTGGCAAGCTTCCGACGAACTTCCGACAAACATCCGACGAACCCTTGACGATGCTCCGGCGGACTCCCGTCAAACTCCTGGACTTGTGACGATCCTCTTGGCTTGTTCCGACGAGCTTCTCTAGCAAGCACCTAGACTTCTTGGATTGTTCTTGCAGAACCTCCGACGACCGTCCGGATTTCCGACGAACTCTCGAACCCCCAACGTGATCTTGGTCTTGACTCCGGCTCAACACTTGCTGCATGTTTTACTGCCATCGTAGTTAATTCTCTTCAAAGATCACCTGAAAAGGAATTAAACTTTTTTTTTCTCTTGAATTGGTGTTGCAGACTATGCCAAAAACATTATTATTTTACAACAGCGAAGCTGGTGAGGATCATTTGCTTCAGGGCATAGAATTCAACCAAATCAAGGTTATAAATAACATGATCTTTTTTCATGCCCTGGCAGCCATTTTAGCTTGCTGCTTTTACATTGGAAACTCATCAAAAACAATATGAAGCTCATCAAACAAAATGGATTAATGAGTAATGACAATAGATTATGAAGTTTTTTTACATCTACTATCCTCAGAATCCTATCCTGAATGTGTTGCATCCCAATTTGAGATTTATACCATGAAAAGAATCAAATTAGGTAGATAAACCTGCATCACCAAACATAATCATATTAGTCATTCAACCAAAAGTTCCTTCTGAAAACATATGATTGTGTTTTACCTTGGACTACCATGATTTTATTGAGATTGCTTTAGAGGCATCATGATGGTTCAAACGGCAAGTTCCGAGGAGGAACTCTGGGAGCTCTTCTTCTGTATTCCCCTACATAACAAACAGTTCCATCAGGAAGGTCCCAATCATGAACACAAATTGATGAAGGAAACATCTAAAAAATTCTCTTTTAGACTACGGGGAATCTTGGTGAAGATGTATAGTTGCATGCCAAGCCTAGGAGTGGGGTATTTATAGGCCCCAATGACTTCACAAATAGAGTCAAAAAGTGTCTCATCCCGGGTTATCGGTATCGTCAATACTAGGTGATACCACCGCTTGTAAACTGACACTAGGCGAGTACCATAGCCTAGTCTAGGTGGTACCACTACATGACAGAGCCACAGAGATCAGGCTCTTGTGGTACCACCGCCTGATAGGGTGGTACCACTACCTGATAGGGTGGTACCACCACCTGACAGTATTTAACTACCGACGGTACCATCGCTTGGTAGCATTAATTATCGATGGTACCACTGCCCAGTCTGGGTGGTACCATCATTTGACAAAGTCTCGGAGATCAAGCTCTGACGGTACCATCGCTGGGTAGAATTAACTACCAGTTGTACCATTGCCCAGTTTGGTCAGTACCAATGCCCAGACCTTCTAGAAGGCTTAGCCTCAAGTGGTTTCACTGCCCACTCTAGGCGGTGCCACCACTTGGCATGGCTTCAAGTGACCGAGTGGGCCATCCATCTAATCTAACTCAATCCTGTTTTGGCCCTAATTGGCCCCTAATTGAGTTAGTAGGATTTCTTCCAAAACTAACTCAAATTGAAACCCTAATTACGACAATTAAGGCTAGACAATTACAATGCAAGCAATCCTAGTTCTCCACACATCAATTGTTTATCCAAAGTCTCGGTGAACTTCCGGTGAACTACCGACGATTTTCTAGCGAGCTTTCGACGAACTCCTGGTGAACTTCTTGGCGAGCTTTCACTACATCGACTGATCCATTGGTGTTTCCCTCGATTTATCCGACTCGATGCTCGATCATTGACTCCGGCCCAACTTTGATTCTTCTTTAATAGTTTTATCTTTCTCATGATCGTAGTTAGTCCTCCATCACTTATCTCAACACATGGATTAGATTGTTAATTCACTAATTGATTTTCTCATCAAAATATAAGATTCAACAATGACATGACACACACTCTTTTTACTTATTATATTATTTGATATTTTATCACTTTGTATTGTTTATATATATATATATATATATATATATATATATAGTAATTTTCATGAATTTGTACAATGAGAATTGGATCGTGATGAGATCATGATAATGAGACCGATTCACATTTAAACACAAACCCTAAATAATCATGGTCATAAGTTACTCGAGAAGGACATTGAGATAATCGGAAAGACTGGGGTGCTGTATACCCATCCATATGATGGAGGCAGCTAGTCTCATAACTGCTCATGTCGGGACACTAGGGCTATAGTGCAGGTACTCATTGGACAATGAGTTCAATAATTGATCCGCTCATGGAATGCTGGATGCTTTTTGATACCTTATTGTTAGATAATGATTCCATCATCCAAGTGGTGTATCTAGTCCTTAGACTTGAGACACCAAGGATATCCTATATGAGTATTCCACTCTTTGATATCCGACTTATAGGTCTGGAAGTTTCAGATCTAGCATAACCGGTCATCGAGAGTGGCAGCCAACCTTACAAGGACTATTGAGTGTCAATAGAGGATCATCCACTCTTGGTATCATGTGAGAATATCCCACATATTCTTACACAGACAATTCATTGGCTAGGGTCATTTGGATTGAGAGAGAAAGAGTTCTCTAGGAGAATTCTATTAGAGCGAGACTCGAGTGAAAACCGTACGAGTCTGATAGCACCATGTCCGGTATACAGTCTCTAGAATATTAGATGGATGAGAGATTATAGATACACGATAACTATGGACAGACATGTCTAATGGATTGGATTCCATTGTATCATTTGTGAACTGTGACATAGTGGATTAGTAAGCTCGCATTCGATGAGACGAGTGAATTATTATGGAGATAATAATTCACTAAGCCAGAAGAAGTTCTGACAGGTATGACTCATGGCTAGCTCGATATTGGGCATAAAAGGTCACACACATATGGTAGGCATTATAACGAGTAAAGGTTCGGATATGAGATATCTCTCGGAGCCCCTATCTTATTGGATATCCAATAAACCCCTGAATTATTGGATCATATGGATGAGATCCAATAAGAGCCATTGATACATTATTGGATAGAGATTCATTAATCTAAGAGGCTTGGATAGTTGGATGGAGATCCAATACCCAATAGGGTAGGATCCATTAGGGTCAAGTTTACAAGTGACCTCTATAAATAGGAGGAAACCAAACACCCATAGGTTAGAGGTTTATTGGTTATCACCTCCTATTCTCCTCCTCTCTTCACCTCCTAAGATGACAGGTGTGGAGATTTGGGCAGCGATTTTAGGAGTGTCGTCGAAACCCTATTATGTGGATCATCACTAGAGAGAAGGACGCTTGACCTCCTTTATCCTCTTATACAGATCTATAGAGATTCAGGGATATACGATCTCCCTAGGTAAAATATAATTTTTTATATACGTAATTTTTGATTTTACAGATTTTGCGTACTAATCTTCGCACGACGACAAATACCTTTTTGGGAAATCTAGGAATTGGGTCACAAATATGCTTAAGGAACTTGACATCAACTGTATCTTACTCCTATAATATATTGTGATGTTGTTAGAGCTATCTACCCGTACTCAAATATAATGTTTTACTCATACATAAAACATATTACTATCGACTTCCCCTTTGTGCAGGTTCAAGTTGTCAGACATCAACTATATATTTCTCATGTACATACGATTGATCAACTAGTAAATTCACTCACAAGGCATTTCACCTGTAAACTATTTTCATTGTATCGGTCCAAGATCGATATCCTTAACTGGAGAACCATCTTGCGGGGGTATGATAGCAGATAAGATTTTCTTAATTGCACGAGCAAATCTCATTATTTTGTCGAGAAAATTCCTCTCTTCTAACCTATAAATTGGAAACATGTCAATAAACTTCAATTAAGCTTTGTTGTCACTTATACTCAATCATATACACCACACATACCACTAAGATAAAGTCACAAAAAAAAATATTTAAGCAACATAATAACAATGCTCATTTTAGACTTGTCAATCGAAATGTTGTACCTCATTAAAAGAAAGAAAGAAAAGTTTACGAGTATTAGCATATACTGTTTCTCCACTGAGACTAAGTTCATGCCATGCACTAAATGTGCATGTAAATATGGATACAATGCCGAGAAGCATCTGCAAACAGCTTGCCACTCTTGTAGGAACTCCGAACGATGAGATGAAAACCTCCTTCTTCCTTTGGCTATGGAATAATAGCTTCTATAGCTTGGCGTGCACCATGCGTTAATAATCATATGCAGCACACGTTCAGAAAATATCTGCTATGTTATAACTATGTTACTATAATACGTGAGTAAGTGTGATTGTGTCGATGATCTGCTATTTATTCTGTGATTGATTTCCAGATGCAAGGCTCAAATGCAACTCCATATACGTCCCCCACATAAAAATGCAATATATCCTTCTGTTAACAGCACATCATTTTATTGTATCAATTCCCTATTATTTATACATTCCTTATATACTGCCTAAATATTAACATTCTCACTCACACAGATTATTTCTTTCCTGCTTGTACAAATTGCATTCTTTTGTTGGTAGCTTTCACTCGGTGATCTGTAATCTTTTTGAAGGTAACTGTAACTATATAATTAGATTCTTCCCATCTATGATCGCCTAATCATTGCTTGCAATTATATTTCGTTCCAAATATTAATTCTACAAGACAATTAATTCTTTCCACTCCATATAAAGAAAGCCACTATCCGACCATCAGCACATGTACAACAATTCCATTTCTTCCTACCTTCTATAAATCCAACCCATCCTGTTGCACTCCCTAATTCCAATCCCAATCGTCTGCTTGGAGGCAAGATAGGATGGCTCACGGAGTGGCTCTCTTTGCTGTGTTGGTATGTGCAGCTTCTCTTGGTCATGCTCTTGGCGGCAGGCTTGGAGGTCCCGATAGGATTCTCGTGAAGATTCTCGAGTCGCCATGGCTGGATGCATCCAACGAGGTGGCTGCTCATGAAGTCGACGATGACACTCTAAACGCATACATCCCCGAGTCGCCATGGATGGACGTACCCAAAGACACTGGGAATGACTACGGAGAGAACCCACGCATCCCTGAAACACCATGGAGTCGGACGTCCACCCCTGACTTGGGGAAAAACCTTCACATCTGAAAACTCCACGAGCCAAGGCGGCAAAGGAAGCACCTCATGGAAACCCCATGGAGGCCTTGATGGCCGTGTCCATTAAGCGTCAGTCTCCGCTGCAGGATTCTTGACCGTAGTAAGATTGAAAAGCATGCATCAACCTTATACAATATCAAGTGAATAATATATGGTGAAACAACTGGTTATTTCTATGAAGACATGCTTTTCTTATGGCTTCATTTGCATTGAAGCAAATTCATGTCATTGTCTCAGCTGGTGATATAAATTTGCTGAATTTTCACCTGATGAAGAAATTGATTCGCTGCACATCACTTTTTTTGAGCAGAAAACTAATATTAAGTCTTCTAAGTTTCATATTGCCGTAGGCACTAAATATCTTGAATATTATAAATAATAAATTATTAGTGGTATCGTGTCACTGCATTTTGATATTGTTTAATGATATTCCTTCTTAAATTGCGACACAACATTATTTTTTTATTTCACATTTTAATTATTATTTTTAATTAGATGGAGTTCTTCAATATATACTACAATTATTTTTAATTTAATTTTATTTAATTTTGAAATTATATTAAAATCGTGAAGCTGAGGGTCTCAGTATGAAATTAATAGATATTATTAGAAAAAAAAAACTTACACAAGGCTTTATAACTAGTGTTCTTTATTTTTAATAATTCTTTAAAATATTTTAAAATAATAATAATAATATTAAACAATGTGTCACTATAATGCCACATGGTTTAATTAATACTAATTTTATTTAAAATATTATTTATAATAATATCTAAATAAAATTATATGTTTTATTGATAATTAATCATATTTTATTATTTTATAATGATTATATATATATTATATATATATATAATTTTATTTAGATATTATATAAAATCATGATAAAATAATAAAATAAAATATGATTGATTATCAATAAAATATATAATTTTATTTAGATATCGAACGTTGGCCCAATCACAAGATGATTAAATCAAATCAAAATGTTGAGAGTAACCCTTCTTCCTCCTCGTGACTATGGCTCAATTTGACTTTGGATGGTCTTTTTGTTCAACTTCATGCTGTGGTTAGGGAGTTAGCATGGCTCGGCTCAATCCTAAGAATGTAAGGTCGTCCATGTGATTTTTGAGGCGAGGGGATCGATGTTAGGTCGGATCGGAGTGCTATTCATTAGATCAATCTGAAGGAGAGCAGGGACATGGATTCTTGCTTTAGTGCTGCCTTCCTGCACAAAAGGTCAAAGTCAGGAGGGGGATTCCTAACTTGACCCCTCAAATGCTTAAGTTAGTCTGAGGTGGGTCTGAGGGTGTTTTGAGTGTTTGAAGCCTAACCCCTTGGCACTAGCCAAGGGGTCGACCTTTATACTTGTGGCTGAGGGTCGATCGTATTGAATATTAGATTTTGATGATGAAATCAATTAATGAAATTATGATCTAATGTGCGTTTGAGTGGCGTAGGACTAACCTAGATTAAGGAAAGATAATTCAATTAAAATAGAAAGAATTAGAAGTTGGGCCGGAGGACTGGTCAACGTGTCGGAAGGACTTCGTGCCATGAGTTCGAGCATTGGGTCAAAGGATCAGATACTACACTAAGAAGATCGAAAGTTGTAAGAGTCAACAGCCGATTGGGCAATACATCGAAAGAGAGGACGATGCGCTGAAGGATCGGATGAAGTGCCGGATGAACCGATGACATGCATAACAACATAGGATTCATGCTTGTAATTGTGTATATTTAGATTGAGTTAGTTTAGGTCTAATTGAGTTAGTTTTAAGGTGAAACAATGCCAACTTAATTAGGGACATATTGGGCCTGAGTTGGGGCTATTTTGGGCTAAGTGGAAAGCCCATTCAATGACCCTTAGTTGGCTTAAGCGATGGCACTACTAGGGCTAGCGGTGGCATCGCCTGAGGCTCGGCCTCCCAAGCTATTTGGGCGGTGATACTGCCCAAACTAATGATGGTACTGCCTAGACTAGCGGTGGTACCATTAGAGCCCAATCTATGAGGTTTTTAGATGGTGGTACCGCTAGACTAGGTAGTGGTACTGTCCAATGTTTGTGTCAGACTTGGTGGTGGTATCGTCTAGTGTTAGACTGACAAGCGGTGGTCTTGTCAGTTGTTAGTCTGGTAGGTGATGGTACCACTAGTACCTCGAGGAGATGAGTACTGAGTACAGAGTTTACCAGTTCCTCAAAGACCATAAGATTCTGTCCTAGTGGACACCTCCTTATACACCCCAACTCAATGGTGCATCAGAAAGGAGGAATTACATACTGTTAGACATAGTGTGATCCATGATGAGTTTCACTGACCTCCCCGTCTCATTCTGGGGATACGACCTAGAGACTATAACTTACATTCTAAACAGAATTCCAATTAAGTCGGTATCTACTCCATATTAGATATAGAAAGGAAAGAAACTCGATATTAAAGTTGTTAAGATTTGGGGCTGTCCTGCCCACGTCCAAAGACACAACCCCGATAAATTGAAATCCAAGATAGAACGGTGCATATTCGTGGGATACCCTAAGAAAACTAATGGGTATTATTTCTATCACCAAGAAGACCAAAAGATCTCTGTAGCCAAGAGAGCAGTATTCCTTGAGAAGGAACACATTCTCAGTTGACACAATAGGAGCGTGATAGAGTTGAGCGTAGTTGGAGAACCTAGCTCAAGTACCATTCCATAGCCTGAGTCTATTCAGGTACGTAGCACACAAGTTCCGACTTTACGTAGGTCCAGTAGAGTATCTCATCCTCCCAAGAGATATATGGGACATATTAGGAGAGATGATGTTGAAGATATTGATCCTTAGATTTATAAGGAGACTATTACGATTATAGACTTCGGGAAGTGGTAAGAGGTCAAGAGCACTAAGAGGGGGGTGAATTAGTGCAGCGGAAAACTTTCGACGATTTAAAACGATATTCGTATGATAAAGACGATTTCGGTAAGAAAGCCGATTCGGAAATCACTTTAACTTGTGATCAAGCGAGATGCAATTAAAGTAAAGATATAGAGATAGTTTGCAATTAAGATAAAGAATATAATGTAATTGCAAACCGAAATACGACGTTCGTACGATAAAAGCTATTTCAGTATGAAAGCCGATTCGGAAGTTTCTTTAACTTAGATTAGGCGAAGTATAGTTAAAGTAAAGCTATGGAGGCAGTTTGCAGTCAAAATAGAGAACATAAAGTAAATGCAAACCGAGATTTAGAGTGGTTCGGTCAATCTTGACCTACATCCACTTTTGGCTTCCTCCTCCGATGAGGTCACCGACGTCCACTAGAGGCCTTTCTTCAATAGGTGACGGTCAACCACCCTTTTATAGTTTCACTCCTTTTGATAGGCTTAGGAGACAACCCTTACATAATTTCTCTCCTCTTTTGAAAGATCAAAACTTGGAAGAAAAGAGGGAGGAGAACTTCTAGCCTTTACAACACTTTTGAGCTCTAAAAACCATAGAGTAAGATTGGATTTTTGGTGCTTTTGGTTGCCCTTTCATATAGGAAAGGGTGGGGTTTATATAGGCTCCAAACTGGTTTGAATTTGGAGCTCAAAAGTGTCTTTTCTTGGATTTCCGGGGTCCTGGCAGTACTACCTCCTGATTGGGGCGGTACAACCACCTTGTAGCTCGGAGACTGAGCCTCTGGCCAGTGCCACCGCCTGACAGGGGCGGTTGCATCGCCCAGTCTCGTTCGGAGACTGAGCCCAGGCGGTGCCACCGCCTGACTAGGGCGGTTGCACCACCCAGTCTCACTCGGAGACTGAGCCCAAACGGTGCCACTGCCCAGCTTTCCTGGGAGACCATCTCCTGGGCAGTGCCACCGCCGACCCTGGCAGTGCCACCGCCTGGCAGGAATTCTAGTCTGAATGGGTTGATCCATTCAGCCCAATTTGGGTCTATCAAGGGCCCAATTGCCCCCAGATTAAGTTAATAGGATCATCTCCCATTCCTAACTTAATCTACATGTTAACTATGATATTTCTTAAGACATTTACTGTAACTTGCTCTAGTGTGTCAATCGCTTCTTCCGGCGAGCTTCAGGCGAACTTCCGGTGAACATCCGACGAACCTTCGGCGATACTCCGGCGGACTTTCGGCAAACTCCTGGACTTGCGACGATCAACTTGGCGAGTTCCAATGAGCTTCTTTGGCAAGTGCTTGGACTTCTCAGATTTGTTCCCGCAGAACCTCCGACGACCGTCCGGACTTCCGTCGAACTCTCGAACTCCCAACGTGATCATAGTCTTGACTCCGGTGTAACTCCTGCTACATGTCTTACTTTAATCGTAGTTAATCCTGCATATGTGAAACAAAACTTCGATTGAGACAATTAATCCTAAGCAATTAACCAAGTTGTTCGGCATGTCATTGGTCCCTCGACGCTTCGTCCGATTATTCGGCGCATCGTCCTCTCCTGCGGCCTATTGCCCAATCGACTAGTTGACTCCGCATCTCTGATATCCTTCGCACAATACCCGCCCTTCTTGGCCCGATGTCTGTGTCCACGGCCCGAAGCCTTCTGTCGATACGTCGACCGATTCACCGGCCCGACGTCCAATCTTCTGACATGTTCCTCCAACATAACATGATTTTTTCTGTTTTAATTGTCTCATCCTGATCGAAGCATCTTGCGTCACTCAAAACACAGATTAAAACATAAACATATATCAAGTGGTTTCATCATCAAAATACGAGATTCAAAAATCTCCCCCTTTTTGATGATGACAACCACTTGATGACGAAGTTAACCTTAACTCCCGGAGTTTAATCAAACTCCCCCTATCAATATGCCATATTGATAGAAACTCTTGGATTCAAAAATCCAAGCAACATGTTATCATAAACTTATGCATAACATGTCATGTCATCAACATACTTCTCCCCCTTTGTCATCAACAAAAAGGAGAATTACCACAATCAAGTGTTTGTTATATAAGTTCAACTCATTGCATGAAAAACATAATATCCATTTTTACCATCATGCAAGTTTGTTATCATCAAAGATATATATGGTAGTACGATAGCAAGTTTATAATATACAAGCTAGCAAAAATTTTTCAACGTTTTAAGACACGCAAGCTAGCAATTTTGAGATGTTCAAGAAAGCAACTCTTGCTTCTTGAAATATAAGTTTTACTAGATGTGCAAGTTAACTTTTTGCTTCTTGAGATAAGTAAGATAGTAAACTAACATGTCTTACTTCACAATATTTTATAACATTTTAGAACATGCAAGCTAGTAGTTTTAAGATGTTCAAAAAACAACTCTTGCTTCTTGAAATATGCAAGTTGCAAGCTATCAAATTTTGCTTCCTTTGCAATGTTTGAGCTCGCAATTTTGCTTTCATTGCAAAGTGCAAGTTTAGCATGTTTAGCATCTTGAGATAGCAACTGTTTGCTTCTCTTTAGACTACAAGCTAGCATTTTTTACAATATGCAAGTTTTGCTACATACAAGCTAGCAACAATTTTGAAAGCAAGTGCAAGATAGCTTTCTTGTGTAAGCTCATGATTCTTGCTTCATATTGCAATGTGCAAGTTGCAAGTTTTGCTTCTTGAAATAGGCAAGATAGCACATTTGCTTGAGATTATAAGATAGCATTTCTTGCTTGTTTCAAGATAGCAATTCTTTGCTTCTCTTTAGATTGTAAGATTTGTAATTCATTGGTAGTGTTCATGATAGCAAGTTCTTTCAATGAAATGATCGAGCTAGCAAATTTTTCTTCCTTTGAAATATGCAGCTAGTAAACTAACTCCCCCTTTATCATTATAAAAAAGAAGGGAGAAATTAATGGCTAAAAAATTTAATCATTATGCAAGCCATATTACAAAATCATGTCATGATATCAAGAAAATTCAAGAAGGACATGATTCATTCGACAAATATTTTTAATAGAGCAAAAGAATTATACAACCAAGGATCATGATTAAAATATATCAATATCATAGATCAAGTCATGATTTGTGATTCATCATAAACAAATTAATTTTCAATCATCACATAAGACATTTAAAGAATTTTTGAAACATAGGAGAATGATTAATTTAAACATGCAATGTTTCAATCAAATTCAAGTCATGAATACCAATACTTTCATATTATGAGTATCAATTCATGAATACCAAAAGATATTATTTGTGATTCCAATTTTGCAAGATCAAGATTATGATTTAGATAAAACTCATTCAAATCAAATCGTTAACTTGAAATTCATACTCAAATCATCAAAATTAATTTTGAGATTCACAAAATATCATGAAATCATTAATCTCGATTCGATGGGAAAAGCATTTTTTAAGTGATTCTTTTTCATCTAAGCATGCCTTAGTCTTTATATGCCAAATCAAGATAAGTATGAAAGTTCAAGATATAAAGGCAAAATCTTATAAAACAACTCATCAAGCAAGATTTTAACCATCTATTTTCAAGCCATATAAAGAGTAAGTCAAGGATTCAATTATATTATGTCATGAATTCCAACCGGCATCTCAAATTATCAACATCACATTAAAATGATATTTCAAAAAGATATATCGATAAGTGATTCATTTATATCATTTCATTCATTCAGAAGATTCTCCTCTTTAGTAAATAAATTTAGGAGAACAAAATGAATTAAGGGAGATATAACATGATTGAAGCATTGAACATGATTCATATTTAAAATGTATCTCATATCATAAGTATGAATCAAGCATTTATGAAATCTGAAATCATCCTCAAAGTCACATTCAATAAATTCATACATGACAAGCATAGATTTATTGAAAAGTCAATAAGATAGAGGATCACATTTCGTTTTTATAAATTTCTATTCATGTGATTTGCTTCTTATAAGCATGCCTTTACCTTTAATAAAACAAGTGTCAACATTTAAGACGGAAAGATAAATTTCATAAAATAAATCATCAAGCATGATTCCATGATAACATCCTTTTAATATCTTGATATTCTTCATCAACTATGATTTCAAAAAGTATGTTCAAGAGAAATCATTAAGACCAAATGCATGATACACTCATTTATTTTCAAAATATTCATCATGTTTATTTTCATGAGATTCACAAGATTGGTAAAATAAATTCATTAATCTCAATAGGATAGAAAATTTATTTCCATTTCATACAATTGATTTCATGTGAGGGTATTCAAGTCTTTTGTGAAAATATGTATCATCATTTAAAATCGAAACATAAGTTTCGTCATGAAATCGTCAAGACCAAACACATCATGATATCACATCTATCATCAAAAGACTATCAAGAAATTCATACATAGATGTGCATGCACTATGTCATCTTAATATGTCATGAGAATGTCATCTTAATTCGTCATAAAAATGATTAGACCAAAAACATGTTAATCTAAAATGAGAGTTTCAAATCAACATTTACTTCAAAAACTCATGCATGATATAAAATCATCAAGATACACATGCATGGATTAATCCTAAGTATTATCACATATTATATAATTATCATCCCTAATATTGCATACATCATTCAACATTTCAAAACGTAACATGCATGAAACCTTAGCAATATACTTTTCATGATCAAATTTTTAATTTTTCAAAGATGCTAAAAAGAAAAAACATGATATAATTTTTGAAAAATAATTTTTTATTTCCTATTCCTACTATCTAAATTAAGCACTCATGAAAAACTTCAAGTAATTTCAAAATAATTCAAGAGAGTTGAGTTACTTACCTTGTAGTCGAAGCTCGTCAAAGCCCAATTCGCCGTTTCACCTTTGGAAGTTCTTGATTCATCTTTGGTTACCTTCCTCTATTCAAGTTCATTGTTTATTTTAGATTTTTGTTTAATAAACTTATTAAGATTTAGTGTTCGAAGTTCAAGTTCATCATTGTCCTTATCAGTTGAGTCATCGCTCAAGTGGTATTCATTTGTCCGGAGTTCTAAATCCTTTATATTCTTTGGAAGGTGGCTCAAGTGCTCATCGGGTTTAAAATGTTCCAAAAGTGTTATTTCATAGGTCATTAATGACCCGATTAATTCTTCAAATGGAAAATCATTTAAATTTTTTTATCTATTGTATTGCGGTTATTTTAGGATCCCATATTTTTGGAATGGATCTTAAGATCTTGTTTACGAGATCAAAATTCGAAAAAGATTTACCAAGAACTCTTAGATTATTGACGACATCCGTGAAATGGGTGTACATGTCGCCTATAGTCTCGCTTGGTTGCATTCGAAAAAGCTCAAAATCATGTAATAAAATGTTAACTTTCGAGTCTTTGACTCTACTAGTTCCCTCGTGCGTGATTTCAAGTGTTCGCCAAATATCAAAAGTCGTTTCACATGTAGAAATATGATTGAACTCATTTTTTTCCAAAGCGTAAAATAAGGCATTCATAGCCTTTGCGTTTAGAGAAAAATACTTCTTCAAATCCGACCATTCGTTCATCGGTTTAGAGGAAAGTTGAAAACTGTTTTCAACAATATTCCATAAATCCAAATTCATAGAAATCAAGAAAACTCTCATTCAAGTTTTCCAATAAGTGTAGTCCAATCCGTTAAACAACGGTGGACAAACAACCGATAAGCTCTCTTGAAAGCCATGAAGAGCCATTTCTCTCGGGTGTAAATCCGAAATGAGAAATACCGGGCTCTGATACCAATTGTTAGGATTAAGAGCACTAAGAGGGGGGGAGGGTGAATTAGTGTAGTGGAAAACTTTCGACGATTTAAAACGATGTTCGTATGATAAAGACGATTTCGGTAAAAAAGTCGATTCGGAAATCAATTTAACTTGTGATCAAGTGAGATGTAGTTAAAGTAAAGATATAGAGATAGTTTGCAATTAAGATAGAGAACATAATGTAATTGCAAACCGAAATACGACGTTCGTACGATAAAAGTGATTTCGGTATGAAAGCCGATTCCGAAGTTGCTTTAACTTAGATTAGGCAAAGTGCAGTTAAAGTAAAGCTATGGAGGTAGTTTGCAGTTAAGATATAGAACATAAAGTAAATGCAAACCGAGATTTAGAGTGGTTCGGTCAATCTTGACCTACATATACTTTTTGGTTTCCTCCTTCGATGAGGTCACCGACGTCCACTAGAGACCTTCCTTCAATAGGCGATGGCCAACCACCCTTCTACAGTTTCACTCCTTTTGACAGGCTTTGGAGACAACCCTTACAGAATTTCTCTCCTCTCTTGAAATATCAAAACTTGGAAGAAAAGAGGGAGGAGAACTTCTAGCCTTTACAACACTTTTGAGCTCTAAAAACCACAGAGTAAGATTGGATTTTCAGTGCTTTTGGTTGCCCTTTCATGCCGGAAAGGGTGGGGTTTATATAGGCCCCAAACTGGTTTGAATTTGGAGCTCAAAAGTGTCTTTTCTCGGATTTTCGGGGTCTTGACGGTACTACCTCCTGACTAGTGCAGTACAACCGCCTGGCAGCTCGGAGACTGAGCCTTTGGGTGGTGCCACCACTTGACACGGGTGGTTGCACCGCCCAGTCTCGCTCGGAGATTGAGCCCAGGCGGTGCCATCGCTTGACTGGGGCGGTTGAACCACCCAGTCTCGCTCGGAGATTGAGCCCAGGCGGTGCCACCGCCTAACCTGGGCGGTTGCATCGCCCAGATTTCCTGGGAGACCATCTCCTAGGTGGTGCCACCGTCGACCCTAGCGGTGCCACCGCCTGGTAGGAATTTTGGTTCGAATGGGTTGATCCATTCGGCCCAATTTAGGTCTATCAAGGGCCCAATTGCCCCCAGATTAAGTTAATGGGATCACCTCCCATTCATAACTTAATCTATATGCTAACTATGATATTTCTTAAGACATTTACTTCAACTTGCTTCGATGCGTCAATCGCTTCTTTAGGCGAGCTTTCGGTGAACTTCCGACGAACATCCGACGAACCTTCGGCGATGCTCTGGTGGACTTCTGGCAAACTCTTGGACTTGTGACGATCCACTTGGTGAGTTCCAACAAGTTTCTTTGGCAAGCTCCTAGACTTCTCGGATTTGTTCCCGCAGAACCTCCGACGACCGTCCGGACTTCCGTCGAACTCACGAACTCCCAACATGATCATAGTCTTGACTCCGATGCAACTCCTACTGCATGTCTTACTTTCATCATAGTTAATCCTACATATGTAAAACAAAACTTCGATCAAGACAATTAATCCTAAGCAATTAACCAAGTTGTCCAGCATGTCATTGGTCCCTCGACGCTTTATCCGATTATTCGGCGCATCATCCTCTCTTACGGCCTATTGCCCAATCGACTAGTTGACTCCGCAATTCCGATGTCCTTGGCACAATACTCGCTCTTCTTGGCCCAATGCCCGAGTCCACGGCCCGAAGCCTTCTGTCGATACGTCAACCGATCCACCGGCCCGACGTCCAATCTTCTGACATGTTCCTCCGGCACAACATGATTTTTCCTACTTTAATTGTCTTATCCTGATCGAAGCATCCTGCGTCACTCAAAATATATATTAAAACATAAACATATATCAAGTGGTTTAGTCATCAAAATACGAGATTCAACAGGATTTCATATACTCCAACAAGGTTTGGAACCTAGTTGATGCACTTGAGGGTAGTATCCATTGGTTGCAAGTGGATCTCCAAGAAGAAGATCAGAGTAGATGGAAAGGTAGAGACCTATAAAGCAAGGCTAGTTGCTAAGGGGTATCATCAAAGGTAAGGTGTTGACTATGATGAAACCTTTTCACCTGTAGCCATGCTAAAATCCATCAAAATTCTATTGGCTATTATAGTATACTATGATTACGAGATCTAGCAGATGGACATGAAAATTATGTTCCTCAATCGCAATCTCGAGAAGGAGGTGTATATGATATAACCTGAGAGATTCATGTCCAAGGATAGTCCAAATAAAGTGTGTAGGTTGCTAAGGTCCATTTATGGACTAAAGTAAGCTTCCCAAAATTAGAACATAAGATTTGATGAGACGATTAGATCTTATAACTTCGTTAAGAACGAAGATAAACCTTGTGTATATAGGAAGGAGAATGAGAGTACTATCACCTTTTTAGTGTTATATGTGATTGACATCCTGATCATTGGGAATGATATAGGAATGCTCTCTATAGTAAAGGCTTGGCTATCTAGGCACTTCTCCGTGAAGGACTTAGGGGAAGCATCCTACATATTGGGGATTCAGATCTATAGATATAGATCTAAGAGGATGCCTAACTTCCCAATCAGGTACATAAACACCATTGTCAAAAGGTTTGACATGAAAAATTTTAAGAAAGGTCTCATACCGATAAGACATGAGATATCACTTTCTAGGAGTATATTCTCAAAGACTCTTGAAGAAAGGGTAGATATGAATATGCTATCCTATGCCTTAGCAATAGGGTCTATCATGCATACTATGCTATGTACCAGGCTTGATATAGCGTATGCTTTGAGTGTCATAAGCAAGTATTAGAGTGCCACAAGCAGGTATTAAGTGGATCCAGGCTTGGAGTACTGGAAAGCAGTAAAGTGTATCCTTAAGTACTTGAGAAGGACTAAGGATGTTTTATTGGCATATGGAGGAAGTAACCTCAAGGTTGAGGGCTAGACTGACTTGAGCTTCTAGTCGATATCGATGATCGCAATTCTAATTCAGGGTATATGTTCATCCTGAATGGAGGAGTAGTATGCTAGAAGAGTTCCAAGCAAGACACTATTGCTGACACGACCACAAAGGTAGAGTATATTACTATGGTAGAGACAGCAAAGGAGAGAGTCTGGATGAAGAAGTTTATTATAGATTTGGGAGTCGTACTAGGCAACGAGGAGTCGATTCCCTTATATTACGATAATAACAGGGTGATTGCTCAAATGAGGGAACTCGGGTCTCATCAGAAGTATTCTGAGGAAGTTCCAACTTGTTAGAGTGATCATGACTCGAGAAGATGTAGTAGAGGAAAGAGTTACATCTAAAGTAACATCGCAGATCCACTAAAAAAACCGTTATCTCATATTGTTTTTTAGCATCACAAGGGTATGATGGGGATCAGAGATATAGGTGATTGACTTTAGGTCAAGTGGGAGAGTAGTAGTCATGGATGCCCTATAAGCCAATCATGTGAGTGATGGCACGTGTAACATGACACAGTCTTTTTGATTATTATTATTATTATACTTTCTCACTTTATATTGCTTATTGCATAAATATATTGTGATGTCCATGGATCTGTGTAATGGAAATTAGATCGTGATGAGATCATGATAATGAGACCGATTCACCTTTAAACACAGACCCTAAATAATCTTAGCCATAGGTTACTCGAGAGGGACATCGAGATAACCAGATAGACTGGTGTGTTATATACCCATCCATATGATGGAGGTGGCTAGTCTCATAGTTGCTAGTATGAGGACACTAGAGATACATTGCATGTACTTATTGGAGAATAAGTTCACTGATTGATCCACTCACGAAATATTGGATGGTTGATGATACCATACTATCAAGCAGCAATTTCGTAGTCTCAATAGTGTATCTGGTCCTTGGACTTGAGCACTAAGGATGTCCTGTAAGAGTATTCTACTCTTTGATACCAGACTTAGAGGTTCGGAAGTTCTAGATCTAGTACAACTGGTCATTGGGTGTGGTTGCTAACCTTACGAGGACTATTGAGTATCGATAGAGGATCATTCATTCTTAATATCATGAGAGGAATATCATGTGTGTTCTTGATCGAATAAATCCACAGCCAAGGTCATTCGGATTGAGAGAGAAAGAGTTCTCTGGGAGAATCCAATTAGAACAAGACTCGATGAAAAACCATATGACCCTGACAATACCATGCCTAGTATGCAGTCTTTGGGATATTAGTGTTAGGAACGAGTCAACACTAAGAGGGGGGGGTGAATTAGTGCAGCGGATAAATTACGTCGGTTCAAAAATCTTATTCGATAAAAACCATTTTGACAAAGCTCGTATAGGAAATACTTAACTTTGACAATGTATTCGTAAGCGTAGTGGAAGTAAAGCAAGTAAGGTAGTTTGCAGTGAAGGTAAATAGCAAGAATAGAAATGTAAACCAAGTTTTATAGTGGTTTAGTTGTCGTGACCTACGTTCACTCTCGATTCCTCTTCGATTGAGGCCACCAACATCCACTAACAATCGAAAAGACTAACCATCTTTTTACAACTCTATTCTCCTTTTTACAGGCTTAGGAGAGAACCTTTATATCTCTCTTTTAGACCTAGACATCTCTTCTCCCTTTAGAAGAACTTTCTAAATACTATGAAGAAGGGACTCTACTCTTCAAGAGAGATTATAATTTTTTACTCAAGGATTCTTTCCCACTTTTCAACTCACTTTCTTGCTTTCCTAAGCTGAAAAGAGTGGGGTATTTATAGGCCCCAAATGGATTCAAATTTGGAGCTTAAAATTTAAATCCCCGATATTTCAAGGTACAGGTGGTACCACTGCCTGTAACCTGACACTGGGCGGTACCATCGCCCAGTTTGGTGGTACCACTGCCCAGTCTAGCGGTACCACCGCCTAATAACCTCGGAGACTGAGTTTTTTGAGTTTTTCAACTCACAAGCGGTTCCATCGCCTGTTCTGGTGGTGCCACCACCTGACCCAACTTTTGGGTCACTGAATGGGCCTCTTAATGAGCCTAAATCAGTCCAAATTAAGGCACAATTGGCCCTGAGTTAGTATGATTACACCAAAAGCTAACTCAATTAGCCCTCTGAACTACTTCGATCTTAGACAAATGATTATAAAGTATGAATCCTTTGTCCAACATGTCATTGGTTCATTTGGTGTTTGTCTGATCTTTCGGCGCATCGTCCTCTCCATCGGCGTATTGCCCAATCGACATGTTGACTCCCGCAACTTCCAATCTCCTTGGCACAATATCCAATCCTTCGGCCCGATGCTCGAATTCATGGCACGAGCCTTCTGCGGACACGTCAACCGATCCTTCGGCCCGATATCCAATCTTCTGACATGTTCACTCTAGCCCAATGTCCAATTCCTCCTACTTTAATTAATTTTCCTCTTCTTGATCGAAACTAGTATTCCGTTATTCAAAATGCAGATTAGATCACAAACTCATCAATTGATTTCATCATTAAAATCCGAGATTCAACAATTAGATGGATGAGGGACTATAGATACATAGTAATTGAGGACAGATAGGTCTAAAGGATTGTATTCTTCTGTATCCTTTAGGGACTACAGCATAGTGGCCTAATACATCTGTAGTCGAGGAGTTGAGTGAATTATTATGAAGATAATAATTCACTGAGCCAGAAGGAGTTCTAATAGATATGACTCACAGCCAACTCGATATTGGGCCTAGAGGGTCACACACATATGGTAAGTATTGCGACGAGTAGAGGTTCAAATATGAGAGATCCATTGGAGCCCCTATCTTATTGGATATCCAATACTCCTGAATTATTGGATCCCATGGATGGGATTTAATAAGAGCTCATAAGAGATTATTAGGTAGAGATCTACTAATCTAAGAGGCTTGGGTAATTGGATGGAGTTCCAATACCTAATAGGGCAGGATCCATTATGATTAAGTTAACTAGGGGCCTCTATAAATCGGAGGGAACTAAATGCCCATAGGCTAGGGCTTCCTGGTTGTCACATCCTATTCTCCTCTCCTCTTCTCCTCTTCAGATACCAAGCATGGAGATTTGAGGAGCATCGTCGCAGCCCTACTATGTAGATCACTACTAGAGTGAAGGATGCTTAACTTCCTTCATCCTCTCCTATAGATATGTAGGATTTCAGGGATATACAATATCCCCAGGTAAAATATTATCTCACATGTGGATTTAAGTTTCACGGATTTTTACATACCAATCTTGACATGACGACGAACACCTTTTTGAAAAATTTAGGGTTTTTGTTTTCTATTCTTCCGCTATGCATGTGATGTCGCCCCTAGATTTCTTTACAGAGTAGAACATGTTAGAAGATTGGATATCAGGCCGGAGGACTGGTCGATGTACCAAAAGGACTTTGTGCCATGAGTTTAGGCATCAAGTCAAAGGATCGGATATTCTGCCAAGATGATCGGAAGTTACGAGAGTCAACATGCCGATTGAGCAATATATCGAAAGAGAGGATGATAAGCCAAAGGATCAAACGAAGGGTCAGATGAACCAATGACATGTTGAACAATATAGGATTCATGCTTGTAATCGTGTGTTTAGATTGAGTTAGTTTAGGTCTATTTGAGTTGGTTTTGGGGTAAAACAATGCCAACTCAATTAGGGGCCCATTGGGCCTGAGTTAGGGTTATTTTGGGCTAAAAGGAAGGCACATTTAGTGACCCTTAGCTGGCCCAGGCGGTGGCACCGCTTAAGGCTCGGCATCCTAGGCTATCTAGGCGGTGGTACCGTCAGAGCCTAGTGTCCAAGGTTGTTAGGCGCTGGTACTGCCCAGTGCCAGTGTCAGATTGGGCGTTAGTACTACCCTATATTAGACTGATAGGTAGTGTGATAGAAACCTTACATATTCTAAGCTTGGGGTTGATCTCTTTAGGGGATCAGCTTCCTTGGAACTCTACAAGTGTTTCTTCCTCCAAGTCGCTACTCAAGGCTGCTAAGAAAGATTCATCTATTGCTTGTTAAAAGAGGATGAATACATGACTATTTATAGGGCTTCTAAACCCCAACTCCTAATAGGACTCTTACTCAAGACTCCTAATAAGACTCCTACTTCTAACCAACTTCTAATGCTTCTCTAAGAAGCAATCTCCAAACTAATCCTATCCTTAGCCGGTCTCTTCATGATCTTTAATAGGGGTCGGCTAGGTAGGTTTTACATGAATGTCCATTTCAATGAAACTCAAGTAGGACTCTCCTAGCTAGAGTCCTAACAGACTCATCCTCTTCAAATCAGCCTTGTCCTCGAGGCTGATGATCTATGAATTCTGAGAGTTTGATCTTCAAGTCATCATATTTCTCCAAAGTGACATCTTCTGCTGGTAGGTTCGCCTACTATATTAGCACTTCAATAGTGGGTCATCATTGTCGAGTCATGATCCGTTGATCAATAATAGCACTCGGTTGGGTCTAGAGTTCTCCTTGGGTAGTCATATTTGGTAGATGGCTTTGGGCTGTCTCGTTTTATCCTAGCTTGAGATTTAAACATGACATATGGAAGACTGGATAGATTCGGGAGCTGGCGGGTAAGTCCAATCTATATGCTACCGCTCCGATGTGCTCCAAAATTTGATTGAGTCATAAGAACTGAGGTAAATGCTTTATAGATGCTCTGGTCTGGATTGATACTTGCTTGTATGGTTGGAGCCGTAGGAAGACCCAATCTCCTACTGAAAATTCTCTTTCGCCTCTATGTTAATCATATTACTATTTCATCCTTGCTTGAGCTGCATGTTAGGATCAAGAGCAGCACTAAGAAGGGGGGGAGGGGGGTGAATTAGTGTAGCGAAAAAATTGTTGATTTAAAAATATTCATTTCGATTAAATCCGTTTTTGGAAAGATATTGAACTTGAAGGCTTTCGTAAGATAAAGTTAAGATTGCAGTAATGGAAATTACTCAAATAAAATACAAACCAGAATTTAGAGTAGTTCGGTCATTGTGACCTATATCCACTTCCGATTCCTCCTCCATCGAGGTCACCAGCATCCATTAATGGTCTTCCTTCAATAGGCGAAGACCAACCACCTTTTGCAGCTCTTTCTATTAGGAATGAGGTTGATACTAAGAGGGGGGGTGAATTAGTGTAGCGGTAAAATCACGTCTTCAAAGCTTTTCGTTTCAATTAAAACCGATTCCAATAAAAATCGATTTCGGAAACTTAACTTTGAAAGCTTACGTTTATGAAGTGAATGTAGTAGGCAAGTAAAGATTCTTTTTACAGTATGTAAATAGCAGGAAATAAATGCTAAACAGAGAACACACCAATTTTATAATGGTTCGGTCGTCGTGACCTATATCCACTTCGTCGATTCCTCTTCCGTCGAGGCCACCGGCATCCACTATCGATCTTCCTTTATAGGCGAAGATCAACCTCTTTCTTACACCCATCTTCTCTATTTATCGGGTTTAGGAGACAACCCTTACAAGCACTCACTCCTCTCTTACATAATTCTAAACTTAGAGTGGAGGAAGGAATTTCTAAAGAGATTACAACAGCATTTCTTCACTTTTAAACTCTCTGTGCTTATGTTCTTTAACTAGGGATGAGAGAGCTATTTATAGGCTTCAAGTTGATTCAAACTTGGAGCCTAAAAACATCTCATCCTGGGTTTCCCGGGCACAGGTGGTACCACCGCCAATGTCAATCTGACACTGGGCGGTACCACCACCTAGGAGGCTGTGCTGGGTGGTACCATTGCCCAGACTAACGATACCACTGCTTGGCACCCTGCTAGGGGTGATACAACCGTCCAGACTAGTGGTACCATTGCCTGACACAGTCTCGGAGACTGTGCCATGACGGTGTCACCTCTTGAGTCACTGTTTGGGCCTCTCATTAGGCCCAACACAGTCCTTACATGGGCCTAGCTGGCCTATAATTGGGTTGGCCCAAATCCAAACCCAATTACGTGCTAACTATGATTCCTAAGACATTTGCTAAGCTAAATAAGTCCCTATGTCTTGGTTTCTTCCGGTGATCTTCCGGCGAACTTCTGATGAACTCTTGGCAATGTTCCGGCGGACTCCCGGCAAGCTCCTGGACTTCACGATGATCTTCTTGGTGAGTTCTGATGAGCTTCTCTGGCAAGCTCCGAGACTGCTCGACTGGTTCCACCAGAACTTCCGATGAACGTCCGGACTTCCAACGAACTCTCGAACTCCCAACGAAATCACGTCATTGACTTCGAGACTTCATTTTACTTCATGCCTTGCTATCATAGTTAATCATGCATATGTAAAAACACATTTCAATCTAGATAATTAATACTAAGCATTAATCATGTTGTTCGGCATGTCATTGGTCCATCGACGCTTCGTTCGATTCTTCGGCGCATCATCATCTCTAGAGGCCTATTGCTCAATCGGCCAGTTGACTCCGCAACTCCAATATCCTTGGTGCAATATATGCTCTTCTTGGCTTGATGCCTGAATCCATGGCCCAAAGCCTTATGTCGATACGTCGACCGATCCTTCGGCTCGACGTCCAATCTTTTGACATGTTTTCCTCCGGCCCAACATGATTTTTCCTGCTTTAATTATTTCATCCTGATCAAAGCATCCTGCATCACTCAAAATGTAGATTAAATCATAAATACTATCAATTGGTTTCATCATCAAAATACGAGATTGAACACTTTCTCCTTTTACTGGGTTTAGGAGATAACTCTTACAAGCCTCACTCCTCTTTCTTATATGGTTACAAAGCTAAGTGAGGGAGGGGAGGACTCTTCTCACTTTTACAATACTTTAACACCCCAGAAATTTAAGATTATGTTAACACTTTTCGTGCCCTTTTATACAGAAAAGGATAGAGTATTTATAGGCCCCAATAGCTTCTAAATTGGAGCCAAAAAGTGTCACTTCCTCGGATATCAAGGTACTAGCGGTACCATCGCCATTATTGGGAAGTACTACCGCCTGCAGACTTACACTGGGTGGTACCACCGCTCAATTTGGGTGGTATGATCGCTTGACAGAGCTTGAAGACCGAGCTTTGGCGGTACCATCGCTTGACAGGGGCGGTACCACTACTTGATAGCATTAACTATCAGTGGTACCACCACCCAGTCTGGGTGATACTATCGCCCAGAACACCTAGAAGACTGAGTCCCAAGTGGTGCTACTGCCGGCCCTGGCAGTGCCACCGCTGGCCGTGATTTCAAGTGTTGAATGAGCTATTCAATCTGTCCTAATTCAGCCTTGTTAAGGGCATAGTTGGCCCCTAACCAAGTTAGTGGGATCACCTCTCAATCCTAACTCAATTTACGATCTAATTATGATAATTAAGATAATTTAATAAAGCATTCCAGTTCCGGTACTTCAATTGTTCTTCCGACGAGCTTCCAATGATCTTTCGGTGAACTTCTGACGATCTTTCGGCAATGTTTCGACGGACTTCCGGCAAGCTCCTGGACTTCTCAGTTGGTTCTGACAAAACTTCCAACGAACGTCCGAACTTCCGACGAACTCTCGGCCCCCCAATGAAATCTCGATCTTGACTTCGGCATAACATTTGATTTCATCATCAAAATCCATGATTCAACAATCTCCTCATTTTTTATGATGACAGTCAATTGATGATGGAGTTAATCTTAACTCCCCCTATCTATATGCCATTCTTGAGAAAACACATTCTTGAATTCAAGACCTTTGAATTCAAGTAACAAACCGATAAGTCATATTCATTTAAACTTATCATCATACATATTATGATACTTATCATGATTTACTAATACGATATCACGTATTTATCAATCAAAATGATATCAAGGTATGATATCCGTTTTCAAGTCCAATGATAATAAACAATCATCATTTTAAAATATGATATGAATTTTGAATATGAAATTTAGCACGATGACAAGTCCAATGAAATCTCGATCTTGACTTCGGCATAACATTTGATTTCATCATCAAAATCCATGATTCAACAATCTCCTCATTTTTTATGATGACAGTCAATTGATGATGGAGTTAATCTTAACTCCCCCTATCTATATGCCATTCTTGAGAAAACACATTCTTGAATTCAAGACCTTTGAATTCAAGTAACAAACCGATAAGTCATATTCATTTAAACTTATCATCATACATATTATGATACTTATCATGATTTACTAATACGATATCACGTATTTATCAATCAAAATGATATCAAGGTATGATATCCGTTTTCAAGTCCAATGATAATAAACAATCATCATTTTAAAATATGATATGAATTTTGAATATGAAATTTAGCACGATGACAATTCATCATTTTATGGCAAGATATCAATTGTAAATAGCATGTTACAAGGAATAATGTATTTACAAGTCATAATGCCACATTTTGCTATGTTTCAAGCAAACAATTTGATACATATTTTTCAAGTATGTGTTTGACGATACCAATCATATTTTAATCATATTTCAAGTATTTGCAAGACATTCAAGCATTTACGATATAATGCATTTATCTAAGACATGCCAATTTGTCATCAATTTGCCATATTTTTCAAGTATGTGTTTGACGATACCAATCATATTTTAATCATATTTCAAGTATTCGCAATACATTCAAGCATTTATGATACAATGCATTTATCTAAGACATGCCAATTTGTCATCAATTTGTCACAATTTTTGAGTATGTGTTTAACAATAATAATCATATTTCAATTATTCGTAATACATTCATGTTGAATCTCGTATTTTGATGATAAAACCAATTGATAATTGTGTTTATATTTTAATCTGCGCTTTGAGTAACGCAGGATGCTTCGATCAGGATGAGACAATTAAAGCAGGAAAAATCATGTTGTGCCGGAGAAACATGTCAGAAGATTGGACGTCGGGCCGATGGATCGGTCGACGTATCGACAGAAGGCTTCGGGCCGTGGAATTGGGCATTGGGCCAAGAAGAGTGGGTATTGCGCCAAGGATATTGGAGTTGCAGAGTCAACTGACCGATTGGACAATAGGCCACAGGAGAGGACGATGCGCCAAAGAATCGGACGAAGCGTCGAGGGACCAATGACATGCCGGACAACTTATTTAATTGCTTAGGATTAATTGTCTCGATCGAAATTTTGTTTTAATTGTGCAGGATTAACTATGATAATGATGAAGACATAAAGCAAAATAAAGTGTCGGAGTCAAGCGCGAAGGATTCGTTGCGAGTTCGAGAGTTCGACGGAAGTCCGAAGGTTCGTCGGGAACGCCACCGAACTAGCCGAGAATGAGTTGGGAGCTTGCCGAAGGTTTTTTTCAAGCTTCGCGGAAGGTTCGTTGGAAGTTCATGGAGCTTCTGCGAGAAAGATCGGAGACTTGCCAAAGAAGCTCGTTGGAACTTCGCCAAGATCAAATCGTGAAATCTAGGAGCCTGCCGGGAGTCCGCAGAATGGTTTCCGAGACTTCATCAGAAGACCGCCGGAAGTTTGCCGGAAGCTCGCCAGAAGAAGTCTTGACTTGCGGACTTTGTAATAGCTTAGAAAATATCTTTAAATTCATATTTAGCATATTAATTAGGGTTAGGATTAGGTGTTAATCCTATAACCCAAGTAGGGGCCAATTGGGCCCAAGTTCGGACTGATTTGGGCCAAGTTTGGAGCCCAACCAGTGAGCTGAAATAGTGTAGGCGGTGGCACTGCCAGGGTCGACGGTGGCACTGCCCAGGAGAGGATCTCCCAGCAAAGCTGGGTGGTGCAACCGCCTGAGCTCGGTCTCCGAGCTCTGGCTGAGCGATAACCGCCCCAATCAGGCGGTGGCACCGCTTGAGCTTGGTCTCCGAGCTCTGCCAGGCGGTGCAACCACCCTTGACAATCGGTGGCACCGCCTAGAGGCTTAGTCTCCGAGCTCTGCTAGGCGGTGCAACCGCCAGACCCCAGAATTCCGAGAGATGATAGATTTGAGCTCCAAATTCAAACTGGTTTGGAGCCTATAAATACCCCTCCAATCCCTGGGTAAAATAGACAAGCATAGAGATATTAAAAGAGAGAAAACACTGCTGCAATCTCTAGAATTTCCCTCCTCTAGCTTAAGTGTTAGAATTCTGTTTAAGAGAGGAGAGTGAGTGCTTGTAAGGGTTGTCTCCTAAACCCAGTAAAAGGAGAAGAGGGGTGTAAGAAGGAGGTTGATCTTCGCCTAGTAAAGGAAGATCGTTAGTGGATGCCGGTGGCCTCGACGGAAGAGGAATCGGAGGAGTGGATGTAGGTCATGATTGACCGAACCACTGTAAACTCTCGTCTTTTCTGGTTTACATTTACTTTGAGCTAATTATCCTTACTGCAAACCTCCTTCATAGCTTACTGCCTTTTGTGCTTTTACGATTGCGTTTCCAAGCTTAATATTTTCCGAATCGTGTTTAGACGTAAATTGCTTTTCTCGTATGAACATCGTATTTCAGTTTGCGCTAACATTCTGATTTCTATCATAACTGCAAACTGCCTTAACAGATTTGTTTTAACTGCTTCTTACTTGATCTCAAGTTAAAGTTATTCACGAATCAACTTTTCTACTGAAATCACCTTTGTCGTACGAACGCAGTTTTAAAACGTTGAAAGTTTTCTGCTGCACTAATTCACCCCCCTCTTAGTGCTCTTGATCCTAACAATTGGTATCAGAGCCTGGTATTTCTCATTTCGGATTTACACCCGAGAGAAATGACTCTTCATGGCTTTAAAGAGGGTTTTTCGGTTATTCGTCCACCGTTGTTTAACGGATTGGACTACACTTATTGGAAAACTCCAATGAGAGTTTTCTTGATTTCTATGAATTTGGATTTATGTAACATTGTTGAAAATGGTTTTCAACTTCCCTCTAAACTGATGAACGAATGGTCGGATTTGGAGAAGAAGTATTTTTCTTGAAACGCAAAGGCTATGAATGCCTTGTTTTGTGCACTTGACAAAAATGAATTTAATCACGTTTCGATGTGTGATTCGGCTTTTGATATTTGGAGAACTCTTGAGGTCACTCATGAAGGCACCAGCCGAGTGAAAGAGTCCAAAATCAACATTCTCGTGCATTCTTACGAACTTTTTCGAATGAAGCCTTGCGAAACCATTGTTGACATGTACACCTATTTCACGGATATCGTCAATGGTTTAAGATCTCTTGGCAAATGTTTTTCGGATTTTGAACTCATAAACAAGATTTTACGTTCTCTTTCTAAGAAGTGGGATTCAAAAGTAACTGCAATACAAGAAGCTAAAAACCTAAATAACTTACCACTTGAAGAACTAATTGGTTCATTGATGATATATGAAATGGTGCACAATGTGTTGAATCTCGAATTTTGATGATAAAATCAATTGATGGGTTAATTGATCTAATCCATATTATTGAGTTAAGTGTGCAGGATTAACTACGATAACCAGAAAACACAAAGCAAGGATACCGGAGTCAAGTTCGATGGACGTTTAAGAGTCCGAAGAATCGTCGGGGATGCTGTCGGAACCAACCGAGAAGAAAACGGGCACCTGTCGGAATTTTCGGAAGTTCGCCGAAGAGATCGTTGGAGGTTCACGGAGATCACCGAGAAGGCTCGGCTACTCATTAAAGTCATCACAAGTTCGGGAGCTAGCTGGGAGCCCGTCGGAAGAAGTTCGTCGGAAAGCTCGCCGGAACAAGACTCGACGTTCGCGGTTGAAAACCTGCTTAGGATGTATTTCTGTTATGTAGTTCACTTGTAGTTAGGATTAGGATTAAGAGATAATCCTATATCCTGGTTAGGGGCCAACTGGGCCCAAAATTAGACTTGGTTTGGGCTAAGTTTGAAGCCCAACAAGTGAACCGAAGGGTCTGGCGGTGGCACTGCCAGACTGGGCGGTTGCACCGCCCAGCACCTGAGAGCTGGGCGGTGGCACCGCCCAGCACTGTCAGCGTCTGACACTGATAGGCGGTGGCACCGCCAGCATTGGGAACCCAACGAGAATTCAAATTTGGAGCCCAAATTTGAATCCTCTTGAGGCCTATAAATACCCCTCAAATCTCATATGAGATTACAACTTTTTGAGCAGCAATTGTTTGAGAGAAAGGCCTTAGAAAAGTCTTAGCTAGTCTTGTTTTCAATTTACTAGTGTTCACCTCCTTCTTTCTTGCTGAAAATCTGTAAGAGAGTGAACCACTTGTAAAAAGTTGTAAGAGGGGTATTCACCCTTCCCTTTCAAGAGATTTGCTAGTGGAAGGTGGGAGCCTCATCGAAGAGGGGCCTCGCAAGTGGATGTAGGTCACTTGACCGAACCACTTTAAAAATGGCGTAATCTCTGGTTTGCATTTCATTACTGCTATTTACATTACTGTAAACCTTCTTACTTGCTTTATTTCATCATTACCTTTGCTGCACAACTTTTAAAATAAACTTTTTCAAGTTAAGCACTTCCGATTCGATTTTTATCGTCATTTAAAGATTTGTTGAAACCAATGTTTTAATCCGCTGCACTAATTCACCCCCCTTAGTGCCGCTCCGATCCTAACAATTGGTATCGAGCAAGGCTCACTCTCATATTTGGTTTAATACCCAAGAGAGATGGCTTACTCCGGCATGTATGTGGGACACTCTATCACACGTCCACCTATGTTTAATGGGTCGGATTACACGTATTGGAAGACCCGTATGAGGATCTTCCTCAGTTCCATGGATTTCGAGCTTTGGACTATTGTTGAAAATGGATTTCAAAAATCTTCTCTTCCGATGAGCGAATGGAATGAATCGGAGAATAAGGTTTTTGCTTTAAACGCAAAGGCTATGAAT
Source organism: Musa schizocarpa (assembly GCA_900464855.2). Lineage (NCBI taxonomy): Eukaryota > Viridiplantae > Streptophyta > Magnoliopsida > Zingiberales > Musaceae > Musa > Musa schizocarpa. Next base: position 9,107,547 of record LS990925.1, on the reverse strand, counting down.
GCCTTGTTTTGTGCACTAGACAAAAATGAATTTAATCGTGTTTCAATTTGTAATTCGGCTTTTGATATTTGGAGAACTCTTGAGGTCACTCATGAAGCCACTAGCCGAGTGAAAGAGTCCAAAATCAACATCCTTGTGCACTCTTACGAACTTTTCCGAATGAAACCAAGTGAGTCCATCGGAGACATGTACACCCGGTTTACGGATGTCATCAATGGACTCAAAGCTCTTGGTAAAGATTTTACTAACTTTGAACTAGTAACTAAAACCTTAAGATCCCTCCCTAAAAGTTGGGATCCAAAAGTTACAGTCATTCAAGAGGCCAAAGACCTTAAAACATTCCCTCTTGAAGAACTCATTGGGTCTCTAATAACCTACAAAATGACATGTCAAGCTCATGACGAGCTCGAGAACCCCCTTCCAAAGAACAGGAAGGATATGGCACTCAAATCATAAGAAGACCACTTGAAAGGAACATCAAGTGATGAGGACAGTGACAATGACATTGCACTTTTGACTCAAAAATTTAAAAAATATTTAAGAAAGAATAAATTTAAAAATAATACAAAAAATAAATTCGAACAAAAGAAGGACAAAGTGATTTGCTATGAATGCAAAAAATCGGGGCACTACAAGAACGATTGTCCTCAAGCCAAAAAGAGAACATCAAAGAAGAAGGCGCTCAAAGCAACGTGCGATGATTCAAGTGCGTTCGAAGAAGAGGAGTCCAACACTGAGCAAGTTGCTCATTACGCCCTAATGGCCATCGGAGAAGAGGTAACGGATTTAATTGATGTAGATTTACCTTATCGTGAATTATTAAATGCTTTCCATGAGTTATTTGATGAATGCAAGACAATTAGTAGAAAATATAAATTGCTAAAAAAGGAACATGATAGTCTCACTTGTGATATCGATAAATTAAAAACTGAATATCATGATAATTTAGCTCCATGTATAAAATGTCATGATCTAGAATCTCTCCAAAAGGAGAACTTGCTACTTAAGGACACCTTGAAGAAATTCGAGGTTGGTAGCAAATCTTTGAACATGATCCTTACAAATAAGAGTCACGTTCCTAAAAGAAGTGGAATCGGATTTGTGAGAAGTCCTCACCAAAATCCAACCACCTTCATTAAAGGCCCCGTCTTACATGTTCGGCGCCAAAGCAATTGCAACTTTTGTTGCAAATATGGACATAAAACTTATAAATGTCCATTCAAGAAAATTAGTCCGAACAAACTAATTTGGGTTCCTAAAGGAACCATGATCAATTCTATGCAATATGATGAACAAGTTTTTAAGGCACCCAAAAGAAAATGGGTACCTAAAAATAATCCCTTCTTGTAGAAACATACACCATCATAAGCTAGGAGCAAGAGATGGTATCTAGATAGTGGATGCTCAAGATATATGATTGGAGATCCATCTCATTTCTCTATGCTCACTAGCAAAGAAGAAGGGTACGTTACCTTCAGAGACAACAACCAAGGGAAAATCATTGGCAAGGGAACCATAGGTAACAAATTAAAATTTTCTATTGATGATGTCTTACTAGTTGATGGATCGAAATATAATCTCTTGAGTGTTAGTCAATTATGCGATAAAGGTTATATCGTTAGATTTGAATCAAATGTATGTATTATTGAAAAACCAAACCATAACATGATTATGATTGCATTAAAACAAAATAATGTCTACACCATCAACCTTGATGAACTAAGTAATGAAATGTGCTTCTCTGCTTTAAATGATGATGCTTGGCTTTGGCATAGGAGACTAGGCCATGCAAGCATGAAACTAATATCTAAGATCTCATCTAGAGAATTAGTGCGAGGAATTCCAAATATAAAGTTTATTAAGGACAAAGTATGCGATGCATGTCAACTAGGTAAACAAATAAAAACTAGTTTCAAATCAAAAACTCAAATTAGCACCACTAGACCATTACAATTGATTCATTTGGACTTATTTGGACCAATTGATACGACAAGTCTAGGAGGAAGCAAATATGCATTTGTAATTGTGAATGACTATACTAGATACACTTGGACCTATTTCTTAGCTCACAAAAGTAATTGTTTCAAGTGTTTCTCTAAATTTTGTAACCTCACTCAAAACGAAAAAAGTTTCATGATTTCATCAATTCGGAGTGATCACGGTGGCGAATTTCAAAACCGTGACTTCCAAATTTTTGTGAAGTTAATGGATATAATCACAACTTCTCCACTCCAAGGAATCCCCAACAAAATTGAGTAGTTGAAAGAAAAAATAGAAACCAACAAGAAATGGCAAGAACTATGTTAAATGAACATAGTTTACCTAAGTATTTTTGGGCCGAAGCCGTAAATACGGCTTGCTACATCATGAATAGAGTCCTAATAAGACCATCATTATCAAAAATTTCCTATGAATTATGGAATAACAAAAAGCCAAATATTTCTTATTTTAAAGTTTTCGGTTGTAAATGCTTTATTTTAAATGAAAGGGATGCCTTAGGAAAATTTGATGCTAAATCCGATGAAGGCATCTTTCTTGGTTACTCTTCCGTTTCTAAGGCTTTTCGGGTTTTTAACAAAAGAACCTTAGTAATAGAAGAGTCTATTCATGTAGTTTTTAATGAAATTTCAAATTTAAAGAAAAATGATTTTGATGATGATCTTGGTTTTGATCATTTGAATTTAAATGAACCCCCTCCTCAAAATAGCAACTTGGATGCACCTTCTTCCGAAATTTCCTTACCTAAGGAATGGAAGTATATAGATGCTCATCCAAAGGAGCTAATTATAGGGGATACATCAAAAGGGGTTCAAACTCGTTCCTCCTTCAAGAATTTTTGTGCTAATGCCGCCTTCCTTTCTCAAATCGAACCTAAATGCATTGACGAGGCCATACAAGATGATTTTTGGGTTATTGCAATGCACGAGGAATTGAATCAATTTGAGAGGAATAAGGTATGGAAGCTTGTTCCTAGATCTAGTGACCATTTAGTCATTGGTACTAAATGGGTCTTTAGAAACAAGCAAGACGAAAATGGTATCGTGGTTAGAAACAAGGCTAGATTAGTGGCCAAAGGTTTCAACCAAGAAGAAGGTATCGATTACGAAGAAACCTTAGCTCCTGTGGCTCGATTAGAAGCCATAAGGATGCTCCTTGCCTATGCTAGTAGTAATAATTTTAAACTATTTTAAATGGATGTCAAAAGTGCTTTCTTGAATGATTTTATTTCCGAAGAAGTATATATCGAACAACCTCCCGGATTTGAAAATTCTCTTCTTCCTAATCATGTATTCAAATTGACTAAGGCTCTCTATGGCTTGAAACAAGCCCCTAGAGCTTGGTATGAAAGGCTTAGTTCCTTTCTTATTTTAAATAATTTTACCAAAGGCAAGGTTGATACTACATTGTTTATTAAATATTTTGAAAATAATTTTCTTATTGTGCAAATTTATGTTGACGATATTATTTTTGGCTCTTCGGATGAATCACTATATGAATCATTTGCCAAATGTATGAGTCATGAATTTGAAATGAGTTTAATGGGTGAATTAACTTTCTTTTTAGGATTACAAATCAAACAACTTAAGGATGGTATATTTCTTAACCAATCTAAATATACATTAGAATTGTTAAAACGATTTGACATGGATAATTCAAAAGCAATAAACACCCCTATGAGTACTGCGACTAAGTTAGATATGGATGAAAATAGTAAAAATTTCGATCAAAAAACATATAGGGGAATGATAGGTAGTCTACTCTACCTTACCGCGATTGGACCGGATATTATGTTTAGTGTAGGACTTTGCGCTATGTTTCAATCAAATCCTAAATTATCTCATCTTAAAAGTGTTAAAAGAATATTTAGGTATCTTAAAGGAACTCTAAATTTAGGATTGTGGTATCCAAAATCTAAAAAATTTGATTTAATAACTTAGGCGGATGCCGACTTTGGTGGATGCAGGATAGATAAAAAAGTACATTCGGAACATGCCAATTTTTAGGACATGCACTTGTTTCTTGGACTTCCAAGAAACAAAATTCGATTGCACTATCTACGGCGGAAGCCGAATACATTGCTGCAAGTGCATGCTGTGCACAAGTTGTTTGGATGAAAAATACATTAGAAGACTATAAAATTCACTTTAAAAACATTCCCATAAAATGTGATAATACTAGTGCCATACGTCTTACAAAAAATCCAATTCAGCACTCTAGAATTAAGCACATCGACGTTAGGCATCATTTCATACGCGATCATGTCCTTAACAATGATGTTGTTCTAGAATTCATTGACACAAAGCATCAATTAGCAGATATATTTACAAAAGCCTTGAATGAAGACCAATTTGAATTCATTAGAAGGGAATTAGGTATGTTAAATTGTCCCTAAACAATACACTTGTTTGAATGGATTTTCCGTAAAGTTTTTCATCTTCTCTCCGTTCCTCGATGAATCTAATCCTTCTCCTTCAATTCTAAATGACATGTTAAATTATCCTACCACTCCAATGGATTTTATGACATTTTAATTATGAGTTTCAAGTTGACAATTTGAATTTAAATGAGTTTGTATTCGAATTATGATATTGACTTATTGAAGTTACTACTTGAATTTTTTTTTATCCCAATCTCTTCCTTGTATATCTACAATTTCTGTTATTTATAGAAAGAAGAGATTATATAATATGGATGCATGTTGAATTTTCTTTTAAGATGAACTCTGTGTAAATATTTTTGTTGAATCTCGTATTTTGATGATGAAACTACTTGATATATGTTTATGATTTAATCTGCGTTTTGAGTGACGCAGGGTTCTTCGATCAGGATGAGACAATTAAAGCAGGAACATCATGTTGTGCCGGAGGAACATGTCAGAAGATTGGACGTTGGGCCGGTGGATTGGTCGACGTATCGACAGAAGGCTTCGGGCCATGGACTCGGGCATCGGGCCAAGAAGAGTGGGTATTGTGCCAAGGATATCGGAGTTGCGGAGTCAAGTGGCCGATTGGGCAATAGGCTACAGGAAAGTACGATGCGCCGAAGAATCAGACGAAGCGTCGAGGGACCAATGACATGCCGGACAACTTGGTTAATTGCTTTGGATTAATTGTCTCGATCAAGTTTTTGTTTTGAGTGTGCAGGATTAACTACGATGAAAGTAAGACATGCAGCAGGAGTTGCTTGAGTCATGACAATGATCACGTTGGGAGTTCAAGAGCTCGACGGAAGTTCGGACAAATCGTCGGAGGTTCTGCGGGAACAAATCGGAAAGTCCAGAAGCTTGCCAAAGGAGCTCGTCGAACTTGCTAAGTGGATCGTCGCAGTCCAGGAGTTTGCCGAAAATCCGGAGGAGCATCACCGAGGGTTCATCGGATGATCGACGAAAGTTCACGAAAACTCGCCGGAAGAAGCGAAAGTGATGCACCCAAGCAAGCTGCAGAATATGTCTTAGGAAATAATCGTAGTTAGCACTTTGATTAAGTTAGAAATGGGAGGTGATCCCATTAGCTTAATCCCGGGGCAATTGGGCCCCTGAAGAACTCAAATTGGGTCAATGTTTCAACCCATTCGGACCCAGTTGTTGTGGGGAGGTGCAACTGCCCGTGCAGGGAGGTAGCACCGCCTGTGCTATGTCTCCGAAGAAGAGATCATGGCAACAACCTCCTCTGTCGAGGTAGCACCGCTAGAGCTCAAGTTTCGAAGCTCGCCAAAAGCGGTGCAACCTCTCCATCAAGCGGTGCAACCGCCTTGAGCTCGGTCTTCGAGCTCTGGCAGAGGTGCAACCGCCCCGACAGGGTGGCACCGCCAAAGGCTCGGTCTTCAAAGCTCTGCCAAAGGTGCAACCTCTCCAAATGAGGTGCAACCACCTGATCCCGAATTCGGGATTTGATCGCTTTGAGCTCCAAATTTGAACTGGGTTGGGGCCTATAAATACCCCACCCATTCAGCAATCACTGAAAGCAACAACATATACACTCAAATCTTGCTTTCTTTCTGTGTTTCTTAGAGCTCAAAACTGCTAGTTCTCCTCCTTCTATTCTTCAAGTTTGAAGTGTAAAGAGAGGAGAGAAAAACTTCTGTAAGGGTTGTCTCCCCAAGCCCGTAAAAAAAGGAGTGAATTTGTAAGAGGGTGGTTGGCCTTCGCCTATTGAAGGAAGGCTTCTAGTTGACGTCGGTGACCTCGTCAGTGGAGGAAGCCAAAAGTGGAGTAGGTCAAGATTGACCGAACCACTCTAAATCTCGGTTTGCATTTCCTTTGAGTATTTTACCTTCACTGCAAACTTCTCAATAGCTTACTGCCCTCTGCAATTTTACGAACGAGTTTCAAGTTTTAGACGAAAATCTGCAATTAGACGTAAAACTGCATTTAGACATAAATCGGCTTTCCTCGTACAATCATCAGATTTCAGTTTACGTTTACGTCTTGATTTCAACTGCGTACTGCCTTCTGCGATTTTACAAACGAGTTTCAAAGTTCAGACGTAAATCTACGTTTAGACGTAAATCTGCGTTTAGACGTAAATCTGCTTTTTGCAGATTACTTTTTAAGTTGTACAATAGCAGCACACTGTCTTTATACTTCTGCTTAAATTGCGTTTTATCTAAACAAGTGATTTACGAATCGACACTTAGATGTAAATCTGTTTTTTCGTACGAACGTCGGATTTCAGTTTGTGCCGATATTCTGGTTTTCATCATTGCTGCAAACTGCCTGCATAGATTGACTGTAACCTTACTTAGTATCAACTCTCATACAGAGTTGTCCTTATCGTTCAAACGCAGCTTTCGATTTTAATCGCAGAAAGTTTTCCACTGCACTAATTCACCCCCCCCCCTCTTAGTGCTCTTGATCCTAACAATTTTTGCATACTTAATTTTGAATGATAAAATCTTTGTATGACAAAATATGTGCTTCGGGTCTCATTTCCCTTTTTGTTGATGACAAAGGAGGAGAAAAGTGATGACTTGTATCATTTTAATAGCATGACTTATATGAATTGCAAAAGCTTTTCAAATTCTTTGAGAATATGCCTTGCAAAATCTTTGAGAAAAGTGATCGATCAATGAATGTCTTATATGCCTTGCTAAATCCTTGAGAATATCGTAAGATCGATTGATCATATTGAAAGCATGTCTAACATGTATATCATGAAATTCATGTGGAAAATCTTTATCTCCTGTCGTAGTAAAAATTGTCTCTTATCATTCGACTTGAAAAGGATTTTCATCGAAGTTTCGCATTGACATATGCTTAATGAGAATAACGATAAGTTCTACTGTTAGAACTTATCGGTTTATGCTTGAATTCAATGGGATGGAATTCAAGTATTTTTATCTTATCATAATATTGCATATAGATAGGGGGAGTTATGTTTAACTCCGTCATCAATTGATTGTCATCATCAAAAAAGGGGAGATTGTTGAATCTCGGATTTTGATGATAAAATCAATTGATGGGTTAATTGATCTAATCCATATTATTGAGTTAAGTGTGCAGGATTAACTACGATAACCAGAAAACACAAAGCAAGGATACCAGAGTTAAGTTCGATAGACGTTTAAGAGTTCGAAGAATCATCGGGGATGCTGCCGGAACCAACCGAGAAGAAATCGGGAACCTGTCGGAATTTTCAGAAGTTCGCTGAAGAAATCGTTAGAGGTTCACGGAGATCACCGAGAAGGCTCGGCTACTCATTAAAGTCATCACAAGTTCGGGAGCTAGCTGGGAGCCCGTCGGAAGAAGTTCGTCGGAAAGCTCGCCGGAACAAGACTCGACGTTCGCGGTTGAAAACCTACTTAGGATGTGTTTTTGTTATGTAGTTCACTTGTAGTTAGGATTAGGATTAAGAGATAATCCTATATCCTGGTTAGGGGCCAACTGGGCCCAAAATTAGATTTGGTTTGGGCTAAGTTTGAAGTCCAACAAGTGAACCGAAGGGTCTGGCGGTGGCACTGTCAGACTGGGCGGTTGCACCACCCAGCACCCGAGAGCTGGGCGATAGCGCCGCCTGGGCTGGGCGGTGGTACTGCCCAGCACTGTCAGCGTCTGACACTGACAGGCGGTGGCACCGCCACTGACAGACGGTGGCACCGCCAGCATCGGGAACCCAACGAGAATTCAAATTTGGAGCCCAAATTTGAATCCTCTTGAGGCCTATAAATACCCCTCAAATCTCAGCTGAGATTACAACTTTTTGAGCAGCAATTGTTTGAGAGAAAGGCCTTAGAAAAGTCTTAGCTAGTCTTGTTTTCAATTTGCTAGTGTTCACCTCCTTCTTTCTTACTGAAAATCTGTAAGAGAGTGAACCGCTTGTAAAAAGTTGTAAGAGGGGTATTCACCCTTCCCTTTCAAGAGATTTGCTAGTGGAAGGTGGGAGCCTCATCGAAGAGGGGCCTCGCAAGTGGATGTAGGTCACTTGACCGAACCACTTTAAAAACAGTGTAATCTCTGGTTTGCATTTCATTACTGCTATTTACATTACTGCAAACCTTCTTACTTGCTTTATTTCATCATTACCTTTACTGCACAACTTTACGAATACGCTTTCAAGTTAAGCACTTCCGATTCCGATTTTTATCGTACGAAAGATTTGTCGAAACCAACGTTTTAATCCGCTGCACTAATTCACCCCCCCCCCTCTTAGTGCGGCTCCGATCCTAACACAATGCACATGATGAACATGATGAACAAAACAACCTTCCAAAGAACAGGAAGGATTTGGAATCCTAAACAAATGAATACTTCTTGAGCGATGACTCAAGTGATGAGAACAATGATGAACTTGAACTTCGAACACTAAATCTTAATAAGTTTATTAAATAGAAATCTAAAATAAATAATGAACTTGAATAGAGGAAGAGGCCAAAGAAGAAGAACACAAAGTGGGATGAATCGAGCTCCTTCGAAGACGAGGAGAAAATCAAGAAAGGCGTGGTGGCGAACTACGCCTTAACCGCCTTCAATGAAAAGGTAATCGAAATCCCCCTGATTTATTTTGAAATTACTTGATGCTTTCATGATGTATTTTCTTTTTTAGTTTAGAATTAATTTTCTTAAAAATTACATGTTTAAAAATAAAAATACAAAAATTATGATCATGCTAGTAATTTCGAAAATGATAACATTGCATATTTTATGATAAACAAACAAAATGATTTTGATTGAAAATATGAAATCATAATGTGTATCATGTTTGATTAATATTGTTGAATGAAATCATGTTTGATTTGAAGTAATGCATAATGATGTAATGAAAATATTAAATGTTTTTGATACAATGATTGACAATTTTATGCATGAGATTTTAAGTTATACATGATGATAAGCATGTGTTATTCTCAGGTGTGTATATGGCAAAACCATGTCCGAATGCATGAAAGTTTTAAATTTCATTTTCGGATTTTCTTGACCATAACAATTCATTTTTGAAAATCTATTGATCTTGATGGTTCTATGATGAAATTCATTTTTCGATCCTAAATGTTGATGCATGTTTTTATTTAACATAAATGAAAAGGCATGCTAACATGAAATCAAATACTTAAAAAAGGGAAAAAATATATTATCAATGAAATCATGAATCTACCTATGTTATGAATTTTGTGAACCATAAAAGTGATTTTGATGATTTAAATTTGAAATAAGTTTTATCAAAATCATGATATTGATTTCTTGGAATAACATAAGATTACCTTTGATGATAATTTTGTTTCATTAATTTTGGATTCATGACTTGGTCTTACATTTGTTTATGAGATGGTTGAAATCTTCGTACCTTTGAATTCTTCCGTTCTCCTTTCAATTTTTTGAATTTATGCATGTTATATGTTGAAGATTTGTATCATGCATATCTAAGAAATATTAATATGACAAATTGAATGAGTTGAAAATGAATGATGATCTTTCTCTTAAATATAACTTGTGATATTTTTTATATAAATCATCATTTTGATTTCTCGACATTCGATACATGAGATTTTATTATAAATCAAAATTTCTCATTAATCAATCTTCTATGATTTTACATGATATTCTCTTGAGAGGAGATTTTCTAAATGAATCATGATTTTTTCTTGTGAGTTCTTGGAGTTATTACTTGATTTTCTTTTAAAACAAGATCTCTTCTTTGTACTCCTATGATTTTTTTTGATAGTTTATTTAAAGAAAATATTTACTATATGAATCATGTCTTTTGGTATTCAAATGATTTTATCCTTCATGACATGATTTTTTTGTATTTATGGCTTGCATGGCTTGAAATGTTTTGATATGATGCATGCAATGATGAAATATTTATGAAGTTAAAATGATGTATGCAATACTTATGATAATGATGTACATGATGTATTTATTGCATATGATGTGTATCATGAATGTTTTAAATGATGAATGTTTGGTATCATGATCAACATGTTGATAAATACTTAAAAATTTTAATGTTTGAGTATCATGTATGATATGCCCATTAATGATGATTGATTGATTTTTCGGTATCGTGCATGAAAAATAAGGTTTTTGAAATTATGTATGTTTTAATTTGAATATATAATGATTGATACTTACCTTTGTCATAATATGAAAATTGATATAAGGGTCTTCCCTTGTTTTTGACAATGACAAAGGGGGAGCAAGAATTTCTAGCGTGGACATCATGTAAAGAGGCAAACTAGTTAGCTTGCACAATTCGAGATGAAAGCAAATATTGCACTTCTCAAAAGAGAATATGCAAATGCAACATTTGTCAAATTGTTTAATTGCCTCATGTAAAACATTATCTCTTGCTAGTTTGGCATTTTGCTAGCTTGCACTTTGCAAAGAAAGCAAAAATGACACTTCTCAAAAGAGAAGAAAGAGCTTGTTATCTTGAACATCACAAGCTTGCCTATCTTAAAAAACAAAAATTGCAAAAGTGATATCTTGCCTATCTCAAAAAGCAAAACTTGCAACTTGCACATTGCAATAAGAAGCAAGAATCATGAGCTTACACAAGAAAGCTATATTGCATTTGCTTTCAAAGTTTTTGCTAGCTTGTATATTATGAAACTTGCATATCGTAAAAATTGCTAGCTTGTAGTCTAAAGAGAAGCAAAAAGTTACTATCTCAAAAGAAGCAAATGTGCTATCTTGCCTATCTCAAGAGGCAAAAATGCTAACTTGCACATCTAGCAAAACTTGACAAATTTGCATTTCTCAAGAAGCAAGAGTTGCTTTCTTGAACATCTCAAAACTGATAGCTTGCATGTTCTAAAATGTTATAATATTGCTAGCTTGCATGATGTAGAACTTGCTATCTTGAACATTACCAAAAGTGCTATTTTGTATGCTGTAAAACTTGCATATCTGAAACATGATAGCTTAAATGTTCTAAGCATGATGTAATACTTGCTAAATTTTCTAGCTTCAAAACTGCATGATGATAAAACTTGATATTATGTTTTTCATGCAATAAGTTGAACTAATATTCCAAACACTTGATTGTGGTACTTCTCCTTTTTGTTTATGACAAAGGGGGAGAAGTATGTTGATGTCTTGACATGTTATGCATATGTTTATGCATAAGTTCATGATGATGTGTTGCAAGTATTCATGATGAATATTGCAATGACTTGAATTCAGTTTGAATTCAAGGTTCTATCAATATAGCATATTGATAGGGGAGTTTGTTTAAACTTCGGGAGTTAAGTTTAACTCCGTTATCAATTGGTTGTCATCTTCAAAAAGGGGGAGAATGTTAAATCTCGTATTTTGATGATGAAACCAATTGATAATTGTGTTTATGTTTTAATTTGTGTTTTAAGTGACGCAGGATGCTTCGATAAGGATGAGACAATTAAAGCAAGAAAAATCATGTTGTGCCGGAGAAACATGTCAGAAGATTGGACGTCGGGCCGATGGATCGGTCGACGTATCGATAGAAGGCTTCGGGTCGTGGACTTGGGCATCGGGCCAAGAAAAGTGGGTGTTGCGCCAAGGATATCGGAGTTGCGGAGTCAACTAGCCGATTGGGCAATAGGCCGCAGGAGAGGACGATGCGCCGAAGAATCGGACGAAGCGTCGAGGGACCAATGACATGCCAGACAACTTATTTAATTGCTTAGGATTAATTATCTCGATCAAAGTTTTATTTTAATTGTGCAGGATTAACTATAATAACGATGAAGACATAAAGTGAAATAAAGTGTCGGAGTCAAGCGCGAAGGATTCGTTGTGAGTTCGAGAGTTCGACGGAAGTCCGAAGGTTCTTCGGGAACGCTACCGGAACTAGCCGAGAATGAGTTGGGAGCTTGCCGAAGGGTTTTTTGGAAGCTCACCGGAAGGTTCGTTGGAAGTTCGCGTAGCTCGCCGAGAAATATCGGAGCTTGCCGAAGAAGCTCGTTGGAACTCGCCAAGATCAAATCGTGAAATCTAGGAGCTTGCCGGGAGTCCGCAGAATGGTTTCCGAGAGTTCATTGGAAGACCGCCGGAAGTTTGCCGGAAGCTCGCCAAAAGAAGTCTTGAATTATGGACTTTGTAATAGCTTAGAAAATGTCTTTAAATTCATAGTTAGCATGTTAATTAGGGTTAGGATTAGGTGTTAATCCTATAACCCAAGTAGGGGCCAATTGGGCCCAAGTTCGGACTGGTTTGGGCCAAGTTTGGAGCCCAACCAGTGAGTTGAAATAGTGTAGGCGGTGGCACCGCCCAGGAGAGGATCTCCCAGCAAAGCTGGGTGGTGCAACCGCCCCAGGCAGGCGGTGGCACCGCCAGGGCTCAGTCTTCGAGTGAGACTGGGCGGTGCAACCGCCTCTGACAACGATGCAACCGCTTGAGCTCGGTCTCCAAGCTCTGGCTGGGCGGTGCAACCGCCCCAGTCAGGCGGTGGCACCACCTGAGCTCGGTCTCCGAGCTTTGCCAGGTGGTGCAACCGCCCATGACAAGCGGTGGCACCGCCCAGAGGCTCAGTCTCCGAGCTCTGCAAGGCGGTGCAACCGCCCCAGTCAGGCGATGCAACCGCCAGACCCCGGAATTCCGGGAGATGACAGATTCGAGTTCCAAATTCAAACTGGTTTAGAGCCTATAAATACCCCTTCAATCCCTGGGTAAAATAGACATTCATAGAGAGATTAAAAGAGAGAAAACACTGCTGCAATCTCTAGAATTTCCCTCCTCTAGCTTAAGTGTTAGAATTCTGTTCAAGAGAGGAGAGTGAGTGCTTGTAAGGGTTGTCTCCTAAACCCAGTAAAAGGAGAAGAGGGGTGTAAGAAGGAGGTTGATCTTCGCCTAGTAAATGAAGATCGTTAGTGGATGCCGGTGGCCTCGACGGAAGAGGAATCGGAGGAGTGGATGTAGGTCATGATCGACCGAACCACTGTAAACTCCCGTCTTCTCTGGTTTACATTTACTTTTAGCTAATTATCCTTACTGCAAACCTCCTTCATAGCTTACTGTCTTTTGCGCTTTTACGATTGTGTTTCCAAGCTCAGTATTTTTCGAATCGTGTTTAGACGTAAATCGCTTTTCTCGTACGAATATCGTATTTCAGTTTGGGCTAACATTCTGATTTCCATCACAACTGCAAACTGCCTTAACAGATTTGTTTTAACTGCTTCTTACTTTATCTCAAGTTAAAGTTATTTACGAATCGGCTTTTCTACTGAAATCACCTTTGTCGTACGAACGCAGTTTTAAAATGTTGAAAGTTTTCCGCTGCACTAATTCACCCGCCCCCTCTTAGTGCTCTTGATCCTAACAATTCAAGCATTTACGATACAATGCATTTATCTAAGACATGCCAATTTATCATTAATTTACCATATTTCTCCCCCTTTGTCATTAACAAAAAGGAGAATAATTCAATAATGCAAGTGTGGTAAAAATTCAAGTAAGTTTCACAATAATGTATCCAAGCAATGAAAGTAAGTAAAACTTTGCATGATAATTATTTTTACTCTTTTTGGTTCTTCTTTAGTTATGCAAGTCTCTTTCTTCCTTTGTCCTAAGAACAAGAAAATGAAGAAGGGTAACAAAAGAATCCATGAAGACTCAAATTTATGAAAAGATTTGAACCAAGTCAAATTTAAAATAGTAAATGAGCTTCATTAAATTATGCTTCAACTTTAACAATGAAAAGGATCAAGTGTATCAAACATAAATCAAATTCATTACACACTTAATCAAATTGCCATTCTTGTAAGTGATCATTACACACTAAAAATTCATAAACATTCTTTCATGAAGGAAGAAGCATCAAATGAAGGATAAAAAATCTTTGAATAAGACTTCATAAATCAAATCCGTTTCTCAAAAAATTCATAAGAGTGAAATCCATGAAAGATGCATTTGTCAATGTATCAAACATCATTACGTGATGGAGCAAGGGTATGGAGTAAACTTGATACCGACAAAATAAATTCATGAAAGCTCCATTTATGAAATACATTAAGAGAAAGATGTTCGGAAAAGAAATACAACAAACTTATGCATTCAGACAATTTAACATTCCTAACTCCCTTTTAATGAAATCAAATTGTTCTTCATTTAAGGGTTTTGTAAAGATATCAGCCAATTGATGTTTCATATTAATGGATTTTAAAATTACATCATGATTATTAACATGATCTCGTATAAAGTGATGCCTAATGTCAATATGTTTAGTTCTGGAGTGTTGAATAGGTTTTTTCGTTAAACATATTGCACTTGTATAATCACATTTTATGGAAATATTTTTAGGATAAATTCTATAATCTTATAATATATTTTTCTTCTATACGACTTGTGTACAAAATGCACTAGCTGCTATGTATTCAGCTTTGGTCGTAGATAGTGCAACAGAGTTTTGTTTCTTGGAAGACCAAGAGACAAGTGCATGGCCTAAGAATTGGCATGTTTCAGATATGTTTTTTCTATCTAATCTATATCCAACAAAATCTGCATCAGCATAAGCAATTAATTCAATGATTTCAGATTTTGGATATCATAATCTTAGATTAGTGGTTCCTTTTAGATATATAAGAATTCTTTTGACTGCTTTAAGATGAGATAGCTTAGGATTAGATTGAAACCTAACATAAAGTTCTACCCTAAACATGATATCCGGTCTAGTTGTGGCAAGGTATAGTAAACTACCTATCATACCCCTATAAGCTTTTTGATCAAAGCTTTCTCCACTTTCATCAATATCTAACTTAGTGGAGGTGCATAAACCAAAATGAAGTCCTAGAGTCAAGAACGAGATTTCGTTGGGAGCTCAAGAGTTCATCGGAAGTCTGGACGTTCATCGGATGTTCTATCGGAATTAATTGAGAAGTCCAGAAGCTTGCTAAAGAAGCTCGTCGAAACTAGCCAAGAAGATCATCGTGAAGGCTAGGAGCTTGCTGGGAGTCCGTTGGAACATTGCCGAGATATCGTCGGAAGTTCGCTGGAAGCTCGTTGGAAGAAATCTATACTTTTAGATTTATTTAGCTTAGCGAATGTCTTAAAATTTGTAGTTAGCACATAATTGGGTTGGAATTGAGCTAACTCAATTAGGGGTCAATTGGACCCAAGTTTGGGCTGTGTTGGGCCAAGTAAAAGGCCCAAACAATGGCCCAACAAGTGGAACCATCATGGCATAGTCTCCGAAACTGTGTTAGACGGTGGTATTGCCCAGACTCAGTCTTTGAGACTATCAAGTAATGGTACCACTATTCTAGGCAGTGGTTCCACCCAGAAACAGTCTCCTAGACGGTGGTACTACCCAGTGTCAGTGTTGTAGGCAATGGTACCGCCAGGACCCGAGAAACTCAGGATGAGACGCTTGACCTCCTTCACCCTCTCCTAAGGATCTGCAAGGAAACAGGGATATACGATCTCCCTAGGTAACACAATATACTCTATACGCAGTTTCATGTTTCGCGGATTTTTGCGTACCAATCTTCGCACAACGACGAACATCTCTTTGGGAATTGGGGATTTTGTTTTTCTTGTTCTTCCGCTACGCATATGATGTCGCCCCAAGGATTTCCCAATAGTGGTATCAGAGCCAGGTTGCTCGTGCGAATGATTGGTTTTTGAACTGCGTGTGTTGTGTTTAGGAAGAATTTTGACGTCAAAATTGTTGACGCAAAACAAGGAAGGGCAGCAACAGTTGCTGCCCTCGATCTGCATGCGTGCAGCGCAGCCAAAGGCAGGCGACACAGGGGCTGCGTCTGCTGCAGTCGGCCGGGGGCCTGCTTGTAGCAGGCTTGCTCCGGCGGGGCTGGCAGCCCACGGGCAGAGGCGCCGCAGGGCAGCGGCGCCCGTCGTCGCTGCTCCCGCGGGCGAAACTCGCACGGGCAGAGGTGCCGCAGGGCAGCGGCGCCCGCCGCCGCTGCTCCCGCGGGCGAAACCCGCACGGGCATAGGCGCCGTAAGGCAGCGGCGCCCGCTGCTGCTGCTCCCGCGGGCGAAACCCGCCCCTAAGGGGCGGTCGCCTAGCGGGATAGCACCGCCTGCGGAGGTGGCGGCGCCCGAAAGGGGCACCCACCCACAGCGGTAGCGCTGCCAACGGGCGTGCCGTCTGCAAGCGAGGGCAGTGCCCTCGCCCTACCACACAGGCCGCCGCCGGTAGGGTGGTGGCGGCGGCAACAGCGAAAAGGGGAAAGGGCATTAGGGTTTTTTGGGCAAAACACAGTTTTGCCCCTCGGAATTTGAGAAATTCTAGTTTCTGTCTTTTATCAAAATTACGAAAATACCCCTATAAATTAAGAAATTCCCTATAATGTCCCTGATTTCAGAAAATATTAATTAATTAGAAGGTTTAGTTGATTATTATTTTTTATTATTATTATCTAATAGTCCTACATGATGATAATTATTTATACATGTGATGTATGATGTGTGGACGGATGATCATGGACCGTGTGATGTGTGTACCTATGATTATTATTATTGAGGTCTGCGAACCTTCATTATATTTCTCGTTTATTGTCGGTCCTGCGTGCCTATGATTAAGTTGTAATCACATGAGGAGGCACAGCGGGAGCGTGGATGCGATAGCGGGACCCACGAGACGGACGATCGTGATACATGAAGATGCATCAAGATGTCGACGGAACCGACAAGGACAAAATGGACGATCACAGTGCATGGAGATGCACCGTTGTACACATAGATCTTGATGTGAGTGATTAGGCCTACTGGCTCGGGCCTAATCATATTAGGTTGTGGTCCATGATCATCTAGTGTAATTGCTTATACACATACTAGATATGTATATATATTTGCATGCGATGTAGATATATATTAAATATGTATATGTGTGACATGTCATATTAGGAGACCAAATCATAGAAACATCTCTCGATAATATTAAGTCGGTAAACGTGAGGTAATTAGATTGACCTACGTGGCCTTCCATCGTTATAAGCAGGAACCGATTCCCGGTGTAGGCTGAGTTGGTCCAGTCCCTCGAGACTCACCTATATCGCGATTCACTATCTTCCTTACGACATAGAGATGTCACCGGTGACCTGAGGGCATGGTATACTTGGTCGAGTCCCTCGAGGGTATATCATCAAATCAGACTCATCTTGTAACGAAGGTGTTGACTTAACCGAGCATCATGGTTGGTCGAGTCCCTCGAGGCCATAGTGATTCGGAGGCCGAACAAGACGGGAATCACAAGGAGTTGTGATCGACAAGAGTTGCCTACCTTTTAGGCTTAGTGTGATTGGTCGAGTCCCTCGAGGTTACACTAAGATGCTGATTGGATCCTAATCCCCACTAGAAGTCTGCCGGAGACTTCCGTTTCACGTGCTGAGGGTGTCGTGTGACTCGTTAGTAAAATAGTGGGAGCATATTAAGATAGAAGTCCATATCTTGATAGTTTATTTCTTGCAAAATCTGCATATTATTCATTTCTGCTGCATCTTTATTTTCAGAAAATGTCGCTTTCAAATCCCTTATGTGGCATACTTGATGTCAATCGCCTCACTGGTCCAAATTATACGGATTGGCTCCGTAACTTGAGAATTATTCTCACAGCGGAGAAAATCGTGTACGTCCTTGATATAGTGATGCTTGCGCCCGAAGAAGGGGCAAACGAGGATGAGATTGCTCGCTACGTGAAGTACATTGATGACTCCACTCTTGCTCAGTGCTATATGTTGGGCTCTATGACTCCTGAGTTACAGAGACAACATGAAAAGATGGATGCCAGATCCATTCTCCTACATGTCCGTAAATTGTTTGAGGAATAGGGAAGAACTCAGCGATATGAGATATCTAAGAGCCTCTTCCGCGCTAGGATGACTGAGGGGACACCGGTTCAGAACCATGTCCTAAAGATGATTGAGTGGATAGAGAAACTCACAGGTCTAGGAATGGTCCTAGAGGATAACTTGTGTGTGGACATTGTGCTTCAGTCCCTACCAGATTCCTTTTCATAGTTCATAATGAATTTTAATATGAACAAGCTTGAAGTGACTCTCCTAGAGCTTCTCAATATATTGAGGGAGGTAGAGAGTACTATCAAGAAAGAGAAGCCAGTTCTCTACACTGGTGAGACCAAAAGGAAAAGGAAAGCAGAAAGGTCCCTTAAGAAGGGAAAGGGCAAGGTCAAACCAGGTAAAGCAAAGGTTGCTAAGAAAGACCCAGCAAAGGACAAAGGCTAGTGCTTCCACTGTGGTAAAGATGGGCACTGGAAGAGAAACTGCAAAGAGTACCTTGCAGAAAGGGTGAAACAAAAGCTTGATGAAGCTTCAGGTACATTCATGATCAGTCTCCATTTGTCAGACTCTTATGATAACATATGGGTATTGGATACCGGTAGTGCTTATCATATATACAATTCGTTGCAGGTTCTGGCAAGGCCAAGTGTTGAATCTCGGATTTTGATGATGAAACTAATTGATTGTGTTTAGATGTTTAACTGCATTTTGAGTGATGCAGGTCTACTCGATCAGAATTAGACAGTTAACGCAGGAGGAATTGATGTTGCGCTGGAGGAGATCACGTCAGGATATTGGACGGCAAAAGGCTTCGAACGTCGGGCATCGGGCCAAGAAGAGCGGAATTGCGCCAAGGATATCGGGGTTGCGGAGGTCAACCGCCGATTGGGCAACAAGCCGCAAGAGAGGACGATGTGCTAAAGAATCAGACGAAGCGCCAACCAATGACGTGCCGGGCAACAGAATATCAATTCATGTTGTAATAACTGTCTAGATCGGAGTAGAGTTTTGGTTTGCATGTGCAGGATTAACTACGATAACGATGAAGGCATAAAGTGAAACAAAGTGTGGAGTCAAGAACGAAGGATTCGTTGGGAGTTCAAGAGTTCGACGGAAGTCCGAAGGATCATCGGGAACGCTGCCGGAACTAGCCGAGAATGAGTAGGGAGCTTGCCGAAGGGTTTCTTGGAAGCTCGCCGGAAGGTTCGTGGGAAGTTCGCAGAGTTTGCCGAAAAAGATCGGAGCTTGCCGAAGAAGCTCGTTGGAACTCGCCAAGATCAAATCGTGAAGTTTAAGAGCTTGCCGAGTCCATGAGAATGGTTTCCAGAGTTTATCTAAGACCGTCGAAAGTTCGCCGGAAGCTCACGGAAGAAGTCTTGACTTATGGACTTTGTAATAGCTTATATAATGTCTTTAAAATTCGTAGTTAGCATGTTAATTAGGGTTAGGATTAGGTATTAATCCTATAACCCAAGTAGGGGCCTATAACACCGTAGGTCGAAAACATCGAGGCGGTGGCACCGCTGGGCTGAGGTGGCACACCTTGGCACCAGTGCTGGGCGGTGACACCCTCTTGGGCTGGGCAGTGGCACCGCTTCAGCACACCGAAAGACTGGGCGGTGGCACCGCCAGCATCGGAACCCAAAGAGAATTTGAATTTTGGAGCCCAAATTTGAATCCTCTTGAGGCCTATAAATACCCCTCAAATCTCAGCTGAGAACACAACTTTTTGAGCAGCAAGAGTTTGAGAGAAAGGTCTTAGAAAAGTGTTAGCTTGTCTTCTTTTCAATTTGCTAGTGTTCACCTCATCTCTTCTCGAAAATCTGTAAGAGAGTGAACCGCTTGTAAAGAGTTGTAAGAGGGGTATTTACCCTTCCATTTCAAGAGACTTACTAGTGGAAGGTGGGAGCCTCATCGAAGAGGGGCCTCATAAAAGTGGAGTAGGTCATTTGACCCAACCACTCTAAAATCGGCGTGATCCTTGGTTTGCATTTCATTATTGCTATTTACATTATTGCAAACCTTCTTATATGCTTTAGTTCCTTATTACTTTTGCTGCATATATTTAAGAATACGCTTTCAAGATTAAGCTTGTCAAGTTCCGCTCTTATCATACGAAAAGATTTTTTTTAAAACCGGTTTTAATCCGCTGCACTAATTCACCCCCCCCCTCTTAGTGCTGCTCGATCCTAACAATTGGTATCGAGAGCGAGGTTTTTCTACCTTGGTTTAACACCCAAATAGAAATGGCTCTTTACGGCTTTCAAGAGGGTCACTCTCTCATTTGTCCTCCCTTTTTTCAATGGGACGGACTACACTTATTGGAAAACTTCGAATGAGAGTTTTCTTACTTTCTTTGGATTTGAATTTATGGCACATAGTCGAAAATGAATTTGAAAAGTCTTCTCTTCCAATGAACCAATGGAATGATTTGGAGAAGAAGATGTTTTCTTTAAACGCAAAGGCTATGAATGCCTTATTTTATTTTGACAAAAAAAAATGAGTTCAATCGGGTTTCTTTATGCTAAACGGCTTTTTACATATGGCACACTCTTGAAATCACACACGAAGGCACTTCTAGAGTTAAAGATTCGAAAATCAACATTTTAATGCATGACTTCGAGCTTTTTTTCAAATGAAGCCGAAAAACCATTGTTGACATGTTCACCCGCTTTCACGGATGTCGTCAATGGTTTACAAGCTCTTGGCAAATGTTTCTCAAATTTTGAACTTGTTAGTAAAGTTTTTTACGATCACTTTCTAAAGCTTGGGAATCAAAAAGTAACGGCAATACAAGAAACAAAAGATTTAAATATTTTTCCACTTGAAGAACTTATCGGCTCATTAATGACAATAGAAATGGTGCATAATGCACATGATGAACACAATGAACACTTGAACCACCTTCCAAAGAACAGGAAGGATTTGGAACCTCGGACAAATGAATACCACTTGAGCGATGACTCAAGTGATGAGGACAATTATGAACTTAAACTTCGAACACCAACTCTTAATAAGTTCATTAAACAAAAATCTAAAATAAACAATGAACTTGAATGGAGGAAGAGGTCAAAGAAAAGGAAGGCACCCAAGGATGAATCAAGAACTTCCAAAGGTGAAACGGCGAATTGGGCTTTGACGGGCTTCGACTACAAGGTAAGTAACTCAACTCTCTTGAATTATTTTGAAATTACTTGAAGTTTTTCATGAGTTCTTAATTTAGATAGTAGGAATAGGAAATAAAAAAAATTATTTTTCAAAAATTATATCATGTTTTTCTTTTTTAGCATCTTTGAAA
This sequence comes from Musa schizocarpa, assembly GCA_900464855.2. Lineage (NCBI taxonomy): Eukaryota > Viridiplantae > Streptophyta > Magnoliopsida > Zingiberales > Musaceae > Musa > Musa schizocarpa. The sequence continues at coordinate 9,086,079 of LS990925.1, read as the reverse complement.
AAAACTAAAAATTTGATCAATGAAAAGTATATTGCTAAGGTTTCATGCATGTTATGTTTTGAAATATTGAATGATGTATGCAACATTATGGATTATAGTTATATGATATGTGATAATGCTTAGGATTAATCCATGCATGTGTATTTTGATGATTTTATGTCATGTATGAGTTTTTGAAGTAAATGTTGATTTGATACTCTCATTTTGGATTAACATGTTTTTGGTTTAATCATTTTTATGACGAATTAAGATGACATTCTCATGACATATTAAGATGACATAGTGCATGTACATCTATGTATGAATTTCTTGATAGTCTTTTGATGATAGATGTGATATCATGATGTTTTATTTTTGATGTGTTTGGGCTTGACGGCTTTTATATGAAAACTTATGTTTTGACTTTAAATGATGATACAATGATTTCACAAAAAGACTTGAACACTCTTACATGAAATCAATTGTATAAAATGGAAATGAATTTTTTATTCTATTGAGATTAATGAATTTATTTTACCAATCTTATAAATCTCATGAAAATAAACATGATGAATATTTTTGTCTTATAAGATTTTGCCTTTACATCTTGAACTTTAATGCTTATATTGATTTGGCATATAAAGACTAAGGCATGCTCATAAGAAGCAAATCACATGAATAGAAATTTATAAAAATGAAATGTAATCCTTTATCTTATTGATTTCTACCTAAGAGACCAATAAAACTATCTATGCCATTTTGAATCTCTTGAAAGAAATGTTGAGATTTTGATGATTTGGATGATTTGAATTTGAATGAGTTTTATTCAAAATCATGATCTTGATTCCGTGATATTTACAAATTAAGATTTATTATGAATCAAGATTTTTTTCATTAATCGATCTCCTAAGATTTTCTTTTGATTATTTATGAGTAGGTTTTTCAAAAAGAAATCATGCCTTTTGGTATTCATATGTACTAATCTTTCATGATATGATTTTTATACAATTCCTTGTATTCATGAAATGTTTATCGCATCACACAATTACTTTTTTCTTGATATTCCTTATGTGGTGATTAAAATTATGCATGAAATACTCTTGATATTATTTTGATGTATACAAATGAAAAGTTATACTCATGAATGATTGGATGAAATTTGACAAGTTAATATCTTCATGATTTGAAATATTTATACTTTGAAATTATGCATGCAATTGCTTTGTATTGTGATGATATATGCATCATGAATACTTTATTATCATACATGAAAATAGTGATAAACATTTTGAAAATAAATATTTGTATCATGTTAGATGATTTTACATCATGTGCATGATGAGTTATAGTGATGATTGAAACAATGATTGAAATGATATGAATGATGATTTGGAATCATGCATATAATGATGAGTTAATATGTTTTGAATATATGATGATTTGGTATTATGCATGTAATAATGATATACGCAATGATGAAATACTTATGACAAAATTATTATTTTGATATTCATGACTTGAATCTTCCTTTCTTTTTGCCAATGACAACAGGAGAGAAAGAGTTACTAATGTGCTATCTTGAATTGATGTAAAGGGTCATCTCAAACAGAAATTAGCTACCTTGCACAAGTCAAGAAAATGCAAAAACTTCCTTACTTTCTTGCACATCTAAAGAGAAGATGCAAATGTAACACTTGCCAAATTGTTTGCTTGCCTCATGTAAAACATTGTCTCTTGTTAGGTTGACATTTTGCTAAGGAAGCAAAAAATTGACACTTCTCAAAAGAGAAGAAAGTGCTTGCTTTCTTGAACATCTTTAATTTGCTAGCTAGCATAATGTACAATTTGCTATCTTAAACATTATAAAGAAATGCTATCATGCACATCGCAAAGAAAAGCAAATATGCTAACTTGCAAATCTTTAAATTTGCTAGCTTATATGTAGTAAAACTTGCATATCGTAAAAGTTGCTAGCTCGTAGAGAAGCAAAGAATTGCTATCTCGAAAGAAGTAAAAATTACAAAACTTAGAAAACTTGCAACAAAATTGCTCTTGCCATGCTTTGTATAAAAAATATGTTGATATCCTTAAAAGCATCGCAATGAATTTTTTAGTGTATCGCAATGTATCACATGTATCACAAATTAATTTTTTTTTTTAGACTATTATCATATCATGATGTATCGCATAATGATATCATGATTTGTGATTGTTTCATGTGATCCTTAGTGAATTTTCACATTGGTATCCTTCGTGAAATGATTTCATTACATTATTGTCTTGTATGCATCATGTGATGATTGAAATATTGATTGATGCAAAGTTGATGTAAAAGTCTAAATCATTGGTTCCTCTCCTTCTTTTGACATTGACAAAGGGGAGAAAGTTATTGCTAGCTTGCCTATCTTAAGTAGCAAAGATTACTAACTTGCTTATTTCAAAAAGCAAAAAAGTTGTCTTCTTGAACATCACTATCTTGCCTATCTCAAGAAGCAAGACTTGCAACCTACACATTACAATAGGAAGCAAGAATCGATAAGCTTACACACTCCAACAAGAAAGCTATCTTGTATTTGCTTTCAAAATTTTTGCTAGCTTCTATGTTGCAAAACTTGCTCACTTTTTTCAAACACTTTGCTAGCTTGCACTTTGTAAAGGAAGCGAAAATAGCACTTCTCAAAAGAGAAGAAAGAACTTACTATCTTGAAACATCACAAAAGTTTGCTATCTCAATGATATAAAATTTGCTATATCAAACATCATAAATATTGTTACTTGCAAAGAAAAGCAAAGTGTAATCTTGCACAAAAATTCAAGTGTTGAATTGCCATGCTTTTGTCCCTATATGTTGTGATGAAAATCTAGCTTCATGTTGTAAAATCTTGCATATCTTTTAAAATAGCTAGAGCTACTTCTCCTTTTTTGTTGATGACATAGGGGAGAAGTATATTGATGACTTCATGCATTGAATTAAACATTTTATATATTTGCATGATGGTTTAAATGTTTTTCATAACATGTGATGAATGTTACTTGGATTTGAGATAATCCAAGTGTTCTATCAATGGCATATTGATAGGGGAGTTTGTTTAAACTCCGGGAGTTAAGGTTAACTCCGTTAGTCATCAATTAGTTGTCATCATCAAAAAAAGGGGAGATTGTTGAATCTCGGATTTTGATGATGAAACTAATTGATTGTGTTTAGATGTTTAACTGCATTTTGAGTGATGCAGGTCTACTCGATCAGAATTAGACAGTTAACGCAGGAGGAATTGATGTTGCGCTGGAGGAGATCACGTCAGGATATTGGACGGCAAAAGGCTTCGAACGTCGGGCATCGGGCCAAGAAGAGCGGAATTATGCCAAGGATATCGGGGTTGCGGAGGTCAACCGCCGATTGGGCAACAAGCCACAAGAGAGGACGATGTGCTAAAGAATCAGACGAAGCGCCAACCAATGACGTGCCGGGCAACAGAATATCAATTCGCGTTGTAATAACTGTCTAGATCGGAGTAGAGTTTTGGTTTGCATGTGCAGGATTAACTACGATAACGATGAAGGCATAAAGTGAAACAAAGTGTGGAGTCAAGAACAAAGGATTCGTTGGGAGTTCAAGAGTTCGACGGAAGTCCGAAGGATCATCGGGAACGCTACCGGAACTAGCCGAGAATGAGTAGGGAGCTTGCCGAAGGGTTTCTTGGAAGCTCGCCGGAAGGTTCGTGGGAAGTTCGCAGAGTTTGCCGAGAAAGATCGGAGCTTGCCGAAGAAGCTCGTTGGAACTCGCCAAGATCAAATCGTGAAGTTTAAGAGCTTGCCGGGAGTCCATGAAATGGTTTCCGATAGTTTATCTAAGACCGTCGAAAGTTCGCCGGATGCTTTCGGGAAGAAGTCTTGACTTATGGACTTTGTAATAGCTTATATAATGTCTTTAAAATTCGTAGTTAGCATGTTAATTAGGGTTAGGATTAGGTATTAATCCTATAACCCAAATGAGGGCCTATAACACCAGTAGGGTTTGAAAACACTGTGGCGATGGCACTACACAGGGCTGAGAGGTGGCACCAAAGCACCCAGTGCTGGGCGGTGACACCTCTTTGGCTGGGCAGTGGCACCAGCACACCGAAAGACTGGGTGGCACCACCAAAGATCGGGAACCCAAAGAGAATTTGAATTTTGGAGCCCAAATTTGAATCCTCTTGAGGCCTATAAATACCCCTCAAATCTCAGCTGAGAACACAACTTTTTGAGCAGCAAGAGTTTGAGAGAAAGGTCTTAGAAAAGTGTTAGCTTGTCTTCTTTTCAATTTGCTAGTGTTCACCTCATCTCTTCTCGAAAATCTGTAAGAGAGTGAACCGCTTGTAAAAGAGTTGTAAGAGGGTATTTACCCTTCCATTTCAAGAGACTTGCTAGTGGAAGGTGGGAGCCTCATCGAAGAGGGGCCTCACAAGTGGAGTAGGTCATTTGACCCAAACCACTCTAAAATCGTGATCCTTAGTTTGCATTTCATTATTGCTATTTACATTATTGCAAACCTTCTTATATGCTTTAGTTCCTTATTACTTTTGCTGCGCATATTTAAGAATACGCTTTCAAGATTAAGCTTGTCAAGTTCCGCTCTTATCATACGAAAGATTTTTTAAAAACCGAAGTTTTAATCCGCTGCACTAATTCACCCCCCCTCTTAGTGCTGCTCCGATCCTAACACCAAGGAGACTAGAGAGAGGCGAGATGAACCTCAAGATGGGTAATGGAGCAAAAGTTGCTGTAGTAGCTGTTGGCGAGGTCGCCCTACATCTACCTAGTGGAGCTTTTATTGCATTAGATGCATGTTATTTTGTTCCTTCTATTATCAAAAATATTATCGTAATTTCATGTTTAACAGTTAGTGGATATAAATTTGTTTTTGAGAACAATGGTTGTTCGATATTATTAGATGTTAAGATCATCATGAAAGGAACATTGCATAATGGTTTATTTATATTAGACACCACTCCACATATCATGAATGTAAATATGTCCAAAAGGAAATGAGATGAGTTGAACAGTGCATACCTGTGGCATTGTAGGCTAGGTCACATCCATGAAAGAAGGATTCAAAAGTTGCTAAATGATGGATATCTAGATCCATTCGACTATGTGTCATATGCAACTTGTGAGCCTTGCATTCGTGGAAAACTGACCAACTCTCCATTTAGTGGAACTGGAGAGAGAGCCACTGAGTTGTTGGAACTCATACATAATGATGTATGTGGACCCATGTCAACTCATGCCATTGGAGGTTACTCCTACTTCATTACATTTACTGATGATTTATCAAGGTATAGATATGTGTACTTAATGAAGTACAAGTCCGAGGCCTTTGAGAATTTCAGAGAGTATAAGAATGAGATGGAAAACCAGACTGGAAAGAGTATCAAAACTCTTCGATCAGATCGAGGAGGTGAGTACTTAAGTACAGAATTCACTCAGTTCCTCAAGGACCATGGGATATTATCCCAATGGACACCTCCTTATACACCTCAGCTCAATGGTGTCTCTGAAAGGAGAAATTGTACATTATTAGATATGGTACGGTCCATGATGAGTTTCGCTGACCTACCCATCTCATTCTAGGGATATGCCCTAGAAACCGCAGCTTACCTTCTGAACAGAGTTCCAACTAAGTCGATAGTGTCTACACCATATGAGATATGGAAAGAGAAAAAGCCTGATCTTAAGGTTGTTAAGATTTGGGGCTGCCCTGCACATGTTCAAAGACACAACCCCGATAAGTTAGAATCAAGGACAGAGCAATGCAAATTTGTGGGATACCCCGAGGAAACTTGTGGGTATTATTTCTATCATCTCGAGGACAAAAAAGTCTTTGTAGCTAAGAGAGCAGTGCTCCTTGAGAAGGAACACATTCTTGGCGGAGATAGTGGGAGAATGATAGAATTGAGCGAGGTTGGAGAACCAAGTTCAAGCACCACTCTACAGCCCGAGTCTGTTTAGGTACCTAATACACAAGTTTCAACTTTACGCAGATCTGATAGAGCATCCCATCCTCCTAAGAGATATGTGGGACATATTAGAGGAGAGGATGCAAAGGATATTAATCCTCAGACCTACGAGGAGGCTATTATGAGTATAGACTCCGGGAAGTGGCAAGAAGCCATGAATTATGAGATGGATTCTATGTACTCCAATAAGGTTTGGAACCTAGTTGATGCACCCGAAGGTATTGTACCCATCGGTTGTAAGTGGATCTTTAAGAAAAAGATTGGAGTAGATGGAAAGGTAGAGACCTATAAAGCAAGGCTAGAGGCTAAGAGGTATCGTCAAAGGCAAGGTGTTGACTAGGACGAAACCTTCTCACCCGTAGCAATGCTAAAATCTATCAGAATTCTATTGGCTATTGCAGCACACTATGATTATGAGATCTAGCAGATGGATATGAAAACCACATTCCTCAATGGGAACCTCGAGGAGGAGGTGTATATGATGCAACCTGAGGGATACGTGTCCAAGAACTGTCTAGATAAGGTGTGTAGGTTGCTTAGATCCATTTATGGATTAAAGCAAGCTTCCCGAAGTTGGAACATAAGATTTGATGAGGCAATCTGATCTTATGACTTCGTTAAGAACGAAGATGAGCCTTGTGTATACAGAAAGGTAAGTGAGAGCGCTATCACCTTTTTGGTGTTATATGTGGATGACATCCTGATCATTGGGAATGACGTAGGAATGCTATCCACAGTAAAGGCTTGGTTATCTAGACACTTCTCCATGAAGGACTTAGGGGAAGCATCCTATATTTTGGGGATTAGAATCTATATAGATAGATCTAAGAGGATGCTTGGCTTGTCCCAGTCTAGGTACATAGAAACCATTGTCAAAAGGTTTGGCATGGAAAATTCCAAGAGAGGTCTCATACCAATGAGACATGGGATATCGCTTTCTACGAGTATGTCCCCAAAGACTCCAGAAGAAAGGGCGAACATGGATATGATACCTTATGCCTCAACAATAGGGTCTATCATATATGTCATACTATGTACTAGGCCTGATATAGCGCATGCTCTGAGTGTCACGAGCAGGTATTAGGCGGATCCAGGCTTGGAGCACTGGAAAGCAGTAAAGTGTATCCTTAAGTACTTGAGAATGACTAAGGATCTTTTACTAGTATATGGAGGTAATAGCCTTAAGGTTGAAGGCTACACTGACTCAAGTTTTCAGTTTAATGTCGATGATAGCAAGTCGAATTCAGGGTATGTGTACACCTTGAATGGAGGAGCAGTGTGCTGGAAGAGTTCCAAGCAAGATACCACTACTGGCTCGACCATAGAGGCAGAGTATATTGCTGCATTAGATGCAGCAAAGGAGGGAGTTTGAGTGAAGAAGTTCATCACAGATTTGGGAGTCGTGCCGGGTAGCGAAGAGCCGATCTCCCTATATTGCGACAACAACGGGGTGATTGCTCAAGCAAAGGAACCTAGGTCTCATCAGAAATCTAAGCATGTTCTGAGGAGGTTCCACCTTATCAGAGAGATCGTGACCTGAGGAGATGTAGTAGTGGAAAGAGTTCCATCCGAAGATAACATTGCAGATCCACTAACAAAGCCGTTGTCTCAGATTTGTTTTGAGCGTCACAGGGGTCTGATGGGGATCATACACATAGGTGATTGGCTTTAGGTCAAGTGGGAGATTGCTAGTCATAGGTGCCCAGCAAGCCAATCACGTGAGTGATGGCACGTGTGACTTAATATAGAATCTTTTTGCTTATTATATTTTGGCATATATCACTTTATAACTATTGCATAAATGCATACATATATTGCGATGTCCTTGGATTTGTGCAATGGGAATCAGATCGTGATGAGATCACGATAGTGAGATCGATTCACCTTTAAATACATATCCTAAATAATCCCGGTCATAGGTTACTCGAGAGGGATATCGTGATAACCGGACAGACTGGTGTGCTGTATACCCGTCCATATGATGGATGCAGCTAGTTTCATAACTGCTTGTGTAGGGACACTAGGGATACAGTACAGGTACTCATTGGAGAATGAGTTCACTGATTGATCCGCTTACGGAATTCTGGATGGTTGATGATGCCTTATTGTCAGACAGCGATTCCGTAGTCCTAGTGGTGTATCTGGTCCTTAGACTTGAGACACCAAGGATGTCCTGTATGAGTGCTCCACTCTTTGATATCAGACTTATATGTTTGGATGTCCCAAATCTAGTACAGCTGGTCATTGGGAGTGGTAGTCGACCTTACAAGGGCTATTGAGTATCGATAGAGGATCATCCACTCTCGGCGTTATAAGAGGAATATCCCATGTGTTCTTGCTCAGACAAATCCCTGGCTAGGGTCATTTGGGTTGAGAGAGAAAGAGTTCTCTGGGAGAATCCGATTAGAGCAAGACTCGAGTAGAAACCGTGTGGGTCTGACAACACCATACTCGATATACAGTCTCTGGGATATTATATGGATGAGGGACTATAGGTACACGGTAATTGAGGACAGACAGGTCCAATGGATTGGATTCCCCTGTATCATCTGGGGACTACGGTATAGTGGCCTAGTACGTCTGTAGTCGATGAGTCGAGTGAATTATTACAGAGATAATAATTCACTGAGTTAGAAGGAGTTCTGACAGGTATGACTCACGGCCAGCTCGATATTGGACCTAGAGGGTCACACGCATATGGTAGGCATTGCGATGAATAGAGGTTCGGATATGAGATATCCGATGGAGCCCTTGTCTTATTGGATGCAGATCCAATACCCACTAGGGGATGACCCATTAGGATTTGACAGGGGACCTCTATAAATAGGAGGGATTCAGAGCCCCATGGGCTAGAGAGCTTTTGTTTGCCTTTTCCTATTCTCCTCTCTATCTCCACCTTAGAGTAGGTCTAGAGTTTTGAGGAGCGTTGTCGCAACCCTACTGTATGAATCACCGCTAGAGAGGAGGACGCTTGACCTCCTTCACCCTCTCCTAAGAATCTGCAAGGAAACAGGGATATACGATCTCCCTAGGTAACACAATCTACTCTATACGCGGTTTCATGTTTTGCGGATTTTTGTGTACCAATCTTCGCACTGTTAGGATCAAGAGCACTAAGAGGAGGGGGTGAATTAGTGCAGCGGATTAAAACATTGGTTTTTGAAATCGTTGGCACGATAAAAAACTAAACTTGAAAAGTTTAACTTAGATGCGTGTTCGTAGAGAAGTGCAGCAAGATTATAAAGTACGTAAGAAAGTTTGCAGTAAGATAAATTGCAATAAGTAAACACAAACCAGAGATTACTCCAATTTTAGAGTGGTTCGGTCAAATGACCCACATCCACTTGCGAGGCCCCTCTTCGATGAGGCTCCCACCTTCCACTAGCAAATCTCTTGAAAGGGAATGGTAAATACCCCTCTTACAACTCTTTACAAGCGGTTCACTCTCTTACAGATTTTTGAGAAGGAAGGAGGTGAACACTAGCAAATTGAAAACAAGACTTTCTAAGACTTTTCTAAGACCTTTCTCTCAATCAATTGCTGCTCAAAAAGTTGTAATCTCAGCTGAGATTTGAGGGGTATTTATAGGCCTCAAGAGGATTCAAATTTGGGCTCCAAATTTGAAATCTCGTGGAGTTCCCGATGCTGGCGGTGCCATCGCCTGTCAGTGGCGGTGCCACCGCCCAGCTCTCGGGCACTAGGCGGTGCCATCGCCCAGCTCTCGGGTGCTGGGCGGTGCAACCGCCCAGTCTGGCAGTGCCACCGCCAGACTCTTCGGTTGACTGGTTGGGCTTCAAACTTAGCCCAAACCAAGTCTAATTTTGGGCCCAGTTGGCCCCTAACCAGGATATAGGATTATCTCTTAATCCTAATCCTAATTATAAGTTAACTACATAACAAAACACATCCTAAGCAATTTTTCAACCGTGAACGTTGAGTCTTGTTTCAGCGAGCTTTCCGACGAACTTCTCCCGACGGACTCCCAGCAAGCTCACGAACTTGTGATGACTTTAATGAGTAGCCGAGCCTTCTTGGTGATCTCCGTGAACCTCCGACGATCTCTTTGGCGAACTTCCGAAAATTCCGACAGGTTCCCAATTTCTTCTCGGTTGGTTCCAACAGCATCTCCGACGATTCTTCAGACTCTTAAACGTCCATCGAACTTGACTCCGGTATCCTTACTTTGTGTTTTCTGGTTATCGTAGTTAATCCTGCACACTTAACTCAATAATATGGATTAGATCAAATAACCCATCAATTGATTTTATCATCAAAATCCGAGATTCAACAATCTCCCCCTTTCTGATGATGACAATCAATTGATGACGGAGTTAAACATAACTCCCCCTATCTATATGCCATATTATGTGAAGATAAAAACACTTGAATTCCATCCCATTGAATTCAAGCATGAACCGATAAGTTCTAACCGTAGAACTTATCGTTATTCTCATTAAGCATAATGTCAATGCTAAACTTCAATGAAAATCCTTTCCAAGTCGAAAGATAAGAGACAATTTTTACTGCGATGGAAGATAAAGATTTTCAACATGAATTTCTTGATATACATGTTTGACATGCTTTCAATATGATCATTCGATCTTGCGAATTTCTCAACGATTTTGTAAGGCACATAAGACATTCATATCACACTAGTTTATATAAGTCATGCTATTAAAATGATACAAGTCATCACTTTTCTCCCCCTTTGTCATCAAAAAAAAAAAAAAAAAAAAAAAAAAAAAAAATTCAGCATTCATTAATTTTATCAAATCTCTTTTTTCTATACAAGCCCATTCAAATTCAATCCGTCAATTTGAAACTCAGCATTCATTCATTCATTCATTCATTCATTCAAATTCAGCATTCATTCATTCAAATTTACCAAAAATACTTATCCAGAATTTAGCTTAAAAGGAAAAATCAGCATTCATCCAGAAGCATATATCCAGAATTTAAAAAGAAGGTTCAATTTTTGTTCAAAAGATGACCAGCTTGGAACTTGAGATTAAGAGTAAACATAACAGAATAAAAAGATACATCAATCCGTAGGAGGAAATCCATAGTGCTGATACATAACATCTATTTTTTGATTTAGCTGTCGTAGTTCCTTTAAAATTTCAATTTGCTGGAGTTGAATTTGTTCTTGCTGCGATTTGAGTTGGTCTTGTTGGAATTTGATCTGAGAGAGTTCTGCCATAATGAGTCCTTCAGAGGATGAAACAGGAGCTGAAGGCGCTGCACCAAAGGGACTAGGAGGACGAGATTCATTTCCCATAAAAATTGGTGTTTCTGGTTGTTCTACTGGTGGAGGAATAGGATCAGTCCTTCTAGGTTGCCTTACCCATATTCTATTATTAAATATGCACCTAAGTCTCTTTAGTAGATTTTTATTGATGACGTTATATCTATCACTCTGAATTGTTTCTTCATCGGGTGGGATGCAAATGTTATAGGCATGAAGAAATCTAGTGATTAACCCCCCATATGGCAACATAATATCTTTAGCTGTAATGTCCTGCATGTGTTGCCGTATTGAGTATCCAAAACAATTATATTGACCGGTCATAATCCAATACATAGTGCTTATCTCTATTGTACTCATTTCATCAAGATGATATTGCTTAGGGAAAAGTATGCTTGTCATGATATGATGAAGAATCTTAGAGTTAAAAGGTAGTAAGTGTTCGCAACTCTTGGGTATTATTCCGAAGTTCGAGTTTGCAAAAATGGTTTCGACAGCTTCGGTGTAAGTTGCACCTATTATATTAATATCCTATTTTCCTCTAAAATAGCAGCCCCTATCTTTTACAGTGATTCCAATTAGTTCACAAATAGAATTATCAGAAATCTTAATTTGTGTTCCCAACATGTAAGTACTTAGGCTATCGTTATCTACCCATAAGTTTGCATAAAAGAGCCTAACTAATCTAAGATAAATTGGTTCATCTATTTGTAAGAGAGGTAGGGCCTCTAGATGAGCAAACCACCTAATGGGTTCTAAGTCTCCTAGTTCATCAAGATCAACGTATTTTCCCTTATGGATATATCTTGTTTCAAAATTTGGAAACCTAAGGGCGTCTTCTTTGGATCTAGAAAGATTGTGATCATATGAATCTCCTTCAATCCTTTTCCCTTTTGATCTCTTAGGAGCCATTTTCTAGACAAGATGATAAGAGAAATATGAATTGTAATGAATAGGTGAAACAAGAAGAAAGTGAAGAGAAGATTTTACCTTATGGAGTGTTTCTGGGATGATGGAGAGTTTGGACCAACAAGAATCCTTCTCCAAGGTTTGTAGAAGTTAGAATGAGGGATTGAGAGATTTTGGGAGAGTTGGAGCAAGAGTTCCACGGGTTGGGGGCGGTGTCACCGCCGGCCCTAACCATTTCGGGTTATAAAGGGCTCTCGGGCAGTGCCACCGCCTGGCGCCTGAGCGCTCAGGCAGTGCTATCGTCGATTCTGGCGGTGCCACCGCGCGGAAGAAGGAAAGAAAACTTTTCTTCCCCCGTCTTGATTTCCAGAGGTTTTTAACGCAAGGAAAGGTTGAGATATTGAGTTGTACTTTAATATATCATTTGGAATCGAAAGAAGAAGATGAAATCAAATCCACAAACGAACGGAACAAGGATGAGACATTCTTCGTAAAATACATTCAAACGTTTTACTCTAAGGGACAATTTAACATGCCTAGTTCCCTTCTAATAAATTCAAATTGGTCTTCATTTAAGGCTTTTGTAAAAATATATGCTAATTGATGCTTGTCAATGAATTCTAGAACAACATTATTGTTAAGGACATGATCGCGTATGAAATGATGCCTAACGTCGATGTGCTTAGTTCTAGAGTGCTGAATTGGATTTTTAGTAAGACATATGGCACTAGTATTATCACATTTTATGGGAATGTTTTTAAATTGAATTCCATAGCCTTCTAATGTATTTTTTATCCAAACAACTTGTGCACAGCATGCACTTGTAGCAATGTATTCGGCTTCCGCCGTAGATAGTGCAACTGAATTTTGTTTCTTGGAAGTCCAAGAAACAAGTGCATGTCCTAAAAATTGGCATGTTCCAGATGTACTTTTTCTATCTATCCTGCATCCGCCAAAATCGGCATCCGCATAAGCTATTAAATCAAAATTTTCAGATTTTGGATACCACAATCCTAAATTTGGAGTTCCTTTAAGATACTTAAATATTCTTTTAACACTTTTAAGATGAGATAATTTAGGATTTGATTGAAACATAGCGCAAAGTCTTACACTAAACATAATATCCGGTCTAGTCGCGGTAAGGTAGAGTAGATTACCTATCATTCCCCTATATGTTTTTTGATCGAAATTTTCACTATTTTCATCCATATCTAACTTAGTCGCAGTACTCATAGGGGTGTTTATTGCTTTTGAATTATCCATGTTAAATCGTTTTAACAATTCTAATGTGTATTTAGTTTGGTTAAGAAAATACCATCCTTAAGTTGTTTGATTTGTAATCCTAAAAAGAACGTTAATTCACCCATTAAACTCATTTCAAATTCATAACTCATATATTTGGCAAATGATTCACATAGTGATTCATCCGAAGAGCCAAAAATAATATCGTTAATATAAATTTGCACAATAAGAAAATTATTTTCAAAATGTTTAATAAACAATGTAGTATCAACCTTGCCTTTGGTAAAATTATTTAAAATAAGAAAGGAACTAAGCCTTTAATACTAAGCTCTAGGAGCTTATTTCAAGCCATAGAGAGTCGTAGTCAATTTAAATACATGATTAGGAAGAAGAGAATTTTCAAATCCGGGAGGTTGTTCGACATATACTTCTTCGGAAATAAAACCATTCAAGAAGGCACTTTTGATATTGAAATAGTTTAAAATTATAACTACTAGCATAGGCAAGGAGCATTCTTATGGCTTCTAATCGAGCCACGGGAGCGAAGGTTTCTTCGTAATCGATACCTTCTTCTTGGTTGAAACCTTTGGCCACTAATCTAGCCTTGTTTCTAACCACGATACCATTTTCGTCTTGCTTGTTTCTAAAGACCCACTTAGTACCAATGACTAAATGGTCACTAGGTCTAGGAACAAGCTCCCACACCTTATTCCTCTCAAATTGATTCAATTCCTCTTGCATTGCAATAACCCAAAAATCATCTTTTATGGCCTCGTCAATGCACTTAGGTTCGATTTGAGAAAGGAAGGCAGCATTAGCACAAAAATTCTTGAAAGAGGAACGAGTTTGAACCCCTTTAGATGTATCCCCTATAATTAGCTCCTTTGGATGAGCATCTATATACTTCCATTCCTTAGGTAAGGAAATTTCGGAAGAAGGTGCATCCAAGTTGCTATTTTGAGGAGGGGGTTCATTTAAATTCAAATTATCAAAACCAAGATCATCATCAAAATCATTTTTCTTTAAATTTGAAACTTCATTAAGAACTACATGAATAGACTCTTCTATTACTAAGGTTCTTTTATTAAAAACCCGAAAAGCTTTAGAAACGGAAGAGTAACCAAGAAAGATGCCTTCATCGGATTTAGCATCAAATTTTCCTAAGGCATCCCTTTCATTTAAAATAAAGCATTTACAACTGAAAACTTTAAAATATGAAATATTTGGTTTTTTGCTATTCCATAATTCATAAGGAGTTTTTGATAAGGATGGTCTTATTAGGACTCTATTCATGATGTAGCAAGCCGTATTTACGGCTTCGGCCCAAAAATACTTAGGTAAACTATGTTCATTTAACATAGTTCTTACCATTTCTTGTATGTTTCTATTTTTTCTTTCAACTACTCCATTTTGTTGGGGATTTCTTGGAGTTGAGAAGTTGTGATTGTACCCATTAACTTCGCAAAAATTTTGAAAGTCATGGTTTTGAAATTCACCACCGTGATCACTCCGAATTGATGAAATCATGAAGCCTTTTTCGTTTTGAGCGAGTTTACAAAATTTAGAGAAACACTTGAAGCAATCACTTTTGTGAGCTAAGAAATAGGTCCAAGTGTATCTAGAGTAGTCATCCACAATCACAAAAGCATATTTGCTTCTACTTAGACTTGTTGTATCAATTGGTCCAAATAAGTCCAAATGGATCAATTGTAACGGTCTAGTGGTGTTAATTTGATTTTTTAGTTTGAAGCTTGTTTTTATTTGTTTGCCTAGTTGACATGCATCGCATACCTTATCCTTAATAAACTTCATATTCGGAATCCCTCATACTAATTCTTGAGATGAGATTTTAGATATTGTTTTCATGCTTGCATGGCCTAATCTCCTATGCCAAAGCCAAGCATCATCATTTACGGCGGAGAAACACATTTCATTACTTAGTTCATCAAGATTGATGGTATAGACATTATTTTGTTTTAAAGCAATCATAGTCATGTTATGATTTGGTTTTTCAATAATGCACATATTTGATTCAAATCTAACGATATAACCTTTATCGCATAATTGACTAATGCTCAACAGATTATGTTTCAATCCATCAACTAGTAACACATCATCAATAGAAAAACTTGATTTGTTACCTATGGTTCCCTTGCCAATGATTTTGCCTTTGTTGTTGTCTCCGAAAGTGACATAGCCTTCGTCCATGCTAGTGAGCTTGGAGAATTGGGATGGATCTCCGGTCATATGCCTTGAGCATCCACTATCAAGATACCATCTCTTGCTCCTAGCATGTGATGGTGTATGTTTCTACAAGAAGGAATTATTTTTAGGTACCCATTTACTTTTGGGTGCCTCAAGAACTAATCTAACTTGTTTATCATGTTGCATAGACTTGATCATGGTTCCTTTAGGAACCCAAATCAATTTGTTCGGACTAATTTTCTTGAATGGATATTGGTAAGTTATATGTCCATATTTGCAACAAAAGTTGCAATTGCTTTGGTGTTGAACATGTAAGATAAGACCTTTAATGAAGGTGGTTGGATTTTGGTAAGTACTTCTCACAAATCCGATTCCACTCCTTTTAGGAACGTGACCCTTATTTGTAAGGATCATTTTAAGGACTTGCTACCGACCTCGAATTTCTTCAAGGTGTCCTTAAGTACCAAGTTCTCATTTTGGAGAGTTTCTAGATCATGGCATTTAGCACATGGAGGTAGACTATCATGATATTCAGTTTTTAATTTATCAAAATCACAAGTAAGACTATCATGCTCCTTTTTTAGCAATTTGTATTTTCTTCTAATTGTCTTACATTCATCAAATAACTCATGGAAGGCATTTAATAATTCATGATAAGGTAAATCTGCATTAATTAAATCCGTTACCTCTTCTTCGAAGGCCATTAGGGCGTAATGAGCAATTTGCTCGGTGTTGGACTCCTCTTCTTCGGACGTGCTTGAATCATCCCATGTTGCCTTGAGCGCCTTCTTCTTTGATGCTTTCTTTTTGGCTTGTGGACAATCGTTCTTGTAGTGTCCCGGTTTCTTGCACTCATAGCAAATTACTTGGTCCTTCTTGTGTTCGAATTTATTTTTTATATATTTTTTAAATTTATTCTTTCTTAAATATTTTTTAAATTTTTGAGTCAAAAGTGCAATGTCATTATCACTGTCCTCATCACTTGATGTTCCTTTCAAGTGGTCTTCTTGTGATGTGAGTGGCATATCCTTCCTATTCTTTGGAAGGGGGTTCTCGAGCTCGTCATGAGCTTGACATGTCATTTCTTAGGTCATTAAAGACCCAATGAGTTTTTCAAGAGGGAATGTTTTAAGGTCTTTGGCCTCTTGAATGGCCATAACTTTTGGATCCCAACTTTTTGGGAGAGATCTTAAGATTTTAATTACTAGTTCAAAGTTAGTAAAACCTTTACCAAGAGCTTTGAGTCCATTGATGACATCCGTGAACCGGGTGTACATGTCTCCGATGGACTCACTTGGTTTCATTCGAAAAAGTTCATAAGAGTGCACAAGGATGTTGATTTTGGACTCTTTCACTCGGCTAGTGCCTTCAAGAGTGACTTCAAGAGTTCTCCAAATATCAAAAGCCGAATCACAAATTGAAACATGATTAAATTCATTTTTATCTAGTGCACAAAACAAGGCATTCATAGCCTTTGCATTTAAAGTAAAAACCTTTTTTTCCGATTCGTTCCATTCGCTCATCGGAAGAGAAGATATTTGAAATCCATTCTCGACAATAGACCAAAGCTCAAAGTCCATAGAAATGAGAAAGATCCTCATGCGAGTCTTCCAATATGTGTAATCCGACCCATTAAACAAAGGTGGTCGTGCAATAGAATGGTCCTCTTGCATGCCAGAGTAAGTCATCTCTCTTGGGTATTAAACCAAATATGAGAGATAACCTTGCTTTGATACCCATTGTTAGGATCAAGAGCACTAAGAGGGGGGGGGTGAATTAGTGCAGTGGATTAAAATGTTGGTTTTTGAAATCGTTGGCACGATAAAAAACTGAACTTGAAAAGTTTAACTTAGACGCGTGTTCATAGAGAAGTGCAGTAAGATTATAAAGTACGTAAGAAAGTTTGCAGTAAGATAAATTACGATAAGTAAATGCAAACCAGAGATTACTCCAATTTTAGAGTGGTTCGGTCAAATGACCTACATCCACTTGCGAGGCCCCTCTTCGATGAGGCTCCCACCTTCCACTAGCTCTTGAAAGGGAAGGGTAAATACCCCTCTTACAACTCTTTACAAGCGGTTCACTCTCTTACAGATTTTTGAGAAGGAAGGAGGTGAACACTAGCAAATTGAAAACAAGACTTTCTAAGACTTTTCTAAGACCTTTCTCTCAATCAATTGCTGCTCAAAAAGTTGTAATCTCAGCTGAGATTTGAGGGGTATTTATAGGCCTCAAGAGGATTCAAATTTGGGCTCCAAATTTGAAATCTCGTGGAGTTCCAGATGCTGGCGGTGCCACCGCCTGTCAGTGTCAGGCGCTGACAGTGCTGGGCGGTGCAACCGCCCAGTCTGGCAGTGCCATCGCCAGACTCTTCGGTTGACTGGTTGGGCTTCAAACTTAGCCCAAACCAAGTCTAATTTTGGGCTCAGTTGGCCCCTAACCAGGATATAGGATTATCTCTTAATCCTAATCCTAATTACAAGTTAACTACATAACAAAACACATCCTAAGCAATTTTTCAACCGTGAACGTTGAGTCTTGTTCCGGCGAGCTTTCCGATGAACTTCTCCCGACGGACTCCCAGCAAGCTCCCAAACTTGTGATGACTTTAATGAGTAGCCGAGCCTTCTCGGTGATCTCCGTGAACCTCCGACGATCTCTTCGGCGAACTTCCCAAAATTTCGACAGGTTCCCGATTTCTTCTCGGTTGGTTCCGGCAACATCTCCGACGATTCTTCGGACTCTTAAACGTCCATCGAACTTGACTCCGGTATCCTTGCTTTGTGTTTTCTGGTTCTCATAGTTAATCCTGCACACTTAACTCAATAATATGGATTAGATCAAATAACCCATCAATTGATTTTATCATCAAAATCCGAGATTCAACACGCATGACGACGAACATCTCTTTGGGAATTGGGGATTTTATTTTTCTTGTTCTTCCGCTGTGCATATGATGTCGCCCCAAGGATTTCCCAACAAGTACTAGTGAGTCCCATAGGAGGGACTTAATCATACAGAGGTATGATCGAAGCAGTTGGAGAGTTGGACTGCTCCAGAGCTCATATTCGCTTAAGGGAGCCCGGCAAGTTAGAGGACAAGGTCGAGTAAGCGAACGTTGCTACCAAGGAAGCTAAGGAGAACAGAATCGGTGCAAACTCTATAATGCGATGACAGAGGCCATGCATGGGAGTTGCAGTCTATCTTTCCATCGACCAAAGGGAGCTGCTTGGAGAACATAAAGGTGTTGAAGTAAGGGGTCGAACGGGGCGAGGAAGTGACGATGAGTCCAGAGGGACTTAGCTACCCAAAATCAAGCATCAGTTAGAATGGAGGTGGACTCGGAGGAGTGCCACAGAGACATATCTACTTATCATGAAGAAAAGGGATGTATATGCGAGGTGATAGATAGTAGTGCCATGGGCATGGCAGAGCTATGGTATCGCAGAGGCGGGACTTCTGTGAAAGTCATTGATCCTTTGCTCTTATGGAGGGAGAGCGCTTGGTCGTGAAAGAGGCCGAGGAGGTGGAGCATGCAGAGGCAAACTGCAAGTATCGAGACAAGGCTAAAGGGCAGAGGCCAAGGAACTTTGTAAGACCGGTGTCAATGAGTTTCTCATCAAGATAACCGAAAGTGAAGGACTTCGGGTCATGCAAGAGTGCACGACCAAGGAATGAAGCAGGTCGTACGTAGTGCTGTACCTTCGCTACTCAGGGGAGTAGGCGGCAGGGTTGATGGAGAAGACGGTACAATCCCAAAGATGACCAAATCTATTAGAGAATTACTCCAAGTTGGGGTGAAAACTTCCTGCATTCCAGAAGTTCGATGGTATTGAGAAGGTGAATCACAGTAGCTAACTCAACGCAAGGAGTGCAAACACTTCAAATGCTTCAAAAGTGTGAGCAAAGAGCAGGCGAAGGCCAGTAACCAGCTCGATGCATGTAGTACAACCTCGAGGAGGTGGGCGAAGTCAAGTAACCTTTGCCTTCTCAACTCTTAAGAGAATGGGCGAAACCGAGTACCCCAATTCTCTTATCTATCCAGCAGAGGAGCTCTGCATATGTTTAAAGACCCTTCGAAGATAATGGAAGACAATAGTTGTCAAATCCTCACCAACGGTGATCAGTGTTACTGAGAGTAGATTGGCCGCTTCATTTCCCAACGAAATGCCAATCGAAAGCGGAAGTAATGTGAACCTACTTGGATGTGACAACTAAGTGAAAGAAGAGTCAATGAGCAAATTTTGTAGAGGAATGACCCAAAACTTCAGAAGTTTACGAGGCGATGCTCGTTAAAGCTCCAACAAGCATCCACCCAGTTCAAGCAGCATGAGACATTTGAGAGACTGGTGCAGTAAGGATAGTATTTTCCTTTATCTAGAGGATCCGCAGGAACCAACAGGGATCAACACAACTCAGCCAACCCCACACTAGAGTCAGAGTCATTGGCGAGTTGAAGCAGCATAGCGGATCAAAGGTTCGACTACTCAAAAACAATAGTAGAGAGCAGTTGGGAGCCAAGAGGCGCATTGCAGTTGGAGCAGAAGATTGAAGACTTAGCAAAGGCGAGGAGTTGCAGTGTCGACAAAGGCTTCGACAAGGACGTTGAAGGAAAAAGTGGGGGAGAATGTCACGGACAAACTTCTAAATAGGATGTTTGATGTAATGCTTATGTATGTCCATGTCTTTTGGTATGTTCATGCTCTGCACAGTATGTAGAGGGATGGCCGAAGGCTTAATATTCTCATTTTAGTTAGGTTGGTGGCCGCTTTAGCTTGTAAATAAAGGTTGTGTCATGTGGACACATGTGAGAGATTTTCGATCTGTAATGGACCATTTTGACCCTTTGTTGTGCAACTATTTAGAGCTTGTAAAGTCTATTTATAATTTGCATTGTCTATAAAGTGTTTTCAGAAATGTTTGCTTGTGGATCCCGAGTGAGGCATTTTCTCTAACCCGTTTTCTCTTTTGTGGGTCCTAAGGGATCATGGGAGGCTTTGGGGAGGCTGACCTTTACGGACGGACACACAAGGGTGCTGCACGACTTAGGCAAAACCAGCTAAGTCCGTGACAATTTAGAGTCTATAAATATCCCAGCTATTCTTTCATGGAGTAGCAAGAATTGAACACAAAATTGAGTTGAAAAGGGGGGAAAGAAAAATTGGAAACTCTTTTAGTATTTAGAGTCCCTTCTTCTTAGTATTTAGAAAGTTCTTCTAAAGGGAGAAGTGAGGTCTAAAAAGATAGACTTGTAAGGGTTGTCTCCTTAACCTATGAAAAGGAGGAAGAGTGTAAACGGATAGTTGATCTTTGCCCAATAAAAGAAGATCATTAGTGGATGTCGGTGGCCTCGATGGAAGAGGAATTGATAGAGTGGATGTAGGTCACGACGACGGAACCACTATAAAAATCTAGTTTGCATTTTCTTCATGCTTTTTCCTTATATTGCAAATTAAATTCTTACTTTCACTACGCTTCCATATGCTTTCAATTTAAGCATCTTTACGAAACAGATTTAATCAAAATGAAATATTTTTAAACTGACGTGATTTTACTACTGCACTAATTCACCCCCACACACCCCCAATTATTGCTGACCCCAATTATTGCTGACTCATTCCTAACACTTTTTGAGTTCATTTTTATTATTAGAGTCTTTTTTTAGAGAATTTGTTTTATTCGTTTTTATGAACCTTTTAAATTTTCTTGTGAAGAGTGCCAAGTCATAATTATCACTTGAGCTTTTGCTCGAGTGGTCTTCTTTGGTTCTAAGTGCAATATCATTCCTATTTTTTTGGAAGGTTATCCTCATGTCCATCATGTGCCTTACAAGTCATTTCATAGGTCATTAACGATCCTATGAGTTCTTTAAGAGAAAAGTTGTTCAAGTTATTTGTTTCTTGAATTGTAGTTACATTTGGATCCTAACTCTTTGGAAGAGGTTTTAAAATTTTGTTAACAATTTTAATATTGGTATAATATTTACTAAGAGCTTTTAAACCATTGACAACATCCATAAAATTGGTATATATGTCACCAACGATTTCACTTGGCTTCATTCAAAATAATTCATAATTATATACCAAAAGATTAATCTTATATTCTTTTACTCTACTTGTGCCTTCAAACTTCAAGTGGGTACCAAATATCATGTGTAGTTTCATATATAGAAACACGTTTAAACTCATTTTGTCTAAATCACTAAATAAAGTGTTCATAGCTTTAGCATTTAAAGAAAATATTTTCTTCTCTAAATCATTCAATTCATTCATTGTTTCAGAGAATTTGTGAAAACCATATTCAATGACATCCCATAAATCAAAATCCATAGAAATAAAAAAAAATCATATTCGTGTCTTTCAATATGTGTAATCCATCCTATTAAACATAGGAGGATGAGTGATAGAGTAACCTTCTTAATTGTAAAAAAAAGCCATTTAATCTCTCTTGGACATTAAACTAATTGAGAGAACCAGACTCTAATACCAATTGTTAGGATTATAAAAGCAATAGGAGGGAGGGGGGGTAACTTAGTGCTTTCAAAAAATTTTGGTTTGAAAGTTTGATCAATGAAACCCATACCGAAAATGTGATTAACAAAAAGTGCAAGTAAGGATTGCTTAGTAAGTAAATCGGTATACAATAGTAAATCAAGATAAAATAAGAAATACAAATCGATTTATAATGGTTCGGTCATCCTGACCTATGTCCACTCCCGATTTCTCTTTTTTCGAGGCAACTAGCTTTCACTAACGATCTTTTCGATGGACAAAGATTAACTACCCTTGTTACAACTCTTTCTCCTTTAGATAAACTTCTAGACTCAAGGAGGAAGAGACTTGACACTTTTCAATAGTTTACAACACTTTAAAATCATAAGCTTTTATATACTCTTGCAAGCAAGCATGAGAGGGGTATTTATAGGCCGCAAATGGCTTCTGAAATGGAGCCAAAAATTCAAATCCCTAGGTTTTCAAGGTACTAGCGGTACCACCGATTGCACTAGGCAGTACCATCACCTACCACCCTAATTACTAGTGGTACCACCACCTAACACAGTTTGGGATACTGTGTCCTAGCACCACCTAACACAGTTTGGGAGACTGTGTCCTAGCAGTACCATCGCCAATCTGGATGGTACCACTACTAGTTTGGGCGCTACCATCACTGACCCTAGCGGTACCACTATCGAGTTTTCCATAAAAGTACATTATATACTTTCCAGCTTACAAGTAGTACCACCACCTGGGTTGGCGGTGCCACTGCTTGGCCCAACCTTAGGTCACTGAATTTGCCTTCCAATAGGCCCAATTCAACCCTGATTCAGGCCCAATGGGCTCTTAATTAAATTGTCATGATTACACCCAAAACTAACTCAATTAAACTCTAAATTACTTCAATCAAGACACAATAACCATGAAGCATATGTTGTCCAGCATGTCACTAGTTCATCCAACACTTTGTCCAAACTTCTGGCACACTATCTTTTCCTTTGGCATATTGCCCAATCCATCGGCATGTTGACCTCCCATGACATCCGATCTCCTTGATGCAATGTCTGATCCTTCTGGCCCGATGCCCGATCTCCAACATGATAAACTCTGGCTCAACATTTGATTCTCCTACTTTAATTATTTACCTTTCCATGATCGAAGTATATTCTATGTCACTTTTTCCAGATACTCATTAGTTTATAAACTCATCAATTGAATTCATCATCAAATTCCAGGATTCAACAAAGTATGTGATAGTACACTTACACTATCTTTATCAACGAATCATTTGTCACTTATGTTTGATTGTATGGTTGTTTGGAAATATGTTTTACCTTATTTTAATATGTTTTTGCTTGAAACCAATAACCTGAAGTTTGCAAAGCTGCATAGCGACTACTCATTAGACTAGACAAAATTATCTTAAAATAGTCAAATTTTCACATCGCATTATCTATCTTCTAGAGTCTATGGTTCGATGCGAAACATTAGTCGTCTCAATTTTTTAGAACCATTCGGGTGGCATAAGACTAGATGGGGCCTTGGAGTAGTGGTGGGCACTATTTGGATACGCAAGTTCGCTCATGTAAAATTTATGGACTTGTGATTATTTTTGTATCTTATAAAGTTCTTATTTTTCCTCTTCCTCTCTTTTCTCTCTTCCTTTTGGCCCGATACCACCGCCCAGACTGGGTGGCACCACCGCTCAGATTTCCTGGGGTGATGTTTCCCAAGCGATGCCACCGCCGACTAGGTTTTTAGCACCCTAGTTAGACCTTGAATCCGACCCAAACCAGCCCAACTTCGGGCCCACTTGGCCCCTAATAGAGTTGATGGGATTACCTTCTAATCCGAACTCTAATTATGTGCTAACTATGATTTCTAAGATATATTCTAAGCAAAATAAGTCTGGTTTCTTCCGGCGATCTTCCGGCGAACTTCTGACAATCTCTCGGCAATGTTTCGGCGGACTCCCAGCAAGCTCCTTGACTTCATGACGATTTTCTTGATGAGTTTCGATGAGCTTCTTTGGCAAGCTCTAGGACTTCTCGATCAATTCTAGCAAAACTTCTGACGAACATCCGGACCTCCAACGAACTCTCGAACTCCCAACGAAATCGCGTTCTGGACTCCAGAACTTCATTTTGCTTTATGCCTTGCTATCGTAGTTAATCCTGCACATATAAAAACACATTTTGATCTAGACAATTATTACCAAGCATGAATTATGTCGTCCGGCATATCATTGGTCCATCGATGCTTCGTCCAATTTTTCGGCGCATCGTCCTCTATTGCGGCCTATTGCCCAATTGGCTAGTTGACCTCCGCAACTCTGATATCCTTGGTGTAATATCCAGTCTTATTGGCCCGATGCCTGAAACCATGGCCCGAAGCCTTCTGTCGATATGTCGACCGATCCTTCAGTGTGATGTCAAATCTTCTGACATGTTTCTCTAATCCAACATTATTCTTCCTGCTTTAATTATCTCTCCCTAATCGAAGCATCCTGCGTTACTCAAAATGCAGATCAAATCATAAACACTTATCAATTGATTTTATCATCAAAATATGAGATTCAACACTATCAGCATGTTGACCTCCCGCAACATCCGATCTCGTTGGTGCAATGTCCAATCCTTCTTGCCCGATGACGATCTCCAATATGATAAACTTCGGCCCAACATCTGATTCTCCTACTTCAATTATTTACCTTTCCATGATTGAAGTATATTCTATGTCACTTTTTCCAAACGCTTATTAGTTTATAAACTCATCAATTCATTTCATCATCAAATTTCAGGATTCAACAAAATATGTGATAGTACACTTGCAATATCTTTATCAACGAATCATTTGTCACTTATGTTTGATTGTATAGTTGTTTGACAGTATGTTTTATCTTATTTTAAAATTCTTATTTTTTCTCTTCCTCTTTTTTCTCTCTTGCATAAGTGATTATTCTTGTATCTTATAAAGTTCTTATTTTTTCTCTTCCTCTCTTGCATAAGTTTTTGTTAAGTTGCTTGCAAGCTGTCCTCTTTTATGATGCTACTTACCTTCGTTTCCTTTGATCATTCCTTCAATAATACCGGTGATGCCATTAACCTAGAAGCCCCTTTCACCTTGGAGATCTTTATGGCTCTAAAAAAAATGACTAATGACAAATGTCTTGGATCGATGATTTTACTGTTGAGTTTTGCAAATTATCTTGGGAGAAAATCAAATGAAGTATCCTTTACGCTTTCAACAATTTTCACCACTCACATTGCATTCCCTCGAGCTGGCGACAAACATATCTCATTTTCATTCCAAAAAGAAGATAACTATTCAAAAGTTGATGATTTTTTGACCTATTGCTTTGTTCAATATATTATATAAATTATCAGCAAAAGTTCAAGCGAATCGTTTAAAATCCCTCGTTAACAAGCTCATAAGCTAAGATCAATCTGCATTATGTGGTAGAAATATAGATGACAACATTGTTACTGCTAATAAACTGGTTCATTCAATGGAAAATTCAAAAAAAACTCTTATCCACTCACACCTTAAAATTGATCGTACAAAAGCATGTGACACCATCTCTTGCATGCCATTAATGCTCCACAAAATGTATTTTCCCCTACGCTTCGTCGGATCTATGCATGTATTTCTTCACGTTTCTACTCTTGTTTAATCAAGTTATCCTACTAGATGTTTTTGAGGGCATAGATATATTCAACAACATCATTCTTTATCTCTTATCTCTTCATCATTACCCAATAACTTCTATCCAGCATTCTTAATCACTTGATTTCTAAAAAAAAACACCACTCCTTTTAAAATCAAAGGTATTCCCATTAGTCACCTTATGTTTGTTGATAGGCTTGCTTACTTTTAGAGCTGATAGTCTCTCTCGCAAATTTATAAATCAAGCTCTCAACCTATACTCTTTTCTCAAAAATCTTAAGGTTAACCTAACCAAATCTAATTTTATTTTCCCCAAAATAAAATAGTATTAATAAACATAGAATCTCAAATTCCTTAGGTATCTCGTTGAAATATCTAAGATCTTTCCTTTCACCTAATAGAATTTTGGAATGATTCCATCATGTTTAAGTCGATAAAGTTTTGTACAGAATTCAATAATTTTGAGTCTATAAGGGAATCGTCTATATTAAAGAGAATTTAGATTATGTTTTTAGAGTGGATAATTTGAGGCATGAACTAACAGAAAGTGTGATGATTCTCTTTAGGTGGAACATCCAAGTATTCATAGAACTATAGCTCTCTTGGAGAGGTCTTCCATTGGCCAAAGATGGTGACTAATATATGTTCGAGCATGCATTACCGACAAGACAAGGTGGAATAACAGAAGTCAATTGCTCTTATCAAGTCACTATCTATACCAAGAAGGTCATGAGAGAGAGCATTTTCTTCTACTTCATATCAAGCTTGTTGGTAGTAGGGGCACTTAGATCGGTACTTGTGGTGGTCAATCAATTTTTAAAATATGTAACATTCATTGCTTCATCCTATATTGCTTAGCAAAGGAGGCAACTAAATTGATGATGAAGAATGTGGTGAAGTATCGAGGAGTTTCACATGATATCATCAAAGACTAAGATATGTGGTTATCGAGGTAATTCAGGATCAAGCTATACAAATTGTTGGGATCTAAGTTATACTTCTCTACAAGCCTCTACCTCTAAACGATTAGCCAAGCTCAAAGAATAAATTTGCATGTGGAGTAATATCTTTGGCACTATATGAGTGGCAACTAATGAGATTCGGTGAACCTATTAAATATAGACCAATTTTTTTATAACTTGAAGTGTAGCTCTACATCCAACAAGAGCCCATTTGAGATTATTATTTGACAACAACTACCTACTCCTCACAATTTGATGATTGGTAATATTGGAAGTAGCCCATCAACATATCATTTTGTAAAGGAATGACATCAAAATATAAATATCGCTCATACATACTTAGAGAATGTGGCTAAGAGGATGAAGAAGGGGGTAGATCTAGGAAGGTGATTAGAGGAGTTCAAAGTTGATGACTTGGTGCTGGTGAAGCTCCAACCAACATCACTCTAGTTCTTTTGGCATAAAGTGCATAAGGAACTGGTGCACAAGTATGAAGGGTCTTTTCTAATAATCAATAGGGTAGGCAATGTCTTTTATAAATTATAACTACTAGTGTGGCTCAAGATTCACAATATATTCCATATAAGTAACTTGAAAACTTACCACTCAGACTTGAAAGATGCTTCATAAAATATTTCAACTTAGCTATCCCCCACTAGAGCCTCATATGAAAAGCGAGTTGAAGTTATTTTAGTGGATCATAAGGTGAAGCTACCGTGAGGATCGTGAATGACACTAAGAGGGGGGAGGGGGTGAATTAGTATTATCATAAAACTTAAGTCGATTCAAAACTTTCGGCTAGATAAAAATATATTGAAAAAGATATTGAAAGTGTGCCTAACTTAGAATAAGAGTGATAAGCAATTAAGGCAAAAACAATAGAATTGAAGAGTAACAAGAAAGTGCATACCAATTTTATAGTGGTTCGGTCATTGTGACCTACGTTCACTCCCGATTCCTCCTCCGATAAGGCCATCGGTGTCCAGTATCAGTCTTCCTTCAATAGGCGAAGACCAACCACACTCTTACAACACTTTCTCCTTTTTTATAGGTTTAGGAGATAACCTTTTACAAGCTTTATACCTCTTATAGATTAATCACAAAGCTAACGAAGGAGGAGGTAGACACTTAGTACTTTTTTAACACTTTTACAACCAAAATCTCAATACTTTTATTCACACTTTTTGTGCTCTTTAATGCAGGAAAGAATGGGGTATTTATAAGCCCCAATGGCTTCAAAATTGAAGCCAAAATGTGTCTCATCTAGGATTTTAGGGTACTAGGCTCTAGCGATACCACTACCTGACAAGGTGGTACCACCGCTAGGCAGCATTAACTGCCAACGATACCATCGTTTAGTCTGGGCGATACCACCACTCAGACCAACTAGGAGGCTGAGCCTCAAGCGGTTCCATTGCCCAGTCTGGGTAGTGCCACAGCTTGATGTGGCTCTAAGTGGCTGAATGGGCTATCCAACCGGCCCAATCCAACCCTATTTAAGGGCCCAGTTGGCCCCTAATTGAGTTAGTAGGATTTCTTCCAAAACTAACTCAAATTAAAGTTCTAACTATGATATGATAGTTAAGGCTAAAATAATTTACAATACAAAGAATATAAGTTGTCCGGCATGTCAATTATTCAATTGAACTCTCGGTGAACTTCTTACAAACTCTTGGTGATCTTCATGTGAGCTTTCAACAAACTCTCATTGAGTTTCCAATGAGCTTTCGGCAAACTCCAGATGAACTTTCGATGATCTTTCACTGCATCGTCTGATCCTTCGGTAGATCACCCGATTCATCTAGCCCAATGCCCGATCATTAACTCCGACCCAACATTGGATTCTTCTTTAATCGTTTTGCCTATCTCACGATCGTATTTAGTCCTACATCTCTTATCTCAACATATGGATTAGATCGTTAATTCATCAATTGATTTTATTATCAAAATCCAAGATTTAATAATCTATCCCTTTTTTATGATGACAACCAATTGATGAGATAGGTAACCTTAACTTCCCCTATCTATATACAATATTAAGATAAGGGAAACTTGAATTCAAAAGGAATCATAACCCTTGAATTCAAGTGAAACAATTTCGATTAATAAAATATATCAAAATTTCATATATTGTGCATTCTCATAGAAGTCATCAAAATATAACATGCACAATTTCATCACTTCATAACAAATCAACATTACTTTGGGCATAACCTACATGATACTAAAGCATTCATTATTTCATGCATGATACCAAAATTAACATTATTTTGGACATAATGAATATACAAAGGAATTCATATTTTCAATCATTTTGGGCATAACATACATGATATCAAAACATTCATATTATAATCACCAACAATCACAAAAGCATATTTACTACCTCTTAGACTTATGATATTAATTGGTCCAAATAAATCCATATGAATTAATTGTAACGGTTTAGAGGTACTTACTTGATTTTTAGGTTTAAAGTTATTCTTTATTTGTTTACCTAGTTGGTATGCATCAGAAACTCTATCTTTAACAAATTTAATTCTAGGCATTCCTATACCAAAGCCATGCATCATCGTTTAAAATTAAAAAATATGTTTCAACATAAAAATCACTAAGATCAATAGTATATACACTATTACTCCTTAAGGCAATCATAGATTTATTTTTTGTGCTATCTCTATAATGCAAGCATTATATTCAAATTTAATGTTATATCCCTTATTACATAATTTATTGAATCTCGGATTTTGAAGATGAAATCAATTGATGTGTTTGTCATCTAATGTGCATTTAAGTGACATAAGACTAGCTTCGATTAAAAAAGGTAAATCGATTAAAGTAGGAGGAATCAAACGTTGGGCCGGAGCAAACATGTCATAAGATTGGACGTCGGGCCAAAGGATCGGTTGACGTTTCGACAGAAGACTTTGGTCTATGAATTCGAGCATCAAGCCAAGAAGATCGGACATTGCGTTAAGGTGATTGGATGTTCCGAGAAAACAACATGTTGATTAGGCAATACGTTGAAGGAGAGAATGATACACCAAAGGATCGAACGAAGAGTTGAAAGAACCAATGACATGTCGGACAACATAGGATTCGCTTATAATCGATTATGTCTAGATCGAGTTAGTTTAGAGTCTAATTGAGTTAGTTTAAAATATAATTAGGCCAACTCAATTAGGGGCCAATTGGGCCCAAAGTGGGACTATTTTGGGCCAAGAAAAAGGCCCATTCAGTGACCCAAAAGTTAAGTCAAGCGGTGGCATCGTCGATCCAAATGGTGGCATCGCTAATGGATTAGTCATCGAGACACAGTCTCCAAGACTGTGTTAGGTGGTAGTACCGCCAAACTGAGCGATGGTAATGCCTAGTGTTAGGTGGTGATATCATCTAAACATAATCTTCGAGACTATGTCAAGCAGTGGTACCGCCTAGTGTTAGTGCTATAGCTAGTGGTATCGCCCAAACACAATCTCCCAAACTATGTCTAGTGGTAGTACCGCCCAGTGTTAGTGCTACAAGTGGTGGTATCGCCCAACATAGGTGGTGGTATCGCTAGTACCCTAAAAATCGAGGATGTGACACTTTTTGTTTCCAAGTTTGAATCCACTTGGGGCCTATAAATACCCCTCTCATCTCTACTTAGATCACATAAGAATTGAGATAAAAAAAGAAGAAAAAAGCTATTGTAATCTTGTGAGAACTCCTCTCAAGCTCTAAGTGTTGGTGAAGTTTAAGAGAGGAGGTAGTGGGGGTGTAAAGGTTCACTGCTGAACATGTCAAAAAGAGAATCAGTTGTAAGGGTAGTTGGTCTTTGCCCATTGAAGGGAGACCGATAGTGAAAGTCGATAGCCTTGAGTGAAGAGGAATCGAGAGTGGATGTAGGTCACAACAACCGAACCACTATAAAAATCTAGTTTGCATTTTTAGTTTGCTCTTTACTTTCATTGCAAATCACTTTACTTTCACTATGCTTTCGTACGCTTTCAAGTTAAACATATTTCCTATATGGGCTTTATCGAAACATTTTTACTAAACGAGATTTCCAACTCAACATAATTTTTATGGTTGCACTAATTTAACCCCCCCCCTTAGTGTTGACTCGATTCTAACACAATTAAATAATGCTTAGTAAGTTATGTTTTAAACCATATACTGATAAAACATCTTTAATCAAAAGGTTTGATTTGTTACTTATATTTTCTTTGTCAATAATTTTTTCTTTGTTGTTGTCTCCAAAGGTAACATATCCTTCATCTTGACTAGTGGGCTTAGAGAAATATATTGGATCTCTAGTCATGTGCCTTGAGCATCCACTATCAGATATCATCTATTGTTCCTAGCTTTTGATTGTTGACATTTACAAGAAAAGGGGGTTTACTTTAGGTACTAATTTAACTTTGAGTGCATCATGATTAGATCTACCTATCATAAATTTTGGCATTAAGTCATTTATGGTTCTTTTAGGAATCTAAACTAATTTACGAGTGCTGTATTTTTTGAATGAGCATTTATAAGCCTAATGACCACATTTATCACAAAAATTATATTTAACTTTAGGGGAAATATATAATGTGGGTCCTTTAACAAATATAGTTGGCTTTTGTTGAGTATTATTACTCACAAAGTTGATTTCTTCCTTTCTATGTATATGACCTTTATTAGTAAGAATTATGTTTAATGATTTGTTACAAATTTTAAAATTTTCTAATGTTTGTTATAATAACATTTTTTTTTTTGAATGAATCTAACTCTTCATATTTAGTACAAGATGTTAACAAGCATTGTCATACTTATTTTTTAATTTATCAAATTCATTAGAGAGAGATACATGATCCTTTTTTAATAATTTATATTTCTTACTTATTATTTTTAGTTCATCATACAAATCATGAAATACATCAAGTAATTCTTTATAAGGTAAAGAAGTTTTAGTTTGAGTCACATACCTCATTGTTGAAAGCCACTAATGCATAGTTTGTCACTTTATCTTCATTGGTTTGCTCTTCGTCTTTTGATGTACTTGATTCATCCTAAGTTGCCTTGAGTGCTTTGTTCATCTTTTATTCTAGCATTTTCTTCTTTAGTTGTGGACACTCATTTTTAAAGTGCCTTAGCTTTTCTGCATTCATAATAAATGATTATCCTTTTTTAGTTCGTTTTTATTATTAGAGTCTTGTTTTATAGGATTTGTTTTGTTCCTTTTTATAATTCTTTTAAATTTTCTTATGAGGAGTGTCAAGTCATCATTATTACTTGAGCTTTCGCTCGAGTGGTCTTCTTTGGTTCTAAGTACAATATCCTTCCTATTTTTTTGGAAGGTTATCCTCATGTTCGTCATGTGCTTTATAAGTCATTTCATAAGTCATTAATGATCCTATGAGTTCTTGAAGAGAAAAATTGTTTAAGTCTTTTATTTCTTAAATTGCAGTTACCTTTGGATCCCAACTTTTTGAAAGAGATTTTAAAATTTTGTTAACAAGTTTAAGATTAGTATAACATTTACTAAGAGCTTTCAAACCATTGACAACATCCATAAAATGAGTGTATATGCAACCAATGATTTCACCTGACTTCATTCTAAATAATTCATAAATATATATCAGAAGATAAATCTTAGATTCTTTTACTCTACTTGTGCCTTCAAACTTCAAGTGTGTGCCAAATATCATATGTAGTTTCATATATAGAAACACAATTGAACTCATTTTATCTAAATCACTAAATAAAGTGTTCATAGCTTTGGCATTTAAAAAAAATATTTTCTTCTCTAAATCATTGAATTCATTTTTGAAAACTACAATCAATGACATCCCATAAATCAAAATGAATAGAAAGAAAAAAAAATTCATATTCGTGTCTTGCAATATATGTAGTCCATTCCATTAAATATAAGAGGATGTGTGATAGAGTAACCCTCTTGATTATCAAAAAAAGTCATTTAATCTCTCTTGGACATTATACCAATTGAGAGAACCAAGCTCTGATACAAATTGTTAAGATCGTAAAAACACTAAGAGGGGGGGGGGGGGGGGGAGGGGATGTGACTTAGTGCTTTCAAAAATTTCGGTTTGAAAGTTTGATCAATGAAACCCATACCAAAAATGTGATTAGCAAAGGGTGTGAGTAAGGATTGCTTAGTAAGTAAATCGGTATATAATAGTAAATCAAGATAAAATAAGAAATACGAACCGATTTATAATGGTTTGGTCATCCCGACCTATATCCACTCCTGATTTCTCTTTCTTCGAGGCAACTAGCTTTCACTAACGATCTTTGTTGAATCTCGGATTTTGATGATGAAGTCAATTGTCATTTATTATCTAATCCATATGTTGAGATAAGTGTGCAGGATTAACTACGATGAAAGTAAGACATGAAACAAGAGTTGCACTTGAGTCAAGACTATGATCACGTTGGGAGTTCAAGAGTACGACGGAAGTCCAAACGGTCGTCAGAGATTCTACGGGAACAAATCCGAGAAGTCCAGGAGCTTGCCAAAGAAGCTCGTAGGAACTCGCCAAGTGGATCATCGCAAGTCCAGGAGTTTGCCGGAAGTCCGCCAGAGCATCACCGAAGGTTCGTCGGATGTTCGCCGGAAGAAGCGATTGATGCACCGGAGCAAGTTGCAGTAAATGTCTTAAGAAATATCATAGTTAGCATGAAGATTAAGTTAGGAATAGGAGGTGATCCCATTAACTTAATCTGGAGGCAATTCGGCCCTTGATAGACCCAAATTGAGCCGAATGGATCAACCCATTCGGACCAGAATTCCTGCTAGGCGGTGGCACCGCCTGGGCTCAGTCTCCGAGCGAGACTAGGCGATGCAACCGCCCCAGTCAGGCGGTAGCACCACCTGAGCTCAGTCTTCGAGCGAGACTAGGTGGTGCAACTGCCCCTGTCAACCAGTGGCACCACCCATAGGTTCAGTCTCCGAGCTGCTAGGCGGTTATACTACCCTAGTCAGGAGGTAGTACCACCAGGACCTCAAAAATATGGGAAATGACATTTTTAAGCTCCAAATTCAAACCAGTTTGGGTCCTATATATACCCCACCCTTTCCTGCATGAAAGGACACCGAAAATCCAATCTTACTCTGTGATTTTTAGAGCTCAAAAGTGTTGTAAAGGCTAGAAGTTATCCTCCCTCTTTTCTTCCAAGTTTTTAGCTTTCAAGAGAGGAGAGAAATTCTGTAAGGGTTGTCTCCTAAGCCTGTCAAAAATAGTGAAACTATAAAAGGGTGGTTGGCTTTCGCCTATTGAAGGAAGGCCTCTAGTGGACGTCGGTGACCTCTTCGAAGGAGGAAGCCAAAAGTGGATGTAGGTCAAGATTGACCGAACCGCTCTAAATCTCGGTTTGCATTTACTTTCTATTCTCTATCTTAACTGCAAACTGCCTCCATAGCTTTAATTTAAATGCACTTTGCCTAATCTAAGTAAAAGCAACTTCCGAATCGGCTTTCATACCAAAATCACTTTTATTGTACGGACGTCGTATTTTGGTTTGCAATTATATTCTGTTCTCTATCTTATCTGCAAACTGTCTCTATATCTTTACTTTAACTGCATCTCACTTGATCACAAGTTAAAGTGATTTTCAAATCGGCTTTCTTACTGAAATCGTCTTTATCGTACGAACATCGTTTTAAATCGTCGAAAGTTTTCCGCTACACTAATTCAACCCCCCCTCTTAGTACTCTTGATCCTAATAATCTTTTCGATGGATAAAGATTAATTATCCTTGTTACAACTCTTTCTCCTTTAGATAAATTTCTAAACTCAAAGAGGAAGAGACTCGATCCTTTTCAATAGTTTACAACACTTTAAAGTTATAAGCTTTTTATATACTCTTGCAAGCAAGCATGAGAGGGGTATTTATAGGCCCCAAATGACTTCAGAAATGGAGCCAAAAATTCAAATCCATATATTTTCAAGGTACTAGCGGTACCATCAGTTGCACTAGGTAGTACCACCACCTACCACCAGTTACTGGTGGTACCACCACCTAACACAGTTTGGGAGACTATATCCTAGCAGTACCATCACCAATCTGGATGGTACCACTACTAGTCTGAGTGCTACCATTGCTGACCCTAGCGGTACTGCCATCGGTTTTTCTATAAAAGTACATTATATATTTTCCAACTTATAAGCGGTACCACCACCTGGCTTGGCGGTGCCACCGCTTGGCCCAATCTTAGGTCACTGAATTTGCCTTCCAATGGCCCAATTCAACCTTGATTCAGGCCCAATGGGCTCTTAATTAAATTGTTATGGTTACGCCCAAAACTAACTCAATTAACTCTAAATTACTCGGTTTAAAAGTTTGATCAATGAAACTCATACCGAAAATGTGATTAACAAAAAGTGCGAGTAAGGATTGCTTAGTAAGTAAATCGGTATACAATAGTAAATCAAGATAAAACAAGAAATACAAACCAATTTATAATGGTTCGATTATCCCGACCTATGTCCACTCCCGATTTCTCTTCCTTCGAGCCTACTAGCTTTCACTACTGATCATTTCGATGGACAAAGATTAACTACCCTTGTTACAACTCTTTCTCCTTTAGAGAAACTTCTATACTCAAGGAGAAAGAGACTCGACACTTTTCAAGAGTTCACAACACTTTAAAATCATAATATTTTCATATTCTTGCAAACAAGCATTAGAAGAGTATTTACAAGCCCCAAATGGCTTCATAAATAGAGTAAAATATTTAAATCTCCATATTTTCATGGTACTAGCGGTACCACTAGTTATACTAGGCGGTACCACCACCTATCACCCAGAGTACTAGCGGTACCACCACCTGACATAGTTTAGGAGATTGTATCCTAGCAGTACCATCGTTAGTCTAGGTGGTACCACTGCTAGTCTGGGCGGTACCATCGTTGACCCTAGTGGTACCACCATCGGGTTTTTCGTAAAAGTACATTATGTACTTTCTAGCTTACAAACAGTACCACTGCTAGTCTAGCTTGGCAATGCCACCGCCTAGCTTGGTGGTGCCACAACTTGGCCCAATCTTAGGTCATTGAATTTGCCTTCCAAGAGGCCCAATTCAATCCTGATTCAGGCCCAATGGGCTCCTAATTAAATTACCATGGTTACACCCAAAACTAACTCAATTAAACTCTAAATTACTTTGATCAAGATACAATAACCATGAAGCATATGTTGTCCAACATGTCACAAGTTTATCCAGCACTTAGTCCGAACTTCCGACACACCGTCTTTTCCTTTGGCATATTGTTTGATCCATCGGTTATGAATGAGTCGGCACTAAGAGGGGGGGGGGGGGGGGGGCGAATTAGTGTAGCGGTAAAAACTTCGGTTTAAGAAAATTATTTCATACGATAAAACCGATTTCGGAAACTTGAAACCGTATGCTAGTGTAGGCATAGTAAAAGCATAGTAAAGAGGATAGGCAGTTTGCTTATAAAAGTAAATTGCTCAAAGTAAAGACAAACCCGATTTTTATAGTGGTTTGGTCATTGTGACCTACATCCACTCTACCGATTTCTCTTCCGTCAAGGCCACCGGTAGCCACTATCGATCTTTCTTTAATATGCGAAGATCAATTGTATTCTTACACGCCTCTTCTCTTTTTCACGGGTTTAAGAGACAACCTTTACAAGCACACACTCCTCTCTAAACAGAATTCTAAGTTTAAGCTAGAGGAGGGGAATTCTCAAGAGATTTTTACAGCATTTTCTCACTTTTAAACTCTATGTGCTTGCTTGAGTTAACCAGGGATGAGAGGGGTATTTATAGGCTTCAAGTTGATTCAAACTTGGAGCCTAAAAAGGTCTCATCCCAAGTTTCCTAGGTATTGGCGGTACCACCACCGTTCCTGGGTGGTACTACACCGCAGGATCTACTACTGGGTGGTACCACCGCTGGCAGCATTCACTGCTAGCGGTACCACCGCCTAGCCTGGGTGGCACCACCACCCAGATTTCCTGGGGTGATATTTCCTAAGCGGTACCACCACCGGCTAGGTTTTCAGCACCCTGGTTAGGCCTTGAATCCGACCCAAACTAGCCCAACTTTGAGCCTAGTTGGCCCCTAACAGAGTTGATGGGATTACCTCCCAATCCCAACTCTAATTATGTGCTAACTATGATTCATAAGACATATTCTAAGTAAGATAAGTCTAGTTTCTTGCGGCGATCTTTTGGCGAACTTTCGACGATCTCTCAATAATATTCCGGCGGACTCCTAGTAAGCTCCTCGACTTTATGACAATCTTCTTGATGAGTTTCGATAAGCTTCTTTGGCAAGCTCTAGGACTTCTCGGTCAATTTTGGCAAAACTTCCGATGAACATCCGGACTTTCGACAAACTCTCGAACTGCCAACGAAATCACGTTCTGGACTCCGAAACTTCATTTTCCTTTATACCTTGCTATCATAGTTAATCGTGCATATATATAAACACACTTTGATCTAGACAATTATTACCAAGCATGAATCATGTTGTCAAGCATATCATTGGTCCATCGACGCTTCGTCCGATTCTTCGACGCATCGTCCTCTCTTGTGGCCTATTACTTAATCGGCTAGTTGACCTCCTCAACTCTAATATCCTTGGTGCAATATCCAATCTTATTGGCCTGATTCCTGAAACCATGGCTCAAAGCCTTTTGTCGATACATCAACCGATCCTTCAGTGCGATGTCCAATCTTCTGACATGTTTCTCCAACACAACATGATTCTTCCTGCTTTAAATGTCTCTCCCTGATCGAAGCATCCCATTGTAGAATCTTGTATTTTGATGATGAAACCAATTGATAATTGTGTTTATGTTTTAATCTACGTTTTAAGTAACGTAGGATGCTTCGATCAAGATGAGACAATTAAAGCAGGAAAAATCATGTTGTGCCGTAGGAACATGTCAGAAGATTGGACGTCGGGCCGGTAGATCGATCGACGTATCGACAGAAGGCTTCGGGCCGTGGACTCAGGCATCGGGCCAAGAAGAGCGGGTATTGCACCAAGGATATCGGAGTTGCGGAGTTAACTGGCCGATTGGGCAATAGGCCGCAGGAGAGGATGATGCGCCGAAGAATCGGACGAAACGTCGAGGGACCAATGATATGCCGGACAACTTGGTTAATTGCATAGGATTAATTGTCTCGATTGAAGTTTTGTTTTACATGTGCAGGATTAACTACAATGGAAGAAAGACATGCAGCAGGAGTTGCGCCGGAGTCAAGACTATGATCACGTTGGGAGTTCGAGAGATCGATGGAAGTTCGGACGGTCGTCGGAGGTTCTGCGGGAACAAATCCGAGAAGTCTAGGAGCTTGCCAAAGAAGCTTGTCGGAACTCACCAAGTGGATCATCACAAGTCCAGGAGTTTGTCGGAAGTCCACTGAAGCATCGCCGAAGGTTCGTCGGATGTTCGCTAGAAGTTTGCCGGAAAAAGCGATTGACGCACCGGAGCCAACTGTAGTAAATGTCTTAAGAAATGTCATAGTTAGCATGTAGATTAAGTTAGAAATGGGAGGTGATCCCATTAACTTAATCTGGGAGAAATTGGGCCCTTGACAGACCCAAAATGAGTCGAATGGATCAACCCATTCGGACCAGAATTCCTGCTAGGCGGTGGCACCGCCAGGGTCGACAGTGGCACCGCCCAGGAGAGGGTCTCCTAGGAAAGCTAGGCTGTGCAACCGCCCTAGGCAAGCGGTGGCACCGCTTGGGCTCAATCTCCGAGCGAGACTGGGCGGTGCAACCGCCCCTAACAAGCGGTGGAACTGCTTAAGCTCAGTCTCCGAGCTCTGTCAAGCGATGCAATCGGCCCAGTCAGGCAGTGGCACTGCCAGGGCTCAGTCTCCGAGCGAGATTGGGCGATGCAACTGCCCCTATCAGGTGGTGGCACCGGCTAGAGGCTCAGTCTCCGAGCTGCCAGGCGGTTGTACCGCCCCAGTCAGGAGGTGGTACCGCTAGGACCTCGGAAATCCGGGAAAAGACATTTTTGAGCTCCAAATTCAAACTAGTTTGGGGCCTATATATACCCCACCCTTTCCTGCATGAAAGGGCACCGGAAATCCAATCTTACTCTATGATTTTTAGAGTTAAAAAGTGTTGTAAAGGCTAGAAGTTTTCATCCCTCTTTTTCGAAGTTTTGATCTTTCAAGAGAGGAGAGAAAAGTTTGTAAGGGTTGTCTCCTAAGCCCGTCAAAAGGAGTGAAACTGTAAAAGGGTGGTTGGCCTTCGCCTAATGAAGGAAGGCCTCTAGTGGACGTCGGTGACCTCGTTGGTGGAGTATCTTATCTTTGAGTATCTTATCTTTACTGCAAACCTCCTCAATAGCTTACTGCCTTTTGCTCATTTACAAACGTGTTTCATAGTTAAGTATTTTCCGAATCGGCGTTAAGACGAAAATTGATTTTATCATACGAACGTCATATTTTAGTTTGCGCTTACATTCTGATTTCTATCTTAATTGCAAACTGCCTTCCTTACTTTACTTCAAATACGTTTCCATAAGCTTTCAAAGGTATTTTCTGCACGTAACGACTTTTATGTCGGAATTTGATTTCAACGTACGAACGTAGTTTTAATCGTCGAAAGTTTTCCGCTGCACTAATTCACCGCCCCCCCTCTTAGTGCTCTTGATCCTAACAATTGGTATCAAAGCCCGATATTTCTCATTTCAAATTTACAACCGAGAGAAATGGCTCTTCATGGCTTTAAAGAGGGTTTTTCGGTTGTTCGTCCACCTTTGTTTAACGGATTGAACTACACTTATTGGAAAAATTGAATGAGAGTTTTCTTGATTTATATGAATTTGAATTTATGGAATATTGTTGAAAATGATTTTCAACTTCTCTCTAAACCGATGAATGAATGGTTAGATTTAGAGAAGAAGTATTTTTCTTTAAACGCAAAGGTTATGGACCAAAATGAGTTCAATCTGGTTTCTTTGTGTGAAACGGCTTTTGACATATGGCACACTCTTGAAATCACACACGAAGGCATTTCTAGAGTTAAAGATTCAAAAATCAACTTTTTGATGCATGATTTTAAGCTTTTTCAAATGAAGCCAAGCAAAACCATTGGTGACATGTACACCCGTTTTGCGGATGTCGTTAATGGTTTAAGAGCTCTTGGCAAATGTTTTTCGGATTTTGAACTCGTAAACAAGATTTTGCGTTCTCTTTCTAAGAAGTGGGATTCAGAAGTAACTACAATACAAGAAGCTAAAAACCTAAACAAGTTACCACTTGAAGAACTAATTGGGTTGTTGATGACATATGAAATGGTGCACAATGCACATGATGAACAAAACAACCGTCTAAAGAACAGGAAGGATTTGAAACCCTGAACAAATGAATACCACTTAAGCGATGACTCAAGTGATGAGGACAATGATGAACTTGAACTTTGAACACTAAATCTTAATAAGTTTATTAAACAAAAATCTAAAATAAATAATGAATTTGAACAGAGGAATAGGCCAAAGAAGAGAAAGGCAACCAAGGATGAATCAAGAACTTCCAAAGGTGAAACGGTGAATTAGGCTTTGATGGGCTTAGACTACAAGGTAAATAATTCAACTCTCTTGAATTATTTTGAAATTACTTGAAGTCCTTCATGAGTGCTTAATTTAGATAGTAGGAAGAGGAAATAAAAAATTATTTTTCAAAAATTATATCATGTTTTTCTTTTTAGCATCTTTGAAAAATTAAAAAATTGATCATGAAAAGTATATTGCTAAGGTTTCATGCATGTTATGTTTTGAAATGTTGAATGATGTATGCAACATTAGGGATGATAATATGATATGTGATAATGCTTAGGATTAATCCATGCATGTGTATCTTAATGATTTTATGTCATGCATGAGTTTTTGAAGTAAATGTTGATTTGAAACTCTCATTTTAGATTAATATGTTTTTGGTCTAATCGTTTTTATGACGAATTAAGATGACATTCTCAAGACATATTAAGATGACATAGTGCATGTACATCTATGTATGAATTTCTTGATAGTCTTTTGATGATAGATGTGATATCATGATGTGTTTGGTCTTGACGGCTTCATGACGAAACTTATGTTTTGATTTTAAATGATGATACCTGTTTTCACAAAAGACTTGAATACCCTAATATGAAATCAATTGTATGAAATGAAAATAATTTTCTATCCTATTGAGATTAATGAATTTATTTTACCAATCTTGTGAATCTCATGAAAATAAACATGATGAATATTTTGAAAATAAATGAGTGTATCATGCATTTGGTCTTAATGATTTCTCTTTAACATACTTTTTGAAATCATACTTGATGATGAATATCAAGATATTAAAAGGATGTTATCATGGAATCATGCTTGATGATTTGTTTTTTACCTTTCCGTCTTAAATATTGACACTTGTTTTATTAAAGATAAAGGCATGCTTATAAGAAGCAAATCACATTAATAGAAATTTATAAAAACAAAATGCAATCCTCTATCTTATCGTTTTTTTTCAATAAATCTATGCTTGTCATGTATGAATTTATTGAATGTGACTTTGAGGATGATTTCAGATTTTACAAATGCTTGATTCATAATTATGACATGAGACACATTTTAAATATGAATCATATTCAATGCTTCAATCATGTTATATCTCCTTAATTCATTTTGTTCTCCTAGATTTATTTACCAAAGAGGAGAATCTTCTGAATGAATGAAATGATACAAATGAATCACTTATCGATATATCTTTTTGAAATATCTTTTTAATGTGATGTTGATATTTTGAGATGCCTATTGGAATTCATGACATGAGATAATTAAATCCTTGACTTACTCTTTATATGGCATGAAAATAGATGTTTAAAATCTTGCTTGATGAGTTGTTTTATAACATTTTGCCTTTACGTCTTGAACTTTCATTCTTATCTTGATTTGGCATATAAAGACTAAGGCATGCTTAGATAAAAAAGAATCACTTAAAAAATACTTTTTCCATCTAATCGAGATTAATGATTTCATGATATTTTGTGAATCTCGAAATTGATTTTGATAACTTGATTATGAGTTTCAAGTTAATGATTTTATTTGAATGAGTTTTATCTAAATCATAATCTTGATCTTGCAAAATTGGAATCACAAATAATATCTTTTGGTATTCATGAATTGATACTCACAATATGAAAGTATTGGTATTCATGACTTGAATTTGATTGAAACATTGCATGCTTAAATTAATCATTCTCCTATGTTTCAAAAATTCTTTAAATGCCTTATGTGATGACTAAAAATTAATTTGCTTTATGATGAATCACGAATCATGACTTGATCTATGATATTAATATATTTTAATCATGATCCTTGGTTGTATAATTCTTTTTCTATATTAAAAGGATTTGTCGAATGAATCATGTCCTTCTTGAATTTTCTTGATATCATGACATAATTTTGTAATATGGCTTGTATAATGATTAAAAAATTTTTTGGCCACTGATTTCTCCCTTCTTTTCGATAATGACATAAGGGGAGAAAGATTGCTAGCTCAAGGCAAATGTTGGCTAGCTTGTACTATTCCCTTCTTTTCGACAAACAAAGGGGAGAAAGCTTTTGCTAATTAGAACATGTAAAGAAAAGCAAAGAGTAATCTTGCACAAGAAGCAAGTGTTGAATTGCCATGATTGAATTTAAAAATCTTGCTATGCTTTTGTGCTTATATGTTGCGATGAAAATATAGCTTTATGTTACAAAAACTTGCATATCTTTTAAAATAGCTAGAGCTACTTCTCTTTCTGTTGATGACAAAGGGGGAGAAATATATGAATTGATACTATGAGTACCATATTTGAATGAGAAATATATGAATTAATACTATAAGTGCCATATTTGAATTTGAATTATGTTAAGATATCAAAAGAAGCTTGCATCGAAATATATGGTAAATTGATAATCGAAATGCTATGACTGCCATATGCCATGTTTGCATCATGTTAAGATATCAAGAACTTGCATCGTAATTTTACTTGCGGATATCTTGCCATGTGATGAAATACTATGATTTGTTGCTAAAATGATGCATGCAATACTTATGCTTTTTATGTGATGTATTGCATATGATGTGAATCAGGATTAAAATTGCCTTAATTTGAATTCAAGGTTTATCTCAATTATGAAATTTTGAAATAAGAATGATTACTTACCTTTATCAGGATTTAGAAATTGACATAAAGGGTCTTTCTATCTTTTTGACAATGACTAAGGGAGAGATAGCTAGCTTGCACAATTCAAGAAGAAAGCAAAAATTGAACTTCTCAAAAGAGAAGAAATTGTTATCTTGAACATCACCGAGAATTGCTAGCTTGAAACATCAAGAAAATACAAAAATATGCTATCGTGCCTATCTCAAGAAAAGCAAATATGCCAACTTGCATATCTTTGAATTTGCTAGCTTGTAAAACTTGCATATTTCAAGAAACAAGAGTGGATCGGTCGACTTATCGACAGAAGGCTTCGGGCCATGGACTCAGGCATCGGGCCAAGAAGAGCGGGTATTGCGCCAAGGATATCGGAGTTGCGGAGTCAACTGGCCGATTGGGCAATAGGCCGCAAGAGAGAACAATGCGTCGAAGAATTGGACGAAGCGTCGAGGGACCAATGACATACCGGACAATTTGGTTAATTGCTTAGGATTAATTATCTCGATCGAAGTTTTGTTTTACATATGTAGGATTAACTACAATGGAAGAAAGACATGCAGCAAGAGTTGCATCGGAGTCAAGACTATGATCACCTTGGGAGTTCGAGAGTTCGACGGAAGTTCGGACGGTTGTTGGAAATTCTACGAGAACAAATCCGAGAAGTCCAGGAGCTTGCCAAAGAAGCTCGTTGGAACTCGCCAAGTGGATCATCGCAAGTCCAGGAGTTTGCCGGAAGTCTGCCGGAGCATCGCTGAAGGTTCATCGGATGTTCGACGGAAGTTCGCCGGAAGAAGCGATTGACGCACCGGAGCAAGCTGTAGTAAATGTCTTAAGAAATGTCGTAGTTAGCATCTAGATTAAGTTAGGAATGCGAGGTGATCCCATTAACTTAATCTGGGAGAAATTGGGCCCTTGACAGACCCAAATTGGGTCGAATGGATCAACCCATTCGGACCAGAATTCCTGCTAGGCGGTGGCACCGCTAGGGTCGACGGGGGCACCGCCCAGGAGAGGGTCTCCTAGGAAAGCTGGGCGGTGCAACCGCCCCAGGCAAGCGATGGCACCGCCTAGGCTTAGTCTCCGAGCGAGACTGGGTGGTGCAACCGCTCCTAACAAGCGGTGGAACCGCTTGAGCTCGGTCTCCGAGCTCTGCCAGGCGGTGCAACCGCCCCAGTCAGGCGGTGGCACCGCTAGAGCTCAGTCTCTGA
This sequence comes from Musa schizocarpa, assembly GCA_900464855.2. Classification (NCBI taxonomy): domain Eukaryota; kingdom Viridiplantae; phylum Streptophyta; class Magnoliopsida; order Zingiberales; family Musaceae; genus Musa; species Musa schizocarpa. Next base: position 9,041,994 of record LS990925.1, on the reverse strand, counting down.
GCGAGATTGGGCGGTGCAACCGCCCTTGTCAAGCGGTGGCAACGCCTAGAGGCTCAGTCTCCGAGCTGCCAAGCGGTTGTACCGCCATAGTCAGGAGGTGGTACCGCCAGGATCTCGGAAATCTAGGAAAAGACATCTTTGAGCTTCAAATTCAAACTAGTTTGGGGCCTATATATATCCCACCCTTTTCTGCATAAAAGGGCACCAAAAATCCAATCTTACTCTGTGATTTTTAAAGCTCAAAAGTGTTGTAAAGGCTAGAAGTTTTCCTCCCTCTTTTTCAAAGTTTTGATCTTTCAAGAGAGGAGAGAAAAGTTTGTAAGGGTTGTCTCCTAAGCCCGTCAAAAGGAGTGAAACTGTAAAAGGGTGGTTGGCCTTCGCCTATTGATGGAAGGCCTTTAGTGGATATTGTTGAATCTCGGATTTTGATGATGAAGTCAATTGTCATTTGTTGTCTAATCTATGTGTTGAGATAAGTGTGCAGGATTATCTACGATGAAAGTTAGACATGCAGCAGGAGTTGCGCCGGAGTCAAGACAATGTTCACGTTGGGAGTTCAAGAGTTTGACGGAAGTTCGGACAGTCGTCGGAGGTTCTACGGGAACAAATCCGAGAAGTCCATAAGCTTGCCAAAAGAAGCTCGTCGGAACTTGCCAAGTGGATCGTCGCAAGTCCAGGAGTTTGCCGGAATTCCGCAGGAGCATCACCGAGGGTTCATCGGTTGATCGACGGAAGTTCGCCGGAAACTCGCTGGAAGAAGCGATTGACGTACCAGAGCAAGCTGCAGAAATTATCTTAGGATTAATCATAGTTAGCACAATGATTAAGTTGGAAATGGGAGGTGATCCCATTAGCTTAATCTTGGGGCAATTGGGCCCCTGAAAAACCCAAGTTGGGCCGAATGGATCTACCCATTCGGACCCTGATTGCTGCGGGAGGTGAAACCGCCCAAGCCAGGAGGTAGTACCGCCTGGGCTAAGTCTCCCAGGGAGACTGGGTGGTGAAACTGCCCCAGCCAGGAGGTAGCACCGCCTGGGCTCAGTCTCCGAGCGAGACTGGGCGGTGCAACCTCCCCTGATAGGAGGTAGCACCGCTTGAGCTCGATCTTCGAGCTCTGGCAGGCGGTGCAATCGCCCTAGTCAAGAGGTGCAACCGCCTGAGCTCGGTCTTCGAGCTCTGGCAGGCGGTGCAACCGCCCTTGACAGAGGTGGCACCGCCCAGAGGCTCACTCTTCGAGCTCTGCCAGGCGGTGCAACCGCCCCAGTCAGGAGGTGCAACCGCCTGATCCCGGAATTCTGGGAATTGACAGTTTTGAGCTCCAAATTTGAACTGGGTTGGGGCCTATAAATACCCCACCCATTCAGCACTGAAAGAACATAGACATATACCGAAATCTTGATCTCTTTCTATGATTCTTAGAGCTCAAAATTGTTGTAAAGGCCAAAAGTTCTCCTCCCTCTGTTCTTCAAAGTTTTGAGTTGTAAAGAGAGGGGAGAAAATTTCTGTAAGGGTTGTCTCCTAAGCTTGTCAAAAGAAGTGAAACTGTAAAAGGGTGGTTGGCCTTCGCCTATTGAAGGAAGGTCTCTAGTTGATGTCGGTGACCTCGTCGGTGGAGGAAGCCAAAAGTGGAGTAGGTCAAGATTGACCGAACCACTCTAAATCTCGGTTTGCATTTACTTTTGAGCATTTTATCTTTACTGCAAACCTCCTCAATAGCTCACTGCCTTCTGTGCTTTTACGAACGAGTTTCTAAGTTTAGAGCTTTCCGAATCTGCGTTTAGACGTAAATCGACTTTTTCGTACGATCATCATATTTCAGTTTACGTTTATGTTTTGATTTCAATCATAACTGTAAACTGCCTTATGCTCATTTATAAAATATATCTCAAAGTTCAGTATCTTCAGAATCAGCATTTAGATGTAAACCGATTTTATCGTACGAACGTCGCATATCAGTTTGCGCTTGCATTCTGATTTCCATCATAAACTGCAAACTGCCTTCATATATTTACTTTAACGTCATCTCGCTCAATCGAAAGTTAAAGTAATCTTAGAATCGGCTTTTACATCGAAATCATTTTTATCGAACGAACGCAGCTTTCGTTTTAATCGCAGAATGATTTCCGCTGCACTAATTCACCCCCCCCCCCCCTCTTAGTGCTCTTGATCCTAACAATTGGTATCAGAGCGGGGTTAACTCTCTAACGGATTAAAACCCAAGAGAGATGGCATACGTCGGAAACCAAGAGGGCCATTCTATTACACGTCCACCCATGTTCAGTGGGACGGACTATACCTATTGGAAGACCCGAATGAGGATCTTTCTTATTTCTATGAATTTTGAACTTTGGAATCTTGTTGAAAATGGATTTTCGAAGTCTTCTCTTCCAATGATCGATTGGAATGAATTGGAGAAGAAGGCTTTCGCTCTTAATGCAAAGGCTATGAATGCCTTATTTTGTGCACTTGATAAAAAAAACGAGTTTAACCGTGTTTCAACTTGTGAAACCGCATTTGATATTTGGCACACACTCAAAGTGACTCACGAAGGCACAAGTAGAGTGAAAGAGTCAAAAATCAATCTTCTGTTACATTCTTTCAAACTTTTCCGGATGAAACCGAGTGACACCATTGGCGACATGTTTACCCGTTTCACGGATGTCGTCAACGGTCTAAAAGGATTCGGAAAAAGTTTTTCGGATTTTGAGCTCGTAAATAAGATTCTTAGATCCCTTCCTAAGAGTTGGGATCCTAAAGTCACTGCTATTCAAGAGGCAAAAGATCTACGCAACTTCCCTCTTGAAGAACTAATCGGGTCATTAATGACCTACGAGATGACTTGTAAAGCTCATGAAGAGCAAGAAGACATCATTCCAAAGAACAGGAAGGATATGGCACTTAAAACTTCAGAAGGCCACTTGAGAGAAAACTCAAGTGATGAGGACTGTGATGATGACTTGGCACTTCTAACAAGAAAATTTAAAAAATTCTTTAAAAGAAACAAGTTTAAGGATGTCGCAAAAAATAAACTTGAACCCAAGAAGGACCAAGTTATTTGCTATGAGTGCAAAAAGCCGGGATACTACAAGAACGATTGTCCCCAAGCCAAGAAAAGAACATCCAAGAAGAAGGCGCTCAAAGCAACATGGGATGATTCGAGCGCATCCGAAGAAGAGGAGTCCAACACCGAGTAAGTTGCTTATTACTCCTTAATGGCCATCGGAGATAAGGTAACAAATTTAATTAATGCAGATTTACCTTATCATGAATTATTAAATACTTTCCATGAATTATTTGATGAATGTAAGACAATTAGTAGAAAATATAAATTGCTAAAAAAGGAGCATGATAGTCTTATTTGTAATTTCGATAAGTTAAAAGCTGAACATCATGATAGTTTAAGCTCGTGCATAAAATGCCATGATCTAGAAACTCTCCAAGAGGAAAACTTGCTACTTAAGGACACCTTGAAGAAATTCGAGGTTGGTAGCAAGTCATTAAACATGATCCTTGCAAACAAGGGTCACGTTCCCAAAAGAAGTGGAATTGGATTTGTGAGAAGTCCTCACCAAAATCCAACCACCTTCATAAAAGGCCCCATCTTACATGTTCGATATCAAAATAAATGTAACTTTTGTTACAAATTTGGACACAAGACGCATTATTGTCCAATCAAGAAAATTAGTCCAAACAAATTGATTTGGGTTCCTAAAGGAACTATGATAAATTCTATGCAACATGATAGACAATGTAGATCTATTTGTGAGGCACCCAAAAGCAAATGGGTACCTAAAAATCATCCCTTCCTGTAAAAACATTAAAAACATAAAAATTTTAGGCTGGAGCAAGAAATAATATTCTGCTCCTTGATTCTCGATAGTCATGACCCAAGATCCAAAAAGGAACTCGCAATGCTCTCTAGCCTAAATAACAGATGGAGATTATAAATTTAAAATCACAAATGCGATTTAGATACAACCTTATTTGACTTTTCAGAATTAGAAACGTATGATTCCCAAATTCACATATCCTCTGGATTTTCGAACCCATCAATTTCATCCGTTCATAACTTTCGAATCCGACACTGTATCATGAAGTAACTAAGTCTGTCATGAACTTGCAAGGCTTACCAACTTGAACAAACTATCACAAACATGTGTACGACATTGAGAGTATGCACGTTAAAAGATCTATCTTGATCGTGCAAAAGTCTTTGCCTTAAAATGAAAACTCTTACGTAATTACGTAAGTAAAGTTGATTGCTCTGAATGAAAATTCTTCTCAAGACAAAAAACTCTCAGATCAGATCACACTGATCAGAACAAGTGCTCATCGCCCCAGTTGGAGGTAGCACCTCCAGCTGTCACGTGTTGCCAGCGGTTGCACCGCTCCAGCCAGAGGTGCAACCGCCCGCAACTCTGCCCTTTTTAACCCAAGCTAGGGCCGGCGGTGAAACCGACCCCAACTCACTTCCTTTCCTCCTCTACTCATCCAAGCCTCCTCCATCCCCATTTCACCTCTCTTAGCATCCCAAATACCCCTCATTTCGGAGCAAAACATCAACAATCCTTCCCTCTCTTGAAGATCTTACTAAGGTGCTCTCTAAGAAGCCCTTAAACTCTGTTTTTTCATTCATTTACTCTTGCTCATCACTATTCTTCTAAACAGCAGTAGTTATGGGATCTAGAAGATCCTCAAGGGACAAAGGAAAGAGGAGATTAGTAGAAGATTTTGATCTCACCCTTTTCGATTCAAAACACCATGTTGAAAAATTTTCCTCTTTCGAACTTAGGAGTGTTAATAAGGGAAAATACGTAGATTTAAATGAACTAAGAGACTTAGAGACAATCCAATGGTTTGCAAACTTAGATCTACTTCCAATTTTGCAAATTAACGAACCCATCTATCCAAGACTTGTTAGATTGTTTTACAACAACATACAAATAGATGAAGAAGAAAGAATGTCCACCTATCTTTTAGGACAACACATCTCAATTACAGATAGATTCATTTGCGACATGATAGGCATTCCCATGAAAAGTATAGGACTTTACTTTAGAGGATCATGGGATGAAGAAACTGTTGGAACAAGATATGTTGAAGCCTTAGGAACAATTTTTGCCAATCCCAACTTAGCATTTGTTCTTAAAAGTTGTGAACATCTACTGCCTCTAAACACTAAGGTACTTCATCATATCCTAACTAGCATCATTCTCCCTAAACAATACCATCATGATGAAGTAAGTCAATTACAATTAGGAACTATGTATTTGATCATGAAAGGACATGACATCTGTCTTGGTTATCTTATCCAACAAAACATGTTAGAACTGTTTAAGAAAGACATGATGCTCCCATATGGTGGTATAATCACTAGAATAATAAAAGCCTACGATATTCTAATACCACCGGAAGAAGAAGTAATAAAAATAGATAGATTTAGCATAATAAATAAAAATCTACTTCACCGATTAAGATGTTTTTATAGAAACGATAACTGGGTTAGAATGCCAAGAAGAACTGATCCCCCTCGACCTGAACCAGAACCGGAAACACCAGTATTTAGGGGTACCCAATCTCCTCCGATCTATCCCTTTAAGGAAACACATCCATTTGAGCAAACTCATACATCATCTGTAGAAGATATTGGGATTCGGATGGACCGATTCGAACAAAGACAAGAACGACTTGAACAACAACAAGATCAAATCCTATCTGAGCTGCAGCAAATTCATCGTCAATTTGACTCCTTGTTTAGGCACTTTAATTTTCCACCTCATGAATGAGCTTGTATGAACACTATCATCTGTTGTTGTTGTAAACTCCTTATGTTACGCACCATGATGTACTTTGTCTTGATCCTTGATATGGTTGCCTGATATATTGTGAGCATATGTGGAGTTGTAAACATCTATCGTGGTAAATATATGCCTTGTGCCTTGTGGTAAATATAAACTAAATGGTTATCTCGGATTTTATATTGAAACTAAAAGTTTTGAAAACCTTGTGCTTTGATTTCCATGATAAATATAGTTTGAAAAAGTGATATACCAATACAGTTGATAAGTCATTGCCATTAATACTAAACATCAACTAACTGACATTTTTACAAAACCTCTAAGTGAAGAGCAATTTGATTTCATAAGAAGAGAATTAGGAATGTTGATGTGTCCGAATAGATAAACTAGTTAAAATTATTTTTCAGACTTTATTGAATGATCAAATCACTTGATTGCCATTACATAACATGTGTTGAAATGTTTTGTCTTCATGATTGTATTTGAAAATCTGTAGCATAGTCTTGTCCGAATGCATGAAAGAGTTCATATCATTTTCAGATTCGCTTAACAGTTAGAATACTAAAAATCAAATTTTCTCATACACTCTTATGAAAAATATTTTTTTTGAAATGGATTTGATGAAATGATTCCTGCTTATGAATTCCATCTTGAAATATGGATGATAGTATTTTTACTTGCAAAAAGCTATTTCAAACACATATCTTGACTCAAAGTAAACTCACAAATAACTGGAATCACAAATGGCTTTCCTCCTTCATGCACAAAGGATTATAACAAAAAAAAGAAGGAAGAAGTATTCAAAGCAATCTACGTATCATTCCTCCCTTTATATGCTTGATAACTTGCTTATATTGTTTTCCTAGTATCACAACTACCATGCTTTTTGTTGATGACAAAGGGGGAGAAATATATGAATTGATGCTAAAAACACTGATGCTATGATAATGCCATGCTTGCATCACCAAGAGATATATGAACAGATGCTATAATTTGCATTATAAATATATGAATTGATGCTATAAACACTTATGCTATGATTATGCTGCCATGCTTGCATCACCAAGAGATATATGAACATATGCTATAATTTGCATTATGCCTTGAGTTGATATCTTACCATGTGAAGAAATGCAACACTTGCTAAGATATTTGAAATGTGTACATCATGTAATGATATCAAAATCTTACTTCACCGCTTTACATGTTGATATCTTACAATATGATAAATTGTTACTATTACCATCATTCAAACTTGTAATGTAAAATCTGAAAATGAATGTCAAGCCTTGATATCATCTTTAGAGAGATACATCATGATGGGAATCATGATGGGAGTATTGATAAGTTCAAATGATTTAACTTATCAATATGTCGCTTGAATTCTTAGGTCTTGAATTCAAGAATGACTTATCTTAAGTATGGCATATAGACAGGGGGAGTTAAGGTTAACTCCATTATCAATTGATTGTCATCATCAAAAAGGGGGAGATTGTTGAATCTCGGATTTTGATGATGAAGTCAATTGTCATTCGTTGTCTAATCTATGTGTTGAGATAAGTGTGCAAGATTAACTACGATGAAAGTTAGACATGCAGCAGGAGTTGCTTGGAATCAAGACAATGATCACATTGGGAGTTCGAGAGTTCGACGGAAGTTCGGACAATCGTCGGAGGTTCTGCGGGAACAAATCCGAGAAGTCCATAAGCTTGCCAAAAGAAGCTCGTCGGAACTCACCAAGTGGATCGTCGCAAGTCCAGGAGTTTGTCGGAAGTCCGCAGGAGCATCACCGAGGGTTCATTGGTTGATCGATGGAAGTTTGTTGGAAACTCGCCGCGAGAAGAAGCGATTGACGTACCGGAGCAAGCTGCAGAAATTGTCTTAGGATTAATCGTAGTTAGCACAATGATTAAGTTGGAAATGGGAGGTGATCCCATTAGCTTAATCTTGGGGCAATTGGGCCCTTGAAAACCCAAGTTGGGCGAATGGATCTACCCATTCGGACCACGATTGCCTTTAAGTGGTGCAACGCCTGCCGAGGTAGCACCGCCTAGGCTAAGTCTCCCAGGGAGACTGGGCGGTGCAACTGCCCCAGCTAGGAGGTGCAACCGCCTAAGCTCAGTCTCCGAGCGAGACTGGGCGGTGCAACCTCCCTTGACAGAGAGGTAGCACCGCCTGAGCTCGGTCTTCGAGCATTGGCAGGCGGTGCAACCGCCTCAGTCAGGAGGTGCAACCACCTGGGCTCAGTCTCCAAGCAAGACTGCGCAGTGCAACCTCCCCTGACAGAGAGGTAGCACCGCCTGAGCTCGGTCTTCGAGCTCTGCCAAGCGGTGCAACCGCCTGATCCCGGAATTCCGGGATTTGATAGTTTTGAGCTCCAAATTTGAAGTGGGTTGGGGCCTATAAATATCCCACCCATTCAGCATGAAAGAGCATAGACATACTCGAAATCTTGATCTCTTTTTGTGATGCTTAGAGCTCAAAATTGTTGTAAAGGCCAAAAGTTCTCCTCCCTCTATTCTTCAAAGCTTTGAGTTGTAAAGAGAGGAGAGAAAATTTCTGTAAGGGTTGTCTCCTAAGCTCGTCAAAAGGAGTGAAACTGTAAAAGGGTGGTTGGCCTTCGCCTATTGAAGGAAGGCCTCTAGTTGACGTCGGTGACCTCGTCGGTGGAGGAAGCCAAAAGTGGAGTAGGTCAAGATTGACCGAACCACTCTAAATCTCAGTTTGCATGTACTTTTGAGCATTTTATCTTTACTGCAAACCTCCTCAATAGCTTACTGCCTTCTGCGCTTTTACGAACGAGTTTCTAAGTTCAGAGCTTTCCAAATCTGCGTTTAGACGTAAATCGGCTTTTTCGTACGATCATCATATTTCAGTTTATGTTTATGTTTTGATTTCAATCATAACTGTAAACTGCCTTATTCTCATTTATAAAACATATCTCAAAGTTCAGTATCTTCCGAATCGGCGTTAAGATGGAAATCAGTTTTATCGTACGAACATCATATTTCAGTTTGCGCTTACATTCTGATTTCTATCTTAACTGCAAACTGTCTTCCTTACTTTACTTAAAATATGTTTCCGTAAGCTTTCAAAGTGATTATCTGCATGAAATGACTTTTACGTCGGAATCGGATTTCAATGTACGAACGTAATTTTAATCATCGAAAGTTTTCCGCTGCACTAATTCACCCCCCCCCCCCCCTCTTAGTGCTCTTGATCCCAATACCTGCGTCATTCAAAACACAGATCAAATCTTAAACACTTATTAATTGATTTCATTATCAAAATATGAGATTCAACACTATCAGCATGTTGACCTCCCGCAACATCCGATCTCCAATATGATAAACTTCGGCCCAATATCTGATTCTCCTATTTCAATTATTTGTCTTTCCATGATCGAAGTATATTCTATGTCACTTTTTCTAAATGCTCATTAGTTTATAAACTCATCAATTGATTTCATCATCAAATTCCATGATTCAACAAAGTCTATGATAGTACACTTGCACCATCTTTATCAATGAATCATTTGTCACTTATGTTTGATTGTATGGTTGTTTAGCAGTATATTTTACCTTATTTTAAAGTTCTTATTTTTTCTCTTCCTCTCTTTTCTCTCTTGCATAAGGTTTTGTTAAGTTGCTTGCAAGCTATCACCTTTTATGAGATATCGAGACTTGCAAGCTGATCATTTTTTTTACAAATCATTTGGGACTAGTACGATGTTACTCTTAGCTAACTCGTTGCGGACAGGTAATGTAAGAATGCCACATGACTTAAATAATTTTAGTTAAGTTCGTGATAATATGATTGACTCCTACCTACTACTTAAATGATACCTCAGTATCATGATCGATACTACAATACTACATGATCGATACGATCTCTTCTCCTTGGCATTACAACCGCACCTATTGCCATTCCATGTTCTCCAAACTCAACATTTCATGTTTACGTTTGGATCAACCTAATAGTCCCCAACATTAATACACGTTCTCATATTTTGAAAAGTTGGGGATTGCGTCCCACCTTAGCAATTCTTTTTGTTCAATCAGCTTGCCTGGCTAGCGTTTGAGCACACCAAATGATGATGCTTTGGAGATACATTTGTACAAGTTGATTGAGTTCAAACAATTTAATTATTAAATGGGCAAATAAATGCATATAAAATACCGAGAAGCATCTACAAATAGCTTGTCATTGATGTAGGAACACTAGGCGATGAGATGCAATACTAGCTTATGTAGCTTGGTGTGCGTCATGTGTTAATAATCGTATGTAGAACATGTTAAGAAAATACATGGATAAGTGTGGTTGCCTTGAAGATATGCTATATTATTCTATGATTAATTTCCAAATGCAAAGTTCAAATGCAACTCCACATACATCCCGTCTTTTAACAGCGTATCATTTTTGTTATAGCATTCCTTATATTGATAACGTGTCTTATATGGTTCTCACGTCATTATTTATTTATTTATGTTGCATTAATTTTTTTTAAACTTTTTTTATGATTCCTTAATCATTGCTTGCAATAATATTTCGATTATTTATAAAAAATCTAGTAATAAGCTTTTACCAAATGATACCCTATATTTGATTTTTACCAAGGGTATCCTTTTTTAGACTCTAATCGAAACATCCATAATAAAATTATAAACAAATGATGAATATCTTTTGACTATGTTTTACTCAATTTTTTTAGAGTGGAACCAAGTTTCTTAAAGTGAATCAGATTAGACTGATTCAACTAAATTCTAGTTATCCAATTTGGTTCAATTAAACCCTAGATTGACTATTGATTTTTATCAAATTAACATATATTTTTAATATATTATATGAATGAGCATAACTCAAGTATAATATTTTTTTAAGATAAATTATGAGGAGGAAGAGAGGGAGCAATTATGGAGGAGTAGAAGGAGGAAAAGGAGGAGTTGCGGTAGGGATAGGAGGCCATAGACGAGGAGGTAAAGGGGGAGAAGGAAGCAAAGTGGGAGGTGGAAGATAATTTGGGAGAAATTAAGGAGCAATCTAGTGCTTAATTGATCTAAATCGGATAGCAGAGTTTAGTTAAAATGGTTTGATTTGATTCATCTAAAAAAAAAGGTTTAATATAAAAAATTAAGTCAAAGCTACTCAAAGTATAATCACTGTTTTTTATATTTTTATTGGATTATTTTGGTTAAAATATAAAAATAAGGTGTCACTTGGTAAAAATCAAATATCGAGGTGTCATACGGTAAAAGCCTATTTCTAGAAATATTTTTCAGTAAATTAACCTAATATTATTACAAAATCATAAAAAAATGCTAAAATAATAATGCAATAGAAAAAAATAAATAATGACGTGAGAACAATAACTAGTAGTGCATAACAATGTGCGTGTAATCAATAAATGGAATGCTTTAAAAAAAATGATATGTTGTTAACTGAGGGGACGTATGTGGAGTTGCATTTGAACTTTTCATATGAAAATTAATATAATAATAGTAGTCAATTTACCAAATAGTTCATCTACTATTTGTTTTTTATCGGGTGGCACCTCTACTATTCATTTTTATGTACCTCTTTTATCATAAATAATAATTTTAACCTTATTTCTAAAATTCTTTCAATGGGTTTAGGCCTATAAATCTGATCGGCTTGAAGCTAATGGGGAGGGGGAGGAGGAGAAGGAGAAGGTGGAGGTAGAGTGGGCAAAGGAGGATAGGAAAGAGGGTTGATTCGAACCAGTTTATTAGTCTAAATTGGTTCACTAGGGTTAAACCGGTTCAAAAATATTTAAAAACAAGGGTAAAATTAGTATTTATAAAAAAAGGGCATCTAAAATAAATAGTTGGGGGCATCATCTAGTAAAAAATGAATAGTATGAATACTATTTAGTAAATTGCCCATGATTTCATTTAGATATGCTGATTTTTCTTAGTGCAAGAGAATCATAAAAAAATCTACTTTCCAACTATTAGCATATGCATAGCAATTCTAGTTTTTTTACCATCTATAAATCTAACCCATCCTATTGCATTTTCCAATCTCAATCTCATCAACTACTTATAGCCAAGATAAAATGGCTCATAGAGCGACTCTCTTTGTTGTGCTATTATTTACAGTCTTTTATGTTCATGCTCTTGGCAGCAGGCTTGGAGGCCCTGATAGGATCCTCGTGAATATTCCTGAGTCACCATGGTTGGATGTATCCAATGAGGTAGCTACTCATAAAGTTGATGACGCCAACCTAATCGGTCATATACCCGAATCACCATGGATGGAGGTGTCTAAAAACACATGGAGTCAAGCGCTTACTCGTGACTTGGATGAGGAACCTGTTGTCCCATCACGACCATGTTGTGAGGGATCTGCTCATGACTTCAGCGAAGAACCCCACATCCCGGAAACACCATGGAGTCAAGCACCCGCTCGTGACTTCAACGAAAAATCTCGCATCCCTGAAACTCCATGGAGCCAAGCGTCTGCTCGTGACTTCAGCAAAAAACCCCACATTCCAGAAACTCCATGGGGCAACATGGCCTAGGAAGAACCCTAAGACTTCGATGAGAAGCCTTGTATTCCCGAAACCCCATGGAGGCCTTGATGGCTACTTTGTAGGATGAGTTGATAATAAAATTGAAAAGCATGTATAAGCTTCTATAATTTCAATGAATAATAATAATAGATCTCCTTAAATAACTACTCATTCCTATGTAACACATGTTTTTCTTATGACTTTATTTGCATTCAAGCAAATCCATGTCATTGTTGAGATATTTCAACTAATATTAAACATTCTAAGTTTTAGATCCATATCATTGCCCTAGTTATAAATTATTAGTGATAATGTGTCATAAGATGTTCAATTAAAATTTTTTTATGATTTTTTTATTTCCTATTATGTTGAATCATGTTAAATCGATCCAATTGAATGTATTGATTTACATGTATTTGATTGAAAAAAGAAGGAAAAAAAAAAGAAAAAAAGAAACTTGAACACACTTTTGTGCTATTTTTGGTGAAGATGTTGAATATCAAAATTTGATGATGAAATCAATTAATGAGTTTATTAGACTAATATACTTTTTAGATAAGTGACATAGAAAATACTTCAATCATGAACTTGGAACACCGAAAGGCCTACTATAGCGTAAGAGAGTTAGACTTTGTATCAAGAAATTATCGTGTCAAAAATTGGACATTGAGCCAAATGATTGGTTGATGTGTTAGAGATCGAACTTCATGCTATAGGCTTAGGTATCATGTCGAAAGGATCTGATATTGTAATAAAAGATTAAATATCATGGAAAAGTTGATATGTTAGTAGAATAAACGATATATTGAAAGAAAGGATGATGCATTGGAGGTTTGGATGAAGGTTTGGAAGATGATATGTCAAAAGAGCATACAATGTGCCAAAATCTCCATAAATATGTCAGTTATGTGGTTGATTTGTCAAAATCTTGATGTGGTCATTTTGAGTCTATTTGAGTTGGTATTGCGTTGAAACAATGTCAACTTATTAAGAAAGTCATTATTCTTGAAGCTAGGTCGAAGTGGATCCATTAGAAGGTGAAATTAGTAGCTTAAAGTAGTCTTGGGAGATGGTACCACTAAGCCCAAGCGGTAGTACTACTTGAGTCAACTGACAAATATTATTTATGGTTATCAACCTTTTCGATGGTGGTACCATTTATAGCGATGGAAGTATCACCTAAGGCAGTAGTAATACCACCAAAAATTTAAATTTTATATCAGTAGTGTCATCAAAGTCTAGAATTGCGATGTCAAAAGTTATGACAATAGTACCACCCAATAACAACTCTAGTATCACCCGTATATCAAGATTTCAAAATTTTGGTTCTATTCTTGAAGTCTTTTTAGGCCTAAAAATACCTTACTTAAGCTTAGTTGATAAAGTATCCATTCCTGAGTTTATGAAGTGTTTTAGCTCTCTTTTTTAGCATTGGTTTAGTCTCTTCTTCTCTCTTGAGTTTACTTGTGATATTAAGTTGTAGGAGACGAGAGATCTCTTATAAAAGTGTGTGTAAAGGTTCTCTCCTAAGCCTATCAAAATAAAAAAAAGTTATAACAAGGGTAGTTGATCATTGTCCATTAGAAAGAAGATCCGTAGTGAAAGCTAGTGGCCTTGAGGGACAAGGAACTGGGAGTAGATGTAGGTCGGGAAGACTAAACCACTATAAATTATTTTGCATTCCTTCTCTTGATCGAGACTTTTGTTTACAATTGCTTATTATTCACTCTACTCGTAACCCTAACTCACACTTAATATTTGGTTAATCATATTTCCAATACAGATTTCTTACTAATCTTTTTTAGCACATCATATAAATTATTAAATGGTTTAAGTAATTCTTTATACAATAACAAAGCTTCGAAAGAATTAAATATCTTGTTGTTGAAAGCCATTAAGGCAAAATTTGTAACTTTTCTTTATTGATTTGCTCTTTCACTTTTTATTTACTTGATTCATCCCATGTTACTTTGAGTACTTTCTTTTTCTTTTAGTTTGATTACTTCTTCAATTATGAATACTTATTTTTAAATTGTTCCAGTCTTTTACATTCGTAGCATATTATTATATCTTTCTTGGGCTCACTTTTATTCTTTTCTTCTCTTCTTATTAGATTTTTCTGGTTTTTCTTATAAAATTTTTTAATCTTTTTGTAAGAAATATCATATCATCATTATCATTACTTGAACTTTCACTCAAGTAATATTCTTTGGATTTGAGAGCAATGTCATTTCTTTCTTATGGAAGAATTTCCTCTTTTTTATCATTAGCTTTACATATTATTTTATAAGTCATTAAGGATCTTATAAGTACTTCAAGAGGAAGGTTGTTCAAATCATTAGCTTTTTGGAGTATTATTATTTTTAAATCCTAGCTCTTGGGAAGAGACCTTAAAATCTTGCTCACCAATTCAAGATTAGTATAGTTTTTATCAAAAGCTTTTAATCCATTAACAATATCCATAAAATGAGTATACATGTCACTAATGGATCGATGTTGCTTCATTTTCAATAATTTATTACTATGAATGAAAAGATTAATTTTAGATTCTTTTACTATATTTATGCCTTCATAAGGAACTTCAAATGTGTGTTATATATCATGTGTAGTGTCATAACTAGAAACTCGATTGAACTAATTTTTTATAAGGCACAAAATAAAGCATTTATAGCTTAACATTTAAAGAAAACTTTCTCTTTTCAAAATCAATTTTTTATCGATCTTTTTTTTTTTTAAGAAGAAGATCAACTACCCTTATTATAACCTTGTCTTTTTTCAGGCTTACGAATTAATTTTCACACTCACTTTTTACAAAAGTTCTCTCACATTCTATAACTTAGTATTACCTCAAAACTCAAAAGGAGACTCAAAACTATGCTCAAAATAAGAACTTCAACACTTAATAATATCAAAAATAGATGTTTCATTAACTTATCCTAAGTGAGATATTTATAGACTCCAAAAAACTTCAAAAAAGAGCCAAAAATTTAAATCTCTAAAAATTTCGAGATATAGATGGTACTATTGCTAACATCAGGTGATACTATCGTTGTAACTTTTGACGTCATAAATCAAGACTCTGATAGTACTAACATCACAAAATTTAAATTCTAAGTAGAACTATCACAACCCTAGGTGGCACTCCCACCTTCGTAAGTAGTACCACCACTAGAAAGACTAACAAAGCACAAAGAGTGCTTGTCAATAGACTCGGGTGATAATACCGCTTGGGCCTAATAGTACCACTACCTAGACATAGTTTAGGCTATCAGTTTAGCATTCTAATAAGCTTGATTCGATACTACTTCAAGCCCAATGATTTTTTTATAAGTTACCTTTATTTTGGCCAAATTTCAACTTAAATTGTCTCAAAATGATCTCGATCATGACCATGACAAATCTACCACTCATTAGGCACATCTTGGAAGCTTTTAGCACATTGTCCACTCTTCTAGCAAGTCCAATCTTCTAACATTTCATTTGAACCTCCAACATATCATCCTTTCCTTCAATATATTGTTTGTTCCACCAATGTGTAGACTTTTCTATAACATTTAATCTTCTAACGCAGTATCCAATTCTTCCAACAAGATGTTTGAACCTATAGTACAAAGTTTATCTCTGGCATATCGATCAATCCTTCAGGTCAATGTCAAATTTTGGTCATGATAATTTTCTGACACAATGTCACTCTCATACTCGATAGTTGGTCCTTCGATGGCCTGATTTATAATTAAAGTATTTTCTTATATCACTTATTTTAAAAGTATATTAGTTTAATAGACTCATTAATTGATTTTATCATCAAAATTTAAGATTCAATAACTTTTACAAAATAACTCTATATAAAAGTAGAAAAATAGAATCATCTATCTTAAGCCTAAAGATGGTTCTTATGTTAATGAGACTAAACGTATTAGAAATCTCTTTGTTAATTAGTTTGAAATCCTTTGGCACTCTGATGCTACTTACCTTCGTTTCCTTCGATCATTCCTTCAATATTACCGGTGATGCCATTAACCTAGAAGCCCCTTTCACCTTGGAGGAGATCTTTATGGCTCTTAAAAATATGACTAATGGCAAATGTCTTGGATCGATGATTTTACTGTTGAGTTTTGCAAATTATCTTGGGACAAAATCAAATCAAGTATTCTTTACGCTTTCAACAATTTTCACCACCCACATTGCATTCCCGAGCATGCATTACCAACAAGACAATGTGTAATAATAGAAGTCAATTGCTCTTATCAAGTCATTATCTATACCAAGAAGGTCATGAGAGTATTTTCTTCTGCTTCATATCAAGCTTATTGGTAATAGGGGCACTTAGATCGGTACTTGTGGTGGTCAATCAGTTTTCATAATATATAACATTCATTGCTTCACCCCTATATTATTCAGCAAAGGAGGCAAGTAAATTGATGATGAAGAATGTGGTGAAGTATCGGGGAGTTTCACATGATATCATCAAAGACCAAGACAAGTGGTTATCGGGGCAATTTAGGATCAAGCTATACGAATTGTTGGGATCTAAGTTATATTTCTCTACAAGCCTCTATCTCTAAACAAATGGCTAAGCTCAAAGAATAAATTTGCATATGGAGTAATATCTTTAGCAAGTGGCAACTAATGAGATTCGGTGAACCTATTAAATATAGACCAATTTTTTTACAATTTGTAGTGTAGCTCTATATCCAACAAGAGCCCCTTTAAGATTATTATTAGACAACAACTACCTACTCCTCACAATTTGATGATTGGTAATAATAGAAGTAGCCCATCAGTATATCCCTTTGTAAAGGAATGACATCAAAATATAAATATTGCTTATACATACTTAGAGAATGTGGCTAAGAGGATAAGGAAGGGGGTAGATCTAGGAAGGTGATTAGAGGAGTTCAAAGTTGATGACTTAATGCTGGTGAAGCTCCAACTAGCATCACTCTAATTCTTTTAGCATCAAGTGCATAAGGAACTGGTGCACAAGTATGAAGGATCTTTTCTAATAATCAATAGGGTAGGTAATATCTTTTAAAAATTATAGCTACTAGTGTGGCTCAAGATTCATAATATATTCTATATGAGCAACTTGAAAACTTACCACTCAGACTCGGAAGATACTTCATAAAATGTTTCAACTTAGCTACCCCCACTAGAGTCTCATATGAAAAGCAAGTTGAAGTTATTTTAGTGGATCATAAGGTGAAGCTACCTAGTGTGAGGATCGTGAATGATACTAAGAGGGGGAGGGGGTGAATTAGTGTTATCATAAAAATTAAGTTGATTCAAAAATTTCAACTATATAAAAATATATCAAAAAAGATATTGAAAATGTGCCTAACTTAGAATAAGAGTGATAAGCAATTAAGATAGAAAACAATAGAATTGAAGAGTAACAAGAAAGTGCCCACCAATTTTATAGTGGTTCGGTCGTTGTGACCTATATCCACTCCCGATTCCTCCTCGATTAAGGCCATCGGTGTCTAGTATCGATCTTTCTTCAATGGGTGAAAACCAACTACTCTCTTACAACACTTTCTTCTTTTTTACAGGTTTAGGAGACAACCTTTTACAAGCTTTACAACACTTAGCACTTTTTAACACTTTTACAACCAAAATCTCAAGACTTTTATTCACACTTTTTGTGCTCTTTATTGCAGGAAAGAATAAGATATTTATAAGCCCCAATAGCTTCAAAAATCGAGCCAAAAAGTGTTTTATCTATGATTTCGAGGTACTAGCGGTACCACCGCCTATACTAGGCGGTACCATCATCAGTACTAGGCAGTACCATCACTTGTAGATTGACACTAGGTAGTACCACCACCCATTCTAGGTGGTACGTGTTGAATCTTAGATTTTGATGATGGAGTCAATTGATGGTTTAATTGATCTAATATATATTATTGAGTTAAGTGTGCAGGATTAACTATGATAGCTTGAAGACATAAAGTAAGTTTACCGAAGTCAAGTTCGATTGGTGTTCGAGAGTCTGCTAAAAGTCCGAAGAATTGTCGGAAGTGCTACTGGAACCAACCGCGAAAGAATCGAGGACTTGTCAAAGTTTTCGAAAGTCTGCTAGAAAGATCGTTGGAGGTTCGCAGAGATCACCGAGAAGGTTTGAATACTTGCCAAAGACTTGTTGAACTCACCACAAGACCGGGAGCCTGCTGGGAGTCCGCCGGAAGAAATCCGAGGGTGTATCGGAAGTCTGCCAGAAGTTCATCGGAAAGCTCGCCGGAAGGAAACTTGACGTTGCCAATTAAAAATTTTCTTAGGGCTATGTCTTAATTTCATAGTTTGCATATAATTTGGGTTAGGATTAAGGGTTAATCCTATAATCCGGTTAGGGGCTAATTGGGCCCGAGTTTGGACTGGTTTGGACCAAGTTTGGAGCCCAACCAATGAGCTGGAATAGTCTAGGTGATGGCACTACCCAAAACTCGAGAGGTTCGGTGGTGGCACCGCTAGTACCCTGTCAGTGTCAGACACTGACAGGTGGTGGCATCGCCACTGACAAGTGGTGGTACCACCAGCACCGAGAAACCCAAAAGTAATTCAAATTTGGAGCTCAAATTTGAATCTTCTTGGGGCCTATAAATACCCCTCAATTCTCAATAGAGATCACACCTTTTTGATAAGTTAGAAAGTGAGAAAAAGCTCTAGCAAAGTCTTATTTTCAATAGCTTAAGTGTTCACCTCCCTCTTTCTCTTTGAAAAAATATGTAAGAGTGTGAACCACTTGTAAGAAGGTTGTAAGAGGGGTATTTGGTCCTTCCCCTTTAAAGTGATTTGCTAGTGGAAGTTGGGAGCCTCATCGAAGAAGGCTTCGAAAGTGGATGTAGGTCATTTGACCGAACCACTATACATCGTGGTGTTCCTTGAATGTGTGAGTGTTTAATTTTCTGAACCATTTCTCTACTTAGTTGTAAATCATTCAATTTTCATCTCCCTACTCTTGACTACCTTTACTCGAGCTATTTTAGCTAAGTAATCCTTCATCGAATCAAAATCTCTACACATTTACGAAATCGATTTCAAACTTATGAGTTTTAATCCGCTGCACTAATTCATCTCCCCCCCCCTCTTAGTGCCGCTCCGATCCTAACAATTGGTATCAGAGCAATGCTCACTCTTATATTTGGCTTAATACCTAAGAGAGATGGCTTACTCCGGCATACAAGAGGGTCACTCTATTACACGCCCGCCTATGTTTAATGGGTCGGATTACACGTATTGAAAGACTCGTATGAGAATATTCCTTATTTCCATAGATTTTGAGCTTTGGAATATTGTCGAAAATGAATTTCAAAAATCTTCTCTTCCGATGAGCGAATGGGATGAATCGGAAAAGAAGGTATTTACTTTAAACGCAAAGGCTATGAATGCCTTGTTTTGTGCACTTGACAAAAATAAATTTAGTCGCGTTTCGATTTGTGATTCGACTTTTGATATTTGAAGAACTCTTGAGGTCACTCATGAAGGCACTAACCGAGTGAAAGAGTCCAAAATCAACATTCTTGTGCATTCTTTCAAACTTTTCCAGATGAAACCAAGTAAGTCCATCGGAGACATGTACACTCGTTTCACGGATGTCATCAATAGACTCAAAGCTCTTGGTAAAGGTTTTTCTTGTTGAATCTCAGATTTTGATGATGAAACTAATTGATTGTGTTTAGATGTTTAACTGCATTTTGAGTGATGCAGGTCTACTCGATTAGAATTAGACAGTTAACGCAGGAGGAATTGACGTTGTGTCGGAGGAGATCACGTCAGGATATTGGACGGCAAAAGGCTTCGAACGTCGGGCATCGGGCCAAGAAGAGCGGAATTGCGCCAAGGATATCGGGGTTGCGGAGGTCAACCGTCGATTGGGCAACAAGCCGCAAGAGAGGACGATGTGCTAAAGAATCGAGACGAAGCGCCAACCAATGACGTCTTAGAACAAATGTAATGTCAATTCGCGTTGTAATAACCGTCTAGATCGGAGTAGAGTTTTGGTTTGCATGTGCAGGATTAACTACGATAACGATGAAGGCATAAAGTGAAACAAAGTGTGGAGTCAAGAATGAAGGATTCGTTGGGAGTTCAAGAGTTCGACGGAAGTCCGAAGGATCATCGGGAACGCTGCGAAACCAGCCGAGAATGAGTAGGAGCTTGTCGAAGGGTTTTTTGGAAGCTTCACCGGAAGGTTCGTGGGAAGTTCGCAGAGTTTGCCGAGAGAGATCGAGCTTGCCGAAGAAGCTCATTGGAACTCGCCAAGATCAAATCGTGAAGTTTAAGAGCTTGCCGAGAGTCCCAGAATGGTTTCCAGAGTTTATCTAAGACCACGAAAAGTTCAGTTCTGGAAGCTTCACGGAAGAAGTCTTGACTTATGGACTTTGTAATAGCTTATATAATGTCTTTAAAATTCGTAGTTAGCATGTTAATTAGGGGTTAGGATTAGGTATTAATCCTATAACCCAAGTATGGGCCTATAACACCAGAGGGAAAACACTATAGGCGGTGGGCTGAAAACACAGAAGCGGGCTGAAAACATGGGCGGTGGCACCGGGGCTGAGCTGTGGCACTGCCCAGCACCCGAGTGCTGGTGACACCTCTTGGCTGGGCGGTGGCACCGCCAGCACCAACGCTGGGCGGTGGCTGCTTTTAAGTGGCACCGCCAAAGCATCGGGAACCCAAAGAGGATTTGAATTTTGGAGCCCAAATTTTGGAGCCCAAATTTGAATCCTCTTGAGGCCTATAAATACCCCTCAAATCTCAGCTGAGATCACAACTTTTTGAGCAGCAAGAGTTTGAGAGAAAGGTCTTAGAAAAGTGTTAGCTTGTCTTCTTTTCAATTTGCTAGTGTTCACCTCATCTCTTCTCGAAAATCTGTAAGAGAGTGAACCGCTTGTAAAGAGTTGTAAGAGGGGTATTTACCCTTCCATTTCAAGAGACTTGCTAGTGGAAGGTGGGAGCCTCATCGAAGAGGGGCCTCGCAAGTGGAGTAGGTCATTTGACCGAACCACTCTAAAATCGGCGTGATCCTTGGTTTGCATTTCATTATTGCTATTTACATTATTGTAAACCTTATTATATGCTTTAGTTCCTTATTACTTTTGCTGCGCATATTTAAGAATACGCTTTCAAGATTAAGCTTGTCAAGTTCCGCTCTTATCATACGAAAGATTTTTTAAAAACCGAAGTTTTAATCCGCTGCACTAATTCACCCCCCCTCTTAGTGCTGCTCCGATCCTAACAATTGGTATCAGAGCGAGGTTTTTCTACCTTGGTTTAACACCCAAATAGAAATGGCTCTTTACGGCTTTCAAGAGGGTCACTCTCTCATTTGTCCTCCCTTTTTCAATGGGACGGACTACACTTATTGGAAAACTCGAATGAGAGTTTTCTTACTTTCTTTGGATTTGAATTTATGGCACATAGTCGAAAATGAATTTGAAAAGTCTTCTCTTCCAATGAACCAATGGAATGATTTGGAGAAGAAGATGTTTTCTTTAAACGCAAAGGCTATGAATGCCTTATTTTGCGCTTTGGACAAAAATGAGTTCAATCGGGTTTCTTTATGCGAAACGGCTTTCGACATATGGCACACTCTTGAAATCACACACGAAGGCACTTCTAGAGTTAAAGATTCGAAAATCAACATTTTAATGCATGACTTCGAGCTTTTTCAAATGAAGTCGAGCGAAACCATTGTTGACATGTACACCCGTTTCACGGATGTCGTCAATGGTTTACAAGCTCTTGGCAAATGTTTCTCGAATTTTGAACTTGTTAGTAAAGTTTTACGATCACTTTCTAAAGCTTGGGAATCAAAAGTAACGGCAATACAAGAAACAAAAGATTTAAATATTTTTTCACTTGAAGAACTTATCGGCTCATTAATGACAATAGAAATGGTGCGCAATGCACATGATGAACACAATGAACACTTGAACCACCTTCCAAAGAATAGGAAGGATTTGGAACCTCGGACAAATGAATACCACTTGAGCGATGACTCAAGTGATGAGGACAATGATGAACTTAAACTTCGAACACCAACTCTTAACAAGTTCATGAAACAAAAATCTAAAATAAACAATGAACTTGAATGGAGGAAGAGGTCAAAGAAAAGGAAGGCATCCAAGGATGAATCAAGAACTTCCAAAGGTGAAACGGCGAATTGGGCTTTGACGGGCTTCGACTACAAGGTAAGTAACTCAACTCTCTTGAATTATTTTGAAATTACTTGAAGTTTTTCATGAGTTCTTAATTTAGATAGTAGGAATAGGAAATAAAAAAAATTATTTTTCAAAAATTATATCATGTTTTTCTTTTTTAGCATCTTTGAAAAAAACTAAAAATTTGATCAATGAAAAGTATATTGCTAAGGTTTCATGCATGTTATGTTTTGAAATATTGAATGATGTATGCAACATTATGGATTATAGTTATATGATATGTGATAATGCTTAGGATTAATCCATGCATGTGTATTTTGATGATTTTATGTCATGCATGAGTTTTTGAAGTAAATGTTGATTTGATACTCTCATTTTGGATTAACATGTTTTTTTGGTTTAATCATTTTTTTATGACGAATTAAGATGACATTCTCATGACATATTAAGATGACATAGTGCATGTACATCTATGTATGAATTTCTTGATAGTCTTTTAATGATAGATGTGATATCATGATGTTTTATTTTTTGATGTGTTTGGGCTTGACGGCTTTATGATCTAAACTTATGTTTTGACTTTAAATGATGATACAATGATTTCACAAAAAAGACTTGAACACTCTTACATGAAATCAATTGTATAAAATGGAAATGAATTTTTTTTATTCTATTGAGATTAATGAATTTATTTTACCAATCTTATAAATCTCATGAAAATAAACATGATGAATATTTTTGTCTTATAAGATTTTGCCTTTACATCTTGAACTTTAATGCTTATATTGATTTGGCATATAAAGACTAAGGCATGCTCATAAGAAGCAAATCACATGAATAGAAATTTATAAAAATGAAATGTAATCCTTTATCTTATTGATTTCTACCTAAGAGACCAATAAAACTATCTATGCCATTTTGAATCTCTTGAAAGAAATGTTGAGATTTTGATGATTTGGATGATTTGAATTTGAATGAGTTTTATTCAAAATCATGATCTTGATTCCGTGATATTTACAAATTAAGATTTATTATGAATCAAGATTTTTTCATTAATCGATCTCCTAAGATTTTCTTTTGATTATTTATGAGTAGGTTTTTCAAAAAGAAATCATGCCTTTTGGTATTCATATGTACTAATCTTTCATGATATGATTTTTATACAATTCCTTGTATTCATGAAATGTTTATCGCATCACACAATTACTTTTTTCTTGATATTCCTTATGTGGTGATTAAAATTATGCATGAAATAATCTTGATATTATTTTGATGTATACAAATGAAAAGTTATACTCATGAATGATTGGATGAAATTTGACAAGTTAATATCTTCATGATTTGAAATATTTATACTTTGAAATTATGCATGCAATTGCTTTGTATTGTGATGATATATGCATCATGAATACTTTATTATCATACATGAAAATAGTGATAAACATTTTGAAAATAAATATTTGTATCATGTTAGATGATTTTACATCATGTGCATGATGAGTTATAGTGATGATTGAAACAATGATTGAAATGATATGAATGATGATTTGGAATCATGCATATAATGATGAGTTAATATGTTTTGAATATATGATGATTTGGTATTATGCATGTAATAATGATATACTAAATGATGAAATACTTATGACCAAATTATTATTTTGATATTCATGACTTGAATCTTCCTTTCTTTTTTGCCAATGACAACGGGAGAGAAAGAGTTACTAATGTGCTATCTTGAATTGATGTAAAGGGTCATCTCAAACAGAAATTAGCTACCTTGCACAAGTCAAGAAAATGCAAAAACTTCCTTACTTTCTTGCACATCTAAAGAGAAGATGCAAATGTAACACTTGCCAAATTGTTTGCTTGCCTCATGTAAAACATTGTCTCTTGTTAGGTTGACATTTTGCTAAGGAAGCAAAAAAAATTGACACTTCTCAAAAGAGAAGAAAGTGCTTGCTTTCTTGAACATCTTTAATTTGCTAGCTAGCATAATGTACAATTTGCTATCTTAAACATTATAAAGAAATGCTATCATGCACATCGCAAAGAAAAGCAAATATGCTAACTTGCAAATCTTTAAATTTGCTAGCTTATATGTAGTAAAACTTGCATATCGTAAAAGTTGCTAGTTCAGAGAGAAGCAAAAGAATTGCTATCTCGAAAAGAAGTAAAAATTGTAAAACTTAGAAAACTTGCAACAAAATTGCTCTTGCCATGCTTTGTATAAAAAAATATGTTGATATCCTTAAAAGCATCGCAATGAATTTTTTAGTGTATCGCAAATGTATCACATGTATCACAAATTAATTTTTTTAGACTATTATCATATCATGATGTATATATGATAATGATATCATGATTTGTGATTGTTTCATGTGATCCTTAGTGAATTTTCACATTGGTATCCTTCGTGAAATGATTTCATTACATTATTGTCTTGTTTGCATCATGTGATGATTGAAATATTGATTGATGCAAAGTTGATGTAAAAGTCTAAATCATTGGTTCCTCTCCTTCTTTTGACATTGACAAAGGGGGGAGAAAGTTATTGCTAGCTTGCCTATCTTAAGTAGCAAAGATTACTAACTTGCTTATTTCAAGAAGCAAATGTTGTCTTCTTGAACATCACTATCTTGCCTATCTCAAGAAGCAAGACTTGCAACCTACACATTACAATAGGAAAGCAAGAATCGATAGCTTACACACTCCAACAAGAAAGCTATCTTGTATTTGCTTTCAAAATTTTTTTAGCTAGCTTTTATGTTGCAAAACTTGCTCACTTTTTTTCAAACACTTTGCTAGCTTGCACTTTGTAAAGGAAGTTTAAAATAGCACTTCTCAAAAGAGAAGAAAGAACTTACTATCTTGAAACATCACAAAAGTTTGCTATCTCAAGATGATATAAAATTTGCTATATCAAACATCATAAATATTGTTACTTGCAAAGAAAAGCAAAGTGTAATCTTGCACAAAAATTCAAGTGTTGAATTGCCATGCTTTTGTGCCTATATGTTGTGATGAAAATCTAGCTTCATGTTGTAAAAACTTGCATATCTTTTAAAATAGCTAGAGCTACTTCTCCTTTTTTGTTGATGACATAGGGGGAGAAGTATATTGATGACTTCATGCATTGAATTAAACATTTTATATATTTGCATGATGGTTTAAATTTTTTCATAACATGTGATGAATGTTACTTGGATTTGAGATAATCCAAGTGTTCTATCAATGGCATATTGATAGGGGGAGTTTGTTTAAACTCCGGGGAGTTAAGGTTAACTCCGTTAGTCATCAATTAGTTGTCATCATCAAAAAGGGGGAGATTGTTGAATCTCAGATTTTGATGATGAAACTAATTGATTGTGTTTAGATGTTTAACTGCATTTTGAGTGATGCAGGTCTACTCGATTAGAATTAGACAGTTAACGCAGGAGGAATTGACGTTGTGCCGGAGGAGATCACGCCGATATTGACCAACGAAAGGCTTGAACGTCGGGCATCGGGCCAAGAAGAGCGGAATTGCGCCAAGGATATCGGGGTTGCAGAGGTCAACCGTCGATTGGGCAACAAGCCGCAAGAGAGGACGATGTGCTAAAGAATCGAACGGCGCCAACCAATGACGTGTTGGGGCAAATGTAATGTCAATTCGCGTTGTAATAACCGCCTCTAGATCGGAGTAGAGTTTTGGTTTGCATGTGCGATTAACTACGATAACGATGAAGGCATAAAAGTGAAACAAAGTGTGGAGTCAAGAATGAAGGATTCGTTGGGAGTTCAAGAGTTCGACGGAAGTCCGAAGATCATCGGGAACGCCTGCGGAACTAGCCGAGAATGAGTAGGGAGCTTGTCGGGAAGGGTTTTTTTTGGAAGCTCACGGAAGGTTCGTGGGAAGTTCGCAGAGTTTGCCGAGAGAGATCGAGCTTGCCAAGAAGCTCATTGGAACTTCGCCAAGATCAAATCGTGAAGTTTAAGAGCTTGCCGGGAGTTCGTAGAATGGTTTCCGAGAGTTTATCTAAGACCGCCGAAAGTTCAGCGAAGCTTCATGGGAAGAAGTCTTGACTTATGGACTTTGTAATAGCTTATATAATGTCTTTAAAATTCGTAGTTAGCATGTTAATTAGGGTTAGGATTAGGTATTAATCCTATAACCCAAGTATGGGCCTATAACACTGTAGGCTGAAAACACTATAGGCGGTGGGCTGAAAACACTGTAGCGGGCTGAAAACACTGTAGGCGGTGGCACCGCCTGGGTTGAGCGGTGGCACCGCCCAGCACCCGAGTGCTGGGCGGTGACACCTCTTGGGCTGGGCGGTGGCACCGCTTGGCTGGGCGGTGGCACCGCCAGCATCGGGAACCCAAAGAGAATTTGAATTTTGGAGCCCAAATTTGAATCCTCTTGAGGCCTATAAATACCCCTCAAATCTCAGCTGAGATCACAACTTTTTGAGCAGCAAGAGTTTGAGAGAAAGGTCTTAGAAAAGTGTTAGCTTGTCTTCTTTTCAATTTGCTAGTGTTCACCTCATCTCTTCTCGAAAATCTGTAAGAGAGTGAACCGCTTGTAAAGAGTTGTAAGAGGGGTATTTACCCTTCCATTTCAAGAGACTTGCTAGTGGAAGGTGGGAGCCTCATCGAAGAGGGGCCTCGCAAGTGGAGTAGGTCATTTGACCGAACCACTCTAAAATCGGCGTGATCCTTGGTTTGCATTTCATTATTGCTATTTACATTATTGCAAACCTTCTTATATGCTTTAGTTCCTTATTACTTTTGCTGCGCATATTTAAGAATATGCTTTCAAGATTAAGCTTGTCAAGTTCCGCTCTTATCATACGAAAGATTTTTTAAAAATCGAAGTTTTAATCCGCTGCACTAATTCACCCCCCCTCTTAGTGCTGCTCCGATCCTAACATTTCTAACTTTGAACTAGTAACTAAAATTTTAATATCTCTTCCAAAGAGTTGGCATCCAAAAGTTACGGCCATTCAAGAGGCTAAGGACCTTAAAACATTTTCTCTCGAAGAACTTATAGGGTCTCTAGTGACCTACGAAATGACGTGCCATGCTTATGAAGAGCTCGAGAACCCCCTTCCAAAGAACAGGAAGGATATGACACTTAGAACACAAGAAGATCACTTGAAAGGAACATCAAGTGACGAGGACAGTGATGATGACATTGCACTTTTAACTCAAAATTTTAAAAAATTTATAAGAAAGAATAAATTTAAGAATAACACCAAAAACAAACTTGAATATAAAAAGAACCAAGTAATATGTTATGAATGCAAGAAGCCGAGGCACTTCAAAAATGAATGCCCCCAAGCCAAGAAGAAGCAACCGAAGAAAAAGAAAGCTTTAAAAGCGACTTGGGACGACTCAAGTGATTCTGAGAATGAAGAAGCTAGCAACAAAGAGGAGGCAAACTTCGCGCTAATAGCTTTAGGAGGAGAGACAAACTCACAAGCTAGGAGTAAGAGATGGTATCTTGATAATGGATGCTCAAGGCATATGACCGGAGATCTATCTTATTTCTCTATGCTCACTAGCAAAGAAGAAGAGTATATCACCTTTGGAGACAACAACAAAGGTAAAATCATTGGCAAGGGAACCACAGGTAACAAATCAAGTTTTTCAATTGATGATGTGTTGCTAGTTGATAGATTAAAACATAATCTCTTAAGCATTAGTCAATTATGCGATAAAGGTTACATCGTTAGATTTGAATCTAATGTGTGCATTATTGAAAAACCAAATAATAACATATCAATGATTGCCTTAAAACAAAATAATGTCTACACCATTAACGTTGATGAACTTAGTAGTGAAATATACTTTTCCACTTTAAATGATGATGCTTGGCTTTGGCATAGGAGATTAGGTCATTCAAGTATGAAACTAATATCTAATATTTCATCTAGAGAGTTAGTACGAGGGATTCCCAATATAAAGTTTGTTAAGGACAAAGTGTGTGATGTTTGTCAACTAGGAAAACAAATAAAACCTAGTTTCAAACCAAAAAATCAAATTAGCACCACTAGACCATTACAATTGATCCATTTGGATTTATTTGGACCAATTAACACAACGAGTCTAAGAGAAAGCAAATATGCCTTCGTAATTATAGATGACTATAGTAGATACACTTGGACCTATTTCTTGGCTCACAAAAGTGATTATTTCAAATATTTCTCTAAATTTTATAAACTTACTCAAAACGAAAAAGCTTCATGATTTCAACAATTCGGAGTGATCAAGGTGGTGAATTTTAAAACTGTGACTTCTAAAGTTTTTGCGAATCCAATGGATATAACCACAACTTCTTCACTCCGAGAAATCCTCAACAAAATAGGGAAGTTGAAAGAAAAAATAAAAAAATTACAAGAAATGGCAAGAACCATGTTAAATGAACAGTCTACCTAAGTATTTTTGGGCCGAAGCCGTTAATATGACTTGCTATGTCATGAATAGGGTTCTAATAAGACCATCTCTATCAAAAACTCCCTATGAATTATGGAATAACAAAAAACCAAATGATTCTTATTTTAAAGTTTTCAATTGCAAATGCTTTCTTTTAAATGAAAAGGATGCCTTAGAAAAATTTGATGCTAAATCTGATGAAGACATCTTTCTTGGTTACTCTTCCGTTTCTAAGGCTTTTCGTGTTTTTAACAAAAGAACCTTAGTCATAGAAGAGTCTATTCATGTAGTTTTTAATGAAATTTTTGAGTTAAAGAAAAATGATTTTGATGATGATCTTGGTTTTGATAATTTGAATTTAAATTAACCCCCTCCTCAAAATAGCAACTTGGATGCATCTTCTTCCGAAATTTCCTTACCCAAGGAATGGAAGTATGAAGATGCTCATCCAAAGGAGCTAATTATAGGAGATATATCAAAAGGGGTTCAAACTTGTTCTTCCTTCAAGAATTTTTGTGCTAACGCTGCCTTCTTTTCTCAAATTGAACTTAAATGCATTGACGAAGTGTTAGAACTCTTGCAGATTCTAAACTTGGGGTTGATCTCTTTAGGGGATCGGCCTCCTTGGAACTCTATAGGGGTTCCTCCCTCCAAGTTACTGCTCAAAGGCTACAAAAAAGATTCATCTATTACTTATCAAAAGAGGAGGAATACATGGCTATTTATAGGGTTTCTAAACTCTAACTCCTAATAGGACTCCTACTCAAGACTCTTACTTCTAACCAACTCCTAATAGGACTTCTACTCAAGACTCCTATTCCTTTACAACTCCTAATTCTTCTCTAAGAAACAACCTCCTAACCCTAGCCGGCATCTTCACCTTTTTAATAGGGGTCAGCTTAGGTAGGTTTTACATGAATGTCCCTCTCAATTAGGACTCTCCTAGCTAGAGTCCTAACAGACCCGCCCTATTCAAATCAGCCTTGTCCTCGAGGCTGACGATTTATGAATTTTGGGAATTTGATCTTCAAGTCGTCATAGTTCTCCCAAGTGGCATCTTCTGTTGGTAGGTTCACCCACTGTATTAGCACTTTAGTGGTGGGTTGTCGTCGTCGAGTCACGATCCATTGATCAATAATGGCACTTGGCTGGGTCTGGAGTTCTCCTTCGATAGTCATATTTGGTGGGTGGCTTTGGGCTATCTCCAAGCATCTATTTACAACTTCTGTTTGGCAGTCAATTTATGGGTGATATGCCATACTCTTTTTCAATTTAGTACCCTGTATATGAAATAACTTTGTCCAAAAATTTGCTTGTGAAGATGCAAGTAGAATTTATTATAAGCACAATGCATCCCTTATAGTATAATTCTTTTGAGTCCCAATTATAATGAGCCACGGAGCTTGGTGCTTCCTCCAATTTTTTTATGATCTTACTAGTCTCTGAATCTTCCTAATATTCCATCTTAATATCCTCAAGGAAGTGGCTGGTCGAAAGTGAAACGACCGAAAATTCAGCTAGCTCAGGTAGCTGCGAAAGCGCATCTGCAACAACATTCACTTTCCACTTTTTATAAGTTATTTCATAATCAAATCCAAGAAGTTTTGTTACCTATTTTTGCTGCTCGAGGGAAGATATCTTCTGCTCCAAGAGATATTTTAGGCTTTTATGGTCGGTCTTGATTTGAAAGTATCGCCTGATCAAGTATGATCTCCACCTCGTTGCTGCGTGCACAATGGCGAGCATCTCCTTATCATATGTTAACATGTTTTGATAGGAGGGAGACAATGTCTTGCTAATGTATGTGAGTGGTCAACCATCTTGCATGAGAACGTCTCTCATTCTGTCTCCAGATGCATCGGCCTCAATGATGAAGGGTCGGTTGAAATCTGGTAGCGCTAGCACCGGCGTCATCGTTATGGCTGCCTTAAGTTTGTCGAAGGCAGTGGAGGCTCTGTCTGACTATTGGAAGACATCTTTTTCTAGTAAGGAAGTAAGTGGTGTATTGATCTTTCTATAGTTTTTTACGAACTTACGGTAGTAGCCTATTAAACCCAAAAAGCCATGTAGCAATTTTATATTCCTCGGGGTAGGCTAGTTTTGCATTGCTTCAATTTTCAAGGGGTCCACCATCACACCTTCCTCTGATATGATATGCCTAAGATATTCCACCTTTTGTTGAAGAAAGAAAAAATTCGTACTGGCCATTGTGTGTTCGAAAGGCGGTTTTCGGTATGACTTCTTCATACACTCATATTTGATAATACCCGGATCAAAGGTCCAGCTTTTTAAAGATTTGTGCTCCCTTTCATCTAGCAATTCATCTACTACTAGAATAGGTATTTATCCTTGATGGTTATGCCATTGAGAGCTTGGTAATCAACGCATATTCGCCAAGTTCCGTCCTTCTTGCGTACAAGTAGCACCGGTGAAGAGTAGAGGTTTTAACTTGGCCGAATAACTCATGTTTCGAGCATCTCTTTTACAATCCTTTCTATTTCATCCTTTTGGAGATGTAGATAATGATATGACCGAGTATTTTCTGGAGGTTTGCCTAAAAGAATCATTATATAATGATCATGCCGACGGGTAAGAGGTAGGTTGTGCGGTTCGTCAAATATATCTGAAAATTCAGCAAGCAAAGGAAGTAGGTTTAGATCTTCAAATTCTATTGGCTCTCCCTTAGTTTGCTGCTCAAGTTATATCAAAAAGCCGCTGTATGCTTTATGCAAAACCTTCACCATTTGTTGTGTGCAAATTGTCATTACGTCGCCCCCACGTTTCCCGTTCAGTATCACCTATTTCTCCTTACTGTAAAATTTCATAATAGTTGCATAAAATTTTAAGAAATATCACCTAATGTCATCAACTATTTAATTCTAAGCATAGCCTCATGATCATCAAGAGGGAGAAGGAAGAAATATGCAATTATCTCTTGGTAAGGCCTCATGATCAGCAATAGTTTCACTTGCGGGCGCCTACGATCATACTTCAAAATCCATCCATCGGCAACTTTAACATCAAACCTGTTGTAATTCTTGATAGGTAAGGCCATCTGGATAGTAACCTTACTATTTAGAAAGTTATTAGTACTACCCGTGCCGATGAGAACAGTGATCGGTTGTTGTTTGAGAAGGCCTCCAACTTTCATCGTTTGCGGGTTTGAGTAGCCGGCTAGTGCATGCACCGTAACTTTGATCAGTTGTGGCTCTTTTTCTGTATCTTCTTCTTTATGTTCAAGGCTCTCTTCTGGATGTTCAATGACCTCTTCTTCTATTGGTTCAATCATAAGAAGTCTCGCTTTACTACAACGATACTCACGGCTCCACGACTCGTCACAATGCCAACAGAACCCCTTCGTATATCGCTCCCGAAGCTCTTCTCTTGTTAACCTCTTTAGTGTAGAGACTTGGTCAATAGTAGGGGGTCTAAGGGCTTCAATATTACTAGTTGAGGAGCGACCCTAGTCCTCCGAGCTTCATGGTTCAATTGCTCTTCTTGATGTCATGTGAAAGAGATGGCTGCCATAAGCGTATACGATTGTCACGCTTTAACTTCTCCTTGGATCTCCAGCTTCAAGCCCTTAATGAAGGTCGTCAATAGCTATTTTTGAGACTAATCACGAGTTTGATTAGATAACCTTTCAAACCTAGTTTGGTACTCCTGCATGGTGGAGGTTTGTCGGATCTTTGCTAGTTGTCCGTCAATATTCTCGTAATCGGTTGGTCTGAAGCGGATCAGCAGTCCTTTTTTGAATTGTCACTATAAAAGGACTCCATAAGTATGTTCAAACTAGTCAAACTACTGTATAGCATCCCCTTCAAGATGTATAGCTGTAATTTTCACCATAGATGCATCCACGGTTTTGTGGTACCGAAAATATCGCTGCGCGCGTGAGATCCAGCCAATCGGGCCTCCTTCTTCCCATCTAGGGAAGTCCACTCTCATGCATGGATAGTTGGGGTTGGTCATAGAGCTTCCCCTCTCTTGAAAGTCATATCTTCTGGCTTGGTGCGATTGGGAAAAGCTCTCTCCTTGATGTGATTTCTTCGGGCTTAGTGGTCGGCCCAATCTGAGTTCGGTAAAGAGCGTCCGAATCTTATCCTCCATTCGTGCCTCGAAGGCTTTCAAATTTAGCATTGATTATCTCTTTAGATGTTATAGTATATGCCGCCAAATCTGTGATGTTAAGATCTCTCTTTTGTTGTCGGGTTAAAGGCATGTATTGGTTGAGAGAGGTGATGGTCGAAAGGGTAGGTGGATTGGTGGATGTAGGCTACGGTTTAGGCTTGTTTTGTGGCTATTTTGGGTGCAGCTTGTGGGTATGGTTTGGTAGAGTTTTAGGGCTGTGGATGAAAGTTTTGGATCTATGGTAGATGGTAGCAAAGGTTTGATAGAAATCAGTGGAAGTTGCAGCAAGTATACTGTCTTGTAAGAGTAGAATTGTTGTCGAAGAAACAACGGTTTCTCGACGTAATTTCCACCAAAAACATGAGAGAATTGAGGAGGGAATTGATAAAAAAATCACAGTTTATATGACAGCAAGGATGTCTAATTTAATCAAGAAAATTTCGGCAGTATAACAGCAAGGAAATTGATGCAAGTTGCGATTACAGAATTATCGTCGAAAAATTTCAATGGCTTACGATGAAAATTTACAGCAACACAAAATCATTTTTAGAGATAAATTCATTAATAGATTAATTTTAGATGGAACCCAAGATGATCTATGAAGTATATAAGAAATTTTATTCAAAAAAGATTACAAATAGACGGGTTAAGGCAACAATATGTTGCTTAAATTTTCTGCAGCATAGATTTTTAAGTATAGCAAATTGGACGTAAAAGATCAATAGTTTATATTGAGAATTTTTTGATGAAACTAAAGACAAATCTATTGTTAGGAAGTATCAAAGCTATCATAAAAATTTTGTAGAGATATGGATAGAAACAACATAGTATCAAGATCAAACAAACAATGCTATGCGGCTAAAATTTTACAGTACAGATTTTCAAGTATAGCAAATTAGACATAAAATATCAATAGTTTTTATTGAGAATTTTTTGATAAAACCAAAGGAAATATGCTATTAGGAAATGTTAAAGAAGTCATAAAAATTTTATAGGGATTTGGATAGAGAAAACACAGTAGCAAGATCAAACAGACGGTGCTATATAGTTGGAATTCTACAATGTATCATTCATCGTAGAGATGAAAACTTTATGACAAAAAGTTTATGCAGCAATATAGGAATAATTTTTTTGGGATTTTCAAATAAGGATAACTAAATTGCAGTAGCAGTAAGGTAGAAAACCAGAACTTGTTGTAATTCACGGGGAGATCAAAGGATGATCCATGGTGGTGGAGATGACGACAGAATTTGGCGACGATCTTTTAAGCAATTGTGGGAATTGCTTTGGGCAGTTATGGAGGGTTAATGGATGGTTGTGGAAGGGTAGTGAGACACTAAGAATGCTACTCTGATACCAGGTGTTAAGACCCTTGCAGATTCTAAAGTTGGGGTTGATCTCTTTAGGGGATCGACCTCCTTGGAACTCTATAGGGGTTCCTCCCTCCAAGTTTCTACTCAAAGGCTGTAGAGAAGATTCATCTATTGCTTATCAAAAGAGGAGAAATATATGGCTATTTGTAGGGTTTCTAAACCCTAACTCCTAATAGGACTCCTACTCAAGACTCCTACTTCTAACCAACTCCTAATAGGATTCTACTCAAGACTCATATTCCTTTATAACTCCTAATTCTTCTCTAAGAAATAACCTCCTAACCCTAGCCGGCCTCTTCACCTCTTTAATAGGGGTCGGCTTAGGTAGGTTTTACATCAATGTCCCTCTCAATTAGGACACTTCTAGCTAGAGTCCTAATATGAAGCTTTGAAAGGTGATTCATGGGTTATTACAATGCAAGAGAAATTGAACCAATTTGAGAGGAATGAGGTATGGAAGCTTGTTCCTAGACCTAGTGACTATTTAGTCATTAGTACTAAATAGATCTTTAGGAACAAGTAAGATGAATGTGGTATCATGATTAGAAACAAGGCTAGACTAGTAGCCAAAGGTTTTAACAAAAAAGAAGGTATCGACTACGAAGAGACCTTCGCTCCTGTGACAAGATTATAAGCCATTAGGATGCTTCTTGCCTATGCTAGTAGTAATGATTTTAAACTATTTCAAATGGATGCCAAAAGTGCTTTCTTGAATGGTTTTATTTTTGAAGAAGTGTATGTTGAACAACTTCCCGGATTTGAAAATTTTCTTCTTCCTAATCATGTATTTAAATTGACTAAGACTCTCTATGGCTTAAAACAAGCTCGTAGAGCTTGGTATGAAAGGCTTAGTTCCTTTCGTATTTTAAATAATTTTACAAAAGACAAGGTTGATACTACATTGTTTATCAAATATTTTGAAAATAATTTTCTTATTGTTCAAATTTATGTTGACGATATTATTTTTGGTTCTTCGGATGAATCACTATGTGAATCATTTGTTAAGTGTATAAGTTATTAATTTGAAATGAGCCTAAAGGGAGAATTAACCTTCATTTTAGGATTACAAATTAAATAACTTAGTAATGATATATTTCTTAATCAATCTAAATATACATTAGAATTATTAAAACGATTTAACATGGATAGTTCAAAAGCTATAAACACTCCTATGAGTACTTCCACTAAGACATAGATGAAAGTGGTGAAAGCTTTGATTAAAAAATATATTGGGGAATGATTGGTAGTTTACTTTACCTCACTGTAACTAGACCGAATATCATGTTTAGTATAGGACTTTGTACTAGGTTTCAATCTAATCCTAAATTGTTTCATCTTAAAAGTGTTAAAAGAATCCTTAGATATCTTAAAGGAACTCCTAATTTAGGATTATGATATTCAAAATCCAATAATTTTGATTTAATAACTTATGCAGATGTCAATTTTAGTAGATGAAGGATAGATAGAAAAAGCACATCCAAAACATGTCAATTTTTAAGATATGCACTTGTTTCTTGGACTTCCAAGAAACAAAATTTGGTTGCACTATCTACGGCGGAAACCGAATACATAGCTGCAAGTGCATGCTATGCATAAGTTGTTTGGATGAAAAATACGTTGGAAGACTATATAATTTACTTAAAGAAAATTCCCATAAAATGTGATAATACAAGTGCTATTTATCTAACTAAAAATCTAATTCAACACTCTAGAACTAAGCATATTGACATTAGGCATCACTTTATATGAGATTATGTCAATAATAATAATGTCATTCTAGAATTTACTGATACAAAGCATCCATTAGCAGATATTTTTGTAAAAGCCTTAAATAAAGATCAATTTGACTTTATTAGAAGGGATTTAGGCATGTTGAAATGTCCTTGTGAATGAGCTTGATTGTATATATTTTTCAAAAAAATTTCATCTTCTTTTCAGTTTTCGTGGATTTGACTTCTTTCTTTTTTATTTTGAATGACATCTTAAAGAGTGATCCAAGACACTATCCTATCTTAAATCAAACACATTAAAACTTTCGAAAACCAAAAAAAAAATAAATCATTTTTTAGCGTGCCAGTGGTGGCACCACCAGAACCGGCGGTAGCACCACCTGGGCGCTCGGTCCCTAGGTGGTGGCACCGCTCGGTTGGCGGTGGCACCGCCCGAGAACCCCATTATAAAGAGGGGGGGTTAGGGTCGGTGATGGAACTACCCCCAACCCGAGAGAACCCTCCCTAGCACTCTCACAAAGTCCTCTAAACCTCTCTCAACCTCATTCGAAGCCTCTAGAAGCCTAAGAGAGGGGTTCTTCTTGGATCAAGCTCTCTACCTCTCAAGGAAACTTATATAAGGTAAGATCTAAATTTTTTTTCTTCTTCCTCTCATTATTTGGCCTATTCTTTAAAGTTCTCTCTTAATCTATCATCATGATTAGATATGGCTCTTAAGAGATCATCAAGAACCAAAGGGAAAAGGGTGGAAGGAGATTCCTATAACCAAATCCTCTTTAGATCTAATAAAGTAGCCCTTAGGTATCCAAATTTCGGAATAAGAATATTGCTGTATCTCAGATTTTGGTGATGAAGTCAATTGTCATTTGTTATCTAATACATATGTTGAGATAAGTGTGCAGGATTAACTACGATGAAAGTAAGACATGCAGCAGGAGTTGAGCCGGAGTCAAGACTATGATCACATTGGGAGTTCGAGAGCTTGACGGAAGTTCGGACGGTCGTCGGAGGTTCTGCGGAACAAATCCGAGAAGTCCAGGACCTTGCCAAAAGAAGTTCGTTGGAACTCGCCAAGTGGATTGTCGCAAGTCCAGGAGTTTGCCGGAAGTCCGTCGGAGCATCGTCGGTGGTTCGTCGGATGTTCGCCGGAAGCTCGCCAGAAGAAGCGATTGACGCACCGGAGCAAGCTGTAGTAAATGTCTTAAGAATTGTCACAGTTAGCATGTAGATTAAGTTAGAAATGAGATGTGATCCCATTAACTTAATCTGGGGGTAATTGGGCCCTTGACAGACCCAAATTGGGCCGAATGAATCAACCCATTCGGACCAGAATTCCTACTGGGCGATGGCACCACTAGGGTCGGTGGTGGCACTACCCAGGAGAGGGTCTCCCAGGAAAGCTAGGCGGTGGCACCGCCAGGGCTCAGTCTCCGAGCAAGACTAGGCGGTGTAACCACCCCTGACAGGCGGTGTAATCACTTGAGCTCGGTCTTCGAGCTTTGCCAAGCGGTGTAACCGCCCCTGTCAGGCGGTGGCACCGCCCAGGGGCTCAGTCTCCAAGCTCTGGCAAGCGGTGCAAGCGCCCTTGTTAGGCGGTGGCACCGCTTAGAGGCTCAGTCTCCGAGCTTTGCCAGGCGGTGCAACCGCCCCAATCAGGCGGTGGAACCGCCAGACCCCGGAATTCCGGGAGATGATAGTTTTGAGCTCCAAATTCAAACTAGTTTAGGGCCTATATATATCCCACCCTTTCCTACATGAAAGGGAATCGAAAATCCAATCTTACTCTGTGATTTTTAGAGCTCAAAAGTGTTTTAAAGGCTAGAAGTCCTCCTCCCTCTTTTCTTCCAAGTTTTCATCTTTCAAGAGAGGAGAGAAATTTTATAAGGGTTGTCTCCTAAGCCCATCAAAAGGAGTGAATTTGTAAAAGGGTGGTTGGCCTTCGCCTATTGAAGGAAGGCCTCTAGTGGACGTCGGTGACCTCGTAGGAGGAGAAAGCCAAAAGTGGATGTAGGTCAATATTAACCGAACCACTTTAAAATTACGGTGCTCTCTGGTTTGCATTTATTCTTGCTGCTTACCTTACTGCAAACCTCCATATGTGCTTTACTTCCTCTTTACTTTTGCTGTACTCTTTTATTAACTCACTTTCAAGTTAAGTTTCCGAAAATGGTTTTACGTCGAAAATCGGTTTTATCGTCCGAACATCATATTTCAGTTTGCGCTTACATTCCGATTTCTATCTTAACTGCAAACTTCCTGCCTTACTTTGCTTCAAATACATTTCCGTAAGCTTTCAAAGTTATTATATGCATGAAATGACTTCGACCATTGGAATCAGATTTCAACGTACGAACGCAGTTTTAATCATCGAAAGTTTTTCGCTGCACTAATTCACCCCCCCCCCCGCTTTTAGTGCTCTTGATCCTAACAATTGGTATCAGAGCAGAGTTAACTCTCAAACGGATTAAAATCCAAGAGAGATGGCATACGTCGGAAACTAAGAGGGCCACTCTATTACACGTCCACCCATGTTCAATGGGATAGACTACACCTATTGGAAGACCCGAATGACTATCTTCCTTATTTCAATGGATTTTGAACTTTGGAATCTTGTCGAAAATGGATTTTCAAAATCTTCTCTTCCAATGGTCGATTAGAATGAATTGGAGAAGAAGACTTTTGCTCTTAATGCAAAGGCTATGAATGCCTTATTTTGTGCGCTTGATAAAAATTAGTTCAATCATGTTTCAGTTTGTGAAACTACGTTTGATATTTGGCATACACTCGAAGTGACTCACGAAGGCACAAGTAGAGTGAAAGAGTCAAAAATCAATCTTTTGATATATTCTTTTGAACTTTTCCGAATGAAACCGAGCGAGATTATTGGCGACATGTATACCCGTTTCACGGATGTCATCAATGGTCTAAAAGGACTCGGCAAAAGTTTTTCAGATTTTTAGCTCGTAAATAAGATTCTAAGATCCCTTCCTAAGAGTTGGGACCCTAAAGTCGCTGCTGTTCAAGAGGCTAAAGATTTAAACAACTTCCCTCTTGAAGAACTAATCGGGTCATTAATGACATATGAAATGACTTGCAAGACTCATGAAGAGCAAGAACACATCCTTCCGAAGAATAGGAAGGATATGACACTTAGAACTTTAGATGACCACTTGAGAGAAAACTCAAGTGATGAGAACTGTGACGATGACTTGGCACTTCTAGCAAGAAAATTCAAAAAATTTATTAAGAGAAACAAGTTTAAAAGTGACACAAAAAATAAACTTGAACCCAAAAAGGACCAAGTTATTTGTTACGAACGAAAAAAGTCGGGACACTACAAAAGTGATTGTCCCCAAACCAAGAAGAGAACATAAAAAAAGAAGGCGCTCAAAGCAACGTGGGATGACTCGAGCGTGTCCGAAGAAAAGGAGTCCAACACCGAGCATGTTGCTCATTACGCCTTAATGGCCATCGGAGAAGAGGTGACAAATTTAATTGATGCAGATTTATCATTTGATGAATTATTAAATGCCTTCTATGACTTATTTGATGAATGCAAAATAATTAATAAAAAATATAAATTATTGAAAAATAAGCATGATAGTCTTGTTAGCAATTTTGATAAATTAAAAACTGAATATCACAATAGTTTAACTCAATGTGAAAAATGTCACGATCTATA
Organism: Musa schizocarpa; assembly: GCA_900464855.2. Taxonomy (NCBI): domain Eukaryota; kingdom Viridiplantae; phylum Streptophyta; class Magnoliopsida; order Zingiberales; family Musaceae; genus Musa; species Musa schizocarpa. The sequence continues at coordinate 9,002,165 of LS990925.1, read as the reverse complement.
AACTCTCCAAAAGGAAAACTTGCTACTTAAGGACACCTTGAAGATATTCGAGATTGGTAGCAAGTCTTTGAACATGATCCTTGCAAACAAGAGTGACGTTCCCAAAAGAAGTGGAATCGGATTTGTGAGAAGTCCTCACCAAAATCCAACCACCTTCATAAAAGGCCCTATCTTATATGTTCAACACTAAAGCAAATGCAACTTTTGTTGCAAACATGGACATAAAACGTATCATTATCCATTCAAAAAAATTAGTCCGAACAAATTGATTTGGGTTCCTAAAGGAACCATGATAAACTCTATGCAACATAATAAACAATGTAGATCAGTTTTTGAGGCACCCAAAAGTAAATGGGTACCTAAAAATTATCCTTTCTTTAGAGACATTCACCATCAAAAGCTAAGAGCAAGAGATGGCACCTTGATAGTGGATGCTCAAGGCATATGACCGGAGATCTATCTTAATTCTCTAAGCTCACTAGCATAGACGAAGGCTATGTCACCCTCGGAGACAACAACAAGGGTAAAATCATTGGCAAAAGAACTATAGGTAACAAATCCAACTTTTTATTGAAGATGTTTTGTTAGTGGATGGTTTAAAACATAACCTCTTAAGTATTAGTCAATTATGTGATAAAGGATATATCATCAAATTCGAATCTAATGCTTGCATCATTGAAAAACCACACACAAACACATCTATGATTGCATTAAAATAGAATAACGTATACACCATTGACATCAATGATCTTTGCAATGAAATATGTTTCTTAGTTTTGAATGAGGATGCTTGGCTTTGGCATAGGAGATTAGGTCATGCTAGCATGAAACTAATCACTCAAATATCATCCAAAGAACTTGTACGAGGAATTCCTAATATCAAGTTCATCAAAGATAATGTATGTGATGCTTGTCAATTAGGAAAACAAACTAAGAGTAGTTTCAAATCTAAGAATCAAATAAGCACGTCTAGACCCTTACAATTGATCCATATGGACTTGTTCGGACCAATCTCTACATCAAGCCTAGGAGGTAGCAAATACGCCTTTATCATTGTAGATGACTATAGTAGATACACATGGACTTACTTCTTGAAATACAAAAATGAATGCTTTAAATATTTCACTAAGTTTTCTAAACTTGTTCAAAATGAAAAGGGTTTTATAATTTCATCAATTCGAAGTGATCACGGTGGAGAATTTTAAAATTATGATTTTCAAGAATTTTATGAATCTAATGGATACAACCACAACTTCTCTACTCCAAGAAATCCTCAACAAAATGGAGCAGTAGAAAGAAAGAATAAAAATTTACAAGAAATGGCAAGAACCATGTTAAATGAACATAACCTACCCAAATACTTTTGGGCCGAAGCCGTAAACACTGCATGCTATATTTTAAATCGAGTTCTAGTAAGACCATTACTCACCAAAACTCCCTATGAGTTATGAAAAAAATAAAAAACCCAATGTTTCATATTTAAAAGTTTTTGGGTGTAAGTGTTTTATCTTGAATGAAAAAGATGCGTTAGGAAAATTTGATGCTAAATCTGATGATTGAATTTTTCTTGGTTATTCTTCAGTTTCTAAAGCTTTTCATATCTTCAATAAAAGAACTTTACTTATACAAGAATCCATTCATGTTTTCAAAATCAAGGAAAATGATTTTGATGATGATGTTAATTTTGATTCTTTGAATTTAAATGAAACCCCTTCTCCAACTAGCAACTTGGATGCATCCACTTCCGAAACATCCTTACCCATGGATTGGAAGTATGTAGATGCTCATCCTAAGGAACTAATCCTAGGAGACACATCTAAGGGGGTTCAAACACGTTCTTCTCTTAAAAATTTCTGTGCCAACGTCGCTTTTCTTTCCCAAATTGACCCTAAATGTATTGACGAAGCCATGAAAGATGATTCATGGATTATCGTAATGCAAGATAAGTTAAATCAATTTGAGAGAAATGAGGTGTGGAAGCTTGTTCCTAGGCCAAATGACTATTTAGTTATTGGTACTAAATGGGTCTTTAGAAACAAGCAAGATGAATTTAGTATCGTGGTTAGAAATAAGGCTAGATTAGTGGCCAAAGGTTTCAACCAAGAAGAAGGTATTGATTACGAAGAAACCTTCGCTCCTCTGGCTAGATTAGAAGCCATAAGGATGCTCCTTGCCTATCTTAGTAATAACAATTTTAAGTTATTTCAAATGGATGTTAAAAGCGCTTTTCTTAATGGCTTTATTTCTGAAGAAGTTTATGTTGAACAACCTCCCGGATTTGAAAATAAAAGCCTCCCTAATCATGTATTTAAATTAACCAGAGCTCTTTATAGTTTAAAACAAGCCCCAAGGGCTTGATATGATAGATTAAGTATTTTTCTTATTGAAAATAATTTCACAAAAGGCAAGGTTGATACCACATTGTTTATAAAAAAGTATTTAAATTATCTTCAGTTCTACGAATGAATATCTTTGTGAATCTTTTACTGAAACCATGAGTCTTGAATTTGAAATGAGTTTGATAGGAGAATTAACCTTTTTCTTAGGCTTAAAAATTAAGCAACTAAGCAATGACATCTTTATTAGTCAAACTAAATATGCTTTAGATCTGCTAAAAATATTTAATATGAATAGCTCAAAAGCTATTAACACTCCTATGAGCACCTTCACTAAGTTAGAAGTTGATGAAAGTGGAGAAAGCTTCGATCAAAAAACTTATAGGGGTATGATTGGAAGTTTACTTTACCTCACTACAACTAGAGCAGATATCATGTTCAGTGTAGGACTTTGTGCTAGATTTCAATCGAACCCTAAGATATCTCATTTTAAATCGGTTAAAAGAATACTTAGATATCTTAAAGGTACCACAAATCTTGTGTTATGGTATCCAAAATCCGAGAATTTTGAGATAATTGTGTATGCTTATGCGGATTTTGCTATGTGTAGATTAGATAGAAAAAGCACATCAGGATCATGTCAATTTTTAGGACATTCCCTTATTTCCTGGTCATCGAAGAAACAAAACTCAGTTGCACTATCAACAACTGAAGCTGAGCATATTGCAGCTAGTGCATGTTGTGCACAAGTTGTGTGGATGAACAACACCTTAAAAGATTATAAAGTCCATCTTAAAAATATTCCCATTAAATGTGATAACACAAGTGCAATATGTTTAACAAATAATCCCATTCAACACTCAAGAACAAAACATATTGATATTAGACATCACTTCATACGAGATCATGTCACTAATCATGATGTAATCATAGAGTTCATTGATGCTAAGCATCAACTAGCTGATATTTTTACAAAACCTCTAAGCGAAGAACAATTTAATTTCATTAGAAGAGAATTAGAAATGTTAATGTGTCAGAATGTATAAACTTGTTAAAATCATTTTTCGGACTTTATTGATTGAATGATCAAATCACTTGATTGCCATTACATGCCTAAAATTACATGTTGGAAATTATGTGTTTTGGATACAAAAATTTCCATAACAATGAGCATGTTTTGTCTTCATGATTATATTTGAAAATCTATAGTATAGTCTTGTCCGAATACATGAAAGTGTTAATTTCATTTTCGGATTCTCTTAACTAGTGGTATCCTAACAATCGGATTTTCTCGATACATTATCCTTTTCCGAACTTAATATGCATATGTTATATCGAGTTTGATTCTCATCATTGATTTTTGACATATGGAATCAACTAGTAAAAACATCTCTCATACACTTATCATGTGAAAAATATTAGAAATGGATTTGATAAAATGATTCCTACGTGTAAATTCCTTCTTGAAATATGGATGATAGTGTTTTTACTTGCAAAGATTTGTTTCACATACATATCTTGATCCTTGTAAAAATGGAATATGATTTAATCTCTCATGGATTTTAATTTCATTCAAAGTAAAATCACAAATAGCTGGTATCACAAATAGCCTTCCTCCTTCATGTAAAAAGATAAGAACAAATGAAAAGGAAGAAGTATTAAAAGTTATCTCCATATCATGTTTTCCTTGAGATGCTTGCATAATTGGTATCCTATCACTCATTGTTGGAAAATAACATGAACCTAGTTATGGCATGAATAAAACCGCACTTATGCTTAAAAATTATTTATATCATTTTCCTTTTTGTTGATGACAAAGGGGGAGAGATATATGAATTGATGCTATGAGTATTGATGCTATGATTATGCCATGCTTGCATCATCGAAAATATATGAATCGATGATAACTATGATTGTCATATTTGCATTACGCCATGTTTGCATCATGTTAAGATATCAAGAACTTGCATCGTAATTTTACGTGTTAATATCTTACCATGTGATGAAATGCTATGATTGCTAAACACTTGAAATGTTTGCTTTACGATATCAAAAGCTTCAATTGTAAATTTATATGTTGATATCTTATGTTGAACTGCTACAATCATTCATATTTGAAATGTAAAACTTGAGAATGGATGTCAAGTCATTGGTCGCTCGACGCTTCGTCCGATTCTTCGACACATTGTCCTCTCCTATGTTCTATTTCCCAATCGGCCAATTGACTCTGCAACTCCAATATCCTTGGTGCAATGTCCGCTCTTCTTGGCCCGATGCCCAAATCCACAGCCCGAAGCCTTCTGTCGATACGTCGACCGATCCACTGGCCCGACGTCCAATCTTCTGACATGTTCCTCCGGCCCAATATGATTTTTCTTGCTTTAATTGTCTCATCCTGATCGAAGCATCTTGCATCACTCAAAACATAAATTAAAACATAAATACATATCAATTGGTTTCATCATCAAAATACGATATTCAATAATCTCCCCCTTTATGATTATAACAACCAATTGATGATGGAGTTAAACTTAACCCCCGGAGTTTAAACAAACTCCCCTTATCAATATGCCTTATTGATAGAAAACTCTTGGATTCAAAAATCCAAGCAATATCTCAAGATCAAATCATAACATAACATCAAAATACTTCTCCCCCTTTGTAATCAACAAAAAGGAGAAGTACCACTATCAAGTGTTTGGATGTAGATTCAAATCATTGCATGTAAAACATAATCTCCATTTTTATCATCATGTAATTTTGCTATCATCATAGATATGCAAGGTAGTAGGATAGCAATTTCTACAATATACTGTTGAATCTCGTATTTTGATGATGAAACTACTTGATATATGTTTATGATTTAATCTGCGTTTTGAGTGACGCAGGATGCTTCAATTGTTGAATCTCAGATTTTGATGATGAAGTCAATTGTCATTTGTTATCTAATCTATGTGTTGAGATAAGTGTGCAGGATTAACTACGATGAAAGTAAGCCAAGCAGCAGGTGTTGCGCCGGAGTCAAGATCATGATCACGTTGGGAGTTCGAGAGTTCGACGGAAGTTCGGACGGTCGTCGGAGGTTTAGCGAGAACAGATCCGAGAAGTCCAGAAGCTTGCCAAGCGAAGCTCGTCGGAACTCGCCAAGTGGATCGTCGCAAAGTCCAGGAGTTTGTCGGATGTCCGCAGAAGGATCACCGAGGGTTCATTGGATGATCGACGGAAGTTCGCCGGAAACTCGCCGGAAGAAGCGATTGATGCATCGGAGCAAAGCTGCAGAAGTTGTCTTAGATTTAATCGTAGTTAGCACGTTGATTAAGCTTGAAAATGGGAGGTGATCCCATTAGCTTAATCTTGGGGCAATTGGGCCCCTGAAAAGATTCAAATTGGGCCGAATGGAGCTAACCATTCGGACCCTGATTGCACTAGAGCGGTGCAACCGCCTAGGCCAGGAGGTGCAACCGCCAGGGCTACATCTCCCAGCGAGACTGGGCGGTGCAACCGCCCCAGCCAGGAGGTGCAACCGCCCAGAGCTCAGTCTTCGAGCTAGACTGGGCGGTGCAACCTCCCTGACAGAGAGGTAGCACCGCCTGAGCTCGGTCTTGAGCTCGGCAGAGAGGTGCAACCGCCTCGGTCGAGAGGTGGCACCGCCTGGGCTCGATCTTGAGCCAGACTCGGGCGTTCAACCGCCCCCTGAGAGAGGTGCAACCGCTTGGGCTCGATCTCCCCAAGCTCTGCCGCCGGTGCAACCTCTCCAGTCAAGAGGTGCAACCGCTTGATCCCGGAATTCCGGGATTTGATCGATTTGATTGTTTTGAGCTCCAAATTTGAACTGGGTTGGGGCCTATAAATACCCCACCCATTCAGCACTGAAGAGATACAGATCCACACCGAATTCTTGATCTTTTCAGTGATTCTAAGAGCTCAAATTTGTGTAAAGTCCTAAAGTTCTCCTCTTTCTGTTCTTCAAGTCTTGAGTTGTAAAGAGAGGAGAGAAAGGATCTGTAAGGGTTGTCTCCCCGAGCCCGTCAAAAGGGAGTGAAACTGTAAAAGGGCAGTTTGCCTTCGCCCATTGAAGGAAGGCAGCTAGTTGACGTTGGTGACCTCGTCGGAGGAGGAAGCCAAAAGTGGAGTAGGTCAAGACTGACCGAACCACTCTAAATCTCTGGTTTGCTTTTACTTTAAGCACTTTATCATTACTGCAAACCTCCTACATAGCTACTGCCCTCTGCGCTTTTACGAATGAGTCTCTAAATTCTGATCTTTCCGAATCTGCATTCAGACGTAAATCGGTGTCTTCGTACGATCTTTACGCTGCAGTTTATACTTACGTTTTGATTCCATTTATAACTGCAAATTGCTTTCTGCGTATTCATAAAACGCTTTTCAAAGTTCAAAACTGCGTTTAGACGTAAAATTACGCTTTGACGTAAAAACTGCGTTTAGACGTAAAAAACAGCGTTTAGGCATAAAAACTGCGTTTAGGCGTAAAAACTGCGTTTAGACGCGAAAACTGCGCGTTTAGGCGTAAAACTGCGTTTAGACGCAAAAACTGCGCGCTTAGACGTAAAACTGCGTTTTAGGCAAAAACTGCGTTTAGACGCAAAAACTGCGCTTAGGCGTAAAACTGCATTTAGACGTAAATCGACTTTCCTCGTACAATCATCAGATTTCAGTTTACGTTTACATCTTGATTTCAACTGCATACTGCCTTCTGCGATTTTACAAACGAGTTTCAAAGTTTAGACGTAAATATGTGTTTAGACGTAAATCTGCGTTTAGACGTAAATCTGCGTTTAGACGTAAATCTGCGTTTAGACGTAAATCTGCTTTTTGCAGATTACTTTTTGAGCTGTACAATAGCAGCACACCGTCTTTATACTTCTGCTTGAACTGCGTTTTATCTAAACAAGTGATTTACGAATCGACACTTAGACGTAAATCTGTTTCCTCGTACGAACGTCGGATTTCAGTTTACGTTGATATTCTGGTTTTCATCATTGCTGCAAACTGCCTGCATAGATTGACTGTAACCTTGCTTAGTATCAACTCTCATATAGAGTTGTCCTTATCGTTCAAACGCAGCTTTCGGTTTTAATCGCAGAAAGTTTTCCGCTGCACTAATTCACCCCCCCCCTCTTAGTGCTCTCGATCCTAACAATTGGTATCGGAGCAAGGATAACTCTCTAACGGATTAAAACCCAAGAGAGATGGCATACGTCGGAAACCAAGAGGGGCATTCTATTACACGTCCACCCATGTTCAGTGGAACGGACTACACCTACTGGAAGACCCGAATGAGGATCTTTCTTATTTCTATGGATTTTGAACTGTGGAACCTTGTTGAAAACGGATTTTCAAAGTCTTCTCTTCCAATGATCGATTGGAATGAATTGGAAAAGAAGGCTTTCGCTCTTAATGCAAAGGCTATGAATGCCTTATTTTGTGCACTTGATAAAAACGAGTTTAATCGTATTTCAACTTGCAAAACTGCATTTGATATTTGGCACACACTTGAAGTGACCCACGAGGGCACAAGTAGAGTGAAAGAGTCAAAAATCAATCTATTGTTGCATTCTTTTGAACTTTTCCGAATGAAACCGAGTGAAACCATTGGCGACATGTTTACCCGTTTCACGGATGTCGTCAACGGTCTAAAAGGACTCAGAAAAAGTTTTCGGATTTTGAACTCGTAAATAAGATACTAAGATCCCTTCCTAAAAGTTGGGATCCTAAAGTCACTGCTATTCAAGAGGCAAAAGATCTGCGCAACTTCCCTCTTGAAGAATTAATCGGGTCATTAATGACCTACGAGATGACTTGCAAAGCTCATGAAGAGCAAGAAGACATCCTTCCAAAGAACAGGAAGGATATGGCACTTAAAACTTCTGAATGCCACTTGAGAGAAAACTCAAGTGATGAGGACTGTAATGATGACTTGGCACTTTTAACAAGAAAGTTTAAAAAATTCTTTAAAAGAAACAAGTTTAAGAATGATGCAAAAAATAAACTTGAACCTAAGAAAGACCAAGTGATCTGCTATGAATGCAAAAAGCCGGGACACTACAAGAGTGATTGTCCCCAAGTCAAAAGGAGAACATCAAAGAAGAAGGCTCTTCAAGCAACATGGGATGACTCAAGCGCATCTGAAGAAGAGGAGTCCAACACCGAGCAAGTTGCCCATTACGCCTTAATGGCCATCGGAGAGGAGGTAACGAATTTATTATATGCTGATTTATCTTTCGATGAATTATTAAATGCCTTCCATGATTTATTTGATAAATGCAAGATTATCAATAGAAAATACAAATTGCTAAAAAAGGAACATGATAGTCTTACTTGTGATTTTAATAAATTAAAAATTGAATATCATGATAGTTTAAATTCATGTATCAAATGTCATGATCTAGAAACTGTTCAAAAAGAAAACTTGCTACTTAAGGACACCTTGAAGAAATTCGAGGTTGGTAGCAAGTCATTAAACATGATCCTTACAAACAAGGGTCATGTTCCCAAAAGAAGTGGGATTGGATTTGTGAGGAGTCTTCACCAAAATCCAACTACCTTCGTAAAAGGCCCCATCTTACATGTTAGACATCAAAGCAAATGCAACTTCTGTTGCAAGTTCGGACACAGGATGCATTATTGTCCATTCAGGAAATTTAGTCCAAACAAATTGATTTGGGTTCCTAAAGGAACCATGACAAATTCTATGCAACATGATAAAAAAATGTAGATCTATTTGTGAGGAACCCAAAAGCAAATGGGTACCTAAACATCATCCTTTCTTGTAGAAAACTAAACCATCATGAAGCTAGGAGCAAGAGATGGTACCTTGATAGTGGATGCTCAAGGCATATGACCGGGAGATCCATCCCAATTCTCTAAGCTCACTAGCATAGATTTAGGATATGTCACCTTCGGAGACAACAACAAGGGTAAAATCATTGGCAAAGGAACCATAGGTAACAAATCCAACTTTTCTATTGAAGATGTTTTGCTAGTTGATGGTCTAAAACATAACCTCCTGAGCATTAGTCAATTGTGTGATAAAGGATATATTATCAGATTTGAATCTAATGCTTGCATCATTGAAAAACCACACAAAAACATATCTATGATTGCATTAAAACAAAATAACGTATACACTATTGACATCAATGATTTATGTAATGAAACATGTTTTTCTGCTTTAAATGAGAATGCTTGAATATGGCACAGAAGATTAGGTCATGCTAGCATGAAGCTAATCACTCAAATATCATCCAAAGAACTTGTAAGAGGAATTCCTCATATCAAGTTCATCAAAGATAATGTATGTGATGCCTGCCAATTAGGTAAACAAATTAAGAGTAGCTTCAAATCTAAAAATCAAGTAAGCACCTCTAGGCCCTTACAATTGATCCATATGGACTTGTTCGGACCCATCTCCACATCAAGCCTAGGAGGTAGCAAATACGCTTTCGTCATCGTAGATGACTATAGCAGATACACATGGACTTACTTCTTAAAACAGAAAAGTGAATGCCTTAGATCTTTTACCAAGTTTTGCAAACTCATTCAGAATGAGAAAGGTTCTATGATTTCGTCAATTAGAAGTGATCATGGTGGTGAATTTCAAAACCATGATTTCCAGGAATTTTGTGAACTCAATGGATACAACCATAATTTCTCTACTCCTAGAAACCCTCAACAAAATGGAGTTGTAGAAAGAAAAAATCGAAATTTACAAGAAATGGCAAGAACCATGTTGAATGAACACAACCTACCCAAATATTTTTTGGGGTTTTTTGAAGCCAGAAAATCTTGTATGCTATATCTTAAATAGAGTTCTAGTGAGACCTCTACTAACCAAAACTCCCTATGAGTTATGGAACAATAAAAAACCCAATGTTTCATATTTTAAAGTCTTTGGGTGTAAGTGTTTTATCTTGAATGAAAAAGACAACTTAGGAAAATTTGATGCTAAATCCGATGAAGGAATCTTTCTTGGTTATTCTACAGTTTCTAAAGCCTTTCGTATCTTTAATAAAAGAACTCTAATTATTGAAGAATCCATTCATGTTGTTTTCAATGAGATTTCTGAAATCACGAAAAATGATCTTAACGATGATGTTAATTTTGATTCTTTAAATTTAAACGAAACCCCGTCTCCAACTAGCAACTTGGATGCATCCACTTCTCAGATTTTCTTACCCAAGGATTGGAAGTATGTAGATGCTCATCCTAAGGAGCTAATCTTAGGAGACACATCAAAGGGGGTTCAAACACGATCTTCTCTTAAAACCTTTTGTGCAAATGCCGCCTTTCTCTCCCAAATTGAACCCAAATGCATTGATGAAGCCATGAAAGATGATTCATGGATTATCGCAATGCAAGATGAATTAAGTCAATTTGAGAGAAATGAAGTGTGGAAGCTTGTTCCTAGGCCAAATGACCATCTAGTTATTGGTACTAAATGGGTCTTCAGAAACAAGCAAAATGAAAATGGTATCGTGGTTAGAAACAAGGCTAGATTAGTGGCCAAAGGTTTCAACCAAGAAGAAGGTATCGATTATGAAGAAACCTTCGCTCCTGTGGCTCGATTGGAAGCCATAAGGATGCTCCTTGCCTCACGCTTAGCAGTAATAATTTTAAGTTGTTTCAAATGGATGTTAAAAGCCTTTCTTAATGGCTTTATTTCCGAAGAAGTCTATGTTGAACAACCTCCTGGATTTGAAAATAATAGTCTCCCCTAATCATGTGTTTAGATTAACTAAAGCTCTCTATGGTTTAAAACAAGCTCCTAGGGCTTGGTATGAGAGACTTAGTTCTTTTCTTATTGAAAATAATTTCATAAAAGGCAAGGTTGATACTACATTATTCATCAAGAACTTTGAAAACAATTTTCTCATTGTTCAAATTTATGTTGATGATATTATCTTTGGTTCTACAAATGAATCTCTTTGTGAATCCTTTTAAAAACTATGAGTCGTGAATTCGAAATGAGTCTAATGGGAGAGTTAACATTCTTCTTAGGTCTACAAATCAAACAACTAAGCAATGGCATCTTTATTAGTCAAACCAAATATGCTATGAGTTTGCTAAAGAAGTTCAATATGAATAATTCAAAAGCCATTAACACTCCTATGAGCACCTCCACTAAGTTAGAAATTGATGAGAATGGAGAAAGCTTCGATCAAAAAACCTATAGGGGTATGATAGGAAGTTTACTTTACCTCACTGCCACCAGACCAGACATCATGTTCAGTGTAGGACTTTGTGCTAGATTTCAATCAAACCCTAAGATATCTCATCTCAAAGTAGTCAAAAGAATACTTAGATATCTTAATGGAACTACAAATCTAGGATTATGGTACCCAAAAATCAGAAAATTTTGAATTAACAGACTTATCTTTGATCTTGGGACTTCACTGGGTTGTGATTAGATAGAAAAAGCACATCGGGATCATGTCAATTTTAGGACATGCCCTTGTATCCTGGTCATCTAAGAAACAAAGCTCGGTTGCTCTATCAACAACCTAAGCTGAATATATTGCAGCAAGTGCATCTTTATGCACAAAGTTGTATGGATGAAAAACACTTTAGAAGATTACAAAGTTAATCTTAAAGATATTCCCATTAAATGTGATAACACGAGTGCAATATGCTTAACTAAAAATCCTATACAACACTCAAGAACAAAACATATTGATATTAGACATCACTTTATACGAGATCATGTCACTAATCATGATGTAACCATAGAGTTTATTGATACCAAACATCAACTAGCTGATATCTTTACAAAACCCCTATGTGAAGAACAATTTGATTACATAAGAAGAGAATTAGGAATGTTGATGTGTCCGAATACTTAAACTAGTTAAAATTATTTTTCGGATGTTATTACTATTACATGCCTTGGCATCACTTGATCAAATAACATGTTGCAAATTATGTGACAAATGTTTTTAACTGAATGCATGTAAGAAGTTCATTTTTCGGTTTGAATGCTAAAAATGGGATTTTCCTGTACACTCTTATGAAAACTTTTTGAAAAATGACTTTCCTCCTTCAAGCAATGAACTATAACAAGGAGAAGAGATATTCAAAGTATTATATGTGTCATGCCTTCCTTTATGTGCTTGATAATGCTATCATGCTTTTTGCTGATGACAAAGGGGGAGAAACATATGAATTGATAAACACTGCCATAATCATGTCTATGTCATAGTTGAACTGCCATAATCATGTCTATGTCATAGTTGCAAATACTTGAGTGATGCTATAAACAATGTTATAGTTATGCCATCCTTGCATCACCAAGAGATATGTGAACATGTGCTATAGTTTGCATTATGTCTTGAGTTGATATTCTATCTTGTGAAGTAAATGCAAACTTGCTAGAAAATCTCAAATGTGTGCATCATGTAATAGTCCTTTGCAGCTTTATACGATTAAATGATGAATAGTTACAAACACAATCATACAAACTTGATGATGTATGTCATGCCTTGACATCATTCTTGAAGAGATACATCATGATGGGTATCATGATGGGAGTATTGATAAGTTTAACTGATCTAACTTATCAATACGTCACTTGAATTCTTAGGTCTTGAATTCAAGGTTGACTTATCTCAACTATGGCATATAGATAGGGGGAGTTAAGGTTAACTCCATTATCAATTGATTGTCATCATCAAAAAGGGGGAGATTGTTGAATCTCGGATTTTGATGATGAAGTCAATTGTCATTTGTTATTTAATCTATGTGTTGAGATAAGTGTGCAGGAATAACTATGATGAAAGTAAGACAAGCAGCAGGTGTTGCACCGGAGTCAAGATCATGATCACGTTGGGAGTTCGAGAGTTCGACGGAAGTTCGGACGGTCGTCGGAGGTTCAGCGAGAACAGATCCGAGAAGTCCGAAAGCTTGCCAAAGCCGGCTCGTCGGAACTTCGCCAAGTGGATCGTCGCCAAAGTCCAGAGTTTGCGGATGTCCGCAGAAGGATCACCGAGGGTTCATCGGATGATCGACGGAAGTTCGCCGGAAACTTCGCGGAAGAAGCGATTGACGCATCGGAGCAAAGCTGCAGAAGTTGTCTTAGATTTAATCGTAGTTAGCACGTTGATTAAGCTTGAAAATGGGAGGTGATCCCATTAGCTTAATCTTGGGGCAATTGGGCCCCTGAAAAGATTCAAATTGGGCGAATGGAGCTAACCATTCGGACCACGATTCCACCAGGCGGTGCAACCGCCCTAGGCCAGGAGGTGCAACCGCCCCGGGCCTCGTCTCCCAGCCGAGGCGGGCGGTGCAACCGCCCACCGAGAGGTGCAACCGCCCGAGCTCAGTCTTGAGCTGAGGATCGCGGTGCAACCTCCCCACGAGAGAGGTACCGCTGCTTTGAGCTCGGTCTTCGAAGCTTCCGCGGAGGTGCAACCGCCCGATCGAGGGTGGCACCGCCAGGGCTCGATCTTGAAGCGATCGGTCGGTGCAACCAACCTACGACGAGAGGTGCAACCGCCTTTGGGCTCGATCTCCGAGCTCGCCGGTGGTGCAACCTCTCCATCAAGAGGTGCAACCGCGATCCCGAATTCGGGATTTGATCGATTTGATCATTTTGAGCTCCAATTTGAACTGGGTTGGGGCCTATAAATACCCCACCCATTCAGCACTGAAGAGATACAGATCCACACTGAATTCTTGATCTTTTTCAGTGATTCTAAAGCTCAAATTTGTGTAAAGTCCTAAAGTTCTCCTCTTTACGTTCTTCAAGTCTTGAGTTGTAAAGAGAGGAGAGAAAGGATCTGTAAGGGTTGTCTCCTGAGCCCGTCAAAAAGGAGTGAAACTGTAAAGGGCAGTTTGCCTTAGCCCATTGAAGGAAGGCAGCTAGTTGACGTCCGGTGACCTCGTCGGGAGGAGGAAGCCAAAAGTGGAGTAGGTCAAGACTGACCGAACCACTCTAAATCTCTGGTTTGCTTTTACTTTAAGCACTTTATCATTACTGCAAACCTCCTACATAGCTACTGCCCTCTGCGCTTTTACGAACGAGTCTCTAAATTCTGATCTTTCCGAATCTGCATTCAGACGTAAATCGGTGTCTTCGTACGATCTTTACGCTGCAGTTTATACTTACGTTTTGATTCCATTTATAACTGCAAATTGCTTTCTGCGTATTCATAAAATGCTTTTCAAAGTTCAAAACTGCGTTTAGACGTAAAATTACGCTTTGACGTAAAAACTGCGTTTAGACGTAAAACAGCGTTTAGACGCAAAACTGCGTTTAGACGTAAAACTGTGTTTAGACGCAAAACTGCATTTAGACGTAAAACTGCGTTTAGACGTAAAACTGCGTTTAGACGCAAAACTGCCTTTAGACGTAAAACTGCATTTAGACGTAAATCGGCTTTCCTCGTACAATCATCAGATTTCAGTTTACGTTTACATCTTGATTTCAACTGCATAATGCCTTCTGCGATTTTACAAACGAGTTTCAAAGTTTAGACGTAAATCTGTGTTTAGACGTAAATCTGCGTTTAGACGTAAATCTGCGTTTAGACGTAAATCTGCTTTTTGCAGATTACTTTTTGAGCTGTACAATAGCATCACACTGTCTTTATACTTCTGCTTGAACTGCGTTTTATCTAAACAAGTGATTTACGAATCGACACTTAGACGTAAATCTATTTCCTCGTACGAACGTCGGATTTCAGTTTACGCCGATATTCTGGTTTTCATCATTGCTGCAAACTGCCTGCATAGATTGACTGTAACCTTGCTTAGTATCAACTCTCATACAGAGTTGTCCTTATCGTTCAAACGCAGCTTTCGGTTTTAATCGCAGAAAGTTTTCCGCTGCACTAATTCACCCCCCCCCCTCTTAGTGCTCTCGATCCTAACATCAATCAGGATGAGACAATTAAAGCAGGAAAATCATGTTATACCGAAGGAACATGTCAGAAGATTGGACGTCGGGCCAATGGATCGATCGACGTATCGACAGAAGGCTTCGGGCCGTGGACTCAGGCATCGGGCCAAGAAGAGCGGGTATTGTGCCAAGGATATCGGAGTTGCAGAGTCAACTGGCCGATTGGGCAATAAGCTGCAGGAGAGGACGATGCGCCGAAGAATCGGACTAAGCGTCGAGAGACCAATGACATGCCGGACAACTTGGTTAATTGCTTAGGATTAATTGTCTCGATCGAAGTTTTGTTTTAAGTGTGCAGGATTAACTACGATGAAAGTTAGACATGCAGCAGGAGTTGCGCCGGAGTCAAGACAATGATCACGTTGGGAGTTCGAGAGTTCGACAGAAGTTCGGACAGTCGTCGGAGGTTCTGCAGGAACGAATCCGAGAAGTCCATAAGCTTGCCAAAAGAAGCTCGTCGGAACTCGCCAAGTGGATCGTCGCAAGTCTAGGAGTTTGCCGGAAGTCCGCAGGAGCATCACCGAGGGTTCATCAAATGATCGACGGAAGTTCACCGGAAACTAGCCGGAAGAAGCGATTGACGCACCGGAGCAAGCAGCAAAAATTGTCTTAGGATTTATCGTAGTTAGCACAATGATTAAGTTGGAAATGGGAGGTGATCCCATTAGTTTAATCTTTGGGCAATTGGGCCCCTAAAAAACCCAAATTGGGCCGAATGGATCTACCCATTCGGACCCTGATTGCTGTGGGAGGTGCAACCGCCCAAGCCAGGAGGTAGCACCGCTTGGGCTAAGTCTCCCAGGGAGACTGGAAGGTGCAACCGCCCCAGCTAGGAGGTAGCATCGCCTGGGCTCAGTCTCCGAGCGAGACTGGGCGATGCAACCTCCCCTAACAGGAGGTAGCACCGCTTGAGCTCGATCTTCGAGCTCTGGTAGGCGATGCAATCGCCCCAGTCAGGAGGTGCAACCGCCTGAGCTCGATCTTCGAGCTCTGGCAGGCGGTGCAACCGCCCCTGATAGAGGTGGCATCGCCCAGAGGCTCAGTCTTCGAGCTCTGCCAGGCGGTGCAACCGCCCCAGTCAGGAGGTGCAACCGCTTGATCCCGAAATTCTAGGAATTGACAGTTTTGAGCTCCAAATTTGAACTGGGTTGGGGCCTATAAATACCCCACCCATTTAGCACTGAAAGAACATAGACATACACCGAAATCTTGATCTCTTTCTGTGATTCTTAGAGCTCAAAATTGTTGTAAAGGCCAAAAGTTCTCCTCCCTCTGTTCTTCAAAGTTTTGAGTTGTAAAGAGAGGGGAGAAAATTTCTGTAAGGGTTGTCTCCTAAGCCCGTCAAAAGGAGTGAAACTGTAAAAGGGTGGTTGGCCTTCGCCTATTGAAGGAAGGCCTCTAGTTGACGTCGGTGACCTCGTCGGTGGAGGAAGCCAAAAGTGGAGTAGGTCAAGATTGACCGAACCACTCTAAATCTCGGTTTGCATTTACTTTGAGCATATTATCTTTACTACAAACCTCCTCTGAAGCTTACTGCTTTCTGCGCATATACGATCGGGTTTCAAGCTTTGCACTTTCCGAATCAGCGTTTAGACGTAAATCTGCTTTTTCGTACGATCATCATATTTCATATTACGTTTACATTTTGATTTTTACCATAACTGCAAACTGCCTTTATACCCTTGCTTAAACAGCATCTCACCTTCAAGTGATTTACGAATCAGCATTTAGACGTAAATCAGTTTCTTCGTACGAACGTCGTATTTCAGTTTGTGCTTATATTCTGGTTTTCATCATAACTGCAAACTGCCTTCATAGATTGACTTTAACATCATCTTGCTTGATCTTAAGTTAAAGTAATCTTAGAATCGGCTTTCAAACAGAAATCATTTTTATCGTTCGAACGCAGTTTCGTTTTAATCGCAGAAAGTTTTCCGCTGTACTAATTCACCCCTCTTAGTGCTCTTGATCCTAACAATTGGTATCAGAGCCCGGTATTTCTCATTTCGGATTTACACCTGAGAGAAATGGCTCTTCATAGCTTTCAAGAGGGTTTTTCGGTTTTTTGTCCACCGTTGTTTAACGGATTGGACTACACTTATTAGAAAACTCAAATGAGAGTTTTCTTGATTTCTACGAATTTGGATTTATGGAATATCATTGAAAACAATTTTCAACTTCCCTCTAAACTGATGAACGAATGGTTTGATTTGGAGAAGAAGTATTTTTCTTTAAACGCAAAGTCTATGAATGCCTTATTTTGCGCTTTGGACAAAAATGAGTTCAATCGGATTTCTACGTGTGAAACGGCTTTTGACATTTGGTGAACACTTGAAATCACGCACGAGGGAACTAGTAGAGTCAAAGACTCGAAAGTTAACTTTTTATTGTATGATTTTGAGCTTTTTCGAATGCAACAAAGCGAGACTATAGGCGACATGTACACCCGTTTCACAGATGTCGTCAATACTTTAAGAGCTCTTGGAAAATGTTTTTCGGATTTTGAACTCGTAAACAAGATTTTGCATTCTCTTTCTAAGAAGTGGGATTCAAAAGTAACTGCAATACAAGAAGCTAAAAACCTAAACAACTTACCACTTGAAGAACTAATTGGTTCGTTGATGACATATGAAATGGTGCACAATGCACATGATGAACATGTTGAACACAATCACCTTCCAAAGAACAGGAAGGATTTGGAACTCCGGACAAATGAATGCCACTTGAGCGATGACTCAAGTGATGAGGACAATGATGAACTTGAACTTCGAACACTAAATCTTAATACATTTATTAAACAAAAATCTAAAATAGACAATGAACTTGAACGAAGGAAGAGGCCAAAGAAGAGGAAGGCAACCAAGGATGAATCAAGAACTTCCAAAGGTGAAACGGCGAATTGGGCTTTGACGGGCTTCGACTACAAGGTAAGTAACTCAACTCTCTTGAATCATTTCGAAATTACATGATGCTCTTCATAATACATTTTCATTTTAATATAGAATTAATTTTCTTGAAAATTACATGTAAATATATATATATATATATATATATATATATATATATATATATATATATATATATATATATATATATATATATATATATATATATATATATATATATATATATGATGAAAATGCAAAATTTATGATCATGCTAGTAATTTTGAAAATAATCATGAAAAATACATATTTTATGATAAACAAACAAAATGATTTTGATTGAAAATATGAAATCATGCTTGATGATATAATGATGTTTTGATACCATGATTTTATTCTATGCATGAGATTTTAAAAATTGTGTTTATTGGTTTTATAATTATGGATGATGAATCTTGCGATTTTCGATTTTCACGGTAATGAAAGTGCCTTATTGATCTTTGTCGTAATAAAACTTGCACTTTCGATTTTAAAACATGCTACATGTTTGGCATAGATGAAATAAAATCATATGAACTAAAACAATTAAAAAGAGAAAAGTATTTTTCTTGAAAATTTATTTTTCTCTACCGTATTGACTTTTTCACTAAGAGATCAATAAAATTATCTATGCCATTTTGAATCTCTTGAAAGTAATGTTGAGATTTTGATGATGTGTTCTTATTGAAATTTATTGAAATGAATCGTGATTTCTTGGAATTATAACTTGAGAATTCTTTTTATAAATCAAAATAATTTACTGTGATTCTTTCTTTTTGCTATTTGAGTTATCTAAAAAGAATCATAATATGTCTCTTAATATTCATAATTTGTCTACATGATTCGTAAATCTCATTACCAACTCTTCTTGATATTCCTTATGTGATGATATGAATACATGAGATATTCATTAATTTGTTTTGATGTATACAAATGAAAAGTTATGATCATGCATGGTAAGATATAATTTGACAAAATTGATACCATCATGATATGAAGCATTTATGATTTGCAATGATGCATGCAATACTTGAGCTTTTTAATTATGATGTGATGTATTGCATATGATGTAAATCATGATTTAAAATGCTATGAGTTGTTACTAAAATGATGTATGTTGATTTAATGTCATGAATACTCTAAATGATGAATGTTTGGTATCATGATTAAAATATTGATAAATAGTTAAAAATTTAAGTATCATGTATAATATGCTCATAATATTGATTGATTTATTCAGTATCATGCATGAATGAAATATAAGGTTTTTGAAATTGTGCATGTTCGAATTTGAAAATATAATAATACACAAATAAGATTGAAACCTTCCCTTGTCATGATTTAGAAATTAATGTAAAGGGTTTTCCCTTCTCTTTCCCAATGACATAGGGGGAGAAAGAGTTGCTATTGTGCATATCTCAAAGAGAAAATTGCTAGCTTTCGTGTCTTAAAATGTTGAAAATTTTTGCTAGCTTGTATATTGTAAACTTGCTATCGTACTATCATGATGACGAGCATGTCTTATCTTCATGATTGTATTTGAAAATCAATAGCACAACCTTGTCCGAATGCATGAAAGTGTTAATTTCATTTTCGGATTCTCTTAACTATTGACATCCTAACAATTGGATTTTCGAATTATCCTCTTCCAGACTTAATAAACATATGTCATATTAAGTTTAATTCATATCATTAATTTTTGACATATGGAATCAATCAGCAAATACATCTCTTATACACTTATCATGTGAACAATATTTTGTTTTGAGAAATGGATTTGATGAAATGATTCCTGCTTATAAATTCCTTCTTGAAAAAGGAAGTCATCTTTGTTGAATCTCAGATTTTGATGATGAAACTAATTGATTGTGTTTAGATGTTTAACTGCATTTTGAGTGATGCAGGTCTACTCGATCAAAATTAGACAGTTAACGCAGGAGGAATTGACGTTGCGCCGGAGGAGATCACGTCAGGATATTGGACGGCAGAAGGCTTCGAACGTCGGGCATCGGGCCAAGAAGAGCGGAATTGCGCCAAGATATCGGGTTGCGAGGTCAACCGCCGATTGGGCAACAAGCTGCAAGAGAGGACGATGTGCTAAAGAATCGAGATGAAGCGCCAACCAATGACGTGCGGGCAAATGTAATGTCAATTCGTTGTAATAACTGCCTAGATCGGAGTAGAGTTTTG
Source organism: Musa schizocarpa (assembly GCA_900464855.2). Taxonomy (NCBI): domain Eukaryota; kingdom Viridiplantae; phylum Streptophyta; class Magnoliopsida; order Zingiberales; family Musaceae; genus Musa; species Musa schizocarpa. The sequence continues at coordinate 8,981,802 of LS990925.1, read as the reverse complement.
GTTTGCGCGTGCAGGATTAACTACGATAACGATGAAGGCATAAAGTGAAACAAAGTGTGGAGTCAAGAACGAAGGATTCGTTGGGGAGTTCAAGAGTTCGACGGAAGTCCAAAGGATCATCGGGAACGCCGCGGAACTAGCCGAAATGAGTAGGGAGCTTGCCCGAAGGGTTTTTTTGGAAGCTTCGCCCGAAGGTTCGTGGGAAGTTCGTAGAGTTTGCCGAAAGAAAGATCGAAGCTTTGTCGAAGAAGCTCGTTGGAACTCGCCAAGATCAAATCGTGAAGTTTAAGAGCTTGCCGGAGTCCGAAATGGTTTCCGAGTTTATCTAAGACCGCCGAAAGTTCACGGAAGCGGGGAAGAAGTCTTGACTTATGGACTTTGTAATAGCTTATATAATGTCTTTAAAATTTGTAGTTAGCATGTTAATTAGGGTTAGGATTAGGTATTAATCCTATAACCCAAGTAGGGGCCTATAACACCCAGAGGTCAAAACACCGAGGGCGGGGCTGAAAACACTATAGCGGGCTGAAACCATCAGAAGTGGCACCACCTGGGTTGAGCAGGTGGCACTGCCCAGCACCCGAGTGCTGGGCGGTGACACCTCTTGGGCTGGGCGGTGGCACCGCTTGGCTGGGCGGTGGCACCGCCAGCATCGGGAACCCAAAGAGAATTTGAATTTTGGAGCCCAAATTTGAATCCTCTTGAGGCCTATAAATACCCCTCAAATCTCAGCTGAGAACATAACTTTTTGAGCAGCAAGAGTTTGAGAGAAAGGTCTTAGAAAAGTGTTAGCTTGTCTTCTTTTCAATTTGCTAGTGTTCACCTCATCTCTTCTCGAAAATCTGTAAGAGAGTGAACCGCTTGTAAAGAGTTGTAAGAGGGTATTTACCCTTCCATTTCAAGAGACTTGCTAGTGGAAGGTGGGAGCCTCATCGAAGAGGGGCCTCATAAGTGGAGTAGGTCATTTGACCAACCACTCTAAAATCGGCAGTGATCCTTGGTTTGCATTTCATTATTGCTATTTACATTATTGCAAACCTTCTTATATGCTTTAGTTCCTTATTACTTTTTTTGCAAGATATTTAAGAATACGCTTTCAAGATTAAGCTTGTCAAGTTCCACTCTTATCATAACGAAGATTTTTTTTAAAACCGAAGTTTTAATCCGCTGCACTAATTCACCCCCCCTCTTAGTGCTGCTCTGATCCTAATAATTGGTATCGAGTCCGGTATTTCTCATTTCGGATTTACACCGAGAAAATGACTCTTCATGGCTTTCAAGAGGGCTTATCGGTTTTTCATCCACCGTTGTTTAACATTGGACTACACTTATTGGAAAAACTTCGAATGAGAGTTTTCTTGATTTCTATGAATTTGGATATATGGAATATTGTTGAAAATGGTTTTCAACTTCCCTCTAAACCGATGAACGAATGGTCGGATTTGGAGAAGAAGTATTTTTCTTTAAACGCAAAGGCTATGAATGCCTTATTTTGCGCTTTAGACAAAAATGAGTTCAATCGGATTTCTACGTGCGAAACGGCTTTTGATATTTGGCGAACACTTGAAATCACACACGAGGGAACTAGTAGAGTCAAAGACTCGAAAGTTAACATTTTAATACATGATTTCAAGCTTTTTCAAATGAAGCCGAGCGAAACCATTGTTGACATGTACACCCGTTTTACAGATATCGTCAATGGTTTACAAACTCTTGGCAAATGTTTCTCGAATTTGAACTTGTTAGTAAAGTTTTACGATCACTTTCTAAAGTTTGGGAATCAAAAGTTACGGCAATACAAGAAACAAAAGATTTAAATATTTTTCCACTTGAAGAACTTATCAGCTCATTGATGACATATGAAATGGTGCGCAATGCACATGATGAACACAATGAACACTTGAACCACCTTCCAAAGAATAGGAAGGATTTGGAACTCCGGACAAATAAATACCACTTGAGCGATGACTCAAGTGATGAGGACAATGATGAACTTGAACTTCGAACACTAACTCTTAATAAGTTCATTAAACAAAAATCTAAAATGAACAATTAACTTGAACGGAGGAAGAGGCCAAAGAAAAGGAAGGCACCCAAGGATGAATTAAGAACTTCCAAAGATGAAATGGCGAATTGGGCTTTGATGGGCTTCGACTACAAGGTAACTAACTCAACTCTCTTGAATTATTTTGAAATTACTTGAAGTTTTTCATGAGTGCTTAATTTAGATAGTAGGAATAGGAAATAAAAATTATTTTTCAAAAATTATATCATGTTTTCCTTTTTAGCATCTTTTGAAAAATTAAAAACTTTGATCATGAAATGTATATTGCTAAGGTTTCATGCATGTTATGTTTTTGAAATGTTAAATGATGTATACAACATTAGGGATGATAATTATATGATATGTGATCATGCTTAGGATTAATCCATACATGTGTATCTTGATGATTTTATGACATACATGAGTTTTGAAGTAAATGTTGATTTGATACTCTCATTTTGGATTAACATGTTTTTTGGTTTAATCATTTTTATGACGAAATTAAGATGACATTCTCATGACATATTAAGATGACATAGTGCATGTACATCTATGTATGAATTTCTTGATAGTCTTTTGATGATAGATGTGATATCATGATGTTTTATTTTTTGATGTGTTTGGGCTTGATGACTTTTATGACCTAAACTTATGTTTTGACTTTAAATGATGATACAATGTTTTCAAAAAAAAGACTTGAACACTCTCACATGAAAATCAATTGTATGAAATGGAAATAAATTTTCTATTCTATTAAGATTAATGAATTTATTTTACCAATCTTATGAATCTCATGAAAATAAACATGATGAATATTTTATAAATGAGTTGTCTTATAAGATTTTGCCTTTACATCTTGAACTTTAATGCTTATATTGATTTGGCATATAAAGACTAAGGCATGCTCATAAGAAGCAAATCACATGAATAGAAATTTATAAAAAAAATGAAATGTAATCCTTTATCTTATTGATTTCTACCTAAGAGACCAATAAAACTATCTATGCCATTTTGAATCTCTTGAAAAAAATGTTGAGATTTGATGATTTGGATGATTTGAATTTGAATGAGTTTTATTCAAAATCATGATCTTGATTCCGTGATATTTACAAATTAAGATTTATTATGAATCAAGATTTTTCATTAATCGATCTCCTAAGATTTTTCCTTGATTATTTAAGAGGAGATTTTTCAAAACAAAATGTGTCTTCTATTATTATCTTTTCATGATATGATTTTTATACAATTCCTTGTATTCATGAAATGTTTATCGCATCACCCAATTACTTTCTTCTTGATATTCCTTATGTGGTGATTAAAATTATGCATGAAATACTCTTGATATTATTTTGATGTATACAAATGAAAAGTTATAATCATGAATGATTGGATGAAATTTGACAAGTTAATATCTTCATGATTTGAAATATTTATACTTTAAAATTATGCATGCAATTGCTTTGTATTGTGATGATATATGCATCATGAATACTTTATTATCATACATGAAAATAGTGATAAACATTTTGAAAATAAATATTTGTATCATGTTAGATGATTTTACATCATGTGCATGATGAGTTATAGTGATGATTGAAACAATGATTGAAATGATATTAATGATGATTTGGAATCATGCATATAATGATGAGTTAATATGTTTTGAATATATGATGATTTGGTATTATGCATGTAATAATGATATACACAATGATGAAATACTTATGACAAAATTATTATTTTGATATTCATGACTTGAATCTTCCTTTCTTTTTGCCAATGACAACGGGAGAGAAAGAGTTACTAATGTGCTATCTTGAATTGATGTAAAGGGTCATCTCAAACAGAAATTAACTACCTTGCACAAGTCAAGAAAATGCAAAAACTTCCTTACTTTCTTGCACATCTAAAGAGAAGATGCAAATGTAACACTTGCCAAATTGTTTGCTTGCCTCATATAAAACATTGTCTCTTGTTAGGTTGACATTTTGCTAAGGAAGCAAAAAATTGACACTTCTCAAAAGAGAAGAAAGTGCTTGCTTTCTTGAACATCTTTAATTTGCTAGCTAGCATAATGTACAATTTGCTATCTTAAACATTACAAAGAAATGCTATCATGCACATCGCAAAGAAAAGCAAATATGCTAACTTGTAAATCTTTAAATTTGCTAGCTTATATGTAGTAAAACTTGCATATCGTAAAAGTTGCTAGCTCGTAGAGATGCAAAGAATTGCTATCTCGAAAGAAGAAAAAATTGCAAAACTTAGAAAACTTGCAACAAAATTGCTCTTGCCATGCTTTGTATAAAAAAATATATGTTGATATCCTTAAAAAGCATCGCAATGAATTTTTTTTTAGTGTATCGCAATGTATCACATGTATCACAAATTAATTTTTTTTTTTAGACTATTATCATATCATGATGTATCGCATAATGATATCATGATTTGTGATTGTTTCATGTGATCCTTAGTGAATTTTCGCATTGGTATCCTTCGTGAAATGATTTCATTACATTATTGTCTTGTATGCATCATGTGATGATTGAAATAATGATTGATGCAAAGTTGATGTAAAAGTCTAAATCATTGGTTCCTCTCCTTCTTTTTTGACATTGACAAAGGGGAGAAAGTTATTGCTAGCTTGCCTATCTTAAGTAGCAAAGATTACTAACTTGCTTATTTCAAGAAGCAAAAGTTGTCTTCTTGAACATCACTATCTTGCCTATCTCAAGAAGCAAGACTTGCAACCTACACATTACAATAGGAAGCAAGAATCGATAGCTTACACACTCCAACAAGAAAGCTATCTTGTATTTGCTTTCGAAATTTTTGCTAGCTTCTATGTTGCAAAAACTTGCTCACTTTTTCAAACACTTTGCTAGCTTGCACTTTGTAAAGGAAGTTTAAAATAGCACTTCTCAAAAAGAGAAGAAAGAACTTACTATCTTGAAACATCACAAAAGTTTGCTACCTCGCATGATATAAAATTTGCTATATCAAACATCATAAATATTGTTACTTGCAAAGAAAAAAGCAAAGTGTAATCTTGCACAAAAAAATTCAAGTGTTGAATTGCCATGCTTTTTTTGTGCCTATATGTTGTGATGAAAATCTAGCTTCATGTTGTAAAATTTGCATATCTTTTAAAATAGCTAGAGCTACTTCTCCTTTTTTGTTGATGACATAGGGGAGAAGTATATTGATGACTTCATGCATTGAATTAAACATTTTATATATTTGCATGATGGTTTAAATGTTTTTCATAACATGTGATGAATGTTACTTGGATTTGAGATAATCCAAGTGTTCTATCAATGGCATATTGATAGGGGGGAGTTTGTTTAAACTCCGGGGAGTTAAGGTTAACCGTTAGTCATCAATTAGTTGTCATCATCAAAAAGGGGGAGATTGTTGAATCTCAGATTTTGATGATGAAACTAATTGATTGTGTTTAGATGTTTAACTGCATTTTGAGTGATGCAGGTCTACTCGATCAGAATTAGACAGTTAATGCAGGAGGAAATTGACGCGTTGCCGGAGGAGATCACGTCCGATATATTGACGGCGTAAAGGCTTGAACGTCGGGCATCGGGCCAAGAAGAGCGGAATTGCGCCAAGATATCGGGGTGCGGAGGTCAACCACCGATTGGGCAACAAGCTGCAAGAGAGGACGATGTGCTAAAGAATCGCACGGCGCCAACCAATGACGTGCGTGGCAACAGAATGTCAATTGGCGTTAATAACCGGTCTAGATCGGAGTAGAGTTTTGGTTTGCATGTGCAGGATTAACTACGATAACGATGAAGGCATAAAGTGAAACAAAGTGTGGAGTCAAGAACGAAGGATTCGTTGGGAGTTCAAGAGTTCACCAAGTCCGGCGGATCATCGGGAATGCTTGCCTTTAACCAGCCGAAATGAGTAGGGAGCTTGCCAAGGGTTTTTGGAAGCTTCACGGGAAGGTTCGTGGGAAGTTCGCAGAGAGTTTGCCGAAAAGATCGAGCTTGCTTCAAGAAGCTCGTTGGAACTCGCCAAGATCAAATTGTGAAGTTTAAGAGCTTGCCGGAGTCCGCAGAATGGTTTCCAGAGTTTATCTAAGACCACCGGAAAGTTCACTCGCATGGGAAGAAGTCTTGACTTATAGACTTTGTAATAGCTTATATAATGTCTTTAAAATTCGTAGTTAGCATGTTAATTAGGGTTAGGATTAGGTATTAATCCTATAACCCAAGTAGGGGCCTATAACACTCAGAGGTCGAAAACACCAGAGGCGGTGGGCTGAAAACATTGTAGCGGGCTGAAAACACTGTAGGCGGTGGCACCGCCTGGGTTGAGCGGTGGCACCGCCTAGCACCCGAGTGCTGGGCGGTGACACCTCTTGGGCTGGGCGGTGGCACCGCCAGCATCGGGAACCCAAAGAGAATTTGAATTTTGGAGCCCAAATTTGAATCCTCTTGAGGCCTATAAATACCCCTCAAATCTCACCTGAGAACACAACTTTTTGAGCAGCAAGAGTTTGAGAGAAAGGTCTTAGAAAAGTGTTAGCTTGTCTTCTTTTCAATTTGCTAGTGTTCACCTCATCTCTTCTCGAAAATCTGTAAGAGAGTGAACCGCTTGTAAAGAGTTGTAAGAGGGGTATTTACCCTTCCATTTCAAGAGACTTGCTAGTGGAAGGTGGGAGCCTCATCGAAGAGGGGCCCTCAAGTGGAGTAGGTCATTTGACCAACCACTCTAAAATCGGCGGATCCTTGGTTTGCATTTCATTATTGCTATTTACATTATTGCAAACCTTCTTATATGCTTTAGTTCCTTATTACTTTTGCTGCGCATATTTAAGAATACGCTTTCAAGATTAAGCTTGTCAAGTTCCGCTCTTATCATACGAAAGATTTTCTAAAAACCGAAGTTTTAATCCGCTGCACTAATTCACCCCCCCCTCTTAGTGCTGCTCCGATCCTAACAATCTTTACGTACAAGGATTTGATACATATCTTGATACTTGTAAAAATGAAGCGTGCTTTAATATCTTATCGATTTTAACTTCATTCGAGTAAGCTCAGAAATAGCTTTCCTCCGTCATGCAAAAGGAAAATAACAAATAAATTGGAAGAAGTTTTCAAAGCTATCTCCATGTCATGTTTTCCTTGAAATGTTTGAATATTTTGTATCTTATCATTTTTTGTTGAAAAATGACATGAACCTGCTTATGGCATCGCACTTATATTTAAAATTTGCTTATATCGTTCTCCTTTTTGTTGACGACAAAGGGGGAGAAATATATGAATTGATGCTATGAACACTGATGCTATGATTGCCAAATTTGCATTATGCCATGTCTGCATCATGTGTTAAGATGTCAAGAACTTGCATCGTAATTTTACGAGTTGATATCTTACCATGTGATGAAATGCTACAATTGATAAACACTTGAAATGTTTACGTTATGATATCAAAAGCTTACATCACAATTTTTCATGTTGATATTTGATATTAGCAAACTTGCATGATGATAAAACTTGATATTATGTTTTTCATGCAATGAGTTGATCCAATATCACAAACGCTTGATTGTGGTACTTCTCCTTTTAGTTGATGACAAAGGGGGAGAAGTATGATGTTATGCATAAGTTTATGCATAAGTTCATGATGACGTGTTGCAAGTAATCATGATGAATATTGTAATGACTTGAATTTAGTTTGAATTCAAGGTTTTATCAATATGGCATATTGATAGGGGGAGTTTGTTTAAACTCCGGGAGTTAAGTTTAACTCCATCATCAAGTGGTTATCATCATAAAAAAGGGGGAGATTGTTGAATCTCGTATTTTGATTATGAAACTACTTGATATATGTTTATGATTTAATCTGCGTTTTGAGTGACGCAAGATGCTTCAATCAGGATGAGATAATTACAGCAGGAAAATCATGTTGTGCCGAAGGAACATGTCAGAAGATTGGACATCGGGCCGGTGGATTGGTCGACGTATCGACAGAAGGCTTCGGGCCGTGGACTCGGGCATCGGGCCAAGAAGAGCGGGTATTGTGCCAAGGATATCGGAGTTGCGGAGTCAACTGGCCGATTGGGCAATAGGCTGTAGGAGAGGACGATACGCCGAAAAATCGGATGAAGCATCGAGGGACCAATGACATGCCGGACAACTTGGTTAATTGCTTATGATTAATTGTCTCGATCAAAGTTTTGTTTGAAGTGTGCAGGATTAACTACGATGAAAGTTAGACATGCAGCAGGAGTTGCATCGGAGTCAAGACAATGATCACGTTGGGAGTTCAAGAGTTCGACGGAAGTTCGGACAGTCGTCGGAGGTTCTGCGGGAACGAATCCGAGAAGTCCATAAGCTTACCAAAAGAAGCTCGTCGGAACTCGCCAAGTGGATCGTCGCAAGTCTAGGAGTTTGCTGGAAGTCCGCAGGAGCATCACCGAGGGTTCATCGGATGATCTACGGAAGTTCGCCGGAAACTCGCCGGAAGAAGCGATTGACGCACCGGAGCAAGCTGCAGAAATTGTCTTAGGATTTATCGTAGTTAGCATAATGATTAAGTTGTAAATGGGAGGTGATCCCATTAGCTTAATCTCGGGGCAATTGGGCCCCTGAAAAACCCAAATTGGGCCGAATGGATCTACCCATTCGGACCCTGATTACTGTGGGAGGTGCAATCGCCCAAGCCAGGAGGTAGCACTGCTTGGGCTAAGTCTCCCAAGGAGACTGGGTGGTGCAACCGCCCCAGCCACGAGGTAGAACTGCCTTGGCTCGTCTCCGAGTGAGACTGGGCGGTGCAACCTCCCCTGACAGGAGGTAGCACCGCCTGAGCTCGATCTTCGAGCTCTGGCAGGCGGTGCAATCACCCCAGTCAGGAGGTGCAACCGCCTGAGCTCGGTCTTTGAGCTCTGGCAAGCGGTGCAACCGCCCCTGACAGAGGTGGCACCGCCCAGAGGCTCAGTCTTCGAGCTCTGCCAAGCGGTGCAACCGCCCCAGTCACGAGGTGCAACCGCTTGATCCCGGAATTCTGGGAATTGACAGTTTTGAGCTCCAAATTTGAACTGGGTTGGGGCCTATAAATACCTCACCCATTAAGCACTGAAAGAACATAGACATACACCGAAATCTTGATCTCTTTCTGTGATTCTTAGAGCTCAAAATTGTTGTAAAGGCCAAAAGTTCTCCTCCCTCTGTTCTTCAAAGTTTTGAGTTGTAAAGAGAGGGGAGAAAATTTCTGCAAGGGTTGTCTCCTAAGCCCGTCAAAAGGAGTGAAACTGTAAAAGGGTGGTTGGCCTTCGCCTATTGAAGGAAGGCCTCTAGTTGATGTCGGTGACCTCGTCGGTGGAGGAAGCCAAAAGTGGAGTAGGTCAAGATTGACCGAACCACTCTAAATCTCGGTTTACATTTACTTTGAGCATATTATCTTTACTGCAAACCTCCTATGAAGTTTACTGCTTTCTGCGCATATACGATCGGGTTTCAAGCTTTGCACTTTCTGAATCAGCGTTTAGACGTAAATCTGCTTTTTCGTACGATCATCATATTTCAGATTACATTTACGTTTTGATTTTTACCATAACTGCAAACTGCCTTTATACCCTTGCTTAAACAGCATCTCGCCTAATCAAGTGATTTACGAATCAGCATTTAGACGTAAATCAGTTTCTTCGTACGAACGTCGTATTTCAGTTTATGCTTATATTCTGGTTTTCATCATAACTACAAACTGCCTTCATAGATTGACTTTAACATCATCTTGCTTGATCTTATGTTAAAGTAATCTTAGAATCGGCTTTCAAACAGAAATCGTTTTTATCGTTCGAACGCAGTTTCGTTTTAATCGCAGAAAATTTTTCGCTGCACTAATTCACCCCCCCCCTCTTAGTGCTTTTGATCCTAACATATACTAGCTAGCAAATTTAAAGATATGCAAGTTGGCATATTTGCGTTTCTTTGCGATGTGCAAGATAGCATATTTTCGCATCTTCTTGATATTTCATGCTAGCAATTCTTGGTAATGTTCAAGATAGTAATTTCTTCTCTTTAAGAAGTGCAATTTTTGTTTTCTTCTTGAATTGTGCGGGCTAGCAAATTTGCTTTCTAGCACGTTTTGCTCCTCCTTTATCATTGTCAAAAAGAAGGGAAGACCCTTTATATCAATTTTCAAATTATGACAAAGGCAAATAGCATAGATGAAAATTCAAGTCATGAATTACAAAATAATTATTTTATCATGAATATTTCATCATTGCATGCATTATTATCACAAGTTAAAGTATTGCATGCATAACACCAAATCATCATGTATATAAAATATAAAATCATCATTACATGCATGATTCCAAATCATTATTTTAGAGTATTATTTCAGTAAATGATAATTATTGATTTTCACATTATTTCAAAAATCATAGTGTTGCATGCATTTTTATCTAGGGGAAAAATCATAGTGTTGCATGCATCATTCCAAAACATTTCAAGCCATACAAGCCATAAATATAAAGAAATCATGTCATGAAGGATAAGACTAATTAAATACCAAAAGATATGATTTATATAGTAAATCTCTTCTTTAAATAAAATATCAAGAAAAATTATAGGAATACAAAGAAGAGATCTTGTTTTAAAAGAAAACCAAGTAATAAATCCAAGATCTCACAAGAAGAATCATGATTCATTAGAAAATCTCCTCTTAAGAAGATACCAAGTGGAATCGTAGGAGAACGATTAATAAAAAAAATGTTGATTCATAACAAATCTTTCAAGTTATAATTAATTCATGAATACCGAAAGAACATTCAAGTTTCATTTGGATAATTTTTCTTCTTTAGTAAACAACAAGAAGAAATATGGGAGTTCAAAAAACAAGATCTTGATTCATAAACAATTTCAAGCTATAAATCACGAGAAATCATGATCATGATTTCGATAAAAAATTATTCAGATTTAAATCATCAAAATCATTTTTATGGTCCAAGAGGTTCATAAAGGTGATATAAATAGATTCATTAATCTCCTTTTTGGAAAAATTGAGAAAGTAGAAAAAAAAAATTTCTAGGAGAAACCTTTTCTCTTTTTAGTTGTTTCAATTCATGTGATTTATTTCATTAATGTCAAACAAAAATGTTCATTAACGTTTAGGATCGAGAAATGAATTTCGTCATAAAAACCATCAAAACCAATAAATCAGAAAAATAATCATGTATAACTTTAAAATCTCATGCATAAAATTGGTAATCATGGAATCAAAACATTTAATATTTTCATTACATCTTTATGCATAATTAAGTATACAATCATCAAGCATGACACTTACACTATTTCATATGAGCATGCCTATTTCATTTATACCAAATCAAAACATGCATCATTTTTTAAATCGAAAAAGCCACTTTCATTAAAAAATTGATAATCTATAAATCTTAGAAATCTTCATGCATAATTTTAAAAAATAAATTTATTAGGCATGATATCATCAAACATGATTTCATAAGGCATTTTCAATCAAAATCTTTTTATTTATCATAAACATGTAATTTTCATGATTATTTTCAAAATTACTAGAATGATAAGCATGATTCATAATTTTTTATTTTCATTATTAAACATGCACTTTTTAAAAAAATTAATTCTAAATTAAATTAAAAATAACTCATGAAAAATATCATGTAATTTTAAAATAAACTAAAGGCGTTTTGATTACCTCAACGTCGAAAGCCGTTAAGGCATAGTTTCCACCTTGCCTTTGTTGATTTTCTCCTTGTCTTCAGAGGAGCTCGATTCATCTCACTTTGTGTTTTTCTTCTTGCGATCAAAGCAAGTAGTTATGTTCTTTAATTCTTGTTTCATGAAATTTTTAAATTTCTTAGTGAGTAGTTCATGTTCACCATCACTTAAGCTTATGCTCGAGTGGTCTTCAAATATTCTAAGTTTGAAATCCATCTTGTTCTTTGGAAGGTGATTCTCAAGTTCTTTATGTGCATTGTATGTCATTTCATAGGTCATCAAGGACCCTATTAGTTCTTCGATTGGAAATTGGTTCAAGTTTTTTTATTATTGAATAGCCGTTATTTTTTAATCCCAACTCTTATCAAGAGAACGTAAAATCTTGTTTACAAGTTCAAAATCTGAAAAATATTGGCCAACAGCTTTTAAACCATTGACAACATCTGTAAAATGAGTGTACATGTCAATAATGGTTTCACTCGGCTTCATTCGAAAAAGCTAGAAATCATGTATTAAAAAATTAATTTTTGAATCTTTAACTTTGCTAGTTCCTTCATGTGTGATTTCGTGCCAAATATTGAAAGTCATTTCACAAGTAGAAACACGATTAAACTCATTTCTATCTAAGGCGTAAAATAAGGCATTCATAGCCTTAGCATTTAAAGAAAAAGTTTTCTTCTCCAAACCATTCCAATCTTTCATTGGAAGAGAAGACTGTTTAAAGCCAGATTCGATAATGTTCTATAAGATCAAATTCAAAGAAAGCAAGAAAACTCTCATTCGAGTTTTCCAATAAGTGTAATCCGTCCCATTGAAAAAGGGAGGACGAATGAGAGATTGACCCTTTTGAAAGCTGATATGAGCCATTTCTATTTGAGTGTTAAACTAAATTAGAAAATGAGGCACTGATACCAATTGTTAGGATCAAGAGTGCACAAAGAGGGGGGGTGAATTAGTGCAGCGAAAAACTTTCGTCGGTTAAAATCTGATTTCGTTGAAAACTGTTTCAAAAATATCTTTAAATCGAAAGTATATTGAAGTGTAGTGGATGTAAAGCATTGAAGGTAGTTTGCAGTTAAGATAAATAACAGAAAGTAAATGTAAATCAAGATTTAGACTGGTTCGATCAATCTTGACCTACAGCCACTTTTGGCTTCCTCCTCCGACGAGGTCACAGACGTCTACTAGAGGCTTTCCTTCAATAGGTGAAGGCCAATTACCTTTTACACCCCTCTTCTCCTTTTACCGGGTTTAGGAGATAACCCTTACAAGCACTCATACTCCTCTCTTACAGATTTCTAACACTTAAGAGTAGAGAAGGGAATTCTAAAGAGATTGCAGCAGCATTTCTTTAATTTTAAACTCTCTATGCTTATGTTCTTTAACTAGGGATGAGAGGGGTATTTATAGGCTTCAAGTTGATTTAAACTTGGAGCCTGAAAATATCTCATCCTAGGTTCCCCAAGCACGGGCTGTACCACAGCCTACACTGGGCGGTACCACCGCCCAGTGTCAGTTTGACGCTGACACTGCCCTAGGCGATACCACCACCTAGGGCGCAGTGCTATGCGGTACCACCACCCAGACTAGAGGTACCACCGCCTGGTACCCTGCCAGTGGTGGTACAATCACCCAGATTGGCGGTATCATCACTTGACACTCTCTCGAAGATTGTGCTACGACGGTGAGACTTCTTGGGGCACTGTTTGGGCTTCTTATTGGGACTAACACAGTTCTTACATAGGCCTAGCTGACCCCTAATTGGGTTGGCCCAATCCAAGCCCAAATACATGCTAACTACGAAATCCTAAGACATTTGCTAAGCAAAACAAGTCCCTATGTCTATTCTTCCAGTGAGCTTCCGGCAATCTTCCGACGAACTTCCGACTGACTCCCGGTAAGCTCCTGGACTTCACAATGATCTTCTTGGCAAGTTCTGACGAGCTTCTCTAGCAAGCTCTGAGACTTCTCGGTTGGTTCCTCTAGAACTTCCGATGAACTTCCGGACTTTCGACGAACTCTCGAACTCCCAACGTGATCGCGTCCTTAGCTCCGAGACTTCATTTTGCTCCATGCCTTGCCATCGTAGTTAATCCTGCACATGTAAAACATACTTCGATCTAGACAATTAATATTAAGCATTAATCAAGTTGTCCGGCATGTCATTGGTCCCTCGACGCTTCGTCCGATTCTTTGGCTCATCGTCCTCTCTTGCGGCCTATTGCCTAATCGGCCAATTGACTCTGCAACTCCAATATTCTTAGCATAATGTCTGCTATTCTTGGCTCGATGCCCGAATCCATGTCCCAAAGTCTTCTGTCAATATGTCAACCGATCCATCGGCCCGACGTCAATCTTCTAACATGTTCCTCCAGCCCAACATGATTTTTCCCGCTTTAATTGTCTCATCCTGATCGGAGCATCCTGCGTCACTCAAAACACAGATTAAAACATAAAGACATATCAATTGGTTTTATCATCAAAATACGAGATTCAACAAACTAATGCTTAGTAAGTTATGTTTTAAACCATATACTAATACAACATCTTTAATCAAAAGTTTTGATTTGTTACTTATATTTTATTTGTCAATAATTTTTTCTTTGTTGTTGTCTCTAAAGGTAACATATCATTCGTCTTGACTAGTGAGCTTAGAGAAATGTTTTGGATCTCTAGTCATGTGCCTTGAGCGTCCACTATCAATATATCATCTCTTGCTCCTAGCTTTTAATTGTTGGCATTTACAAGAAAAGGGGGTTTACTTTAGGTACCCATTTAACTTTGAGTCCATCATGATTATATCTACCTACCTTGAAATTTGACATTAAGTCATTTATGGTTCTTTTAGGAACCTAAACTAATTTATGAGAGCTGTAGTTTTTGAATGAAAATTTATAAGCATAATGACCACATCTATCACAAAAATTATATTTAACTTTAGGGGGAATATATAATGTGGGTCCCTTAACAAATATAGTTGGCTTTTGTTGAGTATTATTACTCTCGAAGTCGATTTCTTCCTTTCTATGTATATGACCTTTATTAGTACGAATCATGTTTAATGATTTGTTATAAATTTTAAAATTTTCTAATGTTTGTTATAATAACATATTTTTCTTTTTGAATGAATCTAACTCTTCATATTTAGTACAAGATGGTAACAAGCATTATCATACTTATTTTTTAATTTATCAAATTCATTTGAGAGAGATACATGATCCTTTTTTAATAATTTATATTTCTCACTGATTATTTTTAGTTCATCATACAAATCATGAAATACATCAAGTAATTCATTATAAGGTAAAGAAGTTTTAGTTGAGTCACATACCTCATTGTTGAAAGCCACTAATACATAGTTTGTCACTTCGTCTTCATTGGTTTGCTCTTAGTCTTCTGATGTACTTGATTCATCCCAAGTTGTCTTGAGTGCTTTATTCATCTTTTGTTCTAGCATTTTCTTCTTAAGTTGTGGACACTCATTTTTAAAGTGCCTTAGCTTTTTTGCATTCATAGTAAATGATTATCCTTTTTGAGTTCATTTTTATTATTAGAGTCTTATTTTATAGGATTTGTTTTGTTCCTTTTTATGAACCTTTTAAATTTTCTTGTAAGGAGTGCCAAGTCTGTTATGATCAAGAGCACACTAAAAGAGGGGGGTGAATTAGTGTAGCGAAAAACTTTTACGATTTCAATGAACTTATTTCGATTAATGCTGATTCAACAAGAATAGTTTCAACTAAATCCTTTTCGAAAGAACTTTGAATTTGAAACATTTCGCGAAAGAGCAAGAAATGATTAAGGTGATTTGTAGCAAAATAAAGTACACAAATGAAAAGTGTCAGTTTTGTAAGGTCTTTGTATGATTAAAGCTGATCTCGGAAAATATTTATGTCAAAGCGTAAGTAGACGTAGTTAAGGCACAGTAAGGAGGAGAGGCAGTTTGCTATAAAGGAAAGTTGCTCAAAGTAAATGTAAACCGAGTTTTAAGAGTGGTTCAGTCAATGTGACCTACATCTACTATAGGCTTCCTTCTCCAACGAGGTCACCGACATCTACTAGAGGCATTCCTTCAATAGGCATAGGCCAACCACCCTTTTATAGGTTTTCTCCTTTTGCCGGGCTTAGGAGACAACCGTTACAAGTTTCACTCCCCTCTTGAATGATCTCAATACTTAGAAAGAAGGAGGAGAACTCTAGCTTTTACAACACTTTAAGGCCTCAAAGACTCAAGATAATGTCAAGTTTTTGTTGCCCTTTCATGTAGGAAAGGATGGGGTTTTTATAGGCCCTAATGAGTTCAAAAATAGAGCCTAAAAGTGTCCAATCCTAGATTTTTAGGGTCCTGGTAGTACCACCACCATTGCTGGGTGGTACTACCGCTTGTCATCGGGCACTGGGTGGTACTACCGATCGAGCTCTGGTGGTACCACCGCCCAGAGCTCCTGGGAGACCGAGTCTCCGAGGCGGTGCCACCGTTGGCCAAGATTTCAGGGGCTGAATGGGCTATTCCATTCGGCCCAATTTGGGTCTGTTAAGGGCTCGCTTGGCCCCGAATTAAGTTAGTAGGATTACCTCCTAATCCTAACATAATATATACTCTAACTATGACAATTAAGACATCATTACTATAATTTGTGTTCCGGTGCGTCAATCGCTTCTTCCAGCGAGCTTCCGGCATACTTCCGGCGAACATCCGACGAACTCTCGATGATGCTTCGGCGGACTCCCGACAAGCTCTTGGACTTCACGACGATCTTCTTGGCAAGTTCCAAAGAGCTTCTATGACAAGCTCCTGGACTTCTCGGCTAGTTCCCGCAGAACTTCTGATAAATGTCCAGACTTCCGACGAACTCTCGAACTCCCAACGTGATCTTGATATTGACTCCGACATAACATATGTTGTATATCTTACTACCATTGTAGTTAATCCGGCACACTTTTCTTAACATATAGATTAGATAAACAAATGACAATTGACTTCATCATCAAAATCTGAGATTCAACAATCTCCCCCTTTTTAATGATGATAATCAATTGATGACAGAGTTAACCTTAACTCCCCCTATCTATATGCCATACTTGAGAAAAGCTATTCTTGAATTCAAAGCCTTTGAATTCAAGAGACATATTGATAAGTTAAGTTCATTTAACCTTATCAATACACCCATCATGATTCCTATCATGATGTAAATTTTTGAAAATGATGTCAAGGCATGACATCCATTTTCAAGTCTTATATTTCAAATATGAAGGACAACAATCATAACAGTTCATTCTATGACAAGATATCAATTTGTAATATTTCAAATTTAGCTCTAGATATCTTATCATAATACAAACATTTCAAGTATAAAATTACATACATTTATCATCAATTTACCACATATTTCTCCCTCTTTGTCATCAACAAAAAGAAAAATGATTCAACAATATATGTAATTGTGGTAAAAATTAATGTCATTTTTCAACTTGTAAAGAAATTCATACCAATTATTTTTCAAGCATTCATGACATGATATCATTCATTAACTTCTTTTGTTTTACTTATCATCAAAACTTTGCATGAAGAAGGAAAGAAGAAAGGTAAAAACCATTGAGAACCAACTTTAATTGAAGTTAAAACTGAATGAAAGAGTTTTATTAAATTATGCTTCATTTTTCACAAGGATCAAGATATACATGTGAAATTTAAATCCTTGCAAGTGTTTATCTAAAAGAAATTCTTTCTTCATCAAGAAGGAATTCATGTGAAAGAATCATTATATCAAATCTATTTCTCAATTTAAAAATTTACAAGAGATAAATCAATGAGTGATGCATTTGTCAATTAATTCCATGTATCAAAAATCAGTAAATGATGCAGCATGGATATGAAATAGCTTTGATATGGCATAGGCTCATAAAAGCTCTATTCAAGAAATACATTAAGTCCAAAAGAGAAATACAACAAAATCATGCATTCGGACATGTTTTGTCATAGCTTTTCAATCACAATCATGAAGATAAATATGATATTGCATGATCATAGAAACTTTTTACAAACTTTCCAATGTGAACATGTTATTGAAGCACATAATCAAGTAAAATTCTCATCATAAAATTATAAGCATAGAATTTAAATGAGTGATCAAGAAAGTCTGAAAATAAAATTTAATATATTCATGCATTCGGACAAATCAACATTCCTAATTCTCTTCTAATAAAATCAAATTGTTCTTCTCTTAAAGGTTTTGTAAAAATATCGACCAATTGATGTTTTGTATCAATAAACTCTAGGATTACATCATGATTAGTGATATGATCTCGTATAAAGTGATGCCTAATATCAATATGTTTTGTTCTAGAGTGTTGAATGAGATTCTTTATTAAACATATTGCACTTGTGTTATCACATTTCATGGGGATATTTTTAAAATGAATCTTATAATCCTTTAAAGTATTTTTCATCCATACAACTTGTGCACAACATGTACTAGCTGCAATATACTCAGCTTCGGTTGTTGATAGTGCAATCGAGTTTTGTTTCTTGGATGACCGAGAAACAAGGGCATATCCCAAAAATTGACATGTTCCTGATGTGCTTTTTCTATCTAGTCTACATCCAGCAAAATCCACATCAGCATAAGCAATTAACTCAAAATTCTCGGATTTTGGATATCATAATCCTAGATTTGCGGTTCCTTTAAGATATCTAAGTATTCTTTTAACTGCTTTGAGATGAGATATCTTAGGATTAGATTGAAACCTAGCACATAGTCCTACACTAAACATAATATTCAGTCTAGTTACAGCGAGGTAAATAGGATTCCTATTATACCCTTATAAATTTTTTGATCAAAGCTTTCTCCACTTTCATCAATTTCTAACTTAGTGGAGGTGCTCATGGGAGTATTGATAGCTTTTGAGCTATCCATATTGAACCTTTTTAGCAAATCTAAAGCGTATTTTGTTTGACTAAGAAATGTATCATTACTTAGTTGTTTAATTTGTAAGCCTAAAAAGAAAGTTAATTCCCCCATCAAACTCATTTCAAATTAAAGACTCATACTTTTAGCAAATAATTCATAAAGAGATTCATTCGTTGAACCAAAAATAATGTCATCAACATAAATTTGAATAATAAGAAATTTATTTTCAAAATTTTTGATAAACAATATAGTATTGACCTTGCCTTTAGAGAAAATATTTTTAATAAAAAATAAACTAAGTCTCTCATACCAAGCCATTGGGGCTTGTTTTAAACCATAGAGAGCTTTAGTTAATTTAAATACATGATTAGGAAACTATTATTCTCAAATCCGGGAGGTTGTTCAATATAAACTTCTTCGGAAATAAAGCCATTAAGAAAAGTACTTTTAACATCTATTTGAAACAACTTAAAATTATTACTACTAGTATAGGTAAGGAGCATCCTTATTGCTTCTAATCAAGCCACAGGAGTGGAGATTTCTTCGTAATTGATACCTTCTTCTTGGTTGAAACCTTTGGCCACTAAACTAGCCTTGTTTCTAACCACGATACTATATTCATCTTGTTTGTTTCTAAAGACTCATTTAGTACCAATAACTAAATGATCATTTGGCCTAGGAACAAGCTTCCACACCTCATTTCTATCAAATTGTTTAACTCATCTTGCATTGCGATAATCTATGAATCATCTTTCATGGCTTCGTTAATATATTTAGGTTCAATTTGGGAGAGAAAAACAGCATTGGCACAAAAATTTTTAAGAGAAGAATGTGTTTGAACCCCTTTAGATGTGTCTCATATAATTAGCTCGTTAGGATGAGTATCTACATACTTTCAATCCTTGGGTAAGGATGTTTCGAAAGTGGATGCATCCAAGTTGCTAGTTGGAGAAGGGGTCTCATTTAAATTCAAAGTATCAAAATTAACACCATCATCAAAATCATTTTTCTTAATTTTGGAAACCTCATGAAAAACAACATGAATGGATTCTTCTATAATCAAGCTTCTTTTATTAAAGATACGAAATGCTTTAGAAATCGAAGAATAGCCAAGAAAAATTCCTTCATCAGACTTAGCATCATATTTTCCTAATGTATCTTTTTTATTCAAGATAAAACACTTACACCCAAAAACTTTAAAATATGAAACATTGGGTTTTTTGTTTTTCCATGACTCATAAGGAGTTTTGGTGAGTAAGGATCTTACTAGAACTCTATTCATGACATAGTATGCCGTGTTTACGGCTTCGGCCCAAAAATATTTGGGTAGGCTATGTTCATTCAACATAGTTCTTACCATTTCTTGTAAATTTCTATTCTTTCTTTCTACTACTCTATTTTGTTGAGGATTTCTTAGAGTAGAGAAGTTGTGGTTGTATCCATTAGATTCATAAAATTCTTAGAAATTATGGTTTTGAAATTCACCACCGTGATCACTTCGAATTGACGAAATCATAAAACCATTTTCATTTTGAATACGTTTACAAAACTTAGAGAAATACCTAAAGCATTCACTATTGTGTGCCAAAAAATAAGTCCATATATATCTACTATAATCATCTATAATGACAAAAGCGTATTTGCTACCTCCTAGGCTTAATGTAGAAATTGGTCCGAACAAGTTCATATTGATTAATTGCAAAGTTCAAGAGATGCTTATTTGATTCTTAGATTTGAAGTTACCTTTTATTTATTTTTCTAATTGACAAGCATCACACACATTATCTTTAACGAACTTGATATGAGGAATTCCTCTTTCAAGTTCTTTAGATGAGATTTGTATGATTAGTTTCATGCTAGTATGACCTAATCTCCTATGCCAAAGCCAAGCATCGTCATTCAAAACTGAAAAAATATTTCATTGCAAAGATCACTAATGTCAATGGTATATACATTATTTTATTTTAATGCAATCATAGATGTGTTTTTGTGTGGTTTTTTAATAATATAAGCATTAGATTTAAATTTAATAATATATCCTTTATCACACAATTGACTAATGCTCAAGTGGTTATGTTTTAAATCATCGACTAACAAAACGTCTTCAATAAAGAAGTTGGATTTGTTACATATGGTTCCTTTGCCAATGATTTTACCATTGTTATTGTCTCCGAATGTGACATATCCTTCATCTATGCTAGTGAACTTAGAGAATTGAAATGGATCTCCGGTCATATGCCTTGAGCATCTACTATCAATGTACCATCTCTTGCTCCTAGCTTGTGATGGTATATGTTTCTATAATAAAGGATTATTTTTAGGTACCCATTTGACTTTGGGTGCCTCAAAAATCGATCTAAATTGCTTATCATGTTGCATAGAATTCTTTACGGTTCCTTTAGGAACTCAAATCAATTTGTTTGGACTACACTTTTTAAATGAACAATGATAAGCTTTATGTCCACGTTTGTAACAAAAGTTGCATTTGTTTAGGGGCGAAATATGTAAGATAAGGCATTTAACGAAGGTGGTTGGATTTTGGCGAGAGCTTATCACAAATCTGATTCCACTTCTTTTATGAACGTGACCCTTATTGGTAAGGATCATGTTCTAGGACTTACTACCAACCTCAAATTTCTTCAATGTATCATTTAGTAGCAAGTTATCCTTTTGGAGTATTTTTAAATCATGGCATTTCGTACATGGAACTAAACTATCATTATGCTTAATTTTAATTTATCAAAATTATTAACAAGTGAATCATGCTCCTTTTTTAACAATTTATATTTTTTACTAATTATTTTACATTCATCAAATAAATCATGAAAAGCATTTAATAATTCTTCAAATGATAAATTTGCATCAATTGAACTTGATACCTCCTCTCCAATGGCCATTAGTGCATAGTGAGCAACTTGCTCGGTGTTGGGCTCCTCTTCTTCGGATGTGCTTGTGTCATCCTATGTTGCTTTGAGCGCTTTCTTCTTTGGTGTTCTCTTCTTGGCTTGGGGATATTCACTCTTGTAGTGTCCCAGTTTCTTACATTCGTAGCAAATTACTTGTTCTTTCTTAGGTTCAAATTTATTTTTAGTGTCATTTTTAAATTTATATTTTTTAATAATTTTTTTGAATTTTCTTATTAAAAGTGTCAAGTTATCATCAAAGTCCCCATCACTTGAGTTTTCTCTCAAGTGGTCTTCTTATGTTCTAAGTGTCATATCATTTCTGTTCTTTGAAAGGGTGTCCTCAAGTTCTTCATGAGTTTTGCATGTCATTTCATAGGTCATTAGTGACTCAATTCATTTTTCAAGAGGAAAGTTATTTAAATCTTTGGCCTCTTGAATGGCCGTGACTTTAGGGTCCCAACTCTTTGGAATGGATCTTAAAATTTTATTAACAAGCTCAAAATTCGAAAAACTTTTACCAAGTCCTTTTAGACCATTGACAACATCCGTAAAATGGGTGTACATGTCTCCAATGGTCTCACTTAGCTTCATTCGAAATAATTCATAAGAATGTACTAAAAGGTTGATTTTTGACTCTTTCACTCTACTCGTGCCTTCGTGAGTCACTTCGAGTGTGTGCCAAATATCAAAAGTCGTTCCATAAATTGAAACACGATTGAACTCATTTTTATCTAGTGCACAAAATAAGGCATTCATAGCCTTTGCGTTTAAAGCGAAAGTCTTCTTCTCTAATTCATTCCAATCAATCATTGGAAGAGAAGACTTTTGAAATCTATTTTCTACAATGTTCCAAAGCTCAAAATCCATTGAAATTAGGAAGATCCTCATTCGTGTCTTCCAATAGGTGTCATCCGTTCCATTGAACATGGGCAGACTACTAGGATCAAGAACACTAAGAGGGGGGGGGGGGTGAATTAGTGTAGTGGAAAACTTTTGATGATTTAAAACTGTGTTCGTACGATGAAATCCTTTCCGACATAAAATCGTTTTCGGAAACTTAACTTGAAAGCGAGTTCATAAATGAGTGCAGCAAAAGTAATGAGGAAGTAAAGCACATATGGAGGTTTGCAGTAAGGTAAGTAGCAAGAATAAATGTAAACCAGAGAAGACGAGAGTTTATAGTGGTTCAGTCAATCATGACCTACATCTACTCCTCTGATTCCTCTTCTGTCGAGGCCACTAGCATCCACTAACGATCTTCCTTTACTAGGCAAAGATCAACCTCCTTCTTACACCCCTCTTCTCCTTTTACCGAGTTTAGGAGACAACCCTTACAAGCACTCACTCTCCTCTCTTAAATAGAATTCTAACACTTAAGCTAGAGGAGGGAAATTCGAGAGATTGCAGAAGCGTTTTCTCTCTTTTAATCTCTTTGTGCTTATGTGTTTTACCCAAGGATGAGAGGGGTATTTATAGGCTCCAAACTAGTTTGAATTTGGAGCTCAAAAATGTCATCTCTTGGATTTCCGGGGTCCTGGCGGTAGCACATCCTGACTGGGGTGGTACAACCACCTGGTAGCTCGGAGATTGAGCCTCTGGGTGGTGCCACTGCCTGACAGGGGTGGTTGCACTGCCCAGTCTCGCTCGGAGACTGAGCCCTGGCGGTGCCACCGCCTGATTGGGGCGGTTGCACTGCCTGGCAGAGCTCGGAGATCGAGCTCAGGCGGTTCCACCGCTTGTTAGGGGCAATTACACCACCCAGTCTCGCTCAGAAACTGAGCCCAAGCGGTGCCACCGCCTGACTAGGGCGGTTTCATCACCCAGCTTTCCTGGGAGACCCTCACTTGGGCGGTGCCACCGCTGACCCTGGCGGTGCCACCGCCTAGTAGGAATTCTGGTCCGAATAGGGTGATCCATTCGACCCAATTTGGGTCTATCAAGGGCCCAATTGCCCCCAGATTAAGTTAATGGGATCACCTCCCATTCCTAACTTAATCTACATTCTAACTACAACATTTCTTAAGACATTTACTACAACTTGCTCCAGTGCGTCAATCGCTTCTTCTAGTGAGCTTCCGGCGAACTTCCGTCGATCATCCGATGAACCCTCGTTGATTCTCCTGCAGACTTCTGGCAAACTCCTGGACTTGCGATGATCCATTTGGCGAGTTCTGACGAGCTTCTTTTGGCAAGCTCTTGGACTTCTTGGATTTATTCCCACAAAACCTCCGACGACCGTTTGGACTTCCGTCGAACTCTCGAACTCCCAACGTGATCATAGTCTTGACTCCGACGCAACTCCTGCTGCATGACTTTCTTCCATCGTAGTTAATCCTGCACATGTAAAACAAAACTTCGATCGAGACAATTAATCCTAAGCAATTGACCAAGTTGTCCAGCATGTCATTGGTCTCTCGATGCTTTGTCCGATTCTTCGACGCATCGTCCTCTCCTGCGACCTATTGCCCAATCGGCCAGTTGACTCTACAACTCCGATATCCTTAGCACAATACCCACTCTTCTTGGCCTGATGCCTGAGTCCACGGCCTGAAGCCTTCTATTGATATGTTGACCAATCCACCGGCCCGACGTCCAATCTTCTGACATGTTCCTCCGGCACAACATGATTTTGCCTGCTTTAATTATCTCATCCTGATCGAAGTATCCTGCGTCACTCAAAACACAGATTAAAATATAAACATATATCAAGTGGTTTCATCATCAAAATACGAGATTCAACACAGACGTGTAATTGAGTGACCCTCTTGGTTTTCAGCAAATAACATCACTCTTGGGTTTTAAGCCAAATGAGAGTAAACCTTGCTTTGAGACCAATTGTTAGGATCAAGATCGCACTAAGAGGAGGGGGGGGTGAATTAGTGTAGTGAAAAACTTTTATGATTTCAATAAACTTATTTTTATTAAAGCTGATTCAACAAGAATGGTTTCAACTCAATCCTTTTCGGAAGAACTTTGAACTTGAAACCTTTCGTGAAAGTGAAAGAAAAGATTAACGTGATTTGCAGCAAAGTAAAGTGCAAAAATGAAAAGTATTGGTTTTTTAAGCTCTTCATACGATTAAAGCCGATCTCGAAAAATGTTTACGTCAAATCGTAAGTAGACATAGTTAAGGCACAGTAAGGAGGAGAGGCAATTTGCTATAAAGGAAAGTTGCTTAAAGTAAATGCAAACCGAGTTTTTTCGATGGTTCAGCCAACGTAACCTACATCCACTATAGGCTTCCTCCTCCGACGAGGTCACTGGTGTCCACTAGAGGCCATCCTTCAATAGGCGAAGGCCAACCACCCTTTTATAGTTTTTTTTCCTTTTGCCGAGCTTAGGAGACAACCCTTACAAGTTTCACTCCTCTCTTGAATGATCTCAACACTTAGAAAGAAGGAGGAGAACTCTAGCTTTTACAACACTTTAAGGCCTCAAAGACTCAAGATAATTTCAAGTTTTCGTTGCCCTTTCATGCAGGAAAGGGTGGGGTTTTTATAGGCCCCAATGAGTTCAAAAATGGAGCCTAAAAGTGTTCAATCCTAGATTTTCGGGGTCCTAGCGGTACCACCGCCATTACTGGGCGGTACTATCGCTTGTCATCGGGCACTAGGCGGTACTATTGACCGAGCTCTAGTAGTACCACTGCCCAAAGCTCCTGGGAGACCGAGTCTCCTAGGCGGTGCCACCGCTGGCCAAGATTTCAAGGGCCGAATGGGCTGTTCCATTTGGCCCAATTTGAGTCTGTTAAGGGCCCAGTTGGCCCCTAATTAAGTTAGTGGGATTACCTCCCAATCCTAACTTAATCTATACTTTAACTATAACAAGTAAGACATCATTACTGCAATTCATGTTCCGGTGCATCAACCGTTTCTTCCGGCAAGCTTCTGGCGTACTTCCGATGAGCTTCCGACGTACTTTCGACGAACTCTCAGCGATGCTCCAGCGAACTCTCAGCAAGCTCCTGGACTTCGCGACGATCTTCTTGGTGAGTTCTGACAAGCTTCTATAGCAAGCTCTTGGCCTTCTCGGCTGGTTCCCGCAAAGCTTCCAACGAACGTCCAGACTTCCGACGAACTCTCGAACTCTCGACATGATCTTAATATTGACTCTGACATAACATCTGCTGCATGTCTTACTACCATCGTAGTTAATTCTGCATATTTTTCTCAACATATAGATTAGATAAACAAATGACAATTAACTTCATCATCAAAATTCGAGATTCAACAAAGTCATCATTATCACTTGAGCTTTCGCTCGAGTGGTCTTCTTTGGTTCTAAGTGCAATATCCTTCCTAATTTTTTGGAAGGTTATCCTCATGTTCGTCATATGTCTTGTAAGTCATTTCATAAGTCATTAATGATCCTATAAGTTCTTTAAGAGAAAAGTTGTTTAAGTCTTTTATTTCTTGAATTGCAGTTGCCTTTAGATCCCAACTTTTTGGAAGATATTTTAAAATTTTATTAACAAGTTTAAGATTAGTATAACATTTACTAAGAGCTTTCAAATTATTGACAACATCCACAAAATGGGTGTATATATCACCAATGATTTCACTTGGCTTCATTCTAAATAATTCATAAATATATATCAAAAGATAAATCTTAGATTATTTTACTCTACTTGTGCCTTTAAACTTCAAGTGTGTGCCAAATATTATGTGCAGTTTCATATATAGAAACACGATTGAACTCATTTTATCTAAATCACTAAATAAAGTATTCATAGCTTTATCATTTAAAGAAAATATTTTCTTCTCTAAACCATTCAATTCATTCATTGTTCCAAAGGATTTTTTAAAACCACATTCAATGGCATCCCATAAATCAAAATCAATAGAAATAAAAAAATTCATATTCATATCTTCCAATATATGTAGTCCGTTCCATTAAACATAAGAGGACGAGTGATAGAGTAACCCTCTTGATTGCCAAAAAAAGTCTTTTAATCTTTCTTGGACGTTAAACCAATTGAGAGAACTAGGCTCTGATACCAATTGTTAGGATCGTAAAAGCACTAGGGGGGGAGGGGAGGTGACTTAGTGCTTTCAAAAAATTTTGGTTTGAAAGTTTGATCAATGAAACCCATATCGAAAATATGATTAACAAAAAGTGTGAGTAAGGATTTCTTAGTAAGTAAATCGATATACAATAGTAAATCAAGATAAAACAAGAAATACAAACCGATTTATAATGGTTCGGTCATCCCGACCTATGTTTACTCCCGATTTCTCTTCCTTCGAGGCCACTAGCTTTCACTACCGATCTTCTTGATGGACAAATATTAACTATCCTTGTTACAACTCTTTCTCCTTTAAAAAAACTTCTAGACTCAAGGAGGAAGAGACTTAACACTTTTCAAGAGTTTACAACACTTTAAAATCATAATATTTTCATACTCTTGCAAGCAAGCATGAGAGGGGTATTTATAGGCCCCAAATGGTTTAAAAAATGAAGCCAAAAATTTAAATCCCCATATTTTCATGGTCCTGCGTTACTACCGGTTACACTAGGCGGTACCACCACCGGTCACCCAAAGTACTAGCGATACTATCACCTAACATAGTTTGAGAGATTGTATCATAGCAGTACCATCATCAATTTATGTGGTACCACTACTAGTCTGGGCAGTACCATCGCTGACCCTAGCGGTACCACCATCAGATTTTTCATAAAAGTACATTATGTACTTTCCAACTTACAAACAGTGGCACCGCTTGGCTTGGCAGTGGCACCACTTGGCTTAGTGGTGCCACCACTTGGCCCAACCTTAGGTCACTGAATTGGCCTTCCAATAGGCCCAATTCTACCATGATTCAGGCCCAATGGGCTCCTAATTAAATTACGATGGTTACACCCAAAACTAACTCAATTAAACTCTAAATTACTTCGATCAAGATACAATAACCATGAAGCATATGTTGTCCAGCATGTCACTAGTTCATCTGACACTTAGTCCAAACTTCTGACACACCATCCTTTCCTTTGGCATATTGGCCGATCCATCGGTTAGGAACGAGTCGACACTAAGAGGGGGTGGTAGTGAATTAGTGTAGCAGTAAAAATGTCGGTTTAAGAGAATTCTTTCGTACGATAAAACTGATTTTGGAAACTTGAAAGCGTATGCTAGTGTAGGCGTAGTAAAAACACAATAAAGATGAGAGGCAGTTTGCTTATCAAAGTAAATTGCTCAATGTAAAGACAAACCCAATTTTTATAGTGGTTCGATCGTCATGACCTACATCCACTCTGTCGATTCTTCTTCCATCGAGGCCACCGGTAGCTATTATCGATCTTCCTTTAATAGATGAAGATCAATGTCATTCTTACACCCCGCTTCTCCTTATCACAGGTTTTGGAGACAACCATTATAAGCACACGCTCCTTTATAAATAAAATTCTAAGTTTAAGCTAGAGGAGGGGATTTCTCAAGAGATTTTTATAGTATTTTCTCACTTTTAATCTCTTTGTGCTTGCTTAAGTTAACTAGGGATTATAGGCTTTAAGTTGATTCAAACTTGGAGCCTAAAATGGTCTCATCGTAGGTTTCCTGGGTACTGATAATACCACCACCGTTCCTGGGCGGTACTACCGCCGTAGGATCTACCACTAGGCGGTATCACCGCCGAACAGGGGCGGTACCACCGTTGGCAGCATTCACTACCAGCAGTACCACCGCCCAGATTTCCTAGGGTGATGTTTCCCAGGCGGTGCCACCATCTGCTAGGTTTTCAGAACCCTGGTTAGGCCTTGAATCCGACCCAAACCAACCCAATTTCGGGCCCAGTTGGCCCCTAATAGAGTTGATGGGATTACCTCCTAATCCTAACTCTAATTATGTGCTAACTACAATTCCTAAGACATACTCTAAGCAAGATAAGTCTGGTTTCTTCTAGTAAGCTTCCGGTGAACTTCCGACGATCTCTCGATAATATTCCGACAGACTCCCGGTAAGCTATTGGACTTCACGATGATCTTCTTGGCGAGTTTCGATGAGCTTCTTTGGCAAGCTCTAGGACTTCTTGGTCAATTTCAGCAGAACTTTCGATTAACATCCAAACTTCCGACGAACTCTCAAACTCCCAACAAAATCATATTCTTGACTTCGAGACTTCATTTTGCTTTATGCCTTACTATCATAGTTAATCCTACACACATAAAAACACACTTCGATCTAGACAATTATTGCTAAGCATGAATCATGTCGTCCTGCATGTCATTAGTCCATCAACGCTTCGTCTGATTCTTCGGCGCATCGTCCTCTCTTGCGGCCTATTGCCCAATCGGCCAGTTGACCTCCACAACTCTGATATCCTTAGCGCAATATCCACTCTTATTGGTCCGATGCCCGAAATCATGGCTTGAAGCCTTTTGTCGATATGTCGACCGATCCTTCAATGCGACATCCTATCTTCTGACATGTTTCTCTAGCCCAACATGATTCTTCCTACTTTAAATGTCTCTCCCTGATCGAAGCATCCTGTGTCACTCAAAACGTAGATCAAATCATAAACATTTATCAATTGATTTCATCATCAAAATCCGAGATTCAATAATCTTTTCCTTTTTGATGATGACAATCAATTGATGACGGAGTTAACCTTAACTCTTAGAGTTTAAACAAACTCCCCCTACCAATATGCCATATTGATAGAACTCTTGGATTCAAAAATCCAAGCAACATATAATCGTAAAATAAACTCCCCCTATCAATATACCATATTGATAGAACTTTTGGATTCAAAAATCTAAGCAACATGTTATCATAAAACTTATGCATAACACTTCATCATACTTCTCTCCCTTTGTCATCAACAAAAAGGAGAAGTCCAACTATCAAGTATTTAGACATACAAGTTCAAATCATTACATAAAAAAAATATAATATCAAGTTTTATCATTATGCAATTTGTAAGCTAGAAAATTTAGCAAGTGTTACATCATGCAAGCTTTTAAGTTTTAGATATGCAAGGTAGTAAGATTCCATGTTCTACAACATACAAGCTAGCAAAATTTCGAAAGCAAATGCAAGATAGCTTTCTTGTTGAAGTGTGTAAGCTGACGATTCTTGCTTTATATTGTAATGTGCAAGTTGCAAGTTTTGCTTCTTGAGATAGGCAAGATAGTGATGTTTAAGATAGCAAGCTCTTTCTTCTCTTTTGAGAAGTTTCATTTTTGCTTCCTTTGCAAAGTGTAAGCTAGAAAAATTTTATATTATTTTACAATATGCAAGCTAGTAATTTGACAAGTGTTACTTCTCTTTGAAGTATGAAGGCTAGTAAGTTTTTGAAAAATAATACAAGATATTAAGCTAGCAAGATACAATGTTTTACATAAAGCAAGCTACATGAAGTATGTTTGTATCTTCTTTTTAGATGTGCTAGCAAGCAAGCAAGTTTTTCTCCATACAATTTGTGAGCTAACAAATTTTACACATATGAAAGTTGGCAAGATTTTTGCATCTTTTTGAGATGAGCAAGCTTTTTGCTTCTTCTTGAAGTATGCAAGCTAGAAAGCTACAAAATTTGCTCCCCCTATGTCATTGTCAAATAGAAGGGAAGAATACAATGTTGTAATTCTTTTTCCTTTTTATCAATCTTTACATCATGATAAATATAAAGTATCATTCTTAATTATAATACGGTATCATTTTAAAAAATGATAATTGTTGACTTTCACATCATAAAAAATTATAGTATTGTATGCATCATTCCAAATAATTCAAATCATGATGGTATCAAAATGTCAAATTATATTATATCCTACCATGCATAATCATAACTTCTCATTTGTATGCATCAACATAGTATTACATTCATTTCATCATATGAAGAATCTCAAAAATTAATTGGGTGATGAGGTAAACACTAAATGAATACAAGGGAGTTTCGAAAAGATGAAAGAAAAATCAAGTTATGTATACCATGTTCCATACTTCAAAATACATCATCTCAAGTTATGAGTATAAAAAAACCATGGAAACATTGTGATTCAATTGGACAAATATTCTCATTAATAAACTGTAAGAAATCATTCGAGAATAAAAAGTGAGGGATCTTGATTCAATTAAGAAAATTATCAAGAATTGATTCCGAGAATCCAAGATCATGAGTTCAATAATACTTCTTTTCAATATATAGCAAGTAGAATCATAGGAGATCAAATAGTAAAAGATATTCAAAAGAAATTTGAAGTCATGAATTCCTAAAAAGATATTCTCTTTAGTATACTGCAAAAGCAAACGTAGGAGAAAAAGATTCATTTCTTGCATAAAAAAATTTATGATTCAAATTTAAATCGTCAAATCAAAATCATTTTCAAGAGATTCTAAGAATAAAGATAGGTTCATTAGTCTCTCCTTTTCGAAAAGTCGATAAAGTAGAGAATTTTTTTTTTTCAAGGAGAAAGCTTTCTTCTTTTTAATGATTCAATTCATAAGATTGATTTCATACATACATGTTCTTTTCTTTCAAATCCATACATCATTCATTAATACCAAAAAAAAAAACTTTCCAAAAATCACAAAAATATCATGGATAAGTTCAAAATATAAATTCGTTAAGCATGCTTTCAAATCATTATTACATTTTCATTAAGACATCAAGAATGGTTTCAATCAAAATCGGAAATACACAATATTTCTTTTTGAAAAACATACATAGGATTATTGTTAGATTTAAATCTAACATTTTATTCCTTTAACATAAAACATGTAATTTTCATTATCATTTTCAAAATTACTAGAAAGATAAGCATGATCCCAATTTTTTACATTTTCATTATATTATTAAACATATAATTTTTAAGAAAAATAATTAAACTAAATTAAAAATAACTCATTAAAAGCATCATATAATTTCGAAATAAATTAAGGGAGTTTCGTTTAACTCGTCGTCAAAAGCAGTTAAAGTGTAGTTTACCACCTTGCCTTTGTTGATTTTCTTCTTATCTTCGGAGGAGCTCAATTCATCCCAAAGTTCTTCTCTCTACTTGCGTTCATAGCAAGTAGTTGTATTCTTTTTGTTCTTTAATTTTTGTTTCATGAACTTTTTTAAATTTCATAGTGATGAGTTCAAATTCACCATCACTTGATCTTATGCTCGAGTGGTCTTCAATTGTTTTTAGTTTGAAATCCTTCCTGATCTTTGGAAGGTGGTTCTCAAGTTCTTCACATGCATTGCATGTCATTTCATAGGTCACTAGAGACCCGATAAGTTCTTCGATCAAAAAAGTATTTAAAATTTTTTATTCTTGAATAGCCGTTATTTTTGAATCGTAATTTTTAGAAAGCGATCGTAAAATCTTGTTAACGAGTTCAAAATTAGAAAAGCAATTGCCAAGAGCTTTTAAACCATTAACAACATCCGTAAAACGGGTGTACATGTCTCCAATGGTTTCACTTGGCTTCATTTGAAATAGTTTAAAATCATGCATCAAAAAGTTGATTTTCGAATCTTTAACTTTGCTAGTGCCTTCATGTGTGATTTCAAGAGTATGCCAAATTTCAAAAGCCGTTTCACACATAGAAATTTGATTAAACTCGTTTTTGTCTAAGGCACAAAATAGAACATTCATAACTCTAGCATTTAAAGAAAAAATCTTCTTCTTCAAATCATTCCAATAGTTCATTGGAAGAGAAGATCTTTGAAAACCTCTTTCGACAATGTTCCATAAGTTCAAATCCAAAGAAAGTAAGAAAACTCTCATTTGAGTTTTCCAATATATATAGTCCGTCCCATTGAACAAGGGAGGACGAATGAGAGAGTGACTCTCTTGAAAGCCGAAATGAGTCATTTCTCTTAGGTGTTAAACTAAATAAGAAATATGAGGCTCTGATACCAATTGTTAGGAACAAGTCAGCACTAAGAGGGGGGGGTGAATTAGTGCAGCGGTAAAAATGTCGGTTTAAGAAAATTCTTTCGTATGATAAAACTGATTTCGGAAAATTGAAAGCATATGCTAGTGTAGGCATAGTAAAAGCATAGTAAGGAGGAGAGGCAGTTTGCTTATAAAAGTAAATTGCTCAAAGTAAAGGCAAACCCGATTTTTATAGTGGTTCAGTCATCATGACCTACATCCACTCGGTCGATTCCTCTTCCGTCGAGGCTACCGGCATCCACTATCGATCTTCCTTTAATAGGCAAAGATTATCCTCCTTCTTACACCCCTCTTTTCCTTTTCACAGGTTTAGGAGACAACCTTTATAAGCACACACTCCTCTCTAAACATAATTCTAAGTTTAAGCTAGAGGAGGGGATTTCTCAAAAGATTTCGACAGCGTTTTCTCACTTTTAAACTCTCTGTGCTTACTTAAGTTAACCAGGGATAAGAGGGATATTTATAGGTTTTAAGTTGATTTAAACTTGGAGCCTAGAAAGGTCTCATCCCAGGTTTCCTGGGTACTGGTGGTACCACCGTCATTCCTAGGTGGTACTACCGCCGCAGGATCTGCTACTAGCCGGTACCACCGCCGAATAGGGGCGGTACCACCACTGGTAGCATTCACTGCTAGCGATACCACCACCTAGCCTGGGTGGCACCACCACCCAGATTTCCTGGGGTGATGTTTCCCAAGCGGTACCACCGTCGGTTAGGTTTTTAGCACCTTGGTTAGGCTTTGAATCCGGCCCGAACCAGCCCAACTTCGGGCCCAATTGGCCCCTAACAGAGTTGATGGGATTACCTCCTAATCTCAACTCTAATTATGTGCTAACTACGATTCCTAAGACATATTCTAAGCAAGATAAGTCTGGTTTCTTCCAGTGATCTTTCGGCGAACTTCCGACGATCTCTCGACAATGTTCCGACGGACTCCCGATAAGCTCCTAGACTTCACGATGATCTTCTTAACAAATTCTAATGAGCTTCTTTGGCAAGCTCCAGGACTTCTCGGTCAATTCCGATAGGACTTCCGACGAACATTCGGACTTCCGACGAACTCTCAAACTCCCAACGAAATCACATTCTTGACTCTGGAACTTCATTTTTCTTTATGCCTTGCTATCGTAGTTAATCTTGCAAATATAAAAACATACTTTGATCTAGACAATTATTACTAAGCATAAATCATGTCGTCCAGCATGTCATTGGTCCATCGATGCTTCATCCGATTCTTCGATGCATCATCCTCTCTTGCGGCCTATTACCCAATCAGCAAGTTGACCTCTGCAACTTCGATATCCTTGGCACAATATTCACTTTTATTGGACCGATGCCCGAAACCATAGCCCAAAGCCTTCTATCGATACATCGATCGATCCTTCAGTGTGACGTCTAATCTTCTAACATATTTCTCCAGCCCAACATGATTATTCCTGCTTTAAATATCTCTCCCTGATCAATGCATCTTGCGTCACTTAAAACGCAGATCAAATCATAAACACTTATCAATTGATTTCATCATCAAAATTCGATATTCAACACTATCGGCATGTTGACCTCCCGCAACATCTGATCTCTTTGGCGTAATGTCTAATCTTTCTAGCTCGATGCCCGATCTCCAAGATGATAAACTTCGGCCCAACATCTTATTCTTCTACTTCAATTATTTGCCTTTCCATGATCGAAGTATATTCTATGTCACTTTTTCCAAATGCTCATTAGTTTATAAACTCATCAATTGATTTCATCATCAAATTTCAAGATTCAACAAAGTTTGTGATAGTACACTTGCACCATCTTTATCAACGAATCATTTGTCACTTATGTTTGATTGTATGGTTGTTTGGCAGTATGTTTTACCTTATTTTTATGTATTTTTGCTTGAAACCGATAACCTGAAGTTTGCTGCAGAGAGACTACTCATTAGACTAGACAAAATTATCCTAAAATAGTCAAATTATCACATTGCATTATCTATCTTCTAAAGGCTATGGTTCATTGTGAAACATTAGTCGTCTCAGTTATTTAGAACCATTCGGGTGGCATATGACTAGATGGGCCTTGGGGTAGTGGTGGGCACTATTTGGATACACAAGTTTGCTCGTGTAAAATTTGTGGACTTGTGATTATTCTTATATCTTATAAAGTTCTTATTTTTCCTCTTCCTCTCTTTTCTTCCTCAGCATAAGTTTTTGTTAAGTTGCTTG
This sequence comes from Musa schizocarpa, assembly GCA_900464855.2. Lineage (NCBI taxonomy): Eukaryota > Viridiplantae > Streptophyta > Magnoliopsida > Zingiberales > Musaceae > Musa > Musa schizocarpa. Next base: position 8,947,125 of record LS990925.1, on the reverse strand, counting down.
CAAGCTATCCTCTTTTATGAGATGTTGAGACTTGCAAGCTGATCATTTTTTTTTTCATATCATTTGGGACTAGTACGAGGTTATTCATAGCTAATCTTTTGCAGATAGATAATGTAAGGATGCCATACAACTTGAACAATTTTAGTTAAGTCCGTGATAATATGATTGACTCCTATACATACTACTTGAATGATACCCTCAGTGTCATGATATGATCGATACGATCTCATCTCCTTGGCATTACAACCGCACCTATTGCCATTCCATGTTCTCCAAACTCAACATTTCATGTTTACGTTTGAATCAACCTAATAGTCCCCAAAAATACACGTTCTCATATTTTGAAAAGTTGGGGATTGTGTCCCACCTTAGCAATTCTTTTTGTTCAATCAGCTTGCCTGGCTAGCGAGATACATTTGTACAAGTTGATTGAGTTCAAACCATTTAGTTATTAAATGTGCATATAAATGTGCATTAAATGCCGAGAAGCATCTACAAATAGCTTGTCATTGATGTAGGAACACTAGGCGATGAGATGCAATACTGGCTTATGTAGCTTGGTGTGCGTCATGGATAAATGGATAAATGTGGTTGCCTCGAAGATATGCTATTATTCTATGATTAATTTCCAAATGCAAAGTTCAAATGCAACTCCACATCTTTTAACAGCGTATCATTTTTTTTATAGCATTCCTTATATTGATAACGTGTCTTATATGGTTCTCACGTCATTATTTATTTATTTATTTCTGTTGCATTAATTTTTCAAAATTTTTTTTATGATTCCTTAATCATTGCTTGCAATAATATTTGGATAATTTATAAAAAATTTAATAATAAGCTTTTACCAAATGATACCCTATGTTTGAATTTTACCAAGGGTATCCTTTTTTAGACTTTAATCGAAACATCCATAATAAAATTATAAACAAATGATGATAATCTTTTGACTAGGTTTTACTCAATTTTTTTAGAGTGGAACCAAGTTTCTTAAAGTGAATCAGATTAGACTGATTCAACTAAATTCTAGTTATCCAATTTGGTTCAATTAAACCCTAGATTGACTATTGATTTTTATCAAATTAATATATATTTTTAATATATTATATGAATGAGCATAACTCAAGTATAATAATTTTTTAAGATAAATTACAAGGAGGAGGAGGAGGAGAGGAAGCAATTATGGAGGAGTAGAAGGAGGAAAAGGAGGGGTTCGGGTAGGGTTAGGAGGCCATAGAGGAGGAGGTAGAGGGGGAGAAGGAGGGGTAGGAGAAGGAAGCAAAGTGGGAGGTGGAAGATAATTTGGGAGAAATGAAGGGGCAATCTAGGGCTTAATTGATCTATATCGGATAGCAGAGTTTAGTTAAAATGGTTTGATTTGATTCATCTAAAAAAAGGTTCAATATAAAAAATTAAGTCAAAGCTAGTCAAAGTATAATCACTATTTTTTATATTTTTATTGAGATTATTTTGGTGAAAATCTAAAAATAATGTGTCACTTGGTAAAAATCAAATATCCAGGTGTCATATGGTAAAAGCCTATTTCTAGAAATATTTTTTCAGTAAATTAACCTAATATTATTACAAAATCATAAAAAAAACGCTAAAAAAATAATGCAATAGAAAAAAATAAATAATGACGTGAGAACAATAACTCGTAGTGCATAACAACGTGCATGTTATCAATATATGGAATGCTTTAAAAAAAATGATATGTTGTTAACTGAGTGAGGGGACGTATGTGGAGTTACGTTTGAACTTTTCATATGAAAATTAATATAATAATAGTAGTCAATTTACCAAATAGTGCATCTACTATTTGTTTTTTATCGGATGGCACCTCTAGTATTCATTTTTATTTGCCTCTTTTATCATAAATAATAATTTTAACCTTATTTCTAAAATTCTTTCAATGGGTTTAGGCCTATAAATCTGATCGGCTTGAAGCTAATGGGGAGGGGGAGGAGGAGGAGAAGGAGAAGGTGGAGGTAGAGTGGGAAGAGGAGGATAGGAAAGAGGGTTGATTCGAACCAGTTTATTGGTCTAAATTGGTTCACTAGGGTTAAATCGGTTCAAAAATATTTAAAAACAAGGATAAAATTAGTATCTATGAAAAAGAGCATAAAAAATAAATAGTTGGGGGCATCATCTAGTAAAAAATGAATAGTATGAATACTATTTAGTAAATTGCCCATAAGATTTCATTTAGATATGCTGATTTTTCTTAGTGCAAGAGAATCAATATATGTAAAAAAATCTACTTTCCAACTATTAACATATGCATAGCAATTCTAGTTTTTTTACCGTCTATAATTCTAACCCATCCTATTGCATTCCCCAATCCTAATCTCATCAACTACTTGTAGCCAAGATAAGATGGCTCACAGAGTGACTCTCTTTGTTGTGCTAGTATTTACAGTCTTTTATGGTCATGCTCTTGGCAGCAGGCCTGGAGGCCCTGATAGGATCCTTGTGAATATTCCTGAGTCACCATGGTTGGATATATCCAATAAGGTGGCTACTCATAAAGTTGATGACGCTAACCTAATCGGTCATATACCCGAATCGTCATAGATGGAGGTGTCTAAAAACACATGGAGTCAAGCACTCGCTCATGACTTGAATGGGGAACCTGTTGTCCCATCACGACCATGTTGTGAGGGATCTGCTCATGACTTCAACGAAGAACCCCACATTCCGGAAACACCATGGAGTCAAGCACCCGCTCGTGGCTTCAACGAAAAACCTCGCATCCCTGAAACTCCATGGAGCCAAGCGTCTGCTCGTGACTTCAGCGAGGAACCCCATATCCCAGAAACTCCATGGAGTCAAGCACTCGCTCGTGACTTCAGCAAAAAAACCCCACATCCCAAAAACTCCATGGGGCAACATGGCCTAGGAAGAACTCTAAGACTTCCATGAGAAGCCTTGCATTCCTGAAACCCCATGGAGGCCTTGATGGCTACTTTGTAGGATGAGTCGATAATAAAATTGAAAAGCATGTATAAGCTTCTATAATTTCCATGAATAATAATAATAGATCTCATTAAATAACTACTCATTCCTATGTAACACAACGCTTGTCATTGTTGAGATATTTCAACTAATATTAAACCTTCTAAGTTTTAGATCCATATCATTGCCCTAGTTATAAATTATTAGTGATAATGTGTCATGCGATGTTCAATTAAAATTTTAATATGATTTTTTTATTTCCTATTATGTTGAATCATGTTAAATCGATCCAATTGAATGTATTGATTTACATCCATCTGATTGAAAAAAGAAGGAAAAAAAAAGAAAACAAGTAAATTAGCACACTTTTGTGCTATTTTTGGTAAAGTTGTTGAATTTTAAATTTTAATGATGAAATCAATTGATGAGTTTATTGGACTAATATGCTTTTTAGATAAGTGACGTAGAAAATACTTCGATTATGGACTTGGACCACTGAAAGGCCTACTATAGCATAAGAGAGTCAAACTTTATATTGAGAAATTATCGTGTCAAAAATTAGACATTGAGCCAAATGATTGGTTGATGTGTTATAGATCGAACTTCATGCTATAGGCTTAGATATCATGCCGAAAGGATCTGATATTATAATAAAAGATTAAATATCATGGGAAAGTTGATATGTTAGTAGAATGAACGATATATTGAAAGAAAGGATGATGCGTTGGAGGTTTGGATGAAGTTTTGGAAGATCAGATAATATGTCAAAAGAGCATACAATGTGCCAAAATCTCCATAAATATGTCCGTTATGTGGTTGATTTATCAAAATCTTGATGTGATCATTTTGAGTCTATTTGAGTTGTTATTGCGTTGAAATAAGGCCAACTTGTTAAGAAAGTCATTGGTCTTGAAGCTAGGTCAAATTGGATTTGTTAGAAGGTTAAATTAGTAGTCTAAAGTAGTCTTGGGAGATGGTACCACCAGGCCCAAGTGATAGTACTACTTTACTTGAGTGAGCCGACAAATATTATTTATGGTTATCAACCTTTTCGATAGTGGTACAACTTATAGCAATGGAAGTATCACCTAAGGCTTTTTTTTACCATCGAAAATTTAAATTTTATAGTGGTAGTTTCATCAAAGTCTAGAATTGTGATGTCAAAAGTTATGATAGTAGTATCACCCAATACTAGCACTAGTATCACTCATATATCAAGATTTTAAAATTTTGGTTCTATTCATGAAGTCTTTTTAGGTCTAAAAATACCTTACTTAAGCTTAGTTGATGAAGTATCCTTCTTAAAGTGTTTTAGCTCTCTTTTTTAGCATTGTTTGAGTTTCTTCTTCTCTTTTGAGTTTAGTTGTGATATTAAGTTGCAGGAGACGAGAGATCTCTTATAAAAGTGTGAGTGTGAAGGTTCTTTCCTAAGCCTATAAAAATAAAAAATGTTATAACAATGGTAGTTGGTCATTGTCCATTAGAAGAAGATCTATAGTGAAAACTAATGGCCCTGAGGGAAGAGGAACCGGGTGTAGACGTAGGTCGCGAAGACTAAACCACTATAAATTATTTTGCATTCCTTCTCTTGATCGAGACTTTTGTTTATGATTGCTTATTATTCACTCTACTCGTAACCCTAACTCACACTTAATATTTGATTAATCATATTTCTAATACTTACCAATCTTTTTGAGTTCATCATATAAATTATTAAATGCTTTAAGTAATTCTTTATATGATAATAAAGCTTCGAGAGAATTAAATATCTTGTCGTTGAAAGCCATTAAGGCAAAATTTGTCACTTTTCTTTATTGATTTGCTCTTCTACTTTTAATTCACTTGATTCATCCCATATTGCTTTGAGTGCTTTCTTTTCTTTTGGTTTGATGACTTCTTAAATTGTGAATACTCATTTTTAAATTATTCTAGCTTTTTACATTAGCATATTATTATATCTTTCTTGGGCTCACTTTTATTCTTTTCTTCTCTACTTATTAGATTTGTTTGGTTTTTCTTAAAAACTTTTTCAATCTTTTGTAATAAATATCAAGTCATTATCACCAACTTTCACTCAAGTAATATTCTTTGGATTTGAGAGCAATGCCATTTCTTTCTTTAAAAGAATTTCCTCTTTTTTATCATTAGCTTTACATGTTATTTTATAAGTCATTAAGGATCTTATAAGTACTTGAAGAGGGAGGTTGTTCAAATCTTTAGCTTTTTGGAGTATTGTTATTTTTAAATCCTAGCTCTTGGGAAGAGACCTTAAAATCTTGCTCACTAATTCAAGATTAGTATAGTTTTTATTAAAAGCTTTTAATCTATTAATAACATCCAGAAAATGAGTATACATGTCATTAATAGATCGACGTTGCTTCATTTTCAATAATTCATAACTATGAATGAAAAGATTAATTTTGGATTCTTTCTATATTTATGCCTTCATAAGGAACTTCAAATGTGTGTTATATATCATGTGTAGTGTCACAAGTAGAAACTCAATTGATCTAATTTTTTGTAAGGTACAAAATAAAGCATTTATAGCTTTAACAAAACTTTCTCTTTTCAAAATCAATTCATTCATCCATCGGTTTGGAAGATTTTTGAAGACCAAACTTGATAACATATCATAAATCAAAATTCAGAGAGAGGAAGAGAATCCTCATTCATGTTTTCTAATAGGTGTAATTTGTCTCATTAAATATAGGAGGATGTGTGATAGAATACCTCTTTTGATTACTTAAAAATACTATTAATTTTCTATTAGGTGTTAATCTGAATAAGAGAATCTTACTATAATAACAATTGTTCAAATCTTAATGGCACTGTGAGGGGGTCGGGAGAAGGGTGAATTAGTGTTAGAGCATATTTTAAATTCTATTAAAGCTCAAAAACATGTGTTAGAAACATAATTTATCAAATATTGAGTGTGATTGTGAGTAAAGTAGATAATAATAAATAAGCAATCACAAGAAAAAGTTATAAGAAGTAGAAGAAATATAAACCAATTATAATGGTTCGGTCTTTCCGAATTACGTACACTCCTCATTTCTCTTCCCTCGATGCCATCGACTTTCACTATTGATCTTTTTTTGAAAAAAAGAAGATCAACTACCCTTATTATATAACCTTCTCTTTTTTCAGGCTTACGAATTAATTTTCACACTTACTTTTTACAAAAGATCTTTCACCTTCTATAACTTAGTATTACCTCAAAACTCAAAAGGAGGAGACTCAAAACTATGCTCAAAATAAGAACTTCAACACTTCACAATATCACAAATAGATGTTTCATTAACTAATTCTAAGTGGGATATTTATAGACCCCAAAAGACTTCAAAAAAGAGTCAAAAATTTAAATCTCTAAAAATTTCGGGATATAGATGGTACTATTGTTGACATAGGTGATACTATCGTCGTAACTTTTGATGTCATAAATCAAGACTTTGACAGTACTAACATCACAAAATTTAAATTCTAAGTAGAACTATCACAACCCTAGGTGGCACTCCCACCTTCGTAAGTAGTACCACCACTAGAGAGACTAACAAAGCACAAAGAGTGCTTGTCAATAGACTTAGGTGATAATACTGCTTGGGCCTAATAGTACCACTACCTAGACATAGTTTAGGCCATCAGTTTAGCATTCTAATGAGCTTGATTCGATACTGTTTCAAGCCCAATGACTTTTTTATAAGTTACCTTTATTTTGGCCTAATTTCAGCTCAAATTGTCTCAAAATGATCTCGATCAAAGACCATGACAAATCTACCACTCATTAGGCATATCTTGGAAGCTTTCAGAATATTGTCCACTCTTCTAGCATGTCCAATCTTCTAACATTTCATTTGAACCTCCAGCATATCACCCTTTCCTTCAGTATATTGTTTGTTCCACCAATGTATAGACTTTCCTATAACATTTAATCTTCTAACATGATATCTAATTCTTCTAACATGATGTTTGAACCTATAGTACAAAGTTTAATCTTTGGCATATCGATCAATCCTCTAGGTCAATGTCAAATTTTTGTCATGATAATTTTCTGACATAATGTCACTCTCGTACTCGATAGTTGGTCCTTCGATGGCCTGATTTATAATTAAAATATTTTTTTGTATCACTTATTTCAAAAGTATATTAGTTTAATAGACTCATTAATTGATTTTATCATCAAAATTCAAGATTCAATAACTTTTACAAAATAACTCTATATAAAAGTAGAAAAAATAGAATAATCTATCTTAAGCCTAAAGATGGTTCTTATCTTAATGAGACTAAACATATTAGAAATCTCTTTGTTAATTAGTTTGAAATCCTTTGCCACTCTGATGCTACTTACCTTCATTTCCTTCGATCATTCCTTCAATAATATCAGTGATGCCATTAACCTAGAAGCCCCTTTCACCTTGGAGATCTTTATGGGTCTTAAAAAAATGACTAATGACAAATGTCTTGGATCGATGATTTTACTGTTGAGTTTTGCAAATTATCTTGGGACAAAATCAAATCAAGTATTCTTTATGCTTTCAACAATTTTCACCACCCACATTGCATTCCCGAGCATGCATTACCAACAAGACAAGGTGGAATAACAAAAGTCAATTGCTCTTATCAAGTCACTATCTATACCAAGAAGGTCATGAGAGAGCATTTTCTTCTACTTCATACCAAGCTTATTGGTAGTAGGGGCACTTAGATCAATACTTGTGATGGTCAATCAATTTTCAAAATATATAACATTCATTGCTTCACCCCTATATTGTTTAGTAAAGGAGGTAACTAAATTGATGATGAAGAATGTGGTGAAGTATCGGGGAGTTTTACATGATATCATCAAAGACCAAGACATGTGGTTATCGGGGCAATTCAGGATCAAGCTATACGAATTGTTGGGATCTAAGTTATATTTCTCTACAAGTCTCCATCTCTAAACAAATGGCCAAGCTCAAAGAATAAATTTGCATATGAAGTAATATCTTTAGCACTACATGAGTGGCAACTAATGAGATTCGGTGAACCTATTAAATATAGACCAATTTTTTTACAATTTGCAGTGTAGCTCTACATCCAACAAGATCCCCTTTGAGATTATTATTAGACAACAACTATTTACTCCTCACAATTTGATGATTGGTAATATTGGAAGTAGCCCATCAGCATATCGCTTTGCAAAGGAATGACATTAAAATATAAATATCGCTCATACATAAGCTAATCATCAAAATATAAATTTCGCTTAAGCGAATCGTTTAAAATCCCTCATTAACAAACTCATAAGCTAAGATCAATCTGCTTTATGTGGTAAAAATATAGATGACAACATTCTTACTCTAATAAACTAGTTCATTCAATGAAAAATTCAAAAAACACTCTAATCCACTCACACCTTAAAATTGATCGTACAAAAGTATGTGACACCGTCTCTCGCGTGCCATTAATGCTCCACAAAATGTATTTTCCCCTACGCTTCATCGGATCCATGCATGTATTTCTTCACATTTCTACTCTTGTTGAATCAAGTTATCCTACTAGATGTTTTTGAAGGCATAGATATATTCAACAACGTCATTCTTTATCTCTTATATCTTCATCATGTTGGGTCTAGTCCATATGTGGGCTTAGACAATTTGGACCATAAGCCTAAATAAGTAATTAAAAAAGAAAAATATGTGATAGGACAAAATAGGAAAGAGAGAAGTGTTTTGTTTGTGCAAGCGACGCAGAGAGAAAGATTGAAAACATTAGTTTTCTACTTGACGATCAGTGGCTAAATATTATCAGTTTTGACCCAAGTTTTATGTGGAGAATTCTTGTAGCAAACTCTACAATCATAACGGTATTGATCTACAGTTTTCCCTTTCTAAGATACCTTCCTGCTATACCAACTTTGTGAGATTTAGAATTCCCTTTTGATGAGATTTATGTGATGATGATATGCTATTCTTGAGCCAAGATCTATGTTCTTGATGCTATTGTGATCCTCTAATTATTCTAGAGAAGATTTACTGTAAACCTATTATCATTACTATTGATAATGGAAGTTTGAGGTGAACTATGGTCCCATAGTTTTCTCACATTGGGTTTTCCACGTTAAAAGATTTGGTCTCACTGTGTGATTGATTTATTGCTCTATTGTTTATGTTGTGTTGGTTGATATTTATATTTTGATATCAAGTTGGTATTTTGATGAGGAACTCATTTTGATACATAAAGAGGGAAAAGAATTATTTCGCTTTAACAAGTTTTTCCCAACAAGTGGTATCAGAGCTTCAGGTTATTTGGTGCTAGTTTTTACTTGTGTGATTAAAATGGAGCAGTTAGATGGTATGATTAAATTGAACTCATCAAATTATTTCACTTAGAGGCGTATGATGGAAGATTTGCTTTATTGCAAAGATTTGTATAAGCCCATCAAAGTTAAAGATTAACCTTCTATGGACGATGAAGAATGAGAAGTTCAATATAGAAAAGTTATTGCCTATATTAGAAGATAGATGTATATAAATTTGCATGAGCATATTTCTGATGAAACTAGAGCTAATGTTGTTTGGCAAAGGTTAGAAAACCATTTTACGAAAAAGACAGTGGGAAATAAAGTTTCTCTCCTCAGAGGGCTTATAAATTTGAAGTATAAAGATGATGGTAATATTATTAATCACATAAGCCTATTTCAGAGTCTTGCAAACAAGCTGGTTGCTATGAAAATAAATATAGATGATGAGATGCAAGGATTATTACTTCTCAACTCTTTACCAGAAAGTTGGGAAATGTATGTGGTGACTATTTGTAACTCCACGCTAGAGGGAACTCTAACTATAGATATGGTTAAAGACAATTTGCTAAATGAAGATGCTAGAAGAAAAGAACAGGGTAAATCTTCTTCTGGTGTATTTGTTACTAAAAAACAAGAAAGACGTGGAAGAAGTCATAGTAGAAATCCACATGGTTATAGAGGAAGATCCAAGTCTAAAAGAGATATCAAATATTTTCACTGTAATAGACCAGATCATATGAAGAAAGAGTGTAGGTTTTGGAAGCGAGAATAGAATGAAATGAAGAAAAATGAGAAAGAGACCAATACAGTTGCTGCTAAAGGCAATATCACTATTGTTTGTGATGACGGTTATGCCAGTCTTATAGCTCAGGACAGTAACTAGGTAATTGACTTTAGTGCTTCATTTCATGTTACTTCTCATGGTGATTTCTTCATATCTTATACTACTGGTGATTTTGGTAATGTCATAATGAGAAACAGTGATATATCTAAAATTATGGGTATTGAAGATATTTGCTTAGAGACCAGTATTGGGAGCAACTTGATACTCAAAGATATATGGCATATTCTAGATATTCGTCTTAACTTGATATCTATAGGCAGACTTGATAATGAGGGCTTTACATATTATTTTGGTGAAAGTAAATGAAAACTCACTAAAGGTTCTCTAATTATGGCAGGAGGATAAAAGTTTAACTATTTTTATGTCATGGAAGCTAAGCTACACAAAGGAGAGATTAATGTAATTCGAAAAGGTGAAAGTATAGATCTTTGGCACAAGAGGCTTGGATATATCAGCGAGAAGGGACTTCAAACTCTTGCTAGAAAGTAGTTCTTACCAGAGTTACATGGTACATCTCTTAAATCTTGTGATCATTGCTTAGCTAGAAAAACACATAGAGTTGCATTTCATACATATCCATCATCTAGAAGATCAGATATTATTAATTTAGTTCATACTGATGTCTGTACTATGCAAACTAGAACTTTTGGAGGTGCTCTTTATTTTGTTACTTTTATTGATAACCATTCTAGAAAAATACGAGCTTTTGCTTTAAAATCTAAAGATCAAGTACTCGATGTTTTCAAGGAGTTTCATGTCAGTGTTGAAAAAGAAACTGGCAGAAAACTAAAGTGCATTCGATCAGATAATGGTGGTGAGTACAAGGGTCCTTTTGAGAATTATTACAGGTTCCATGGTATCAGGCTTGAGAAAACAGTTCCTAAAACTCCTCAGTAGAATGGTGTGGCAGAAAGGATGAACAAAACCATTGAAGAAAGGATTAGATGTATGCTTTCCCATGCCAAGTTATCGAAGTTAATTTGGGGGGAGGCTATGAGAACTACAGTTGACTTGATAAATCTTTCTCCATCAGTTCCTTTGAAAGGTGATGTTCCAAATAGAGTATAGAGAGGAAAAGATATATCTTATAATTACTTGAGAGTCTTTGGGTGTAAAGCATTTGTTCATATTCTCAAAGATGAGAGGTCTAAGCTTAATAATAAGGCAAAAGCATGTATCTTCTTGGGATATGGTCATGAAGAGTTTGGGTATAGATTATGGGATCTAGTGAACAAGAAGATTATTAGAAGCAGAGATGTTTTGTTTCTTGAAGACCAATTGTTTGATGATGGTGATAATGTTGAGAAGCCAGAAACCTCTATTTATGTTCCTTGTAGTCTGGGTCCAGTTCATTCACCTGTAGTTCATGATGATCATAGGGGAGATGAATAAGAAGATCGTGGTGAGAATGGCAGTGATGATACTCCTACATTTTATGATGTTGAACCAACTGAAAAAACACCTCCACCACCAGTTGAGATTCCATTGAGAAGATCCACTAGAGAATGACAACCATTTACCAGATATCCTCCACATGAGTATGTTATGCTTACTAACGGGGGAGAGCCAGAAACTTATCAAGAAGCTATTCTACATGAGTATAAGAATGAGTGGGTTATAGCCATGTAAGAAGAGATGAGATCTTTGCATGAGAACCACACCTATAACTTGGTAAAGTTGCCTAAATAGAAGAAAGCTCTCAAGAATAAATGGGTTTACAAATTGAAGATTGAAAACAATAGCTCACAACAAAGATACAAGGCACGACTAGTTGTGAAAGGATTCAATCAGAAGAAAGGTATTGACTTTGAAGAAATATTTTCTCCTATGGTAAAAATATCCTTTATCTGAGTTGTTCTTGGTTTGGCTGCCCACTTGAATTTAGAAGTTGAGCAACTTGATGTGAAAATAGCATTTCTTCATGGTGACTTAGAAGAAGAAATTTACATAGAACAACCAGAAGGTTTCAAAGTCAAGAGAAAAGAAAATCTGGTGTGTAAGTTTAGGAAAAGCTTATATGGACTTAAACAAGCACCTAGATAGTAGTACAAGAAGTTTGATTTCTTTATGATGAGCCAAGGGTACGATAGAACCACATCTGATCATTGTGTGTTTAAGAAGAAATTTTCAGATGATGATTTCATTATTCTCCTACTTTATGTTGATGATATGCTGATTGTTGGCTATGATACTGATAAAATTGAAAAAGTTAAAAGAGAGCTAAGTAAGTCTTTTGTCATGAAAGACTTAGGATCGGTGAAACAAATACTTAGCATAAAGATTCTTCGTGATAGGAAGAGATGGAAGATTTGACTATCTTAGGAGACTTATATTGAAAAGGTTCTTAAAAAATTCAACAAGAGTAAAGCCAAAGTCGTTTGTTCTCCACTTGTAAGTCATTTCAAGCTTAGTTCGAAACAATATCCTACAAGTGAGAAAGAAAAAAAAGAAGAAATGTCTAGAGTGCCTTACTCATCTACAGTAGGCAGTTTGATGTATGCTATGGTTTGTACTAGACCAGATATAGTTCATGCAGTTGGAGTTGTCAGTCGATTTCTCTCTAATCCTGGAAAGGAACATTGGGCAGCAGTGAAATGAATATTAAGATATCTAAGAGGTACTTCCAGGATATGTTTACGTTTTAGCGATGATGAACCTATGTTAGAAGGCTACACAGATGCAGACATGGTAGGTAATATTGATTCCAGGAAGTCCACTTCGGTGTTCTTGATGACATTTGTAGGGGGAGCAATCTCTTGGCAATCTAAGTTACAGCATTGTGTTGCTCTATCAACCACAGAAGCAGAATACATAGCAATTACTGAAACCTGCAAGGAAGCTTTATAGATGAAAAAGTTTCTACAGGAATTGAAACAAGAAGGATATACTGTTTACTGTGACAGTTAGAGTGTCATTCACCTCTCCAAGAATTCAACATTTTATTCTAGATCCAAGCATATTGATGTGAGATATCACTGGATTCATGATGTGCTTGAGATAAAAGAATTACAATTGGAAAAGGTGCATACCAATGAGAATGGATCAAATATTTTGATAAAGTCTTTGCCAAAAGATAAGCTTGAAGTATGTAGGCGAAGAGCGGGCTTAGTACAGCCCACCATATGAGCTGAAGGGGGAGAATTGTTGGGTCCAACCCATATGTGTGCTTGGACAATTTGGGCCATAAGCCCAAATCAATAATTAAAAGAGAAAGATGTGAGATAGGGCAAAATAGGAGAGAGGGAAGTGTTTTGTGTGTGCAGCGAGCGATGATGCATAGAGAGAGAAGGAGAGAGAAAGATTAGGATCTTGAGTTTTCTACTTGACGATTAGTGATCAAATATTATCAGTTTTGACCCAAATTTTATATGGAGAATTCTTGTAGCAAACTCTACAATCCTAATGATGTTGATCTATAGTTTACTCTCTCTAAGGTACTTTCCTGCTATACCCACTTTATGAGACCTAGAATTTCCTTTTAATTAGATTTATCCTATGTGATGATGATATGCTATTCTTAAGCCAAGATCTATATTCTTGATGCTATTGTGATCCTCTAATTATTCTAGAGAACATTTACTATAAACATGTTATCATTACTATTAATAGTTGAAGTTTGAAGTGGACTACGGTCCCGTGGTTTTTCCCACATTGGGTTTTCCATGTTAAAAGATTTGGTCTCACTGTATAATTGATTTATTGCTCTATTATTAATGCTGTGCTGGTTGATATTTACATTTTGATATCAAGTTGGTATTTTGATGAGGAACCCATTTTGATACACAAAGAGGGAAACAAATTATTCCATGTTTTGCCCAACACATCATTACCCAATAACTTCTATCCAGCATTCTTAATCACTTGATTTCTAAAAAAAACACAACTCCTTTTAAAATCAAAGGTATTCCCATTAGTCACCTTATGTTTGTTGATAGTCTTGCTTACTTTTAGAGCTGATAGTCTCTCTTGCAAATTTATAAATCAAGCTCTCAACCTATACTCTTTTCTCAAAAATCTTAAGGTTAACCTAACCAAATCTATTTTTTTTTTCACCAAAATAAAATAGTATTAATAAGCATAGAATCTCAAATTCCTTAGGTTTCTGGTTGAAATATGTAAGATCTTTTCTTTCACCTAATAGAATTTTGGAATGATTCCATCATGTTTAAGTCAATAAAGTTTTGTACATAATTCAATAATTTTGAGTCTATAAGGGACTCGTCTATATTAAGAGAATTAAGATTATGTTTTCAGAGTAGATAATTTGAGGCATGAACTATCAGAAAGTGTGATGATTCTCTTTAGGTGGAACATCCAAGTATTCACAGAACTATGGCTCTCATGGAGAGGGTCTTCCATTGACCAAAGATGGTGACTAATATATGTTCAAGAATGCATTACCAACAAGACAAGGTGAAATAGTAGAAGTCAATTGCTCTTATCTAAGTCACTATCTATACCAAGAAGGTCATGAGAGAACATTTTCTTCTACTTCATCTTGTTCGTAGTAGGGGGCACTTAGATCGGTACTTGTGGTGGTCAATCAGTTTTCAAAATATATAACATTTATTGCTTCACCCCTATATTGCTCAACAAATGAGGTGACTAAATTGATGATGAAGTATCGGGGAGTTTCATATGATATCATCAAAGACCAAGACATGTGGTTATCAGGGCAATTCAGGATCAAGCTATACGAATTGTTGGGATCTAATTTATACTTCTCTACAAGTCTCCACCTCTAAACAAATGGCCAAGCTCAAAGAATAAATTTGCATATGGAGTAATATCTTTGGCACTACATGAGTGGCAACTAATGAGATTCGGTGAACCTATTAAATATAGACTAATTTTTTACAACTTGTAATATAGTTCTACATCCAACAAGAGCTCCTTTGGGATTATTACTAGACAACAACTACCTACTCCTCACAATTTGATGATTGGTAATATTGGAAGTAGTCCATCAGCATATCACTTTGTAAAGGAATGACATCAAAATATAAATATCACTCATACATACTTAGAGAATGTGGCTAAGAGGATGAAGAAGGGGGTAGATCTAGGAAGGTGATTAGAGGAGTTCAAAGTTGATGACTTGGTGCTGGTGAAGCTCCAACCAGCATTACTTTAGTTCTTTTGGCATAAAGTGCATAAGGAACTGGTGTACAAGTATGAAGGGTCTTTTCTAATAATCAATAGGGTAGGCAATATCTTTTACAAATTATAGCTACTAGTGTGACTCAAGATTCACAATATATTCCATATGAGCAACTTGAAAACTTACCACTCAGACTCCAAAGATGCTTTATAAAATGTTTCAACTTAGCTGCCCCCCACTAGAGCCTCATATGAAAAGCGAGTTGAAGTTAGTTTAGTGGATCATAAGGTGAAGCTACCTAGTGTGAGGATCATGAATGACACTAAGAGAGGGGAGGAGGTGAATTAGTGTTATCATAAAAATTAAGCCGATTCGAAACTTTCGACTAGATAAAAATATATCAAAAAAGATATTGAAAGTGTGCCTAACTTAAAATAAGAGTGATAAGCAATTAAGGCATAAAACAATAGAATTGAAGAGTAACAAGAAAGTGCACACCAATTTTATAGTAGTTTGGTTGTTATGACCTACGTCCACTCTTGATTCCTCCTTCGTTAAGGCCATCGATGTCCAGTATCAGTCTTCCTTCAATAAGTGAAGACTAACTACTTTCTTACAATAATTTCTCCTTTTTTACAGGTTTAAGAGACAAACTTTTACCAGCTTTATACCTCTCTTAGGTTGATCACAAAGCTAATGAAGGAGGAGGCGGACACTTAGCACTTTTTAAATATTTTGGCAACCAAAATCTCAAGACTTTTATTCACACTTTTATGCTCTTTGATGCAGGAAAGAATGAGGTATTTATAAGCCCCAATGGCTTCAAAAATGCAGCCAAAAAGTGTCTCATCTAAGATTTCGAGGTACTAGCGATACTATCGTCAGTACTAGGTAGTACCATTGCTTGTAGATTGACACTAGATAGTACCACCACCCATTCTGGGTGGTACGATCACATGACTGAGCCTTGGAGATCGGGCTTTGACGATACCATTACCTGACAAGGAGGTACCACCGCTAGGCAGCATTAACTGTCGGCGGTACCATCGTCTAGTCTGGGCGATACCATCACCCAGAACACCTAGGAGGCTAAGCCTCAAGTGGTTCCATTGCCTAGTCTGGGCGATGCCACTGCTTGATATGGCTTTAAGTGGTTGAATGGGCTATCCAACCAGCCCAATCCAATCCTATTTAAGGGCTCAGTTGGCCCCTAATTGAGTTAGTAGGATTTCTTCCAAAACCAACTCAAATTAAAGTTCTAACTATGATACGATAGTTAAGGGTAAAATAATTTACAATACAAAGAATCTAAGTTATCTAACATATCAATTATTCAACCGAACTCTCGGTGAACTTCTTACAAACTCCCGGTGATTTTCATGTGAGCTTTCAATGAACTCTCGTTGAGCTTCCAATGAGCTTTCGGTAAACTCCAGATGAACTTTCAGTGAGCTTTCACTGCATCGTTTGATCCTTCGGTAGATCACCCGATTCATCCGGTCCGATGCTCGACCATTAACTCTCACCCAACATTGGATTCTTCTTTAATTGTTTTACTTATCTCACGATCATATTTAGTCCTACCTCTCTTATCTCAACACATGGATTAGATCATTAATTCATCAATTGATTTTATCATTAAAATCTAAGATTTAACAATTTATCCCTTTTTTATGATGCCAACCAATTGATGACATAGTTAATCTTAACTCCTCCTATCTATATGCTATATTGAGATAAGACAAACTTGAATTCAAAAGGAATCATAACCCTTGAATTCAAGTGAAACAATTTTAATTAATAAAATATATCAAAATTTCATATATTGTGCATCCTCATAGTTCCAAGTCATTAAAATATAACATGCAAAATTTCATCACTTCATAGCAGATTAACATTACTTTGGGCATAACCTACATGATACTAAAGCATCCATCATTTCATGCATGATACCAAAATTAACATTATTTTGGACATAACATTCATGATACAAAGGCATTCATATTTTTAATCATTTTGGGCATAATATACATGATATCAAAACATTCATATTATAATCATCAACAATCACAAAAGCATATTTACTACCTCTTAGACTTATGATATCAATAGGTCCAAATAAATCCATATGAATTAATTATAGCAGTTTAGAGGTACTTGATTTTTAGGTTTAAAGTTATTCTTTATTTGTTTACCTAGTTGGTATGCATCAGAAACTCTATCTTTAACAAATTTAATTCTAGGCATTCCTATACCAAAGCCATGCATTATCGTTTAAAATTAAAAAAATAAGTTTCATCACAAAAATCACCAAGATCAATAGTATATACATTATTACTGTTAGGATCGAGAGTACTAAGAGGGGGGGGGTGAATTAGTGCAGCGGAAAAACTTTCTGCGATTAAAACCAAAAGCTGCCTTTGAATGATAAGGACAACTCTGTATGAGAGTTGATACTAAGCAAGGTTTCAGTCAATCTATGCAGGCAGTTTGCAGCAATGATGAAAACCAGAATATCGACGCAAACTGAAATCTGATGTTCGTACGAAGAAACAGATTTACGTCTAAGTGTCGATTCGTAAATCACTTGTTTAGACAGAAGTATAAAGATAGTGTGCTGCTATTGTATAGCTCAAAAAGTAATCTGCAAAAAGCAGATTTACGTCTAAACGTAGATTTACGTCTAAACGCAAATTTACGTCTAAACACAGATTTACGTCTAAACTTTGAAACTCGTTTGTAAAATCGCAGAAGGCAGTATGCAGTTGAAATCAAGATGTAAACGTAAACTGAAATCTGATGTTTGTATGAGGAAAGCCGATTTACGTCTAAATGCAGTTTTACGTCTAAACGCAGTTTTGCGTCTAAACGCAGTTTTACGTCTAAACGCAGTTTTGCGTCTAAACGCAGTTTTATGTCTAAACGCAGTTTTGCATCTAAACGCTATTTTACGTCTAAACGCAGTTTTACGTCTAAACGCTGTTTTACGTCTAAACGCTGTTTTACGTCTAAATGCAGTTTTACGTCAAAGCGTAAATTTACGTCTAAACGCAGTTTTGAACTTTGAAAAGCGTTTTATGAATACGCAGAAGGCAATTTGCAGTTATAAATGGAATCAAAACGTAAGCGTAAACTGCAGCGTAAAGATCGTACGAAGACACCGATTTACGTTTGAAAGCAGATTCGGAAGGATAAGAGTTTAGAGACTCGTTCGTAAAAGCGCAGAAGGCAGTAGCTATGTAGGAGGTTTGCAGTAATGATAAAGTGCTCAAGTAAAAGCAAACCAGAGATTTAGAGTGGTTCGGTCAGTCTTGACCTACTCCACTTTTGGCTTCCTCCTCCGACGAGGTCACCGACGTCAACTAGCTGCCTTCCTTCAATGGGCGAAGGCTAACTGCCCTTTTACAGTTTCTCTCCTTTTGACAGGCTCAGGAGACAACCCTTACAGATCCTTTCTCTCCTCTCTTTACAACTCAAGACTTGAAGAACAGAAAGAGGAGAACTAGCAGTTTTGAGCTCTAAGAAACATAGAAAGACAGCAAGATTTCGAGTGTATTTGCCGTGCTTTCAGTGCTGAATGGGTGGGGTATATACAGGCCCCAACCTAGTTCAAATTTGGAGCTCAAAACGATCAAATCGATCAAATCCCGGAATTCCGGGATCAGGTGGTTGCACCTCTTGACTGGAGAGGTTGCACCGCCTAGCGAGCTCGGATCGAGCCTCACGGCGGTGCCACCTGCCCGAGGCGGTTGCACCTCTCTACCGTGAGCTCGAAGACCGAGCTCAGCGGTTGCACCGCCGACCGGAGAGGTTGCACCGCTTGGCGTGAGCTCGGAGATCGAGCCCAGGCGGTTGCACCTCTTACTCATGGGCGGTTGCACCGCCCAGCCTCATTGGGAGACTTAGCCCCAGGCGGTTGCACCTCTTGGTCAAGGGGCGGTTGCACCTCTTTTACTATTTCAGCTCACTTGGTTTGGCTCCAAACTTGGCCTAAACCAGTCCGAACTTGAGCCTAATTGGCCCCTACTTGGGTTTAGGATTAACACCTAATCCTAACCCTAATTAACGTGCTAACTATGAATTTAAAGACATTTTCTAAGCTATTACAAAGTCCGCAAGTCAAGACTTCTTCTGGCGAGCTTCCGGCAAACTTCCGGCGGTCTTCCGATGAACTCTCGGAAACCATTCTGCGGACTCCCGGCAAGCTCCTAGACTTCACGATTTGATCTTAGCGAGTTCCAATGAGCTTCTTGACAAGCTCCGATCTTTCTCGGTGAGCTCGGTAGCATTCCCGGCGAACCTTCGGACTTCCGTCCGACTCTCGAACTTCATAACAAATCCTTCGCGGCGGACTCCGACACTTTGTTTCGCTTTATGTCTTCATTGTTATCATAGTTAATCCTGCACAACAAAACTTCGATCGAGACAATTAATCCTAAGCAATTTAACTAAGTTGTCCCAAGATGTCATTGGTCCCTCGACGCTTCCGATTCTTCGGCGATCGTCCTCTCCCTGCCCCTATTGCCCAATCGGCCAGTTGACTCTGCAACTCCGATATCCTTGGCACAATACCGCTCTTCTTGGCCCGATGCCCGAGTCCACGACCCAAGCCTTCTGTCGATATTACGGCCGATCCATCCACCGCCCGACGTCCAATCTTCGACATGTTCCTCCGACAACATGATGTTCTGCTTTAATTGTCTCATCCCTCGATCGAAGCACCCTCAAGTCACTCAAAGCACGCAAATTAAATCATAAACATATATCAAGTAGTTTCATCATCAAAATACGAGATTCAACAATCTCCCCCTTTTTTATGATGACAACTACTTGATGATGGAGTTAAACTTAACTCCCGGAGTTTAAACAAACTCCCCCTATCAATATGCCATATTGATAGAAACTCTTAGATTTAAAAATCTAAGCAACATGTCATCATAAATGGAGTTAACCTTAACTCCCAGAGTTTAAACAAACTCCCCCTATCAATATGCCATATTGATAGAACCTTGAATTCAAACTGAATTCAAGTCATTGCAATATTCATCATGAATACGTCAACATGAACATATGCATAAACTTATGCATCACATGTCATGTCATCAACATACTTTCATCAACATACTTCTCCCCCTTTGTCATCAACAAAAAGGAGAAGTATCACAATCAATCGTTTGTTGATATTGATTCAACTCATTGCATGAAAAACATAGTATCAAGTTTTATCATCATGCAATCTTGGAGCTAGAAGATTTAGCAAGTGTTACATCATGCTTAGAACATTCATGCTATCAAGTTTTAGATATGCAAGTTTTATAGCATATAAGATAGCACTTTTGGTAATGTTCAAGATAGCAAGTTCTACATCATGCAAGCTAGCAAATTAGAAATGTTCAAGAAGGCAACTCTTGCTTCTTGAAAATTTTGTTCACTTTGCTAGATGCGCAAGTTAGCATTTTTGCCTCTTGAGATAGGCAAGATAGCACATTTGCTTCTTTTGAGATAGCAACTTTTTGCTTCTCTTTAGACCAACAAGCTAGCAATTTTTATGATATATAAGTTTCACAATATATAAGCTAGCAAAAATTTCGAAAGCAAATGCAAGATAGCTTTCTTGTGTAAGCTCATGATTCTTGCTTCCTATTGCAATGTGCAAATTGCAAGTTTTGCTTCTTGAGATATTCAAGATAGTGATGTTCAAGAAGACAATTTTTCTTCTTGAAATAAGCAAGTTAGCAATCTTTGCTACTTAAGATAGGCAAGCTAGCAATCAAGTTTTTTGCATCTTCTTGACTTGTACAAGCTAGCTATCTCCCCTTTGTCATTGTCAAAAAAAAAGAAAGAATACAGTTTTGTAGTTCTTTTTTTCCTTTTACAATGATTTCAAAATCATAACAAAGGATGAATAATCAAGTCATGAATGTCAAGACAATTTTTCATCATGAATATCATTGCATGCATCGTTATCATAGGTTGAAGTATTACATGCATAATTTCATATCACCATTCATAATTACATTAATGTTTCAATATAGCAATTTTTTTCTCAAAGTGTGTAACTTAGCACTCATAGCATTTTAAATCATGATTTACATCATATGCAATACATCACATCATAATTAGAAAGCACAAGTATTGCATGCATAATTGCAAATCATAAATGTTTCATATCATGATGGTATCAATTTTTGTCAAATTATATCCTACCATGCATGATCAATAACTCCTCATTTGTAATTCATGCATTATTTCATTTCATCTCATAAGGAATATCAAGAAGAGTTATTGGATGAGGAGATAAATATTTTATGAATACACGGAATTGTATAAAATTCACATCATAAGTGTTTTCGTGTATTCATATTATCACATGAAGCATATTATCATTTTTTGAGATTCATAACATGAATAACGTTATTACTATTTCATCAAAATCAATTTCGAGATTCACAAAATATCATGCATTAATCTCGATAAGATGGGAAAAAAAGCATTTTATTTTTAAGTGATTCTTTTAACACATCATAAAAAACTCATTCATAATTCAAGTAATTTACAAGATATCATAAATAAATTTATCACTTGTATTTCATCAAAAATCGAGAACTCTAGAGATAGAAAATGATTGAAGCATTTAACATGATTGAAGCATGATTCATACTTAAAGTGTATCTTATGTCGTAAATACGAATCAAGCATTTGTCAAATCTGAAATCATCCTCAAAATTACATTCAATAAATTCATATATGACAATCATAGATTTATTGAAAAATCAATAAGATAGAGGATTGCATTTCAAGTGTTTATCAATTGTAGCATTTCATCACATGGTAAGATATCAATCGCGTAAAATTACGATACAAGTTCTTGATATCTTAACGTTATGGTGCAAACATGGCATAATGCAAATTTGGCAATTATAGCATCAATTCATATAAGCATTGCAAATATGGCAATCATATCAATTCATATATCTCTTGATGATGCAAGCATGGCATAATCATAGCATAGTGTTTATAGCATCAATTCATATATTTCTCCCCTTTTTTAAGTGTTTCATCTTAAGTGATCGATTTCATGTTAGCATGCCTTTTCATTTATGTCAAATGAAACCATGCATCAATTTTTAAAGCCACTATTATTATCATGAACATCGATAATTATCATCATACATAATTTCAAATATATACTCATAACTTCAAATTTAAACATGATTTAATATACTCAAAATCGAGAAATAACAATGGACATCAACATGATACACATTATTACTTCATAACCATGATTTCATGAGGTATTTTTAATCAAAATCATTTTGTTTATCATAAACATGCAATTTTCATGATTATTTTCAAAATTACTAGAATGATAAGCATGATTTCTAATTGTTTGTATTTTCATTATAAGATTATTAAACATGCAATTTTCAAGAAAATTAAAAAAAAATGCTTTATGAAAAGCATCATGTAATTTCAAAATAAATTAAAGGCATTTTGATTACCTCAGCGTCGAAAGGCGTAAAGGCGTAGTTTGCCACCTCGCCTTTGTTGATTTTCTCCTCGTCTTCGAAGGAGCTCGATTCATCCCAATTTTTGTTCTTCTTCTTGCGTTCAAAGCAAGTAGTTCCATTCTTTTTTATTTTTAATTTTCGTTTCATTTGTAGTTTAAGTTCACCATCACTTGAGCTTATGCTCGAGTGGTCTTCAAATGTTCTATGTCCCAAATCCTTCCTGTTCTATGGAAGGTTGTTTTGTTCATCATTGTCCTCATCACTTGAGTCATCGCTCAAGTGGCATTCATTTGTCCAGAGTTCCAAATCCTTCCAGTTCTTTGGAAGGTGATTGTGTTCAACATGTTCATCATGTGCATTGTGCACCATTTCATATGTCATCAATGAACCAATTAGTTCTTCAAGTGG
This sequence comes from Musa schizocarpa, assembly GCA_900464855.2. NCBI lineage: Eukaryota > Viridiplantae > Streptophyta > Magnoliopsida > Zingiberales > Musaceae > Musa > Musa schizocarpa. Next base: position 8,924,026 of record LS990925.1, on the reverse strand, counting down.
AAATTGGTTCAAGTTTTTCGATTCTTGAATAGCAGTTACTTTTGAATCCCAAGTTTTAGAAAGTGAGCGCAAAACTTTGTTAACGAGTTCAAAATCCGAAAAGCTTTTACCAAGTGATTTTAAACCATTGACGACATCCGTAAAACGGGTGTACATGTCAACAACGGTTTCGCTTGGTTTCATATGAAAAAGCTCAAAATCATGCAGTAAAATATTAAATTTCGAGTCTTTGACTCTACTAGTTCCCTCGTGCGTGATTTCAAGAGTGCGCCAGATATCGAAAGCCGTTTCGCACAAAGAAACCCGATTGAACTTATTTTTGTCCAAAGCGCAAAATAAGGCATTCATAGCCTTTGCGTTTAAAGAAAAATACTTCTTCTCTAAATCCGACCATTCGTTCATCGATTTAGAGGGAAGTTGAAAACCGTTTTCAACGATATTCCATAAATCCAGATTTAGAGAAATCAAGAAAACTCTCATTCGAGTTTTCCAATAAGTGTAGTCCAATCCGTTAAAGAACGGTGGACGAAAGACCGAAAAGCCCTCTTGAAGAGCCATTTCTCTCGGGTGTAAATCTGAAATGAGAAATACCCCGCTCTGATACCAATTGTTAGGATCGAGAGCACTAAGAGGGGGGGGGGTGAATTAGTGCAGCGGAAAAACTTTCTGCGATTAAAACCAAAAGTTGCCTTTGAATTATAAGGACAACTCTATATGAGAGTTGATACTAAGCAAGGTTTCAGTCAATCTATGCAGGCAGTTTGCAGCAATGATGAAAACCAGAATATCGACGCAAACTGAAATCTGATGTTCGTACGAAGAAGCAGATTTATGTCTAAGTGTCGATTCGTAAATCACTTGTTTAGACAGAAGTATAAAGACAGTGTGCTGCTATTGTATAGCTCAAAAAGTAATCTGCAAAAAGCAGATTTACGTCTAAACGCAGATTTACGTCTAAACGCAAATTTACGTCTAAACACAGATTTACGTCTAAACTTTGAAACTCGTTTGTAAAATTGCAGAAGGCAGTATGCAGTTGAAATCAAGATGTGAACGTAAACTGAAATCTGATGTTTGTATGAGGAAAGCCGATTTACCTCTAAATGCAGTTTTACGTGTAAACGCAGTTTTGCGTCTAAACGCAGTTTTACGTCTAAACGCAGTTTTGCGTCTAAACGCAGTTTTGCGTCTAAACGCTATTTTACATCTAAACGCAGTTTTACGTCTAAACGCAGTTTTGCGTCTAAACGTAGTTTTACGTCTAAACGCAGTTTTACGTCAAAGCGTAAATTTACGTCTAAACGCAGTTTTGAACTTTGAAAAGCGTTTTATGAATACGCAGAAGGCAATTTGCAGTTATAAATGGAATCAAAACATAAGCGTAAACTACAGCGTAAAGATCGTACGAAGACACCGATTTACGTTTGAAAGCAGGTTCGGAAGGATCAGAGTTTAGAGACTCGTTCGTAAAAGCGCAGAAGGCAGTAGCTATGTAGGAGGTTTGCAGTAATGATAAAGTGCTCAAGTAAAAGTAAACCAGAGATTTAGAGTGGTTCGGTCAGTCTTGTCCTACTCCACTTTTGGCTTCCTCCTCCGACGAGGTCACCGACGTCAACTAGCTGCCTTCCTTCAATGGGCGAAGGCTAACTGCCCTTTTACAGTTTCTCTCCTTTTGACAGGCTCAGGAGACAACCCTTACAGATCCTTTCTCTCCTCTCTTTACAACTCAAGACTTGAAGAACAGAAAGAGGAGAACTAGTAGTTTTGAGCTCTAAGAAACATAGAAAGACAGCAAGATTTCAAGTGTATTTGCTGTGCTTTCAGTGCTGAATGGGTGGGGTATATATAGGCCCCAACCCAGTTCAAATTTGGAGCTCAAAACGATCAAATCGATCAAATCCCGGAATTCGGGATCAGGACGATGCACCTCTTGATTGGAGAGGTTGCACCGCCGGCAGAGCTCAAGATCGAGCCTCTCGGCGGTGCCACCTCTGTCCGGAGGCGATTGCACCTCTCGCCCGAGCTCGAAGATCGAGCTCGGTAGGTTGCCTGCTTGACCGGAGAGGTTGCACCGCCGGGCGAGCTTCGAGAGACGAGCCCAGGCGGTTGCACCTCTTGCACGGGGCGGTTGCACCGCCTCTCTCGGGGAGACTTAGCCTGGGCGGTTGCACCTCTTGGTCAGGGGCGGTTGCACCTCTTTTACTATTTCACTCACTTGGTTTGGCTCCAAACTTGGCCCAAACCAGTCCGAACTTGAGCCTAATTGGCCCCTACTTGGGTTATAGGATTAACACCTAATCCTAACCCTAATTAACGTGCTAACTATGAATTTAAAGACATTTTCTAAGCTATTACAAAGTCTGCAAGTCAAGACTTCTTCTGGCGAGCTTTCGGCAAACTTCCGGCGGTCTTCCGATGAACTCTCGGAAACCATTCTGCGGACTCCCGGCAAGCTCCTAGACTTCACGATTTGATCTTAGCGAGTTCTAATGAGCTTCTTCGGTAAGCTCCGATCTTTCTCAGCGAGCTCTGGTAGCATTCCCGACGAACCTTCGGACTTCCGTCGAACTCGCAACAAATCCTTCGCGCTTGACTCCGACACTTTGTTTCGCTTTATGTCTTCATCGTTATCATAGTTAATCCTGCACAACAAAACTTCGATCGAGACAATTAATCCTAAGCAATTTAACCAAGTTGTCTGGCATGTCATTGGTCCCTCGACGCTTCGTCCGATTCTTCGGCGCATCGTCCTCTCCTGCAGCCTATTGCCCAATCGGCCAGTTGACTCTGCAACTCCGATATCCTTGGCACAATACCCGCTCTTCTTGGCCCGATGCCCGAGTCCACGACCCGAAGCCTTCTGTCGATACATCGACCGATCCACCGGCCCGACGTCCAATCTTCTGACATGTTCCTCCGGCACAACATGATGTTCCTGCTTTAATTGTCTCATCCTGATCGAAGCACCCTGCGTCACTCAAAACGCAGATTAAATCATAAACATATATCAAGTAGTTTCATCATCAAAATATGAGATTCAACAATTACTCCTTAAGGCAATCATAGATTTATATTATGTGCTATCTCTATAATGCAAGCATTATATTCAAATTTAATGTTATATCCCTCATCACATAATTTATTGAATCTCGAATTTTGAAGATGAAATCAATTGATGTGTTTGTCATCTAATATGCATTTAAGTGATATAAGATTATCTTCAATCAGAAAAGGCAAATCGATTAAAGTAGGAGGAATCAAATGTTGGGCCGGAGGAAACATATCATAAGTTTAGATGTTGGGCCAAAGGATCGGTTGACGTGTCAGCAGAAGATTTCGATCTATGAATTAAGGCATCGAGCCAAGAAGATCGGACATTGTGCTAAGGAGATTAGATGTTCCGAGAAAACATGGTGATTGGGCAATACATTGAAGGAGAAGACGATGCGCCGAAGGATCGAATGAAGCGTTGGAAGAACCAATGACATGTCGGACAACATAGGATTCGCTTATAATCAATTATGTCTAGATCGAGTTAGTTTAAAGTCTAATTGAGTCAGTTTAGAATATAATTAGGCCGACTCAATTAGGGGCCAATTGGGCCTAAAGTGAGGCTATTTTGGGCCAAGAAAAAGGCCCATTCAGTGACCCAAAAGTTGAGTCAAGTAGTGGCATCGCCAGTACAGACGGTGGCACCGCTAGTATCTTAATCATTGAGATAGTCTCCAACACTATGTTAAGTGGTAGTGTCGCCAAACTGGGCAATGGTACTACCCAGTGTTAGGCGGTGATATCGTCCAAACACAATCTCCGAGACTATGTCAAGCAATGGTACTGCCTAGTGTTAGTGCTATAAGTAGTAGTATCGCCCAAACACAATCTCCCAAACTATGTCTAGCGGTGGTACCGCGCAGTGTTAGTACTGTAAGTGGTGGTATCACCCAACACAAGCAGTGGTACTGCTAGTACCCTAAAAATTAAGGATGAGACACTTTTGGCTCCAAGTTTGAATCCACTTGGGGCCTATAAATACCTCTCCCATCTCTACTCAGATCACACCAGAATTAAGAGCAAAAAAGGAAGAAAAAAGCTATTGTAATCTTGTGAGAACTCCTCTCAAGCTCTAAGTGTTGGTGAAGTTTAAGAGAGGAGGTAGTAGGGGTGTAAAGATTTGATAAGACCCTAAAGTCTTATCGTCGCTCTGATACCAATTGATATGGCTTTGATACTAAATGATAAGACCCTAAAGTCTTATCGTAAAAAAGAAGAAGAGAAAGGTGATGATCACTTCGAGGGGATCGGCCTCCTTGATCGCTTCAAGGGGATCGGCCCTCCTTGATCGCTTCGAGGGGATCGACCTCCTAGGGTTTGTCAAAAGACATAATAGTATTTTTTATACATAACTGAAAAGAAGCGGTTACATCCCTATTTATAGAGTTCCACCCAGAGTCAATCAGGACTTGAACTCTAATAATAAATAAATATTAAATAAACCTTTACTTGACTCTAACTGAACCAAACCAACTCAATAAACAACTGGACTAAATAGACTCAATAAACATTATTCAAAAGCTTAGAAAAAGGGTCCTAACAGTTCCTCCCTCTTCAAATCAGTCTTGTCCTCAAGGCTGAGTAGCATCAATCTCGGGGAGCTTCTCTTTCAGTACTTTAGTCATAGACTATCTACAATGCATCACAACCCATTGATCAAGTAAGTATGGTTTCCACTTTTTAATAGTGTAAACAACAGGTCGGTCTTTCAGTATAGTAATCGTTGCATAAAACTTCTAGCCCTATATAATCAATTTTATCTTTGAACCTTTGCTATCACAAGTGAAAATTCGTCCATCAATGATCTTTATTTTGAATCTGTCATAGTCTTCAATGTGGTGAGCCAACCGATCAATAGTCTCACTGTCCATAAAATTATTAGTGCTACACATATCAATCAAAATAGTGATAGGCTGATGCTTCAAAGTTCCTCTGATTTTCATAGTTTGTGGGTTAGCATAGCCAGCCAATGCATGCACTATATGTGTGATGGCTTCAATATCTTCATTAGTTTCCACACCTTCATAATCAGAGTCTAACTCTTCTACTTTCGGTTCCTCTCTAATTGGCTGAATCAGTAGATGTTGCCCTTGTTTATATTGGTGCTCCATGCTCCACTTTTCATCATAGTGCAAACTCTTTACTGAATTTTTCTTGAGTTCTTCTTGGGTTAGTACTCGGGTGTTAAGGCTTTGGTTGGGAATAGATATAGTGGGTGGCTTACTGATCATCTGGTGGTTGTCACTTCTATTTCCATGATTTTTCATGTTAATTTTTTTCTCATGTAGATGTGCGAATGAGATCGCAGCTATCATAGTGCGGGGTTGACGAGCCTTAACTTCACACCAGATCTCTGGAATAAGCCCTTCAATAAATGTATCCAGAAGTTATCATTCCGACCAATCTCTGGCTTGATTAGACAATCTTTCAAACCTACTATGATATTTCAACACTGTAGAAGTCTGACAAATTTTGGCGAGCTATCCATCCACCTTCATGTATGAGCAGATTGTGTCACAATCTTGGGGCCCTTTTCCAGTATTTCCATATTTGTGCAACGTAGAACTTGAGCTCCCATCTTGTTGAAATTTGCTGAGGCTCTCCAGTAGGCATTTTTTGAAATCATTAAGTGTTTCTTACAGTCGGTTCTCAATTCTGATTTCTAATGCTTCCATTTGTGCTTTCATTGAGTTATCGGTGGCCATTTTATAAGACTGCAAATCTGTAATCTCAACTCCTATTTTTTGATGTCAAGACTAGGGCATAAATCACTCCCCTACTCAGTGCTATTGTTGTGATGAAATCGGTGGTAGCACTATTGGAATGAAGGGTTGCTGCGAGGATGCGAGGATGTAGCTGCAGTCACCACGTGGGAGGCAGCAATGCTTATTGCGGTTGCTGCATGGAGGGATTGCTGCTGTTAAGGGCTTGGAGGCAGCGATGGTGGTGCTGCTAGGGCAGCACCAGCAAGGGCTCGCCGCTGCGGTGGTTGCGACGGAGGGAGAGTTGCTGCCCTGTGTTTATGTCACTACATGAGATGAGAGCGCCGAGGCTGAAAGGCGATGGTTGCGACTGTTGTGACCCAAGGAAGCAATCGCCGAGTAGCCGGGTTGAGGCTACAGTGATGGCAACCGACAACTACGGCAGCAGAGGCAGAACAAGAGGGAGGTGGCTTGGAGTGGCCGAGGTTGAGAAGAGGAATCGGTGCGTGGGTTGCCGAGGTTGAAGCGGCCGCACAAGAGCTTGCTGCGTGTGCTGTTGGAGGGCGGCTGTGGTGGCGTTGCCGAGGTTGAGGCTGTAGTGGAAAATAGGAATCGATGGTGGCAGGCTGGGCAGCGAGCTGAGTTGTCACTGGCTAGGCAGCAATGGCAACGATGGTGGCAACCAGCGTTTGCAGTAGCAAGAGGATTGCCCTGTTTCGGTCACCAAGGGGGCAGAGCAAGGGTGAGTGGCGGCAGTCGTTCTCGCCCGAGCCAGGGGGAGTGGCGGTTGGGAGGCGAGCAGTGGTCGCCGCACGGTGGCTAGCAATGGTGGTGGGTCAACTAGAAGGCGACGGTGCTCGAGGCATGGCTATGATTGACGAGGGGCTACGGCAACAGAGGAAGCTCTATTTTTGCAACCGCTGCAAGGAGGGGCTGTGATAACCGACGGCTGCGGCTGCGGTGCCGGCAGTCCTTCTCGCTCGAGCGAGACGGGGATGCGAGGAGGAGAGGTCGCTAGCCGGGTAATCGAGCAGCGGTGAGGCGGCTGGGAAAAGTGGTGGTGACACAGCTGGGAACAAGGGCAATCTGTGAGTTGCCCTGTTTTGGCCACCGTGAGGAGGGCGACAATCGGCGGTTGTGACTGCGACCCAAGGGGAGGCGGGCGACGGTGGAGAGGCAGCAGTGGTGGCATGGCTGGGAGCAGCATCACCAACGATCGTCGAGAAGGAGAGGTCGAGCGGCTATGCTGCGACGCAAGGGGAGGCAGGCGGCGGTGGAGAAGGAGGCAGCGAGGGTCACGGTCGGGATTGACAGGTGCTGCAGCAACAGAGGAAGCTATGTTTCTACAACCGTTGCAATGAGGGCTGTGGCAACCGGCGACTGCGGCTATGACCCAAAAAAAAAGCAGGGCGTGGCTGGGAGGCAGGTGGTGGTGATCGAGCGATCGGGAAGCAGCAGCGACGGTGGAGAAAAAGGCAGCGAGCGTCGTCGCTGGCCTGGAAGTCGCGATGCTGGAGATGGGAAACAGGGTGCTTTGTTTCTATCACACCACAGCCGGAGCCGCTAGCGATGCTAGCAACGACGGTGCGACAGTGAAGAAGGAGGCAGCAGTGGTGGCACGACTGGAAGCAGCGTCACCAACGATCGCCGATGAGGGGAGGTCGAGCGATTGCGGTTGCGACCCAAGGGGAGGTGGGCGGCAGCAATAGGGCTGGGATGGACGCTGGAAGTGTCGTCTCCTGGCCGGGGAACAACAACGGTGGTGGTCTCTAGCCGGGAAGCGGGGTGATGGTGGGCGCTGGCCGGAGATCAGTAGCGGTGGGTGGGCTGGTCGGAAGCAGGGGACGCAGGGGTGGCTGCGGCTTCTTCTTCCTCTCTTGTTTGGGCTAGTAGCAGCGACAATGACGGCAACCTGCGTTCACAGCAGCAAGGGGACCTGCAACTGTGGTGCGGTTAGAAACAAGGGCGTAAGTTGCCTTGTAGTGGTGGTGGGGAAGAAGGGAAGTAGGGCTACAGCGGGCTGCGCTAAGGATCTTTGCTCTGACACCAAATGATAAGACCCTAAAGTCTTATCATCGCTCTGATACCAATTGATATGGCTCTGATACCAAATGATAAGACCCTAAAGTCTTATCATAAAAAATAAGAAGAGAAAGGGGATGATCACTTCGAGGGGATTGGCTTCCTTGATCGCTTCGAGGGGATCAGCCCTCCTTGATCGCTTCGAGGGGATCGGCCTCCTAGGGTTTGTCAAAAGACAGAATAGTATTTTTCATAGATAACTGAAAAAAAGCAGTTACATCCCTATTTATAAAGTTCCACCTAGAGTCCATCAGGACTTGAACTCTAATAATAAATAAATATTAAATAAATCTCTACTTGACTCTAACTGAACCAAACCAACTCAATAAACAACTGGACTAAACAGACTCAATAAACATTATTCAAAAGTTTAGAAAAAGGGTCCTAACAAGATTCTCTCCTGAATATGTCAAAAAGAGAATCAGTTGTAAGGGTAGTTGGTCTTCGCCCATTGAAGGGAGACCAGTAGTGAAAGTCGGTAGTCTTGAGTTGAAGAGGAATTGGGAGTGGATGTAGGTCACAATGACCGAACCACTATAAAAATCTAATTTGTATTTTTATTTTGCTCATTACGTTCATTGCAAACTGCTTTACTTTCACTATCCTTTCGTATGCTTTCAAGTTAAATACATTTCCTATATGGGCTTTATCGAAACATTTTTACTAAATGAGATTTCCAACTCGACATAATTTTTATCGCTCACTAATTCACCCCCCCCCCCCCCCCCCCCCCCCGTTAATGCTTAATAAGTTATGTTTTAAACCATATACTGATAAATCATCTTTAATCAAGAGGTTTGATTTGTTACTTATATTTTCTTTGCCAATAATTTTTTCTTTGTTATTGTCTCCAAAGGTAACATATCCTTTGTCTTGACTATTGAGCTTAGAGAAATGTGTTGGATCTCTAGTCATATGCCTTGAGCATCTACTATCAAGACGTCATCTCTTGTTCCTAGTTTTTTATTGTTGACATTTACAAGAAATGGGGGTTTACTTTAGGTACTCATTTAACTTTGAGTCCATCATGATTAGATCTACCTATCTTGAATTTTGGCATTAAATCATTTATGATTCTTTTAGGAACCCAAACTAATTTATGAGAGCTGTAATTTTTTAATAAACATTTATAATCATAATGACCACATCTATCACAAAAATTATATTTAACTTTAGGGGGAACATATAATGTAGGTCCCTTAACAAATATAGTTGACTTTTGTTGAGTGTTATTACTCACGAAGTCGATTTCTTTCTTTCTATGTATATGACCTTTATTAGTAAGAATCATGTTTAATGATTTGTTACAAATTTAAAAATTTTATAATGTTTGTTATAATAACATATTTTTCTTTTTGAATGAATATAACTCTTCATATTTAGTACAAGATGTTAACAAATATTGTCATACTTATTTTTTAATTTATCAAATTCATTAGAGAGGGATACATGATCCTTTATTAATAATTTATATTTCTTACCGATTATTTTTAATTCATCATACAAATCATGAAATACATCAAGTAATTCATTATAAGGTAAAGAAGTTTTAGTTGAGTCACATACCTCATTGTTAAAAGCCAGTAATGCATAGTTTGTCACTTTGTCTTCATTTTGCTTTATTCATCTTTTGTTCTAGCATTTTGTTTTTCAGTTGTGGACACTCATTTTTAAAGTGCCTTAGCTTTTTTGCATTTATAGTAAATGATTGTCCTTTTTGAGTTTATTTTTATTATTAGAGTCTTATTTTATAGGATTTGTTTTGTTCCTTTTTATTAACCTTTTAAATTTTCTTATGAGGAGTGCCAAGTCATCATTATCACTTGAGCTTTCGCTCGAGTGGTCTTCTTTGGTTCTATGTGTAATATCCTTACTATTTTTTTGGAAGGTTATCTTCATGTTCGTCATATATCTTGTAAGTCATTTCATAGGTCAGTAATGATCCTATGAGTTCTTCAAGAGAAAAGTTGTTTAAGTCTTTTGTTTCTTGAATTGTAGTTACCTTTGGATCCCAAGGAAGAGATTTTAAAATTTTGTTAACAATTTTAAGATTAGTATAACATTTACTAAGAGCTTTCAAACCATTGACAACATCCATAAAATGGGTGTATGTCACCAATGATTTCACTTGGCTTCATTCTAAATAATTCATAAATATATACCAAATGATTAATCTTAGATTATTTTACTCTACTTATGCCTTCAAACTTTTGTTGAATCTCGAATTTTGATGATGAAACTAATTGATATATGTTTATGTTTTTCTCTGTGTTTTGAGTGACGCAAGATGTTTCGATCAGGATGGGACAATTAAAATAGGAAAAATCATGTTGGGCTAGAGGAACATGTTAGAAGATTAGATGTCGGGCCGATGGATCGGTCAACATATCGACAAAAGGCTTCAGGCCATGGATTCGAGCATCGGGCTAAGAAGAGTGGACATTGCGCCAAGGATATCGGAGTTGCGGAGTCAACTGGTCGATTGGGCAATAGGCTGCAAGAGAGGATGATGCACCGAAGAATCAGATGAAGCATCGAGGGACCAATGACATGCCGGACAACTTGATTAATGCTTAGTATCAATTATCTAGATTGAAATATGTTTTACATATGCAGGATTAACTACAATGGCAGTAAGACATGCAGCAGGTGTTGAGCCGGAGTCAAGACCAAGATCACATTGGGGGTTCGAGAGTTCGTCGGAGGTTCTGCGGGAATAATCCGAGAGGTCTAGGAGCTTGCCAAAGAAGCTTGTCAGAACTCGCTAAGAGGATCGTCGCGGAGTCCAGGAGTTTGTCGGGAGTCCGTCGGAGCATCACCAAGAGTTCATCGGATGTTCGCCGGAAGTTCGTCGGAAGCTCGCCAAAAGAATCGATTGACGCACCGTAACACGATTTGTAGTATTAATGTCTTAATTGTCATAGTTAGCAGGTATATTAAGTTAGAATTAGGAGGTGATCCCATTAACTTAATTTGGGGCCAATTAGGCCCTTAACAGACTCAAATTGGGCTGAATGGATCAGCCCATTCGGACCTAGAATTCCTGGCCGGCGGTGGCACCACCCAGGAGACTCAATCTCCCAGGAGTTTTGGGCAGTAGTACCGCCCCTGTCAGGCAGTGATACCACCGGCAGTTATTACTGCCAATGGTAGTACCGCCTGAGCTCGGTCTCCGAGCGATGTCAAGCCGTAGTATCGCCCAAACTGAGTGATAGTACCGCTCAGTGACAGATGACAAGCGGTAGTACTGCCCAATTATGGTGATGGTACTACCAGGACCCCAGAAATCTGGGAATGGATACTTTTGAGCTCCAAATTCAAACTAATTGGGGCCTATATAAACCCCACCCTTTCTACGTGAAAGAGTAATTGAAAGCTTGCTTTTATTCTAAGTATTTGAGAGCTTAAAAGCATTGTAAAAGGCTAGAATTCTTCTCCCTCTTTTTTCTCTAAGTCTTGATCATTCAAGAGTGGAGTGAAAACTTGAAAGGGTTGTCTCCTAAGCCCGTCAAAAGGAGAAAAGCTATAAAAAGTTGGTTGGCCTTCACCTAATGAAGGAAGGCCTCCAGTGGACGTCGGTGACCTCGTTTGAGGAGGAAGCCAAAAGTAGATATAGGTCAAGATTGACCGAACGACTCTAAATCTCAGTTTGCATTTTATTTTTGCCATTTACATACTGCAAACTACTTTACTTAGTCACTACACTTCTATAAGCTTCCAAGTTGTTAAGCTTCCGAAATCATTTTTCTTCGGAAATTATTTTATCATACGAAAGTCTTTAAAGACTTGATTTTTATCCGCTGCACTAATTCAACCCCCCCCTCCCCCTCTTAGTGCACTCTTGATCCTAACAATTGGTATCAGAGCCTCATTATTTCTTAGTTGGTTTAACACCCAAGAGAAATGGCTTTTTATGGCTTTCAAGAGGGTCACTCTCTCATTCATCCTCCCTTTTTCAATGGAACATACTACACTTATTGGAAAACTCAAATGAGAGTTTTCTTTCTTTCGTTGGATTTGAATTTATGGCACATTATCGAATCTGATTTTAAAAGGTCTTCTCTTCCAATTAAAGATTGGAATGATTTGGAGAAGAAGACATTTTCTTTAAATGCTAGAGCTATGAATGCTCTATTTTGCACCTTAGATAAAACGAAGTTTAATCGGATTTCTTTGTGCGAAACATATTTCAATATTTGGCACTTTCTTGAAACCACACACGAAGGCACAAGTAGTGTTAAGGTTTCGAAGGTCAATCTTTTAATGCATATTTTTGGATTTTTTCATATGAAACCAAGCGAAACCATTGTTGACATGTACACCCGTTTTACGGATGTTGTCAATGGTTTAAATGCTCTTGGTAAAACTTTTTCGAATTTTGAACTTGTAAATAAGATTTTACGTTCTCTTAATAAAACTTGGGATTCAAAAGTAACCACTATACAAGAATAAAAAAATTTAAATACCTCTTTGATCAAAGAACTTATAGGGTCCTTGATGACCTATGAAATGATGTGCAATGCATGTAAAGAACTCATGAACAACCTTCCAAAGGACAGGAAGGATTTCGAACTTAGAACATTTGAAGACCACTCGAGCATAAGCTCAAGTGATGGTGAACTTGAACTCACTAAGAAATTTAAAAAGTTAATGAAACAAAAATTAAAGAACAAAAATAAAAAGAATGCAACTTTACTTTGAACACGAGAAGAAGAATAAAAATTGGGATGAATTGAGCTCCTCTGAAGACGAGGAGAAAATTAAGAAAGACAAGGTGGCAAACTATGCTTTAACTATTTCCAATGATGAGATAATTGAAATCCCCCTAATTTACTTCAAAATTACATGATGCTTTTCATAATGCATATTTTTTTTCTTAATTATTTTTTAAAAAAATTAAATGTTTAAAAATAAAAATACAAAAATATGATCATGCTCGTAATTTTAAAAATGATAATGAAAATGACATGTTTTATGTTAACATAATAAAATATTAGATATAAATCTAATGATTGTACACCTAGTAAGATTAATCATATGTATGTGCTTAAGAAGCAAGAATGTGTATTTTGATGATTTCCATATTGCTTTTCAATGATGATGCATGGCTTTTGTATGGAAGGCTTGACATTTTTTATGTACCTTGTCTTTGTTTTTCAAACATGATATATGGTTTTGACATAAGAACAAAAATTTGAGCATGCTAATATAAAATCAATCATATAAATTAAAACTAAAGAAGTTTTAGATATCTATAAGAATCATGTTCAATGAAACCTTGCTTGATGTTGTAATGAAAATATTAAAGTTTTGATACTATGATTTGACGATTTTATGCATGAGATTTTAAAGTTACACATGATGATTTTTGTGAGTTATTAGTCTTGATGGTTTTTATGATGAAATTCAATTTTCAATCCTAAACATTGATGTACATTTTTATTTGGCATAAATGAAAAAAATCATATGAATTGAAACAACTAAAAATAGGAGAACATTTTTCTTGAAAATTATTTTTCTCTATTTTATTGATTTTGATTAATCCATTTGCATTATTTTTATGAATCTAATGGATTATGAAAATGATTTGAATTTAATGGGTTTTATCGAAATCATGATCTTAATTTCTCGTAATTATAATTTAAATTTTCTATTGAATGAATCAAGATTATTTTCTATTTAAAAGGAGATTTGTCAAAATATTTCATGGTCTTTTGGTATTCATGATCTTGATAATTATGTTTTTGAAATTTTATGTAAATCAAGATTGTTAATCATGATTCTCTCATTTTATCAAAGAGAATATTTATCAAAATGAATTGTAAGTTGTTTTTTCTTGATTTTTCGATACCCAAAATTTGAGAAAATGTACCTTGATGCTCAGAACATTTTATGCATAAATTAATTTTCTTTATGATTCAATACTCCTTTGTAATTAATATTTGTTTATCACATGATATGATTGAATCAATATTATGAAAAAAAAAGGAAATTGTTAGCTTGCTAATTGCAAAAGAGAACAAAAATATATGCTAGCTTGAATGATGAAACATGAGATTGTCTATAGTGCAAATTTATTGTTCTCATGATGTGTAGATTGAAATAATGATTGAAATATTAATATAATTATAAATAATGATTTGGTATTATGCATGAAACACTCATGATATTATTTAAATGCATGCAATGATAAAATATTTATGATGAAAAATTATTTTGATATTCACATCTTGATTTTTTCATCTTTGTTACCTTACTTTTGTCATAATTTGAAAATCGATGTAAAGGGTCTTCCCTTCTTTTTGATAATGACAAAGAGGGAGCAAAACATGTTAACTTGTACTTTGCAATGGAAGCAAAATTGCTAGCTCAAACTTTGCAAAGGAAGCAAAAAAAAATAGCACTTCTCAAAAGAGAAGAAAGAAATTGCTATCTTGAACATCACCAAGAATTGCTAGCTTAAAATTTCAAGAAGAGGCAAAAATAGCTATCTTGAACATCACCCAAAATTTGCTACCTTGCATGATATAAAATTTGCTAGAATTGCTAGCTTGTGATCTAAAGAGAAGCAAATAATTGCTATCTCAAAAGAAGCAAAAGTGGTATCTTACCTATCTCAAGAAGCAAAACATGCAAAATTTGCACATCTCTAATTTGCTAGCTTGTATGAAGTAGAACATGCTATCTTACTACTTTGCATATCTATGATGATAGCCAAATTGCGTGATGATAAAAATGGAGATTATGTTTATCATGCAATGATTAGAACTTGTATGCTCAAACACATAAGAGGTGGAACTTCTCCTTTTTGTTGATGACAAAGGGGGAGAAGTATGTTGATGACATGCATGATTTGATCATGACATGTTGCTTGGATTTTTGAATCCAAGAGTTTTCTATCAATAAGGCATATTGATAGGGGGAGTTTGTTTAAACTCCGGGGGTTAAGTTTAACTCCGTCATCAATTGGTTGTCATCATCAAAAAGGGGGAGATTATTGAATCTCATATTTTGATGATGAAACCAATTGATATGTGTTTATGTTTTAATCTCCATTTTGAGTGACGCAAGATGCTTCGATCAGTATGAGACAATTAAAGTAGAAAAAATCATGGTAGGCCGGAGGAACATGTTAGAAGATTGGACATCGGACCGGTGGATCGGTCGACGTATCGACAAAAGGCTTCAGGCCATGGATTCGGGCATCGAGCCAAGAAGAGCGGATATTACACCAAGAATATTGGAGTTGCAGAGTCAACTGGCCGATTGGGCAATAGGTAACAAGAGAGGACGATGCGCCGAAGAATTAGACGAAGCGTCGAGGGACCAATTGTCTAGATTGAAGTATGTTTACATGTGCAGGATTAACTACGATGGCAGTAAGACATGCAGTAGGTGTTGAGCTAGAGTCAAGACCAAGATGACGTTAGGGGTTCGAGAGTTCGTCGGAAGTCCGGACGTTCGTCGGAGGTTCTACAGGAACAATCCGAGAAGTCCAGGAGCTTGCCAAAAAAGCTTGTCGGAACTCGTCAAGAGGATCATCGTGAAGTCCAGGAGTTTTCCGGGAGTCCGCCGGAGCATCGCTGAGGGTTTATTGGATGTTCAATGGAAGTTCGCCGGAAGCTCACCGAAAGAAGCGATTGACGCACCGGAACATGATTTGCAGTATTGATGTCTTAATTATCATAGTTAGCAGGTAGATTAAGTTAGAATTGGGAGGTAATCCTATTAACTTAATCTAGGGCCAATTGGGCCCTTAACAGACCAAAATAGGGCCGAATGGATCAGCCTATTCGAACACAGAATTCTTGGCTGGTGGTGGCACTACCTAGGAGACTCGGTCTCCCAGGAGTTTTGGGCGGTAGTACCGCCCTTGTCAGGCGGTGGTACTGTCGATAGTTATTACTACCAAAGGTGGTACCGCCCTTATCAGGCGGTGGTACCGCTTGAGCTCGGTCTCCGAGCGATGTCAGGCGGTACTACCGCCCAGACTGAGCGGTAGTACCACCCAGACTGAGCAGTAGTACTACTTAGTGATAGATGACAAGCGGTAGTAACGCCTAATTATAGCGGTGGTACCGCCAGGACCTCGAAAATCCGGGAATGAACACTTTTGAGCTCCAAATTCAAACTAATTGGGGCCTATATAAACCCCACCCTTTCTGCATGAAAGGGTAACCAAAATCTTGCTTTTATTTTGAGTATTTGAGAGCTTAAAAGTGTTGTAAAAGGCTAGAGTTCTTCTCCCTCTCTTTTCTCTAAGTCTTGATCATTCAAGAGAGGAGTGAAAACTTGTAAGGGTTGTCTCCTAAGCCCGTCAAAAGGAGAAAAGCTATAAAAGGATGGTTGGCCTTTATCTATTGAAAGAAGGCCTCTAGTGGACGGCGGTGACCTCGTCGGAGGAGGAAGCCAAAAGTGGATGTAGGTCAAGATTGACCGAACTATTCTAAATCTTGGTTTGCATTTTATTCTTGCCATTTATATACTACAAACTACTTTACTTAGTCAATACACTTCCATAAGCTTCCAAGTTGTTAAGCTTCCGAAATCGTTTTTCGTCGGAAACGATTTTATCGTATGAAAGTCTTTAAAGACTTGATTTTTATCTACTGCACTAATTCACCCCCCCCCCCTCTTAGTGCGCTCTTGATCCTAATAACTTCAAGTATATGCTAAATATCATGTGCAGTTTCATATATAGAAACATGATTGAACTCATTTTATCTACATCACTAAATAAAATATTCATAGTTTTAGCATTTAAAGAAAATATTTTCTTCTCTAAATTATTCAATTCATTCATTGTTTCAAAGGATTTTTAAAAACCACATTCAATGACATCCCATAAATCAAAATCAATAGAAATAAAAAAAATTCATATTCCTGTCTTCCAATATATGTAGTCCATTCCATTAAACATAAGAGGATGAGTGATAGAATAACCCTCTTGATTGCCAAAAAAAGTCATTTAATCTCTCTTAGACGTTAAATCAACTAAGAGAACCAGGTTCTGATACCAATTGTTAGGATTGTAAAAGCACTAAGAGGGGGAGGGGGGGTGACTTAGTGCTTTCAAAAAATTTTGGTTTGAAAGTTTGATCAATGAAACCCATACCAAAAATGTGATTAACAAAAAGTGCGAATAAGGATTGCTTAGTAAGTAAATCGGTATACAATAGTAAATCAAGATAAAATAAGAAATATGAACCGATTTATAATGGTTCAATCATCCCACTTATGTCCACTCCTGATTTCTCTTCCTTCGAGGCCACTAGCTTTCACTACTGATCTTTTCGATGGACAAAGATTAACTACCCTTGTTACAACTCTTTCTCCTTTAGAAAAACTTCTAGACTCAAGGAGGAAGAGACTCGATACTTTTCAAGAGTTTACAACACTTTAAAATCATAATATTTTCATACTCTTGCAAGCAAGCCATATTTTCATGGTACTAGCGGTACTACCGGTTACACTAGGCGATACCACCACCTGTCACCTAGTGTACTAGCAGTACCACCATCTGACATAGTTTGGGAGATTGTATCCTAGTAGTACCATCATCAGTCTAGGTGGTACCCATTGCTAGTCTGGGCAGTACCATCGCTGACCCTAGAGTTACCACCATCGGGTTTTCCGTAAAAGAATATTTTGTACTTTCCAAGTTACAAACGGTAGCATCGCCTGGCTTGGCAGTGCCACCACTTGGCTTGGTGGTGCCATCGCTTGGCCCAACCTTAGGTCATTGAATTGGCCTTCCAATAGGCCCAATTCAATCTTGATTCAGGCCCAATGGGCTCCTAATTAAATTACTATGGTTACACCCAAAACTAACTCAACTAAACTATAAATTACTTCAATCAAGATACAATAACCATGAAGCATATGTTGTCCAGCATGTCACTAGTTCATCTGGCACTTTGTCTGAACTTTCGACATGCCATATTTTCCTTTGGCATATTGCCCTATCCATATGTTAGGAACGAGTCAGCACTAAGAGGGAGGGGAATTAGTGCAGCGGTAAAAACATCGGTTTAAGAAAATTCTTTTATACGATAAAATCGATTTTCAAAACTTGAAAGTGTATGTAAGTGTAGGCATAGTAAAAGCATAGTAAAGAGGAGAGGCAGTTTGCTTATAAAAGTAAATTGCTCAAAGTAAAGGCAAACCCGATTTTTATATTGGTTCAGTCGTCGTGACCTATATACATTCTGTCAATTCCTCTTTCGTCGAGACCACCGACATCCACTATCGATCTTCCTTTAATAGGTAAAGATCAACCTCCTTCTTATACCCCTCTTCTCCTTTTCATAGGTTTAGGAGACAACCTTTACAAGCACGCATTCCTCTCTAAACATAATTCTAAGTTTAAGCTAGAGGAGGGGACTTCTCAAGAGATTTCTACAACATTTTATTACTTTTAAACTCTCTATGCTTGCTTAAATTAACTAAGGATGAGAGGGGTATTTATAGGCTTCAAGTTGATTCAAACTTGGAGCCTAAAAATGTCTCATCCCAGGTTTCTTGGATACTGACGGTACCACCACCGTTCCTGAGCAGTACTACTATCGTAGGATCTGCTACTGGGCGATACCATTGCCAAATAGGGGTGGTACCACTACTAGCAGTATTATCTACCGACGGTATCACCACCCAGATTTCCTAGGGTGATGTTTCCCAAGTGGTTCCACCGTCAGTTAGGTTTTCAGCACCTTGGTTGGGCCTTGAATCCGGCCCAAACCAACCCAACTTTGGCCCAGTTGACCCCTAACATAGTTGATGGGATTGCCTCCCAATCTCAACTTTAATTATGTGCTAACTATGATTCCTAAGACATATTCTAAGCAAGATAAGTCCGGTTTCTTCCAGTGAGCTTCCGACGATCATCCGGTAAACTTCCGACGATCTCTCGGCAATATTCCGGTGAACTCCCGGCAAGCTCTTGGACTTCATGATGATCTTCTTGGTAAGTTCTGATGAGCTTCTTTGGCAAGCTCCAAGACTTCTTGATCAATTCTGGCAGAACTTTCGACGAACATCCGGACTTCCGACGAACTCTCGAACTCCCAATGAAATCACGTTCTTGACTCCGGGACTTTATTTTGCTTTATGCCTTGCTATCATAGTTAATCCTGCACACATAAAAATACACTTCGATCTAGACAATTATTACTAAGCATGAATCATGTCGTCCAGCATGTCATTGGTGCATCGATGCTTCGTCCGATTCTTCGATGCATCATCCTCTCTTGCAGCCTATTGCCCAATCGACCAATTGACCTCTGCATCTCCGATATCCTTGGTGCAATATCCACTCTTATTGGCCTGATGCCCGAAACCATGGCCCGAAGTCTTTTATCGATACGTCGACTGATCCTTCAGTGCGACGTTTAATCTTTTGACATGTTTCTCCGGCCCAACATGATTCTTCCTATTTTAAATATCTCTCCCTTATCGAAGCATCCTGTGTCACTCAAAACACAGATCAAATCATAAACACTTATCAATTGATTTCATCATCAAAATTCAAGATTTAATTATCTCTCCCTTTTTTATGATGACAACCAATTGATGAAGGAGTTAACCTTAACTCTCGGAGTTTAAACAAACTCCCCCTATCAATATGCCATATTGATAGAACTCTTGGATTCAAAAATCCAAGCAACATGTTATCATAAAACAAACTCCCCCTATCAATATAACATATTGATAGAACTCTTGGATTCAAAAATCCAAGCAACATGTTATCATAAAACTTATGCATAACACTTCATCATACTTCTCCCCCTTTGTCATCAACAAAAAGGAGAAATCCAACTATCAAGTATTTAGACATACAAGTTCAAATCATTGCATAAAAAAAACATAATATCAAGTTTTATCATCATTCAATTTGTAAGCTAGAAAATTTAGCAAGTGTTACATCATGCAAGCTATCAAGTTTTAGATATGCAAGGTAGTAAGATTGCATATTCTACAACATACAAGCTAGCAAAATTTTGAAAGCAAATGTAAGATAGCTTTCTTGTTGAAGTGTAAGCTAGCGATTCTTGCTTCCTATTCCAATGTGCAAGTTGCAAGTTTTGCTTCTTGAGATAGGCAAGATAGTGATATTCAAGATAGCAAGCTCTTTCTTCTCTTTTGAGAATTGTCATTTTTGCTTATTTTGCTAAGTGCAAGCTAGCAAAATTTTACATTATTTTACAACATATAAGCTAGCAATTTGACAAGTATTACTTCTCTTTGAAGTATGAAAGCTAACAAGTTTTTGAAAAATAATACAAGATAACAAGCTAGCAAGATACAATGTTTTACAAGAAGCAAGTTACATGAAGTATGTTTGTATCTTCTCTTTAGATGTGCTAGCAAGTAAGCAAGTTTTTCTCCTTCAAATTTGTGAGCTAGCAAATTCTACACATATGAAAGTTGGCAAGATTTTTGCATCTTTTTTAGATGAGCAAGCTTTTTGCTTCTTCTTGAAGTATGCAAGCTAGCAAGCTAGCAAAAATTGCTCCCCCTATGTCATTATCAAATAGAAGGGAAGAATACAATGTTGTAATTCTTTTCTCTTTTTATCAATCTTCACATCATGACAAATATAAAGTATCATTCTTAATTGTAATATGGTATCATTTCAGAAAATGATAATTGTTGACTTTCAGATCATAAAAAATCATAGTACTTTATACATCATTCCAAATAATTCAAATCATGATGATATCAAAATGACAAATTATATTGCATCCTACCATGCATGATCATAACTTCTCATTTGTATGCATCAACATAGTATTACATTCATTTCATCACATGAAGAATATCAAAAATTAATTGGGTGATAAGAAAAACACTAAATGAATACAAGGGAGTTTCGAAAAGATGAAAGAAAAATCAAGTTATGTATACCATGTTCCAAACTTTAAAGTACATCATCTCAAGTTGTGAGTATATAAAAAACCATGGAAACATTGTGATTCATTTGGACAAATATTCTCATTAATAAACTGCAAGAAATCATTCGAGAATAAAAAGTGAGGGATCTTGATTCAATTAAGGAAATTATCAAGATTTAATTCCGAGAATCCAAGATCATGAGTTCAATAATACTTCTTTTTAATATATAGCAAGTAGAATCATAGGAGATCAAATAGTAAAAGATCTTCAAGAGAAATTTGAAGTCATAAATTCATAAAAAGATATACTCTTTAGTAAATCACAAAAGGAAATGTAGGAGAAAAAGATTTCAATTCATGCATAAGAAATTTTATAATTTAAATTCAAATCATCAAATCAAAATCATTTTCAAGAGATTCTAAGATTAACGATAGGTTCATTAGTCTCTCCTTTTTAAAAAGTCGATAAAGTAGAGAATTTTTTTGTTTTTCAAGGAGAAAGCTTTCTTCTTTTTAGTGATTCAATTCATAAGATTGATTTCATACATATATGTTATTTTCTTTCAAATACATACATCATTCATTAACACCAAAAAAAAAACTTTCAAAAAATCATAAAAACTATCATGGATAAGTTCGAAATATAAATTCATTAAGCATGCTTTCAAATCATTATTACATTTTCATTAAGACATCAAGCATGGTTTCAATCAAAATCGAAAATACACATTATTTCCTATTAAAAAACATATATAGGATTATTATTAGATTTAAATCTACCATTTTATTCCTTTAACATAAAACATGCAATTTTCATTATCATTTTCAAAATTACTAGAAAGATAAGCATGATCCCAATTTTTTGCATTTTCATTATATTATTAAGCATGCAATTTTCAAGAAAAATAATTAAACTAAATTAAAAATAACTCATTAAAAGTATCATGTAATTTCGAAATAAATTAAGGGAGTTTTGTTTACCTCATCGTTAAAAGCTGTTAAGGCATAGTTTGCCATCTCGCCTTTGTTGATTTTCTTCTCTCTTCAGATGAGCTCGATTCAAAGAGAGGAGCTTGATTCATCCCAAAGTTCTCCCCTCTTCTTGCATTCATAGCAAGTAGTTGCATTCTTTTTATTCTTTAATTTTTGTTTCATGAACTTTTTAAATTTTATAGTGATGAGTTTAAGTTCACCATCACTTGAGCTTATGCTCGAGTTGTCTTCAATTGTTCTTAGATCAAAATCATTTTTGATATTTGGAAGGTGGTTCTCAAGTTCTTCACATGCATTGCACGTCATTTCATAGGTCACTAGAGACCCGATAAGTTCTTCGATCAAAAAAGTATTCAAATTTTTTGATTCTTGAATAACCATTATTTTTTAATTGTAATTTTTAGAAAGCAACCGTAAAATCTTGTTAATGAGTTCAAAATTAGAAAAGCATTTGCCAAGAGCTTTTATACCATTAACAATATCCGTAAAACGAGTGTATATATCTTTAATAGTTTCACTTGGCTTTATTCGAAAAAGTTCAAAATCGTGCATCAAAAAGTTGATTTTCGAATCTTTAACTTTGCTAGTGCTTTCATGTGTGATTTCAAGAGTATGCCAAATTTTGAAAGCCGTTTCGCACATAGAAATTCGATTAAACTTATTTTTGTCTAAGGTGCAAAATAGAGCATTCATAACTCTAGCATTTAAAGAAAAAGTCTTCTTCTCCAAATCATTCCAATGGTTCATTGGAAGAGAAGACCTTCAAAAACAGCTTTCGACAATATTCCATAAGTTTAAATCCAAAGAAAGGAAGAAAACTCTCATTCGAGTTTTTCAATATGTGTAGTCTGTCCCATTGAATAAGGAATAAGGGAGGACGAATGAGAGAGTGACCCTCTTGAAAGTCAAAATAAGTCATTTCTCTTGGGTGTTAAACTAAATAAGAAATATAAGGCCCTAATACCAACTGTTAGGAATGAATCGGCACTAAGAGGGAGGGGGGGGGAGTAAATTAGTGCAACGGTAAAAACATTGGTTTAAGAAAATTCTTTCGTATGATAAAACTGATTTTGGAAACTTGAAAGCGTATGCTAGTGTAGGCGTAGTAAAAGCACAGTAAGGATGAGAAGCAGTTTGCTTATAAAAGTAAATTGCTCAAAGTAAAGGTAAATCTGATTTTTATAGTGGTTCGATCGTCGCCACTCCACCGATTCCTCTTCCGTCGAGGCCACTGGCATCCACTATCAATCTTCCTTTAATAGACGAAGATCAACCTCCTTCTTACACTCACAGGTTTAGAAGACAACTTTTATAAGAATACACTCCTCTCTAAACAGAATTCTAAGTTTAAGCTAGAAGAGGAGATTTTTTAAGAGATTTCTACGGTGTTTTCTCACATTTAATCTCTCTGTGCTTGCTTTGTTAGGATCGGAGTGGCACTAAGAGTGGGGGGTGAATTAGTGCAGCGGTAAAGTAACGTTGGTTTAAAAAACTTTCGTATGACAAAAACCAATTTCGATGAAAACCGATTTTGGAAGCATAATAACCTAGAACCGTATGGAAGCATAGTGACTAAGTAAAATAGTTTGCAGTATGTAAATGGCAAGAATGAAATGCAAACCAGAGAACACAACAGTTTTAGAGTGGTTCGGTCAAAATGACCTACATCCACTTGCGAAGCCTTCTTCGAAGAGGCTCCCACCTTCCACTAGCAAATCACTTTTAAGGGGAAGGACTAATACCCCTCTTACAACCTTTAAAAGTGGTTCACACTCTTACAATTTTTTTTCAACAAGAAGGAGGGAGGTGAACACTCAAGCAATTTGAAAACTAGACTTGCTAAGACTTTGCTAAGGCTCTTTTGTCAATCTCTTGCTTCTCAAAGGTTGTATTCTCTATTGAGAATTGAGGGTTATTTATAGGCCCCAAGAGGATTCAAATTTGCGCTCCAAATTTTGAATTCTCTTGGGTTTCCGAGACTGGAGGTGCCACCGCTTGTCGGTGGTGGTGCCACCGCCGGACCTCTCGGGTGCTGGGCGGTGCCACCGCTCAGTCCAGCGGTGCCACCGCTCAGTTCTCGGGTTCTGGGTAGTGCCACCGCCTACACTATTTCGGCTCACTAGTTGGGCTCCAAACTTGGCCCAAACCAGTCTGAACTTAGGCCCAATTGGCCCTTACTTGGGTTATAGAATTAACACCTAATCCTAACTCTAATTAACATACTAACTATGAATTTAAAGATATTTTCTAAGCTATTACAAAGTTCATAAGTCAAGACTTCTTCCGGCAAGCTTCCGGTGAACTTCCAGCGGTCTTCCGATAAACTCTCGGAAACCATTCTGCGGACTCCCAACAAGCTCCTAGACTTCACGATTTGATCTTGGTGAGTTCCAATGAGCTTCTTTGGCAAGCTCCGATCTTTCTCAGTGAGCTCTGCGAACTTCCCATGAACCTTCCAGCGAGCTTTCGAAAAACCCTTCGGCAAGCTCCCTACTCATTCTTGGCTAGTTCCGACAGCATTCCCGACGAACCTTCGGACTTTCGTCGAACTCTCGAACTCCCAACGAATCCTTCACGCTTGACTCCGACACTTTGTTTCGCTTTATGTCTTTGTCGTTATCGTAGTTAATCCTATACACATAGGCCAAAACTCTACTCCAATCTAGACAATTATTATAACACGAATCAACATTTTGTTGCCCGGCATGTCATTGGTTGGCGCTTCATCCGATGCTTCAGCGTATCATCCTCTCTTGCGGCTTATTGCCCAATCAGCGGTTGACCTCCACAACCCCGATATCCTTGGCGCAATTCCGCTCTCCTTGGCTCGATGCCCGACGTCCGAAGCCTTCTGCCATCCAATATCCTGACGTGATCTCCTCCGGCGCAACGTCAATTCCTCCTGCGTCAACTATCTAATCCTGATCGAGTAGACCTGCATCACTCAAAATGCAGTTAAACATCTAAACACAATCAATTAGTTTCATCATTAAAATTCGAGATTCAACAATCTCCCCCTTTTTGATGATGACAACTAATTGATGACTAACAGAGTTAACCTTAACTCCCCAGAGTTTAACTAAACTCCCCTTATCAATATGTCATTGATAGAACACTTGGATTATCCCAAATCCAAGTAACATTCATCACATGTTATGAAAAATATTTAAACCATCATGCAAATATATATAAAATATTCAATTCAATGCATGAAGTCATCAATATACTTCTCCCCCTATGTCATCAACAAAAAGGAGAAGTAGCTATAGCTATTTTAAAATATATGCAAGTTTTTACAACATGAAGCTAGATTTTCATCATAACATATAGGCACAAAAGCATAGCAAGATTCTTAAGTTCAATCATGGCAATTCAACACTTGAATTTTTGTGCAAGATTGCACTTTGCTTTTCTTTGCAAGTAACAATATTTATGATGTTTGATATAGCAAATTTCTTCATTACAATGATCGAGCTAGCAAATTCTTCATTTAAGTGTGCAAGCTAACAATAACTTTCTCCCCGTTTGTCAATGTCAAAAAGAAGGAGAGGAACCAATGATTTAGACTTTTACATTAACTTTGCATCAATCAATATTTCAATCATCACATGATGCATACAAGACAATAATACAAAGAAATCATTTCATGAAGGATACCAATGTGAAAATTCACCAAGGATCACATGAAACAATCGCAAATCATGAAACCATTATGCGATACATCATGAGATGATAATTTATCATATCAATTAAAGATATCAATTGTTAAACATGATATGATAATAGTCTCAAAAAATTCAATTTGCGATGCATGTGATACATTATGATACACTAAAAAAATTATTACAATGCTTTTAAGGATATCAATATATTTTTTATACAAAGCATGGCAAGAGCAATTTTGTTGCAAGTTTTCTAAGTTTTGTACTTTTTGCTTCTTTCGATAGGCATTATCTTTCTTCTATTTTTGAGAAGTGCAAGCTTGCAAGTTTTACTTCCTTAGCATGCTAGGAAGTTTACTTTCATTTTCAATGCACAAGCTAGCAAAACCTTCTCCCCCTTTATCAAAGTCAAAGAGAAAGGGAGAACTCAATGGCTAAAAATTTCAACCATTCAATAACCTAAATATGCAAAGAATTCATGAAATATATCAATAAGGATCAATTCATGAATACCAAAGATATGATTCATGGTTCATTAAAATTCTTCTTAACAAGTTCATAATCAAGATTCATATAATTCATAATAAAGCAAATTGATGTACAATTATCACATAAGGCATACAAGGCAAAGAAATCTTGTTATTTCTATATTATGAAATATATGATATCAAGGCTCATGATTCATTTGAAAAGATATAGCACAAAGAGCAACTTGAAACTTCCTTATCAAGATCACATTTTAAAATATTCCAAGTATCAAGTGTTTAGAGATAAAAAGTTCAATACATTGTATGAAAAAAAATATAATATCAAGTTTTATCATCATGCAATGCAGCAATTAAAGATGTCTAAGTTTAGCATTTTTGTTTTTCTTGAGATAACAACTGTTTGCTTCTTTACAAGCTAGTAATTTTTACGATATGCAAGTTTTACTACATACAAGCTAGCAAATTTAAAGATTTACAAGTTAGCATATTTGCTTTTCTTTGCGATGTGCATGATAGCATTTCTTTGTAATGTTTAAGATAGCAAATTGTACATTATGCTAGCTAGCAAATTAAAGATGTTCAAGAAAGCAAGCACTTTCTTCTCTTTTGAGAAGTGTCATTTTTGCTTCCTTAGCAAAATGCCAACCTAGCAAGGGACAATGTTTTACATGAGGCAAGCAAACAATTTGGCAAGTGTTACATTTACATCTTCTCTTTAGGTGTGCAAGAAAGTAAGCAAGTTTTTACATTTTCTTGACTTGTGCAAGGTAGCTAATTTCTTTTTGAGATTACCCTTTACATCAATTCAAGATAACACATTAACAACTCTTTCTCTCCCTTTGTCATTGGCAAAAAGAAAGGAAGATTTAAGTCATGAATATCAAAATAATAATTTTATCATGAATATTTCATCATTGTGTGCATCATTAGTGTACGTTAAAGTATTGCATACATAATACCAAATCATCATTCATATTATTTTAATCATTATTTCAATCATCACTATAACTCATCATGCACAAAATGTAAAATCATCTAACATGATACAAACATTTATTTTCAAAATATTTATCACTATTTTCATGTATGATAAGAAAGTATTCATAATACACATTATATGCATATATCATCACAATAAAAAGCAATTGCATGCATAATTTCAAATCATAAATGTTTCAAATCATGATGATATTAACTTGTCAAATTTCATCCTACCATTCATGATCATAACTTTTCATCAAAACAAATTAATGAATATTTCATTGTTCATATCATCACATAAGGAATATCAAGGAAAAAATAATTGGGTGATAAGATAAACATTTAATGAATACAAGGAATTACATAAAAATCATACCATAAAATATTAGAATATGTGAATGCCAAAAGACATGATTTCTTTTTTAAAAGCCTCCTCATAAATAATCAAAGGAAAATCTTAGTAGATCAAATAATAAGAGATTTTTAAATAAAATTTTAAGTCAAGAATTTTCAAAAAGGATATTCTCTTTAGTAAATCACAAAAGGAAACATAGGAGAAAAAGATTTCAATTCATGCATAAGAACACTTATTATTCATATTGAAAATTTTCTCAAAATGTAAGAGAATAAAGAGTAAGAAATCTTGATTCATAAAAGATTTCATGTTATAAATTTAAAGAGATCAAGATCATGATTTCGATAAAAATTTATTCAAATTTAAATCATCAAAATCATTATCAAAATCCAAGAGATTTATAAAGATGATACAAATGGATTCATCAAAATCAATAAGATTGAGCAAAATAATTTTCAAGAATGTTTTCCTCTTTTCGGTTGTTTCAAAACATATGATTTTGTTTTATTTATGCCAAATAAAAACATATATCATGTTTAAAACCGAAAATGTAAGATTTGTTACAACAAAGATTAATAAGGCACTTTCATTATGATAAAAATCAATAATCCATAAATCACAAGATTCATCATGCATAATTTCGAAATTTATTAAGCATGATCATTATGCATGACATAAAATCATGAAGATACACATGCATGGATTAATCCTCAGCATTAGCACATATCATATAATTATCCCCCCTAATGTTGCATACATCATTCAACATTTCAAAACATAATATGCATGAAACCTTAGCAATATACTTTTCATGATCAAATTTTTTAATTTTTCAAAAGATGCTAAAAAGAAAAACATGATATAATTTTTTATTTCCTATTCCTACTATCTAAATTAAGCACTCATAAAAAACTTCAAGTAATTTTAAAATAATTCAAGAGAGTTGAGTTACTTACCTTGTAGTCGAAGCCCATCAAAGCCCAATTCGTCGTTTCACCTTTGGAAGTTCTTGATTCATCCTTGGTTGCCTTCCTCTTCTTTGGCCTCTTCCTCTGTTCAAACTTATTGTTTATTTTATATTTTTGTTTAATGAACTTATTAAGATTTAGTGTTCGAAGTTCAAGTTCATCATTGTCCTCATCACTTGAGTCATCGCTCAAGTGGTATTTATTTGTCCAGAGTTACAAATCCTTCCTATTCTTTGAAGGTGGTTCAAGTGCTCATCGGGTTCAAAATGTTCTAAAAGTGTCATTACATAGGTCATTAATGATCCGATTAATTCTTCTAATGAAAAATCATTTAAATTTTTTATCTCTTGTATTGCAGTTATTTTAGAATCCCAACTTTTTAGAAGGGATTTTAAGATCTTGCTTACGAGATCAAAATTCGAAAAAGATTTACCAAGAACTCTTAGATTATTGACGACATCCGTGAAACGGGTATACATGTCGTCTATAGTCTCGCTTGGTTGCATTCGAAAAAGCTCAAAATCATGCAATAAAATGTTAACTTTCGATTCTTTCACTCTACTAGTTCCCTCATATGTGATTTCAAGTGTTCGCCAAATATCAAAAGCAATTTCGCATGTAGAAATCCGATTGAACTCATTTTTATCCAAAGCGCAAAATAAGGCATTCATAGCCTTTGCGTTTAAAGAAAAATACTTCTTCTCAAAATCCAACCATTCGTTCATCGGTTTAGAGGGAAGTTGAAAACCGTTTTTAATAATATTTCATAAATCCAAATTCATAAAAATCAAGAAAACTCTCATTCGAGTTTTCCAATAAGTGTAGTCCAATCTGTTAAACAACGGTGGACGAAAAATCGATAAGCCCTCTTGAAAGCCCTAAAGAGTCATTTCTCCCAGGTGTAAATCCGAAATGAGAAATACCGAGCTCTGATACCAATTGTTAGGATTGGAGCGGCACTAAGAGGGGGGGGTGAATTAGTGCAGCGATAAAGTAACGTTGGTTTAAAAAACTTTCATATGATAAAAACCAATTTCGATGAAAACCGATTTTGGAAGCTTAATAACTTAGAACCGTATGGAAGCGTAGTGACTAAGTAAAGTAGTTTGCAGTATGTAAATGGCAAGAATGAAATACAAACCAGAGAACACAATAGTTTTAGAGTGGTTCGGTCAAAATGACCTACATCCACTTGCGAAGCCTTCTTCGAAGAGGCTCCCACCTTCCACTAGCAAATCACTTTGAAGGGGAAGGACTAATACCCCTTTTACAACCTTTACAAGTGGTTCACACTCTTACAATTTTTTTCAACAAGGAGGGAGGTAAACACTCAAGCAATTTGAAAACTAGACTTGCTAAGACTTTTCTAAGGCTCTTTTCTCAATCTCTTGCTTCTCAAAGGTTGTATTCTCTACTAAGAATTGAGGGGTATTTATAGGCCCCTAGAGGATTCAAATTTGTGCTCTAAATTTTGAATTCTCTTGGGTTTCCGAGATTGGCGGTGCCACCGCTTGTCGGTGGTGGTGCCACCGCCGGACCTCTCGAGTGCTGGGCGGTGCCACCGCTCAGTTATTAGGTTCTGGGCGGTGCCACCGCCTAATTTGGTGGTGCCATTGCCTACACTATTTCGGCTCACTGGTTGGGCTCCAAACTTGGCCCAAACCAGTCCAAACTCAGGCCTAATTGGCCCCTACTTGGGTTATAGGATTAGTACCTAATCCTAACCCTAATTAACAGGCTAACTATAAATTTAAAGACATTTCCTAAGCTATTACAAAGTCTGTAAGTCAAGACTTCTTCAAGCGAACTTCCGACGGTCTTCTGATAAACTCTCGGAAACCATTCTGCGGACTCCCGGCAAGCTCCTAGACTTCACGATTTGATCTTGGTGAGTTCTAATGAGCTTCTTCGACAAGATCCGATCTTTCTCAGCGAGCTCCGCGAACTTCCCACGAACCTTCCGGTGAGCTTCCAAAAAACCCTTCGGCAAGCTCCCTACTCATTCTCGGCTAGTTCCGGCAGCATTCCCGATGAACCTTCGGACTTCCGTCGAACTCTCGAACTCCCAACGAATCCTTCACGCTTGACTCCGACACTTTGTTTCGCTTTATATCATTGTCGTTATCGTAGTTAATTCTGCACACACAGGCCAAAACTCTACTCCGATCTAGACAATTATTATAACGTGAATCGACATTCTGTTGCCCGGCACGTCATTGGTTGGCGCTTCGTCCGATTCTTCAGCACATCGTCCTCTCTTGTGGCTTGTTGCTCAATCAGCGGTTGACCTCCGCAACCCCAATATCCTTAGCACAATTCCGCTCTCCTTGGCTTGATGCCTGACATCCAAAGCCTTCTACTGTCCAATATCCTAATGTGATCTCCTCCAGCGCAATGTCAATTCCTCTTGCGTCAACTGTCTAATCCTGATCAAGTAGACCTACATCACTCAAAATGCAGTTAAATATATAAACATAATCAATTAGTTTCATCATCAAAATTCGAGATTCAACATGCTTAAGTTAACCAGGGATGAGATGAGTATTTATAGGCTTTAAGTTGATTCAAACTTGGAGCCTAAAAAGGTCTCATCCTAGTTTTCCTAGGTACTGGTGGTACCACCATCTTGATTGGGCGGTACTACCACCGTAGGATCTACTACTGGGCGGTACCACCACCGAATAGGGGCAGTACCACCGCTGGCAGCATTCACTGCTGGCGGTACCACCGCCCAACCTAGGTGGCCCCACTACCCAGATTTCCTGGAGTGATGTTTCCCAAGTGGTTCCACCGCTGGCTAGGTTTTTAGTACCCTGATTGGGCCTTGAATCTGGCCCAAACTAGCCTAACTTTGCGCCCAGTTGACCCCTAACAGAGTTGATGGGATTACCTCCCAATCTCAACTTTAATTATGTGCTAACTATGACTCCTAAGACATATTCTAAGTAAGATAAGTCTGGTTTCTTCCGACGAGCTTCCAGCGATCTTCTGGCGAACTTCCGATGATCTCTCGGTAATATTCTGGCAGACTCCCGGCAAGCTCTTGGACTTCATGACGATCTTCTTGATAAGTTCCGATGAGCTTCTTTGGTAAGCTCTAGGACTTCTCGGTCAATTCCGGCAAAACTTTCAATGAACGTGCGTACTTTCGATGAACTCTCGAACTCCTAATGAAATTATGTTCTTGACTCCCAGACTTCATTTTGCTTTATATCTTGCTATCATAGTAAATCCTGCACATATAAAAATATACTTTGATCTAGATAATTATTACCAAGCATGAATCATGTCGTCCGGCATATTATTGGTCCATCTACGCTTCATTCGATTCTGTTAGGATCGAAGCAGCACTAAGAGGGGGGGTGAATTAGTGCAGCGGATAAAAACTAGGGTTTTCTGAAAAATCTTTCGTAAGAAGAGAGCGGAACTTGACAAGTTTAAACTTGAAAGCGTATTCTTAAATATGCGCAGCACAAGTAATAAGGAACTAGAGCATATAAGAAGATTTGCAATAATATAAATAACAATAATGAAACGCAAACCACAGATCACGCCGATGTTAGAGTGGTTCGGTCAAATGACCTACTCCACTTGTGAGGCCCCTCTTCGATGAGGCTCCCACCTTCCACTAGCAAGCTTCTTGAAATGGAAGGGTAAATACCCCTCTTACAACTCTTTACAAGCAGTTCACTCTCTTACAGATTTTCGAGAAGAGATGAGGTGAACACTAGCAGATTGAAACGAAAGCAAGCTAACACTTTTCTAAGATCTTTCTCTCAAACTCTTGCTGCTCAAAAGGTTGTGATCTCAGCTGAGATTTGAGGGGTATTTATAGGCCTCAAGAGGATTCAAATTTGGGCTCCAAAATTTGGGCTCCAAAAATCAAATCCTCTTTGGGTTCCCGATCTTTGGCGGTGCCACCGCCAATGCCAGCGTGCCACCGCCCAGCGTTGGTGCTGGGCGTGCCACCGCCCAGCTCAGGAGGTGTCACCGCCCAGCACTTTCGGTGTGCTGGTGGTTATCCGCCAACCAAAGCCGGTCCACCGCTTTGGCTCTCCTGATTCACTTGGTTTGGCTTTCTTTTAGCCCAAACCAACTCGACTTTGGCCCCCTGTTGGCCCCTAACCAGGATATAGGCTTATCTTCTTAATCCTAATCCTAATTACAAGTGAACTACATAACAAAACACATCTTAAGCAATTTATTAACCGCTGACGTCAAGTTTTGTTCCGACGAGCTTTTCTTTAACTTCCTTCGACGGGGTCCAAGCACGCCCCAACTTGTGATGACTTTAAAAGAGTAGCTGAGACTTCTCGGTGATCTCTGCGAACCTCCGACGATCTCTTGGCGAACTTCCAACAGATTCCCGATTTCTTCTCGTTGGTTCCGGCAGTATCTCCGGCGATTCATCATCGAACTCTTAAAGGTTCATCAAACTCGACTCCGTATTCTTGCTTTGTGTTTTCTGTTTATCGTAGTTAATCCTGCACACTTAACTCAATAATATGGATTAGATCAAATAACCTATCAATTGATTTTATCATCAAAATCCAGATTCAACAATCTCCCCTTTTTTTGATGATGATCAATTGATGACGGTTAAACATAACTCCCCCTATCTATATGCCATATTATGAGAAGATAAAACCACTTGAATTCCATCCCATTGGATTCAAGCATAACCCGATAAGTTCTAACCGTAGAGCTTATCGTGATCCTTTTTAAAACAATAGTGAATACAAAACTTCTATGAAAATCATAAGTTAAATGAAAAGGGACAAATTTTACTACTGACGGAAGATAAAGATTTTCAATATATATTTCAAACCCGATATGATCAATCAATCTTGTGATATTTTCAAAGGATTTTGCAAGGCATATAAGTCAATCATATCACACAAGTTTTTGTAATCCATATAAGTTATGCTATCATTATGGTGTAGGTCATCACTTCTCCCCTTTGTCATCAACAAAAGAGACAAGCCATCGAAAAAAAAGTAGCATTTAACAAGGTTTATCATTGAAATTTGCCGAAATAGTTTATCCAAAAAAGAAAGCAGCAGATCAAGACATACTTAAAAGATACCAGTAGTTATCTAAAAGGAAGGATCAGTTATCCTTTGAACTTGTTGTTTAAAAGCAAACGAGCAGAATTAAAAGATACATCAGTTTAATCCTTAGGAGGTAATCCACAATGCTTTGATACATGATATCCATTTTTTTCATTCAGTTGTCGTAGTGTCTTCAAAATTTCAACTTGTTGATTTTGAATCAGTTCTTCTTGTGATTTGAGTGAGACAGTTCTGCCATAATGCGATCTTGGATGAGAGGAGATAGGAGTGAAGGTGTCTTTTTAGCCAAAAGGACTAGGAGGAGATTCATTTCCCATAAGAATTGGTGTTTCTGGGTGTTCTATTTGTGGAGGAATTGGATCCGTCCTTCTAGGCTGCCTAACCCATATGCCATTGCTAAAGGTGCACCTAAGTCTTTTCAAAGAGTTTTTTATTTATTATGTTATATTTATCATTTTGAATAGATTCTTCATCGGTGGGATGCAAATGTCATAGGCATGAAGAAATCTAGTGATTAACCTCCCATATGGCAGAATAGTATCTTTGCCCATAATATCCTGCATGTGTTGCGAATTGAGTACCCAAAACAATTATCCCTGGTCATCATAATCCAATACATGGTACTCATCTCAATTTGACTTATCTCGTCAAGATGAAATTGTTTGGGGAATATGATGCTTGTGATAATGTGATGAAGAATTTTAGCGTTGAAAGGCAGTAAGTGTTCACAACTCTTGGGTAGGAAGTCAAGGTTTGGATTTGCAAAGATTGTTTCTACGGCTTGGTATAGGTTGCTCCTATTGAGTTGACGTCCCATTTACCTTTAAAATAGCATCCTCTATCTTTTTTTCAGTTATGCCAATTAGCTCACAAATGGTGTTGTCAAATATTCTAATGGGTGTTCCTAGAAGGTAAGTGCTTAGGCTATTATTGTCCTCATATAGGTTGGCATAGAACAATCTAACTAATCATGGATAGATTGGTTCATCTAGTTGCAGTAGTGGTAGAGCTTCTAGGTGTGCAAAATACCTAATGGGATCTAAGTCTTCTAGTTCATCCAAGTCAACATATTTTCCCTTATGGATACCTCGTCTTTCAAATTTTGGAAAACTAAGGGCTACCTCTTTTGATCTAAAAAGATCATGGTCAAATGAATCTCCTTCAATCCTTTTTCCTTTTGATCTCTTAGGAGCCATTATCTAGACAAGATGATGATGAAATTGTGAAAAATAAGCAAGGGAAAGAGAAGGGAAAAGAGGGAATGAGATATCAAAAGGAAGGATTTCAAGTGTTACCTTATGGAGATTATGCTTAGAGATGGAAGACTTGGACCACCAAGAGACCTTCTCAATTGCTTCTAAGAGGCAGAATTGAGGGTTAGAGGATGATGGGAGAGCTTTCTTGGGTTGGGGCGGTGTCACACGCCCCCCTAACCCCCGGGTTAATAAAGGTTCGCTTTCGGTCGGTGCCACCGCCAAACCCGCGGTGTCACCACCTCACCTGAAGCTCAAGCGGTGCTACCCTTGAATCTGGCGGTGCCACCACCGGCATCCCGTGGAGGAAAAAAAAAAAAAAAATTTCTTCCTTTCCCCTTTTGTTTGCTTCCCTCAAGATAATAAGTTATACTTTAATAGATCATTTTGAAGTGAAGAAGAAAGAAGAAATCAAATCTACAAAAGAAAGGAAAAGGACGAAGTCATTTTTTTTTTTGAAGCTCATTTAGGGACAATTCAACATGCCTAATTCCCTTCTAATGAATTCAAATTGATCTTCATTCAAGGCTTTTGTGAATATGTCTGCTAATTGATGCTTTGTGTCGATGAATTCTAGAACAACATTATTGTTAAGAACATGATCACAGATGAAATGATGCCTAACGTCGATGTGCTTAGTTCTAGAATGCTTTGAATTGGATTTTTAGTGAGACATATGGCACTAGTATTATCACATTTTATGGGAATATTTTTAAAGTGAATTCCATAGTCTTCCAATGTATTTTTCATCCAAACAACTTGTACACAGCATGCACTTTCAAGACAATGTATTAAAACTTCCTTAGAGATAGTGTTATTGAATTTTGTTTCTTGGAAGTCCAAGAAACAAGTGCATGTCCTAAAATTGGCATGTTCCGGATGTACTCTTTCTATCTATCCTACATCCGCCAAAATCGGCATCCGCGTAGGCCATTAAATCAAATTTTTCAGATTTTGGATACCATAAGCCTAAATGTGGAGTTCCTTTAAGATACCTAAATATTCTTTTAACACTTTTAAGATGAGATAGTTTAGGATTTGATTGAAACCTAGCACAAAGTCCTACACTAAACATGATATCTGGTCTAGTAGCGGTAAGGTAGAGTAGACTACCTATCATTCCCCCATATGTTTTTTTTGATCAAGTTTTCACTATTTTCATCCATATCTAAACTTAGTCAAGTACTCATAGGGGTGTTTATTGCTTTTGAATTATCCATGTTAAATCGTTTTAACAATTCTAATGTATATTTAGATTGGTTAAGAAATATACCATCCTTAAGTTGTTTGATTTGTAATCCTAAAAAAGAAGGTTAATTCCCCATTAAACTCATTTCAAATTCAAGACTCATAGATTTGGCAAATGATTCACATAGTGATTCATCCAAGAGCCAAAAATAATATCATCAACATAAATTTGTACAATAAGAAAATTATTTTCAAAATGTTTAATAAACAATGTAGTATCAACCTTGCCTTTGGTAAAATTATTTAAAATAAGAAAAGAACTAAGCCTTTCATACCAAGCTCTAGGAGCTTGTTTCAAACCATAGAGAGCCTTAGTCAATTTGAATACATGATTAGGAAGAAGAGAATTTTCAAATCCGGGAGGTTGTTCACATATACTTCTTCGAAATAAAACCATTCAAGAAGGCACTTTTGACATCCATTTGAAATAGTTTAAAATTATAACTACTAGCATAGGCAAGGAGCATCCTTATGGCTTCTAATCGAGCCCCACTGGGGGCGAAGGTTTCTTAAGTAATCGATACCTTCTTCTTGGTTGAAACCTTTGGCCACTAATCTAGCCTTGTTTCTAACCACGATACCATTTTCGTCTTGCTTGTTTCTAAAGACCCACTTAGTACCAATGACTAAATGGTCACTAGGTCTAGGAACAAGCTCCCACACTTGTTTCTCTCAAATTGATTCAGTTCCTCTTGCATTGCAATAATCCAAAAATCATCTTTTATGGCCTCACAATGCACTTAGGTTCAATTTGAGAGAGAAAAGGCAGCATTAAGCAAAAAAATTCTTGAAAGAGGAACGAGTTTGAACCCCTTTAGATGTATCCCCTATAATTAGCTCCTTTGGATGAGCATCTATATACTTCCATTCCTTAGGTAAGGAAATTTCGGAAGAAGGTGCATCCAAGTTGCTATTTTGAGGAGGGGGTTCATTTAAATTCAAATTATCAAAACCAAGATCATCATCAAAATCATTTTTCTTAAAATTTGAGACTTCATTAAAAACTACATGAATAGACTCTTCAATTACTAAGGTTCTTTTATTAAAAACCCGAAAAGCTTTTGAAACGGAAGAGTAACCAAGAAAAATGCCTTCATCGGATTTTGCATCAAATTTTCCTAAGGCATCCCTTTCATTTAAAATAAAGCATTTACAACCGAAAACTTTAAAATAGGAAATATTTGGTTTTTGTTATTCCATAATTCATAGGGAGTTTTTTGATAAGGAAGGTCTTATTAGGACTCTATTCATGATGTAGCAAGCCGTATTTACGGCTTCGGCCCAAAAATACTTAGGTAAACTATGTTCGTTTAGCATAGTTCTTGCCATTTCTTGTAGGTTTCTATTTTTTCTTTCAACTACTCCATTTTGTTGGGGATTTCTCGGAGTGGAGAAGTTATGATTGTATCCATTAACTTCACAAAAATTTTGGAAGTCATGGTTTTGAAATTCGCCACCATGATCACTCCGAATTGATGAAATCATGAACCCTTTTTTTTTTAGAGTGAGTTTACAAAATTTTGAGAAACACTTGAAACAATCACTTTTGTGAGCTAAGAAATAGGTCCAAGTGTATCTAGAGTAGTCATCCACAATCACAAAAAGCATATTTGCTTCCACCTAGACTTGTTGTATCAATTGGTCCAAATAAGTCCAAATGGATCAATTGTAACGGTCTAGTGGTGCTAATTTGATTTTTTTTGGTTTGAAGCTTGTTTTTATTTGTTTCCCTAGTTGACATGCATCGCATACCTTATCTTTAATAAACTTTATATTCGAATCCCCTCGTACTAATTCTTGAGATGAGATTTTAGATATTGTTTTCATGCTTGCATGGCCTAATCTCCTATGCCAAAGCCAAGCATCATCATCATTTATGGCGGAGAAACACATTTCATTACTTAGTTCATCAAGATTGATGGTATAGACATTATTTTGTTTTAGAGCAATCATAGTCATGTTATGATTTGGTTTTCAATAATGCATATATTTGATTCAAATCTAACGATATAACCTTTATCGCATAATTGACTAATGCTCAATAGATTATGTTTTTAATTCATCAACTAGTAACACATCATCAATGGAAAAACTTGATTTGTTACCTATGGTTCCCTTGCCAATGATTTTGCCTTTGTTGTTGTCTCCGAAGGTGACATAGCCTTCGTCCATGCTAGTGAGCTTGGTGAATTGGGATGGATCTCCGGTCATATGCCTTGAGCATCCACTATCAAGATACCATCTTTTGCTCCTAGCATGTGATGGTGTATGTTTCTACAAGAAGGAATTATTTTTAGGTACCCATTTACTTTTGGGTGCCTCAAAACCAATCTAACTTGTTTATCATGTTGCATAGACTTGATTATGGTTCCTTTAGGAACCCAAATCAATTTGTTCGGACTAATTTTCTTGAATGGACATTGGTAAGTTATATGTCCATATTTGCAACAAAAAAGTTGCAATTGCTTTGATGTTGAACATGTAAGATAGGACCTTTAACGAAAGGTGGTTGGATTTTGGTGAGTACTTCTCACAAATCCGATTCCACTCCTTTTAGGAACGTGACCCTTATTTGTAAGGATCATGTTTAAGGACTTGCTACCTACCTCGAATTTCTTCAAGGTGTCCTTAAGTACTAAGTTCTCATTTTGGAGAGTTTCTAAATCATGGCATTTAACACATTGAGCTAGACAATCATGATATTCAGTTTTTAATTTATCAAAAGCACACGTAAGACTATCATGCTCCTTTCTTAGCAATTTGTATTTTCTACTAATTGTCTTACATTCATCAAATAACTCATGGAAAGCATTTAATAAATCATGATAAGGTAAATCTGCATTAATTAAATCCGTTACCTCTTCTTCAAGGCCATTAGGGGCGTAGTGAGCAACTTGCTTTCGGTGTTGGACTCCTCTTCTTGGGATGTGCTTGAGTCATCCCATGTTGCCTTGAGCCTTCTTCTTTGGTGTTCTCTTTTTTTGGCTTGAGGGCAATCGTTCTTGTAGTGTCCCGTTTTTTTGCATTCATAGCAAATCACTTGGTCCTTCTTTTGTTCAAATTTATTTTTTGTATTATTTTTAAATTTGTTCTTCCTTAAATATTTTTTTGAATTTTTGAGTCAAAAGTGCAATGTCATTGTCACTGTCCTCATCACTTGATGTTCCTTTCAAGTGGTCTTCTTGTGATTTGAGTGCCATATCCTTCCTGTTTTTTGGAAGGGGGGTCTCGAGCTTCGTCATGAGCTTGACATGTCATTTCAGAGGTCATTAGAGACCCAATGAGTTCTTCAAGAGGAAATATTTTAAGGTCTTTGGCCTCTTGAATGGCCGTAAACTTTGGATCCCAACTTTTAGGGAGGGATCTTAAGATTTTAGTTACTAGTTCAAAGTTAGTAAAATCTTTACCAAGAGCTTTGAGTCCATTGATGACATCCAAGAAAACCGGGTGTACATGTCTCCGATGGACTCACTTGGTTTCATTCGGAAAAGTTCGTAAGAGTGCACAAGAATGTTGATTTTGGACTCTTTCACTCGGCTAGTGCCTTCATGAGTGACTTCAAGAGTTCTCCAAATATCAAAAGCCGAATCACAAATTGAAACACGATTAAATTCGTTTTTGTCTAGTGCACAAAACAAGGCATTCATAGCCTTTGCATTTAAAGCAAAAACCTTCTTCTCCGATTCATTCCATTCGCTCTCATCGGAGAGAAGATTTTTGAAATCCGTTTTCAACAATAGTCCAAAGCTCGAAATCCATAGAAATAAGGAAGATCCTCATTCGAGTCTTCCAATCACGTGTAATCCCACCCATTAAACATAGGTGGACGAGTGATAGAATGGCCCTCTTGCATGCGGAGTAAGCCATCTCTCTTGGGTATTAAACCAAATATGAGAGATAACCTTGCTCGATACCAATTGTTAGGATCAAGCAGCACTAAGAGGGGGGGGGGGTGAATTAGTGCAGCGGATAAAAACTAGGGTTTTCTGAAAAATCTTTAGTAAGAAGAGAGAGCGAACTTGACAAGTTTAAACTTGAAAGCGTATTCTTAAATATCTTAGCACAAGTAATAAGGAACTAGAGCATATAAGAAGATTTGCAATAATATAAATAACAATAATGAAACGCAAAAAACACAGATCACGCCGATGTTAGAGTGGTTCGGTCAAATGACCTACTCCACTTGTGAGGCCCCCCTCTTCGATGAGGCTCCCACCTTCCACTAGCAAGCTTCTTGAAATGGAAGGGTAAATACCCTCTTACAACTCTTTACAAGCAGTTCACTCTCTTACAGATTTTTTAGAAGAGATGAGGTGAACACTAGCAGATTGAAACGAAAGCAAGCTAACACTTTTCTAAGATCTTTCTCTCAAACTCTTGCTGCTCAAAAGGTTGTGATCTCAGCTGAGATTTGAGGGGTATTTATAGGCCTCAAGAGGATTAAAATTTGGGCTCCAAAATTTGGGCTCCAAAAATCAAATCCTCTTTGGGTTCCCGATCTTTGGCGGTGCCACCAGCCAAGCCAGTGCCACCGCCCAGCGTTAAGCTGGGGCGTGCCACCGCCAACTCAGGAGGTGTCACCGCCCAGCACTTTCGGTGTTTGGGCGGTGCCACCACCAACCAACCGGTTCCACCGCTGGCTCTCCTCTCATTCACTTGGTTTGGCTTTCTTTTAGCCCAAACCAACTCGACTTTGGCCCCATTGGCCCCTAACCAGGATATAGGCTTATCTTCTTAATCCTAATCCTAATTACAAGTGAACTACATAACAAAACACATCTTAAGCAATTTATTAACCCTTGACGTCAAGTTTTGTTCCGACGAGCTTCGGCGAACTTCCTTCGACGGGGTCCAAGCACGCTCCCGAACTTGTGATGACTTTAAAGAGTAGGCTGAGACTTCTCGGTGATCTCTGCGAACCTCCGACGATCTCTTCGGCGTAACTTCCAACAATTCCCGATTTCTTCTCGGTTGGTTCCGGTGATATCTCGGCGATTCATCGAACTCTTAAAGGTTCATCAAACTCGACTCCGGTATTCTTGCTTTGTGTTTTCTGTTTATCGTAGTTAATCCTGCACACTTAACTCAATAATATGGATTAGATCAAATAACCTATCAATTGATTTTATCATCAAAATCCGAGATTCAACAGATTCTTCGGTGCATTGTCCTCTCTTACAGCCTATTGCCCAATCGGCCACTTGACCTCTATAATTTCAATATCTTTATTACAATATCCACTCTTATTAGCCCGATGCCCAAAACCATGGCCCAAGGCCTTCTATCGATACATTGACTGATCCTTCAGTGTGACGTCCAATCTTCTAACACATTTCTCTAGCCCAACATGATTCTTCCTTCTTTAAATGTCTCCCCCTGATCAAAGCATCCTACGTCACTCAAAACATAGATTAAATCATAAACACTTATCAATTGATTTCATCATCAAAATTCGAGATTCAACACCATCAGTATGTTTACCTCCCACAACATCCGATCTCCTTGGCACAATGTCCGATCCTTCTGGCCCGATGCCCAATCTCCAACATAATAAACTTCGGCCCAACATCTGATTCTCCTACTTCAATTATTTGCCTTTCCATGATCGAAATATATTCTGTCACTTTTTTCAAATACTCATTAGTTTATAAAGTCATCAATTGATTTCATCATCAAATTTCAGGATTCAACAGAGTTTGTGATAGTACACTTGCACCATCTTTATCAACAAATCATTTGTCACTTATGTTTGATTGTATAGTTGTTTGGCAGTATGTTTTACCTTAATTTTATAAATTTTTACTTAAAACTGATAACTTAAAGTTTGCTGCATAGCGACTACTCATTAGACTAGACAAAATTATCTTAAAATAGTCAAATTTTCACATCATATTATCTATATTCTAAAGGCTATGGTTCAATGTGAAACATTAGTCGTCTCGATTCTTTAGAACCATCCAAGTGGCATAAGATTAGATGGGACCTTGGGGCAGTGTTGGGCACTATTTGGATACACAAGTTCGCTTGTGTAAAATTTGTGGACTTGTGATTATTCTTGTATCTTATAAAGTTCTTATTTTTCCTCTTCCTCTCTTTTCTCTCTTGTATAAGTTTTTGTTAAGATGTTTGCAAGCTATCCTCATTTATAAGATGTCAAGACTTGCAAGCTGATCAGTTTTTTTTTTCAGATCATTTGGGACTAGTACGAGGTTACTCTTAGCTAACCCTTTGCTGATAGATATTGTAAGGATACTACACGACTTGAACAATTTTAGTTAAGTTCGTGACAATGTGATTAACTCCTACATACTACTTGAATGATATCTCAGTGTCATGATCGATAGCACAATACTACATGATCAATACGATCTCATCTCCTTGGCATTACAACCGCACCTATTGCCATTCCATGTTCTCCAAACTCAACATTTCATGTTTACGTTCTTATATTTTGAAAAGTTGGGGATTACGTCCCACCTTAGCAAATCTTTTTGTTCAATCAGCTTGCCTAGCTAGCGTGTGAGCACACCAAATGATGATACTTTGGAGATACATTTGCACAAGTTGATTGAGTTCAAACCATTTAATTATTAAATGTGCATATAAATGCGCATAAAATGCCGAGAAGCATCTACAAACAGCTTGTCATTGATGTAGGAACACTAGGCGATGAGATGAAATACTAGCTTATGTGGCTTGGTGTGCATCATGTGTTAATTGTTAGGATCAAGAGCACTAAGAGGGGGGGTGAATTAGTGCAGCGGAAAACATTTGACAATTAAAACTACGTTCGTACGATGAAATCGTTCCCGACGTAAAACCGTTTTCGGAAACTTAACTTGAAACCGAGTTCGTAAATGAGTGAAGCAAAAGTAATGAGGAAGTAAAGCACATATGGAGGTTTGCAGTAAGGTAAGCAGCAAGAATAAATGCAAACCAGAGAAGACGAGAGTTTATAGTGGTTAGGTCAATCGTGACTTACATCCACTCCTCCGATTCCTCTTCCGTCGAGGCCACTAGCATCCACTAATAATCATCCTTTACTAGGCGAAGATCAACCTCCTTCTTACACCCCTCTTCTCCTTTTACTGGGTTTAGGAGACAACCCTTACAAGCACTCACTCTCCTCTCTTAAACAGAATTCTAACACTTAAGCTAGAGGAGGGAAATTCTAGAGATTGCAGTAGTGTTTTCTCTATTTTAATCTCTCTGTGCTTGTGTCTTTTACCCAAAGATGGGAGAGGTATTTATAGGCTCCAAACCAGTTTGAATTCCGAGCTCAAAACTGTCATCTCCCGGAATTCTAGGGTCTGGCGGTTGCACCGCTTGACAGAGCTCGGAGACTGAGCCTTTGGGCAGTGCCACCTCCTGTCAGGGGTGGTTGCACCGCTTGGCAGAGCTTGAAGACTGAGCTCCTGGGCGGTGCCACCGCCTGACAAGGGCAGTTGCACCACTTGGCATAGCTCGGAGACCGAGCTTAGGCGGTTCC
The DNA here is from genome assembly GCA_900464855.2 of Musa schizocarpa. NCBI lineage: Eukaryota > Viridiplantae > Streptophyta > Magnoliopsida > Zingiberales > Musaceae > Musa > Musa schizocarpa. Next base: position 8,880,792 of record LS990925.1, on the reverse strand, counting down.
ACCGCTTGTCAGGGGCAATTGCACCGCCCAATCTCGCTTGGAGATAGAGCCCAGGCGGTGCCACCGCCTGCCTGGGGCGGTTGCACCGCCCAGCTTTCCTGGGAGACCCACTCCTGGGCGTTGCCACCGCCGACCCTGGCGGTGCCACCTCCTAGCAGGAATTCCAGTCCGAATGGGTTGATCCATTCGGCCCAATTTGGGTCTATCAAGGCCCCAATTGCCCCCAGATTAAGTTAATGGGATCACCTCCCATTCCTAACTTAATCTACATGCTAACTATGAAAATTCTTAAGACATTTACTACAGCTTGCTCTAGTGCGTCAATCGCTTCTTTTGGCGAGCTTTCAGCGAACTTCCGTCGATCATCCGATGAACCCTCGGTGATGCTCCTGCGGACTTCCGGCAAACTCCTGGACTTACGATGATCCACTTGGCAAGTTTCGACGAGCTTCTTTTGGCAAGCTCCTAGACTTCTCGGATTTGTTCTCGCAGAACCTCCGACGACTGTCCGGACTTCCGTCGAACTCTCGAACTCCCAACGTGATCATAGTCTTGACTCCGGCGCAACTCCTGCTGCATGTCTTAGTCCCATCATAGTTAATCCTGCACATGTAAAACAAAACTTCGATCGAGACAATTAATCTTAAGCAATTAATCAAGTTGTCCGGCATGTCATTGGTCCCTCGACGCTTCGTCCGATTCTTCGACGCATCATCCTCTCCTGTGGCCTATTGCCCAATCGGCCAGTTGACTCCGCAACTCCAATATCCTTGACACAATACCTGCTCTTCTTGGCCCAATGCCCGAGTCCATGGCCCGAAGCCTTCTGTCGATACGTCGACCGATCCACCGGCCCGACGTCCAATCTTCTAACAAGTTCCTCTGGCACAACATGATTTTTTCTGTTTTAATTGTCTTATCCTGATCGAAGCATCCTACGTCACTCAAAATGCATATTAAAACATAAACACATATCAAGTGGTTTCATCATCAAAATACGAGATTCAACTATCTCCCCCTTTTTGATGATGACAACCACTTGATGACGGAGTTAACCTTAACTTCCAGAGTTTAAACAAACTCCTCCTATCAATATGCTATATTGATAGAACCTTGAATTCAAACTGAATTCAAGTCATTGCAATATTCATCATGAATACTTGCAACACGTCATCATGAACTCATGTATAAACTTATGCATAACATCATACTTCTCCCCCTTTGTCATCAACAAAAAGGAGAAGTCCAACTATTCTTGTGTTTGGAATATAAGTTTGACTTATTGTATGAAAAACATAATATCAAGTTTTATCATCATGTAGTTTTGAAGCTAGAAAATTTAGCAAGTGTTACATCATGCTTAGAACATTCAAGCTATCAAGTTTTAGATATGCAAATTTTATAGCATACAAGATAGCACTTTTGGTAATGTTCAAGATAGCAAGTTCTACATCATGCAAGCTAGCAAATTAGAGATGTTCAAGAAGGCAACTCTTGCTTCTTGAAATATGTAAATTTTGTCAACTTTGCTAGATGTGCAAGTTAGCATATTTTGCTTCTTGAGATAGCACTTTTGTACTTTTTGTTTCTTAAGATGTTCAAGATAGCAAGCTCTACATCTTGCAAGCTAGCAATGTTACAACATTTTAGAACATGCAAGCTAGCAATTTAGAGATGTTCAAGAAAGCAACTCTTGCCTTTTGAAATATAAAAGTTTGCTAGATGTGCACGTTAGCATATTTTGCTTCATCTTGAGATTTCAAAGTAGCAATTATCGGTAATTTTCAAGATAGCAATTTCTTCTCTTTTGAGAAGTGCAATTTTTGCTTTCATCTTGAATTTTGTAAGCTAGCTAGTTTGCCTCTTTTCATGATGTCCATGCTAGAAATTCTTACTCCCCCTTTGTCATTGTCAAAAAGAAGGGAAGACCCTTATATCAATTTTCAAATTATGACAAAGGTAAGTATCAATCTTATTTGTGCATTATTATATATTCAAATTAAAACATATACAATTTTAAAAATCTTATTTTTCATGCACGATACCAAAAAATAAATCAATCATCATTAATGAGCATATCATACATGATACTCAAACATTAAAATTTTTAAACATTTATCAACATGTTGATCATGATACCAAACATTTATTATTTAAAGCATTCATGATACACATCATATGCAATACATCATGTACATCATTATCATAAGTATTGCATACATCATTTCAAATTCATGAAAAGCTCATTTAAATCATCAAATCAAGATCAATAGATTTTCAAAAATGAATTGTTAGGATTAAGAAAATCCGAAAATAAAATTTAATACTTTCATGTATTCGGACATGGTTTTGCAATAGATTTTCAAACACAATCATGAAGATAAAACATGCTCATGATCATGAAAATTATTATATCCAAAACACATAATTTCCAACATGTTATTAAGGCATGTAATAGTATAAAATTCTCATCATAGCAATTATATCCTACAATGCATGATCAAAATTTCTCCTCATTTTATCAATGTAAACAAGAAAGAAGATGAGAAGAACAAAATAGTGTAAAATATTTTAATCATTTCAAGGCATACAAGCCATAAATACAATCACATCATGTCATGAAAGATAAAATCTCAAGGATCTTGTAAATACCAAAAGACATGATTCATTTAAATAATTTCTTTAATAAAATGCAAGAAGTCATGGTGAATGATCTTGATTTACATAAAGTTTCAAAATATAATTATCAAGATCATATTTAGTTTTATAGATCTCCTCTTTAGGAAATGGTAAAAGGAAACATAGGAGATATAAGATTTTGATTCATAAAGAAGATCTCAAGTAATTCCATTAAACCAAGATCATAATTAGGATAAAAATTCATTCAAATTCAAATTATCAAATCAAAATCAATTTCAAGAAATTCATAAAAAGATGATCAAATAGATTCATCACAGTCAATAAGATAGAGAAAAAGAATTTTCAAAAAATATGCTTTTCTCTTTTTAGTCATTTCAATTTATATGATTTATTTCATAGAAGCATGCCTTTTTCATTTATGAAAACATGCATCAACGTTTAGGATCGAAAAATGAATTTCATCGTAAAAAACATCAAGATTAATAAACCACAAGAATCATCATATATAACTTTAAAATCTCATGCACAAAATAGTCAAATCATGGTATCAAAACATTTAATATTTTCATTACATCATTATGCATTACTTCAAATCAAACATGATTTCATTTAATCAAAATCGAGAGATAATAATTGAAATCAACATGATACACATTATTAATTCTTAACCATAGGTAGCACGATTTCATAAGGCATTTTTAATCAAGTTCATTATAGTCATACATCATTTTTAAAATCGGAAGACAATATGAAAATCATTTAGATATATATTTTTGCTTCTCAAGCACATACATAGAATTAATCATATTTATTGTGCAAGCTTTAGATTAATATTTTATTATATTTTTATATAATTTTCATGAATATTTTCAAATATTACTTAGAAGGATAAGCATGATTCCTAATTTTTTATATTTTCATTACATTATACAATTAAAAAAAATTAAATTTTCTAAGCTAAATAAAAAAGAAAATGCATCATGGAAAGCATTAAGTAATTTCAAAATAAACCAAAGGCATTTTAATTACCTCAACGTCGAAGGCTGTTAAGGCGTAGTTTGCCGCCTCACTTTTGTTGATTTTCTTCTTGTCTTCGGAGGAGCTTGATTCATCCCAATTTTTGTTCTTCTTCTTGCGTTCAAAGCAAGTAGTTCCGTTCTTTTTGTTTTTAAATTTTTGTTTCATTTGTAGTTTAAGTTCACCATCACTTGAGCTTATGCTTGAGTGGTCTTCAAATGTTCTATGTCCCAAATCCTTCTTGTTCTTTGCAAGGTTGTTTTGTTCATCATGTTCATCATGTGCATTGTGCACCATTTCATATGTCATTAATGAACCGATAAGTTCTTCAAGTGAAAAAATATTTAACTCTTTTGTTTCTTATATTGTTGTTACTTTTGGTTCCCAAGCTTTAGAAAGTGATCGTAAAACTTTACTTATAAGTTTAAAATTCGAAAAAGATTTACCAAGAACTTTTAGATTATTGATGACATCCGTGAAACGGGTGTACATGTCGCCTATAGTCTCACTTGGTTGCATTCGAAAAAGCTCAAAATCATGCAATAAAATATTAACTTTCGAGTCTTTGACTCTACTAGTTCCCTTGTGCATGATTTCAAGTGTTCGCCAAATATCAAAAGCAGTTTCACACGTAGAAATCCGATTGAACTCATTTTTGTCCAAGGCGCAAAATAAGGCATTCATAGCCTTTTAAAGAAAAATACTTTTCTCCAAATCCGACCATTCATTCAATGGTTTAGAGGAAAGTTGAAAATTGTTTTCAATAATATTCCATAAATCCAAATTCATAGAAATCAAGAAAACTCTCATTCAAGTTTTCCAATAAGTGTAGTCCAATCCGTTAAACAACGGTGGACGAACAACCGAAAAGCCCTCTTGAAAAATATGAAGAGCCATTTCTCTCGAGTGTAAATCCAAAATGAGAAAAACCTGGCTCTGATACCAATTGTTAGGATCAAGAGCACTAAGAGGGGGGGGGGGGGGTGAATTAGTGCAGCGGAAAACTTTCGACGATTAAAACTGCGTTCATACGAAGAAATCGTTTTCGACGTAAAACCATTTTCGGAAACTTAACTTAAAACCGAGTTCATAAATGAGTGCAATAAAAATAATGAGGAGGTAAAGCACATATGGAGGTTTGTAGTAAGGTAAGCAGCAAGAATAAATGCAAACTAGAGAAGACGAGAGTTTATAGTGGTTCGATCAATCGTGACCTACATCCACTCCTCTGATTCCTCTTCCGTCGAGGCCACCAGCATCCACTAACGATCTTCCTTTACTAGGCATAAATCAACCTCCTTCTTATACCCATCTTCTCCTTTTACTGGGTTTAGGAGACAACCCTTACAAGCACTCAATCTCCTCTCTTAAACAGAATTCTAACACTTAAGCTAGACGAGGGAAATTATAGAGATTACAGCAGCGTTTTCTCTCTTTTAATCTCTCTGTGTTCATGTCTTTTACCTAAGGATGGGAGGAGTATTTATAGGCTCCAAACCAGTTTGAATTTCGAGCTCAAAACTGTCATCTCACAGAATTTCGGGGTCTAGCGGTTGCACCGCCTGACAGAGCTCGGAGACTGAGCCTCTGGGCGGTGCCACCTCCAGTCAGGGGCGGTTGCATTGCTTGGCAGAGCTCGAAGACTGAGCTCCTAGGCGATGCCACCACCTGACAGGGGCGGTTGCACCGCCTGGCAAAACTCTGAGACTAAGCTCAGGCGGTTCCACTGCTTGTCAGGGGCGGTTGCACCGCCCAGTCTCACTCGAAGACTGAGCCCAGGCGGTGCCACTGCCTGCCTAGGGCGGTTGCACCGCCTAGCTTTCCTGGGAGACCCACTCCTGGGCGGTGCCACCGCCGACCCTGGCGGTGCCACCTCTGAGCAAGAATTCTAGTCCGAATGGGTTGATCCATTTGGCCAAATTTGGGTCTATCAAGGGCCCAATTCCTTCCATATTAAGTTATTGGAATCACCTCCCATTCCTAACTTTTTTTTTTTTTTGGTAAGTCCATTCCTAACTTAATCTACATGCTAACTATGATAATTCCTAAGACATTTACTACAGCTTGCTCCGGTGCCTCAATCGCTTCTTCTGACGAGCTTCCGGCGAACTTCCATCGATCATCCGATGAACCCTCAGTGATGCTCCTGCGGACTTCCGGCAAACTCCTAGACTTGCGATGATCCACTTGGCGAGTTTCGATGAGCTTCTTTTGGCAAGCTCTTAGACTTCTTGGATTTTTTCTCGCAGAACCTCCGATGACCGTCCGGACTTCTGTCGAATTCTTGAACTCCCAACGTGATCATAGTCTTGACTCTAGCGCAACTCCTGCTGCATGTCTTACTTCCATCGTAGTTAATCCTGCACATTTAAAACAAAACTTCGATCGAGATAATTAATCCTAAGCAATTAATCAAGTTGTCCGGCATGTCATTGGTCCCTCGATGCTTCGTCCGATTCTTCGGTGCATCGTCCTCTCCTGCGGCCTATTGCCCAATCGGCCAGTTGACTCTGCAATTCCGATATCCTTGGCACAATACTCGCTCTTCTTGGCTTAATGACCAAGTCCACAGCCTGAAGCCTTCTGTCGATACTGTTAGGATCAAGAGCACTAATAGGGGGGGGGGGGTGAATTAGTGCAGCGGAAAACTTTCTGCGATTAAAATCGAAAGCTGCATTCGAATGACAAAAATGATTTCGATGTAAAATCCGATTCTAAGACTACTTTAGCTTAAGATTAAGCGAGATGACGTTAAAGTAAATCTACAAAGGCAGTTTGCAATTTATGATAAAAATCAGAATGCAAGCGCAAACTAAAATCCGACATTCGTATGATAAAACCGGTTTACGTCTAAACGTCAACTTTGAAGATACTGAACTTTGAGATATGTTTTGTAAATGCACAGAAAGCAGTTTGTAGTTATAATTGGAGTCAAAACGTAAACGAAACTGAAATGTAATGATCGTACGAAAACGCTGATTTACGTCTAAACGCAGATTCGAAAAGTTCTGAACTTAGAAACTCGTTCGTAAAAGCGCAGAAGGCAGTAGCTATTTAGGAGGTTTGCAGTAATGATAAAATGCTCAAAGTAAATGCAAACCGAGATTTAGAGTGGTTCGGTCAGTCTTGACCTACTCCACTTTTGGCTTCCTCCACCGACGAGGTCACCGACGTCAACTAGAGGCCTTCCTTCAATAGGCGAAGGCAAACTGCCCTTTTACAGTTTCACTCCTTTTGACAAGCTCAGGATTCAACCCTTACAGAACTTTTCTCTCCTCTCTTTACAACTCAAAACTTTGAAGAATAGAAGGAGGAGAACTTTTGGCCTTTACAACAATTTTGAGCTCTAGGAATCACAGAAAAGATCAAGATTTCAGTGTGTGTCTATATCTCTTCAGTGCTGAATGGGTAGGGTATTTATAGGCCCCAACCCAGTTCAAATTTGGAGCTCAAAACTATCAAATCCCAAAATTCCGGGATCAGGCGGTTGCACCTCCTGACTGGAGCAGTTACACCACCTGGCAGAGCTCGAAGACTGAGCCTAGGCGGTTGCACCTCCTGACTGAGGCGGTTGCACCGCCTACCAGAGCTCGAAGACCGAGCTCAAGCGGTGCTACCTCTCCGTCAGGGGAGGTTGCACCGCTCAGTCTCGCTCGAAGACTGAGCCTAGGCGGTGCCACCACCTGGCTGGGGTGGTTGCACCGCCTAGTCTCCCTAGGAGACTTAGCCCAGGCGGTGCTACCTCCTGGCTTGGGCGGTTGCACCTCCCACAGCAATCAGGGTCCGAATGGGTAGCTCTATTCGTCCCAATTTCGGTTTTTCAGGGGCCCAATTGCCCCAAGATTAAGCTAATGGGATCACCTCCCATTTCCAACTTAATCAATGTGTTAACTACGATAAATCCTAAGACAATCTCTGCAGCTTGCTCCGGTGCGTCAATCGCTTCTTCCGGCGAGTTTCCGACGAACTTTCGTCGATCATCCGATGAACTCTCGGTGATGCTCCTGCAGACTTCCGGCAAACTCCTGGACTTGCGACGATCCACTTGGCGAGTTCCGATAAGCTTCGCTTGACAAGCTCCTGGACTTCTCGGATCTGTTCCCGCAGAACCTCCGACGACTGTCCGAACTTCCGTCGAACTCTCGAACTCCCAACGTGATCATTGACTTGACTCCGGCGCAACTCTGGCTGCTTGTCTAACTTTCATCGTAGTTAATCCTGCACACTTATCTCAATACATAGATTAGACAACAAATGACAATTGACTTCATCATCAAAATCCGAGATTCAATAGATACGTCGACCGATCCACCGGCCCGACATCCAATCTTCTGACATGTTCCTCCGGCACAACATGATTTTTTCTGCTTTAATTGTCTCAAACATAAATACATATCAAGTGGTTTCATCATCAAAATACGAGATTCAACATTAATAATCGTACGTAGAACACGTTAAGAAAATACTTGGAAAAGTGTGGTTGCCTCAAAGATATGCTATTATTCTATGATTAATTTCCAAATGCAAAGTTCAAATGCAACTCCACATCTTTTAACAGCGTATCATTTTTTTTTATAGCATTCCTTATATTGATAACGTGTCTTATATGGTTCTCACGTCATTATTTATTTATTTATTTCTTTTGCATTAATTTTTTTAAACTTTTTTTATGATTCCTTAATCATCGCTTGCAATAATATTTTGATAATTTATAAAAAATCTAATAGTAAGATTTTACCAAATGATACCCTATATTTGATTTTTACCAAGGGTATCCTTTTTTAGACTTTAATCGAATCATCCATGATAAAATTATAAACAAATGATGATTATCTTTTGACTAGGTTTTACTCAATTTTTTTAGAGTGGAACCAGGTTTCTTAAAGTGAATCAGATTAGACCGATTCAACTAAATTCTAGTTATCCAATTTGGTTCAATTAAACCCTAGATTGACTATTGATTTTTATCACATTAATATATATTTTTAATATATTATATGAATGAGCATAACTCAAGTATAATATTTTTTTAAGATAAATTATAAGGAGGAGGAGGAGAGGGAGCAATTATGGAGGAGTAGAAGGAGGAAAAGGAGGGGTTGGGGTAGGGATAGGAGGCCATAGAGGAGGAGGTAGAGGGGGAGGAGGAGGGGTAGGAGAAGGAAGCAAAGTGGGAGGTGGAAGATAATTTGGGAGAAATTAAGGGGCAATCTAGGGTTTAATTGATCTAAATCGGATAACAGAGTTTCGTTAAAATGGTTTGATTTGATTCATCTAAAAAAAATGGTTCAATATAAAAAAAATTAAGTCAAAGCTAGTCAAAGTATAATCACTTTATATTTTTATTGAGATTATTTTGGTTAAAATCTAAAAATAATGTGTCATTTGCTAAAAATCAAATATCAAGGTGTCATATGGTAAAAGCTTAATTTTAGAAATATTTTTTCAGTAAATTAACCAAATATTATTACAAAATCATAAAAAAAGCTAAAAAATAATGCAATAGAAAAAAATAAATAATGACGTGAGAACAATAACTAGTAGTGCATAACAATGTGCGTGTAATCAATAAATGGAATGCTTTAAAAAAAATGATATGTTGTTAACTGAGGGGACGTACGTGGAGTTGCATTTGAACTTTTCATATGAAAATTAATATAATAATAGTAGTCAATTTACCAAATAGTGCATTTACTATTTGTTTTTTGTCGGATGGCACGTCTACTATTCATTTTTATATGCCTCTTTTATCATAAATAATAATTTTAACCTTATTTCTAAAATTATTTCAATGGGTTTAGGCCTATAAATCTGATCGGCTTGAAGCTAATGGGGAGGGGGAGGAGAAGGAGGAGAAGGTGGAGGTAGAGTGGGAAGAGGAGGATAGGAAAGAGGGTTGATTCGAACCAATTTATTGGTCTAAATTGGTTCACTAGGGTTAAACAGGTTCAAAAATATTTAAAAACAAGTGTAAAATTAGTATTTATAAAAAAAAGCATCAAAAATAAATAATTGGGGCATCATCTAGTAAAAACTGAATAGTATGAATACTATTTAGTAAATTGCCCATAAGATTTCATTTAGATATGCAGATTTTTCATAGTGCAAGAGAATTAATATATGTAAAAAAAACTACTTTCCAACTATTAGCATATGCATAGCAATTCTAGTTTTCTTACCATATATAAATCTAACCCATCCTATTGCATTTCCCAATCCCAATCTCATCACCTACTTGTAGCCAAGATAAGATGGCTCACAGATTGACTCTCTTTGTTGTACTAGTATTTACAGTTTTTTATGGTCATACTCTTGGCAGCAGGCTTGGAGGCCCTGATAGGATCCTCGTGAATATTCCTGAGTCACAATGGTTGGATGTATCCAATGAGGTGGCTACTCATAAAGTTGTTGACGCCAACCTAATCGGTCATATACCCGAATCGCCATGGATGGAGGTGTCTAAAAGCACATGGAGTCAAGCGCTCGCTCGTGACTTGGACGGGGAACCTGTTGTCCCATCACGACCATGTTGTGAGGGATCTGCTCATGACTTCAGCGAAGAACCCCACATCCCGGAAACACCATGGAGTCAAGCACCCTCTCGTGACTTCAACGAAAAACCTCACATCCCTGAAACTCCATGGAGCCAAGCATCTGCTCGTGACTTCAGCGAGGAACCTCATATCCCATAAACTCCATGCAGTCAAGCGCACGCTCGTGACTTCAGCAAAAAACCCCACATCCCAGAAACTCCATGGGGCAACATGGCCTAGGAAGAACCCTAAGACTTCGATGAGAAGCCTTGCATTCCCAAAACCCCATGGAGGCCTTGATGGCTACTTTGTAGGATGAGTCGATAATAAAATTGAAAAGCATGTATAAGCTTCTATAATTTCAATGAATAATAATAATATATCTCCTTAAATAACTACTCATTCCTATGTAACACATGCTTTTCTTATGACTTTATTTGTATTCAAGCATGTTGAGATATTTCAACTAATATTAAACCTTCTAAGTTTTAGATCCATATCATTGTCTTAGTTATAAATTATTAGTGATAATGTGTCATGCGCTGTTCAATTAAAATTTTAATATGATTTTTTTATTTCCTACTATGTTGAGTCATGTTAAATCGATCCAATTGAATGTATTGATTTACATGCATCTGATTGAAAAAAGAAGGAAAAAAGTAACTTGCACACTTTTGTGTTATTTTTGGTAAAGTTGTTGAATATCAAATTTTGATGATAAAATCAATTGATGAGTTTATTGGACTAATATGCTTTTTAGATAAGTAATATAGAAAATACTTCGATCATTGACTAGGACCATCAAAAGGCCTACTATTGCGCAAGAGAGTCGGACTTTGTATCAAGAAATTATCGTATAAAAAATTGTACATTCAGCCAAATGATTGGTTGATGTATTAGAGATCGAACTTCATGCTATAGACTTAAGTATCATGCCGGAAGGATCTGATATTATAATAAAAGATTAAATATCATGGGAAAGTTGACATGTTAGTAGAATGAATGATATATTCTTCTTTTGCAGGCTCAGGAGAGAACCTTTACACCCCCTTTTTATAAAGCTTCCCTCACACTCTCCTTTAGAATGGTCTCTAAACTTTAGGAGGAGGGACTCTATACTTTACAAAGATTTTCTATTCTAGAAATATAGAGTTTTTGTTTACTTTTATTACTTCTCCATGTAGGAATAACTAGAGTATTTATAAAACATAAATGACTTCAAAAATGGAGCCAAAATTCAAATCCCTAGAATTTCAGGGTACGGGCTGTACCACCTCTTGCACTGGGCGGTCTTGGAGACTAAGTTTGGGTGGTACCATCGCCTAACATATTATCAAAGATTGTGCCACGATGGTTCACTTGTTTGGTCACTATTTGGGCCTTTCTCTTGGCCCAACACAACCCAAACTTGAGCCCAACTATCCCCTAATTGGGTTGACCCAATTCTAATACCAAATTTATTCTAACTATGAAAATTAAGGTATATACCAAGCAAATCTGGTCCCGTTAGTTTAGGTTTCTTTCAGCGATCTTCCGGCGAACTTCCGACGAACTCTCGGCAATGTTCCAATGGACTCCCGGTAAGCTCCTGGACTTCACAGTGATCTTCATGGTGAGTTCTGATGAGCTTCTTTGGCAAGCTCTTGGACTTCTTGGTTAGTTCTGGTAGAACTTCTGACGAACGTCCGGACTTTCGACGAACTCTCGAACTCGCAACGAAATCCCGTTCTTGACTATAGGACTTCATTTTACTTTATACCTTACTATCGTAGTTAATCCTGTACATATAAAACACATTTTGATCTAGACAATTATTACTAAGCATGAATCATGTTGTCTGATATGTCATTGGTTCATCGACGCTTCGTCCGATTCTTCGGCGCATCGTCCTCTTTTGCATCCTATTGCCCAATCGGTCAGTTGACCTCTACAACTCCAATATTCTTGGTACAATATCTGCTCTTCTTGGCCCGATGCCCAAAACCATGGCCTGAAGCCTTTTGTCGATACATCGATCGATCCTCTAGCGTGACATCCAATCTTCTGACATGTTTTTCTCCAACCCAACATGATTCTTCCTGCTTTAATTGTCTCTCCCTGATTGAAGCTTCCTACATCACTCAAAATACAGATTAAATCATAAATACTATCAATTGGTTTCATCATCAAAATATGAGATTTAACCATTTTCCTCTTTTTGATGATGACAACTAATTGATTGACGGAGTTAACCGTAACTCCTGGAGTTTAAACAACTCCCCTTATTAATATGCCATATTGATAGAAACTTTGAAATCATAGTATTTCAACATTGTATGTAACATGAGTATTGATAACCAATTTATCACATCATTAAATACATCATAAAATCATGCATAATCAAAATATCTAAGTACATCATTACATGCATTATTATCATCATAACTTCTCCTCCTTTGTCATCAACAAAAAGGAGAAGTGCAACTATCAGTTTTTAGAGATATGCAAGTTTTACAACATACAAGCTTGCAAGTTTAAAGATATGCAAGTTAGCATATTTGCTTTTCCTTACGATGTTCAAATTAGCGAGTTTTTGAAATGTACAAGATAGCATCATTTTTGTATTTTCTTGAAATATATAACTTAGCAAAATTCATAAGATAGTATCATTCTTTCTTCTCTTTTAAGAAGTGCAAGCTAGCATTTTTTTGCTTCCTTTACAATGTTCAAACTAGCAATTCTAATAAGTTTTTCATCATGCAAGCTAGCATAATTTTTTACATCATTTTAGAAAATGTTGTTAGGATCAGAGCGGCACTGGGGTGAATTAGTGCAGTGGATTAAAACTCATAAATTTAAAATTGATTTCGTAAATGTGTAGAGATTTTGATTCGACGAATGATGATGTAGTTAAAATAGCTCGAATAAAGGAAGTTAAGAATAGGGAGATGAAAACCGAAAGTTTGCTGCTAAGTAAATAAATGTTTCAAAAAGTTAAACACTCACACATTCAAGGAATACCACAATTTAAAGTGGTTCGTTCAAATGACCTACATCCACTTGTGAAGCCTTCTTCAATAAGACTCCCAACTTCCACTAGTAAATTACTTCGAAGGGGAAGTACCAAATACCCCTCTTATAACCTTTTTACAAGCGGTTCACACTCTTACAGATTTTTCAAAGAGAAAGAGGGAGGTGAACACTTAAGCTATTGAAAACAAGACTTTGCTAAAGCTTTTTCTCAATTTCTAACTTCTCAAAAAGGTGTCATCTCTGCTGAGAATTGAAGGGTATTTATATGCCCTAAGAGGATTCAAATTTGGGCTCCAAATTTGAATTACTTTTAGGTTTTCTAGTGCTGGCGGTGCCACCGCTTGTCAGTGTTTGACATATAGTGTACTAGCGTTGCCATCGCCTATCAGTGGTAATGCCACCACCTGTTAATTTTCATAGATAGTGTTCTGGCGGTGCCATCGCTAGAACTCTCGAGTTTTGGGCGGTCCCACCGCCCAAACTAGTTGGGCTCCAAATTTGGCCCAAACCAGTCCAAATTCGGTCTCAATTAGCCCCTAACTAGGTTATAGGATTAACCCTTAATCTAACCCTAATTACATGCAAATTATGAAATTAAGACATAGTCCTAAATAGGTTTTTAACTGGCAACATCGAGTTTCCTTCCGGAGAGCTTTCCAGTGAACTTCCAATAGACTTCCGATACACCCTCGGATTTCTTCCGGCGGACTCCTAGGAAGGCTCCCGGTCTTATGGTGAGTTTAGCGAGTCTTTGGCAAGTAGCCAAACCTTCTCGGTGATCTCCATGAACCTTCGATGATCTCTCCGGCGGACTTTCGAAAACTTCGGCAAGTCCCCGATTCCTTCTCAGTTGGTTCCAGCAGCACTTTCGACGAATCTTCGGACTTTTGGCAAACTCTCGAATACCCATCGAACTTGACTCCGGTAGACTTGCTTTATGTCTTCAAGCTATCGTAGTTAATCCTACACACTTAACTCAATAATATGGATTAGATCAATTAACCCATCAATTGATTTCATCATCAAAATTCGAGATTCAACAATCTCCCCCTATTTGATGATGACAATCAATTGATGATGGAGTTAAACATAACTCCCCCTATCTATATGTCATATAATGAGAAGATCAAAACACTTGAATTCAATTTCTTTGAATTCAAACCTAAATAGATAAGTTCTATCCGTTGAACTTATCGTTATTCTCTATAAGCATGAGCAAATACGAAACTTCGTATTTCTCATAATTTCAAGCTATGAAAATTATTTTCAAGTCGAATGATAAAAGACAATTATCATTTTGACAAGAGATATAAACTTTCAACATGAATCTCATGATATAAATATAAGGCATGATTTCATATGATTATGAGATGAAATGACAACCAATCTAAAAACTTTCATATCGCAATATTCTCAAAAAGTTTTGTGATGCATATAAGACATTTTTTTACCATACATATAAGACATTTCACAACATATTAGCTTTTACAATACATATAAGTCATTCTATTACTTTTGCACAAGTCATCAATCTTTTGCTCATTATTCTCCTCCTTTGTCATCAACAAAAAAAGGAGATGAGATTTTAAGCATACAATTTGTGATCATAAAATCATTAAAAAAGAATTTAGCATTAAGATCGATCATACAAAATTTAGTATTAATAAGATCATATATAATTCATCTTATAAGAAAATTTTAGCATACATACAAAAAGAAGATGGCAAAATTGACAAAGCTACAACTTGACATTAAGATTGATTATACAAAGATCGCATGCCAAGGTAGCATAATAAGAAGGCATATCGATTAATCCGTAGGAGAAAATCTATAGTTCTTATACATGGCATCTATCTTTTGATTCATTTGTCGTAGTTCCCTTAAAATTTTAACTTGCTATAATTGAATTTGCTCTTGCTATGATTAGAGTTTCTCTTGTTGTGATTTAATCTGATGTAATTCTGTCATAATGGTATCGTCAAAAGATGAAGCAGGAGCTTGTTCTAAAGGTGCTGTACCAAATGGACTAGGAGGAGGAGATTCATTTCCCCTAAAAATGGGAGTTTTAGGGTGTTCTATTAGTGGGGGAACTGGATCAGTCCTTCTAGGCTACCTAATCCATACACCATTGCTAAAAATGCACCTAAGTCTTTTGAATAGATTTCTATTGATAATGTTAAATCGATCGGCTTGGATTATTTCTTCATCGGGTGAGACACAAATATTATGGGCAAGTATTAATCACGTGACTAACCCCCCATATGGTAACATTGTGTCTTTAGCTATTATGTCCTGCATATGTTATCAGATTAAGTATCCAAAATAATTATTTGGTCAGTCATAATCCAATACATAGTGCTTAAATCTATTTGACTAATCTCATCATGATGAAATTATTTAGGAATTAGGATGCTTATCATGATGTGATGAAGAAATTTAGGGTTAAAGGGCAACAAGTGCTCGTAACTTTTGGGAATCATGCCTAGGTTCGGATTTACAAAAATAGTTTCTAAGGCTTCGGAGTAAGTTGCTCTGATTGCATTGATATCCCATTTATTTCTAAAATAGCAACCTCTATCCTTTTCGGTAATTCTAGTTAGCTCACATATAGTGCTATCAAATATTTGAATTTGTGTTCCTAAGAGGTAGGTAGTTAAGCTATCATTGTCCATACATAAGTTTGCATAAAATAATCTAACTAACCTAGGATAAATTGGTTCATTGATTTGTAAGAGTGGTAAGGCATCTAAATGTGCAAACCATCTAATGGGTTCTAGGTTTCCAAGTTCATATAGATCAACATGTTTGCCCTTATGTATTGTACTTGTTTCAAAATTAGGAAACCTAAGAGCTACTTCATTAGATCTAAAAAGGTTTTGGTCATAGGAATCTCCTTCCACCCTCTTCCCTTTGGTTCTTGATGATCTCTTAGGAGTCATATCTAATCAAGATGATAGATCAAGAAAGAACTATAAAGAATAGGCTAAATAATGAGATGAAGAAAGAAAGATTTCATATCTTAGCTTATGGAGATTTCCTTGGGAGGTAGAGAGCTTGATCCAACAAGAATCCCTCTCTTAGGCTTCTAGAGGTTAGAATGAGAGTGAAAGAGGTTTAGAGGGTTTTGTGGGAGTTCTAGAGAGAGTTCTCATGGGTTGGGGGCGGTTCCATTTCTGACCCTAACTTATCTATTTGAGGTTTCTCGGGCAGTGCCACCGCCAATCCGAGTGGTGCCACCGCCTGGGGATCGAGCACCCAAGCGGTGCTACCACCGGTTCTAGCGGTGCCACTGCTGGCATGCCAAAAAAAATTTTCTTTCCCACATTTTTTTTTTTTTTCAGAAGTGTTTGATTCAAGATAGGATAGGGTCTTGGATTGCTCTTTAAGATGTCATTTGGAATTGAAAAAAAAGAAAGAAGTCAAATCCACGAAAACCGGAAAGAGGATGAAAATTTTTGAAAAATACATACAATCAAGCTCATTCACAAGGACAATTTAACATGCTTAATTCCCTTCTAATAAAATCAAATTGATCTTCATTTAAGGCTTTTGTAAAAATATCCGTTAATTGATATTTTGTATCAATAAACTCTAGAATGACATTATTGTTAAGGACATGATCGCATATAAAATGATGCCAAATGTTGATATGCTTAGTTCTAGAGTTTGAATTAGATTTTTGGTAAGACAAATGACACTTGTATTATCATATTTTACAGGAATGTGCTTCAAGTAAATTCCATAGTCTTCCAATATATTCTTCATCCAAACAACTTGTGCGCAGCATGCACTTGCAGCTATATAATCGGCTTCTACCGTAGATAATGCAACCGAATTTTGTTTCTTGGAAATCCAAGAAATAAGTGCATATCCTAAAAATTGGTATATTCTTGATGTGTTTTTTCTATCTATCCTACATCCGCCAAAATCGACATCTGTATAAGCTATTAAATCAAATTTATTGGATTCCGGATACCATAATCCTAAATTAGGAGTTCCTTTAAGATATCTAAGGATTCTTTTAACACTTTTAAGATGAGATAATTTAGGATTAGATTGAAACCTAGCACAAAGTCCTACACTAAACATGATATCCGGTCTAGTTATGGTGAGGTAAAGTAAACTACCAATCATTCCCCTATATGTTTTTGTATCAAAGTTTTCACAATTTTCATCCATGTCTAACTTAGTGGAAGTACCCATAGGAGTATTTATAATTTTTGAACCATCCATGTTAAATCATTTTAATAATTCTAATATATATTTAGATTGATTAAGAAATATACCATCACTAAGTTGTTTAATTTATAATCCTAAAAAAAAAGGTTAATTCTCCCATTAGGCTCATTTCAAATTCATGACTCATACACTTAGCAAATGATTCATATAGTGATTCATCCGAAGAACCAAAAATAATATCATCAACATAGATTTACACAATAAGAATTTTTTTTTCAAAGTGTTTGATAAACAATATAGTATCAACCTTGTCTTTTGTAAAATTATTTAAAATAAGAAAGGAACTAAGCTTTTCATACCAAACTTTAGGAGGTTGTTTTAAGCCATAGAGAGCCTTAGTCAATTTAAATACATGATTAGGAAGAAGAGAATTTTCAAATTTGGGAGGTTGTTCATGTTGAATCTCGGATTTTGATGATGAAACTAATTGATTGTGTTTAGATGTTTAACTGCATTTTGAGTGATGTAGGTCTACTCGATCAGAATTAGACAGTTAATGCAGGAGGAATTGACGTTGCGCCGGAGGAGATCACGTCAGGATATTGGATGGCAGAAGGCTTCGAATGTCGGGCATCGGGCCAAGGAGAGCGGAATTGCGCCAAGGATATCGAGGTTGCGGAGGTTAACCACCGATTGGGCAACAAGCCGCAAGAGAGGACGATGTGCTAAAGAATCAGACGAAGCGCCAACCAATGACGTGCCGGGCAACAGAATGTCAATTCGTGTTGTAATAACTGTCTAGATCGGAGTAGAGTTTTGGTTTGCATGTGCAGGATTAACTACGATAACGATGAAGACATAAAGTGAAACAAAGTGTGGAGTCAAGCACGAAGGATTCGTTGGGAGTTCAAGAGTTCGACAGAAGTCCGAAGGATCGTCGGGAACGCTGTCGGAACTAGCCGAGAATGAGTAGGGAGCTTGCCGAAGGGTTTTTTCGGAAGCTCGCCGGAAGGTTCGTGGGAAGTTCGCAGAGTTCACCGAGAAAGATCGGAGCTTGACGAAGAAGCTCGTTGGAACTCACCAAGATCAAATCGTGAAGTTTAAGAGCTTGCCGGGAGTCCGCAGAATGGTTTTCGAGAGTTTTATCGGAAGACCGCCGAAAGTTCGCCGGAAGCTCGCCGGAAGAAGTCTTGACTTATGGACTTTGTAATAGCTTATAAAATGTCTTTAAATTCGTAGTTAGCATATTAATTAGGGTTAGGATTAGGTATTAATCCTATAACCCAAGTAGGGGCCAATTGGGCCCGAGTTCGGACTAGTTTGGGCCAAGATTGAAGCACAACTAGTGGGCTGAAAACACTGTAGGCGGTGGCACCGCCCAGTGCCCGAGAGCTGGGCGGTAGCACCGCCTGGGCTGGGCGGTGGCACCGCCCAGTGCCCGAGAGCTGGGCGGTAGCACCGCTTGGGCTGGGCGGTGGCACCTGGCAAAGCCCGCAACGCCAACGTCGACAAGTGACAGTGATTGGCACCGCCAAATCGAACTCAACTAGAATTCAAATTTGGAGCCCAAATTTGAATCCTCTTGAGGCCTATAAATACCCCTCAAATCTCAGCTGAGATTACAACCTTTTGAGAAGCTAGAAGTTGAGAAAAGCTTTAGGAAAAGTCTTGTTTTCAATAGCTTGAGTGTTCACCTCCTTTCTTTTCATTGAAATCTTTGTAAAAGGGTGAACCACTTGTAAGAGGTTGTAAGAGGAGTGTAAGAAGGAGGTTGATCTTCGCCTAGTAAAGGAAGATCATTAGTGGATGCCGTGGCCTCGACGGAAGAGGAATCGGAGGAGTGGATGTAGGTCACGATTGACCGAACCACTATAAACTACCGTCTTCTCTGGTTTGCATTTATCTTATTGTCATTTATATTACTGCAAACCATCTTCACTTTGATGCTCTACTTCTTTGTCTCCTTCTTACATATGCCTTCAAGTTAAAAACGCAATCGAAACGGTTTCAAACGAAACGTTGTTTTTATCATACGAAGTTTCCGTAAGTGTTTAAATCGTCGAAAGTTTATCATACTTTACCGCTGCACTAATTCACCCCCCCCCTCTTAGTGCCGCTCCGATCCTAACAGTTCAACATACACTTCTTCGGAATAAAACCATTCAAGAAAGTACTTTTGACATCCATTTGAAATAGTTTAAAATCATTACTACTAGCATAAGCAAGGAGCATCCTAATGGCTTCTAATCTTGCCATAGGAGCGAAGGTCTCTTCGTAGTCGATACCTTCTTCTTGATTAAAACCTTTGGCCACTAGTCTAGCCTTGTTTCTAACCACGATACTGCATTCATCTTGCTTGTTTCTAAAGACCCATTTAGTACTAATGACTAAATGGTCACTAGGTCTAGGAACAAGCGTCCATACCTCATTTCTCTCAAATCGGTTCAATTCCTCTTGCATTGCAATAACACATGAATTATCTTTCAAGGCTTCGTCAATACGTTTAGGTTCAATTTAAGAAAGGAAGGCAGCATTAGCACAAAAATTCTTGAAGGAAGAATGAGTTTAAACTCCTTTTGATGTATCTCCTATAATTAGCTCCTTTGGATGAGCATCTACATACTTCCATTCCTTGGGTAAGGAAATTTCGGAAGAAGATGCATCCAAGTTGCTATTTTGAGGAGGGGGTTCATTTAAATTTGAATTATCAAAACCAGGATCATCATCAAAATTATTTTTCTTTAACTCAGAAATTTCATTAAAAACTACATGAATAGACTCTTCTAACTAAGGTTCTTTTGTTAAAAATACGAAAAGCCTTAGAAACAAAAGAGTAACCAAGAAAGATGCCTTCATTGGATTTAGCATCAAATTTTCCTCATGCATCCTTTTCATTCAAAGTAAAGCATTTGCAACTGAAAACTTTTAAATAAGAAACATTTATTTTTTGTTATTCCATAATTTATAGGGAGTTTTTGATTGAGATTGTCTTATTAGAACCCTATTCATGATATAGCAAGCTGTATTAATGGCTTCGGCCCAAAAGTACTTAGGTAGACCATGTTCATTTAACATGGTTCTTGCAATTTCTTATAAATTTTTATTTTTTCTTTCAACTACCCTATTTTGTTGAGGATTTCTTGGAGTGGAGAAGTTGTGGTTATATCCATTGGATTCACAAAAACTTTGGAAGTCATGGTTTTAAAATTCCCTATCGTGATCACTCCGAATTGATGAAATCATGAAGCCTTTTTCGTTTTGAGTAAGTTTATAAAATTTAGAGAAACATTTGAAACAATCACTTTTGTAAGCCAAGAAATAAGTCCAAATGTATCTACTATAGTCATCTATAATTACGAAGGCATATTTGCTTCCACCTAGACTCATTATGGCAATTGGTCCAAATAAGTTCAAATGGATCAATTGCAATGGTCTAGTGGTGCTAATTTGATTTTTTGATTTAAAACTAATTTTTATTTGTTTTCCTAGTTGATAAGCATCACACACTTTGTCATTAACAAACTTCATATTGGGAATCCCTCGTACTAACTCTCTAGATGAAATCTTAGATAATAGTTTCATACTCGCATGGCCTAATCTCCTATGCCAAAGCCAAGCATCATAATTTAAAGTGGAAAAGCACATTTCATTACTAAGTTCATCAAGGTTGATGGTGTAGACATTATTTTGTTTTAAGGCAATCATTGATATATTATTGTTTGGTTTTTCAATAATGAACACATTAGATTCAAATCTAACGATTTAGCTTTTATTGTATAATTGACTAATGCTTAAGAGATTATGTTTTAATCCATCAACTAGCAACACATCATCAATTGAAAAACTTAATTTGTTACCTATGGTTCCTTTGCCAATGATTTTACCTTTGTTGTTGTCTCCGAAGGTGACGTACCCTTCTTCTTTGCTAGTGAGCATAGAGAAATGAGATGAATCTCCGGTCATGTGCCTTGAGCATCTACTATCAAGATACCATCTCTTACTCCTAGCTTATGTGTTTGTCTATAAAAGAGGATGGTTTTTAGGTACCCATTTGATTTTGGGTGCCTCAAAAATTGATCTACTAATTTTGTCATTCATCATTGAATTATTTATAATTCCTTTAGAAATCCATATCAACTTATATGGACTAATTTTCTTGAATGGACATTTGTAAATAACATGTACGGATTTACAACAAAAGTTGCATTTCAAATGAGGTGAAATATGTAATGTGAGTCCTTTAATGAAGGTGGTAGGATTTTGGTGAGATCCTCTCACAAAACCAATTCCACTTCTATTTGCGACATTACCCTTGTTTGCAAGGATCATGTTCAAGCCTTTGCTACTGACCTTAAACTTGTTTAAGGTCTCTTTAAGTAGCAAATTCTCATTTTTTATTGCTTCTAAATGTTCACACTTAGAGCATAGAGGAGTTTGAAGACTATCAAGCTTATTTTGTAGTAAGGCATGCTCTTTCTTTAATAGATTAAACTTCTTACTAATAATTCTACACTCATCAAATAATTCATGAAAAGCAATATAAAGTTCATCGAAAGATAAATCTTCATTAATTAAACCACATACCTCTCCTCCTAAAGCCATTAGCGTGAAGTTTGTCTCCTCTCTGTTACTAGCTTCTTCATTCTCAGAATTACTTGAGTCGTCCCAAGTCGCTTTTAAGGCTTTCTTCTTCTTCAGTTCCTTCTTCTTGGCTTGCGGGCATTCATATTTGAAATGTCCCGGCTTCTTGCATTCGTAGCATATTACTTAGTCCTTTTTATGTTTAAGTTTGTTTTTAGTGTCATTTTTAAATTTGTTCTTTCTTATAAATTTTTTAAATTATCAAGTTAAAAGTGCAATGTCATCATTACTGTCCTCATCACTTGATGTTCCTTTCAAGTAGTCTTCTTGTGTTTTAAGTATCATATCCTTCCTATTATTTGAAAGGGGGTTCTTGAGCTCTTTATGAGCATGGCACGTCATTTCATAGGTCATTAGAGACCCAATAAGTTATTCGAGAGGAAACATTTTAAGGTCCTTGGCCTCTTGAATGGCCGTAACTTTTGGATCCCAACTCTTTGGAAGGTATCTTAAAATTTTAGTTACTAGTTCAAAGTTAGAAAAACCTTTACCAAGAGCTTTGAGTCCATTGATAACATCCGTGAAACGGGTGTACATGTCTCCGATGGACTCACTTGGTTTCATCCAGAAAAGTTCGTAAGAATACACAAGAATGTTGATTTTGGACTCTTTCACTCGGCTAGTGCCTTCATGAGTGACCTCAAGAGTTCTCCAAATATTAAAAGCCGAATCATAAATCGAAACGCAATTAAATTCATTTTTATCAAGTGCACAAAATAAGGCATTCATAACCTTTGCATTTAAAGCAAAAACCTTCTTCTCCGATTCATCCCATTCGCTCGTCGGAAGAGAAGATTTTTGAAATCTATTTTTGATAATATTCCAAAGCTCAAAATCCATGGAAATAAGGAAGATCCTCATACGAGTCTTTCAATGTGTAATCCGACCCATTAAACATAGGCGGACGTGTAATAGAGTGACCCTCTTGCATGCCGGAGTAAGCAATTTCTCTTGGGTATTAAACCAAATATGAGAGTGAGCCTAGCTCTGATACCAATTGTTAGGGTTAGAGCGGCACTAAGAGGAGGGGGGGGGGCGATGAATTAGTGTAGCGGAGTAAAACTCGTAAATTTGAAATCGATTTTGTAAATATGTAGAGATTTTGACTCCATGAATGATTACTTAGTTAAAATAGCTCGTATAAAGGAAGTTAAGAATAGGGAGATGAAAACTGAAAGTTGGCTGCTAAGTAAATAAATGTTTCAGAAAGTTAAACACTCACACATTCAAGGAACACCACAATTTAAAGTGGTTCGATCAAATGACCTACATCCACTTGCAAAGTCTTCTTCAATGAGGCTCCCAACTTCCACTAGCAAATCACTTTAAAGAGGAATGACCAAATACCCCTCTTACAATCTTTTTACAAGTGGTTCACACTCTTATAGATTTTTCAAAAAGAAAGAAGGAGGTGAACACTTAAGCTATTGAAAACAAGACTTTGCTAAAGATTTTTCTCAATTTCTAATTTCTTAGCAAATTACTTGGGCTCTAAATTTGAATTACTTTTGGGTTTCCTGGTGCTGGCGGTGCTACCGCTTGTCAGTGTCTGACACTGACAGTGTACTGGCGGTGCCACCACTTATCAGTGGTGGTGCCACCGCCTGTCAATTTTCATATTGATAGTGTTCTAGCGATGCCACCACCAGAACTCTCGGGTTCTGGGCGGTGCCACCACCCGACCATCCGAGTGTTGGGCGGTGCCACCGCCTGACCTTTCGGGTTTTGGGCGGTGCCACCGCCCAGTCCGGTGTTGCCATTGCCCGAACTGGTTGTGCTCCAAATTTAGCCAAAACTAGTCCAAATTTGATCCAAATTCGAGCCTAGTTGGCCCCTAACTAGGTTATAGGATTAAACCTAATTCTAACCCTAATTATATGTAAACTATGAAATTAAGACATAGTCCTAAGTAGGTTTTTAACCAGCAATGTTGAGTTTCCTTCCGGCGAACTTCCGACGGACTTCCGATACACCCTCGGATTTCTTCCAATGGACTCCCAACAGGCTCTCGGTCTTGTGGCGAGTTCAGCGAGTCTTTGGCAAGTAGCCGAACCTTCTCGGTGATCTCCGCGAACCTCCAACGATCTCTCCGGCGGACTTTTGAAAACTTCGGCAAGTCCCCGATTCCTTCTCAGTTGGTTCCGGCAGCATTTCCGACAAATCTTCGGACTTTCGGCGGACTCTCGAACACCCATCGAACTTGACTCCGGTAGACTTGCTTGATGTCTTCAAGCTATCGTAATTAATCCTGCATACTTAATCAATAATATGGATTAGATCAATTAACCCATCAATTGATTTTATCATCAAAATCGGAGATTCAACAAATATAAGCTAGCAATATTTCAGATGTTCAAAAAAGCAACTTTTGCTTCTTGAAATAAGCAAGTTAGCAATCTTTGCTCCTCTTTTGAGATGAGCTGGCTAGCATGTTTTTGCATCTCTTTGAATTGCGCAAGCAAGCAATTTTTTCTCTTTTGAGATGTGCACACTAGCAATTCTTTCTCCCCCTTTGTCATTGGCAAAAAGAGGAGAATAATAATATAGTGGTGCAATTCATCAATTTTTAAATTATGAGAAAGATAAAGTGTCATTCTTATTGCAATATACCATAATTGAGACAAACCTTGAATTTAAGTCAATGTAATTTTAATTATGATTCACATCATATGCAATACATCATATTCATCATCATAATGAAATCATAAGTACTTCATGCATCATTCTGAATCATAGATATTTCACATTATGATAGTATCAATTTGTCAAATTACATCCTACCATGCATGATTATAACTTCTCCCCCTTTTGTCATTGTAAAAAAGAAAGAAGAAGGGAAGAACTTAATAGTGTAAAATATTTCAATATAGTAATAAATACAAAGAAATCATATCATGAAAGATAAGACCATTTGAATACCAAAAGACATGATTTATATAGTAAATCTCTTCTTTAAATAAAATATCAAGAAAAAATCATAGGAGTATAAAGAAGAGATCTTGATTCAAAAAATCTCAAGTAAATCCAAGAAACCAAGAACATGATTTGGATAAAACTCACTCAAATTCAAATCGTCAAAAATCATCAAAATCACTTTTCGGAAAGTTCAATAAAGGCAACATAAATAGATTCACATGAGAACTTGATGAATGCATAAGAAATCTTATGTTATAATTCTTGAAAAATCAAGATAAAAGCTCATTCAAATTCAAATCATCAACCCAAAATCATTTTCAAGAGATTCAAAAAACATACATTCATTGATATCCGTTTTTGAAAGATCGATAAAGTAGGGATTGAGAAATTCTTTAAGAAAAATGTTTTCCTTCCCCTTTTTTTATTTGATTTATTTCACACAAGCATGCGGAAGTTTTTTATGCCAAGTCAAAGCATGCATCATTGTTTAAGATCGAAAAATAAATTTCATCATCATGACCAAAAATATAATACATTGAACATAAGGCTTCTTTAAACAAACGATTTGGTTTATCATTTTTATTCCAATGATAATATTTTTTCTTTTTATGTATTTTATTTTATGTGATTGATTTCATATTAGGATGCTCAAGTTTTTCGTATGAAAATCATGCGTCATAGTTTAAAATCGAAAGATCAAATCTCATTATGGAAATCATCAAGATCAATAAACCATAAATTACCCAAAAATCATTATTACTTCAATTCATCATACATAATTAAATATAAAATCATGATACTTACATTATTTCATATAAGTATCATTTATGCAAAATCAAAACATGTATCATTTTTAAAACCGAAAATGCAACTTTCATTATGGTAAAAATCGATAAGCCATAAATTACAAGAATCATTATGCATAATTTTGAAATATAAACTCATTAAGCATGATCATTATGCTTTATTAAATCATCAAGCATGATTTCACTAAACATGAAGCATTTTTAATCACATTCAGAAATCATCAATTTAGATACACATTCATACTTCGTAAACACATACATAAAGTTAATCTTACTAGGTCTACAAGCATTAGATTAACATTTTGTTCATTTATCATAAAACATATAATTTTTATGATCATTTTCTCAAAATAAAATGAAGCATGATATAACCTTTTTGTATTTTATATTTTTTATTTTTTATTAACTAATTTAAAAATAACTCATGAAAAAGCATCAAGTAATTTTGAAATAAGGCAAAGGGTTTTTGGTTACCTTATTGTCGAAAGCCATTAAGGCATAGTTTGCCACCTTGCCTTTGTTGGTTGGCTCCTCGTCTTCGGATGTGCTCGTTTCATCCTAAGTTACTTTGAGCGCTCTCTTCTTCTTTGGTAACTTCTTTTTAAGTTTATTTTTATTTTTAATTCTTATTTAATAATTTTTTTAAGTTTTATAGTGAGAAGTTCAAGTTCATTATCACTTAAGCTTTCGCTGGAGTAGTCTTCATTTGTTCTAAGTGTCAAATCCTTCCTGTTCTTTGGAAGGTTCTTATATTTGTTTTATACCATATTGGTCATTTTATAGGTCTTCAAAGACCCGATAAGTTCTTCAATCAAAAACGTTTTCAAATCTTTAGCCTCTTGAATGACTGTTACTTTGGGATCCCTAGTTTTAGAAAGAGATTGTAAAATTTTATTCATAAGTTCAAGGTTCGAAAAGCATTTGCTAGGAGCTTTTAAACCATTGACGACATCCATAAAATGGGTGTACATGTCAACAATGATTTTACTTGACTTCATTCGAAAAAATTCAAAATCATGCATTAAAAGATTTATTTTAGATTTTTTTACTCTACTAGTACCTTTGTGTGTGATTTCGAGAGTGTGCCATATATTGAAAGACGTTTCATAAGTAGAAACCCGATTAAACTCAGTTTTATCCAAAGCGCAAAATAGAAAGTTCATAGCTCTAGCATTTAAGGAAAAAATTTTCTTCTCCAAATCTATGTCAGGCGGTGGTATCGCCAATCTGGGCTGCGGTACTACCCAAACACAATCTCCGAGAGATTGTCAAGTGGTGGTACCACCAGATTGGGTGGTGATACTACCCTATGGTAGGGTGTCAAGTGGTGGTACCGTCAGACTAGGCGATGATACCGCCCAGTGTCAAAAAGTACTATTGATAGTACCACCCAACATAGGCAGTGGTACTGCTAGTACCCCGAAAATCAGGGATGAGATATTTTTAGGCTCCAAATTTGAATCCACTTTAGGCATATAAATACCCCTCTCATCCCTAGTTAACAAACACAAGCATAGAGAATTTAAAAGTGGAAAAATACTGTAGTAAACACTTAAGAGATCCCCTCCTCTAATTCTAAGTTTAGAATTCTGTTTAGAGAGGAGTGAGTGCTTGTAAAAGGTTGTTTTCTAAACTTATGAAAAGGAGAAGATGGGTGTAAAAGGGTAGTTGCTCTTCGCTCATTAAAGGAAGACCGTTAGTGGATACCGGTGGCCTCAATGGAGGAGGAATTGGGAGTGGATATAGGTCACAATGACCGAACCACTATAAACTCAATTTACATTTCTATTTATGTAATTTATCTTTATGACAAACTGTCTTCCTTGCTTTACTTTCTCAATACACTCTTACGAATGTGTTTCAAGTTAATATCTTTTCGAAATGGGTTTAATCGAAATGAAAGTTTTTGAAATCGACATGTTTATCAACTGCATTAATTCACCCTCCCTCTTAGTGTCGACTCGTTCCTAACAAAAGGAACCCCTAATCTAAGATTATGGTATCCAAAATTCAAAAACTTTAAATTAATTGCTTATGTTGATGCAAATTTTGCTAAATGTAGAGAAGATAGAAAAAGCATATTCGGAACATGTCAATTCTTAGGTCATGCACTTGTTTCTTGGTCTTCTAAGAAATAAAACTCGATTGCATTATCTACAACCGAAGCTGAGTATATAGTAGCTAGTGCATACTGTGCACAAGTTATATGAATGAAAAATATATTAGAAGATTATAAGATTCACCTTAAGAATATTCCCATAAAATGTGATAACACAAGTGCAGTATGTTTAACAAAAAATCTTATTCAACATTCTAGAACTAAATATATTGATATTAGGTATCATTTCATAAGAGATCATGTTAATAACCATGATATATCTTTAGAGTTTATTGATACGAAACACCAATTAGTCGATATCTTTACAAAACCTTTAAATAAAGAATAATTTGATTTTATTAGAAGAGAGTTAGGGATGTTAAATTATCTGAATGCATGAGTTTATTATATATATTTTTCAGACTTTTTTTTATTTTTCGTAAATAAAGGCTTTATGAATTGATTTAATTTCGTAAATAAAGCTTTCATGAAATCCAAAATTGTAATTTATTTGGTATCAAATTTACTTCATATCCTTGCTCCATGATACACTTAGTCCCTTCACTTATGGATTTCATTGTCAAATACATCTCTCATGGATTTCACTCTTAGAAATATTTTAATGAAAAATGGATTTTATTGACGGATATTCATGAACTATCAATATTTTGATTCTTCTTGATAAATGCACTATTCATGAACCTTTCCTTCTCTTTGCTTGAGACGATTACTCATTTCCTTTCTGTTGATGACAAAGGGAGAGATATGTGACAAATTAATGACAAATTGGCATTATGAATGTTTGAAATAATGTGTCAAATATATCTTATTGTAAATGCTGAAATATTTTACGATTACTTGAAATATGATTGGAATCGTCAAATACATCGTAAATACTTAAAAAATATCAAAATATATTGCATATGCATCATATGTATCATAGATACTTGAAATGTATCATGAATGCTTGAAACATATCGTAATGTGGCATGAATACTTAAAAATATTTCATTCTTAAAATCATGCTTGATTTTGTCTCAAAATGATAAATATCTATCATTGTGATTATCACGCTTAATTTCCTACTTATAATTGATATCATGCCTTGGATTGATGAATTGTCATCTTTGAAATTTGAATCTTGCTAAATTTTATATTTGAAATTTGTAACATACTTGAAAATGATGATTGTCTATCATCATTCTATATTGGACTTAAAATGGATGTCATGTCTTGACATCATTTGTATTATGATAAATATGTTGTATCATATTTTGAGATGGTAAATCATAATTGGTATCATGATGTGCATGTCGATAAGTTTAAATGCATATAACTTATCGGTTTGTTGCTTGAATTTAAAGGCCTTGTATTCAATAGTATCTTTTCTCAAGTATGGCATATAGATGGGGAGTTAAGGTTAACTCCATCATCAATTGATTGTCATCATTAAAAAAGGGGAGATTACTGAATCTCATATTTTGATGATGAAATCAATTAGTAAATTATTTGATCAAATCTATATGTTGAGAAAAGTATGCAGGATTAACTATGATAGCGATCAAGTTATAAAGCAAAATAAAGTGCCAGAGTCAAGATCAAGATTTCATTGGGAGTTCGAGAGTTCGTCAGGAGTCCGGAGGTTCATTAGAAATGTTGCCTAAATTGACCGAGAAGAAGCTCGTCGGAACTTGCCAAGAAGATCATCGTGAAGTCCAAGAGCTTGTTGGGAGTCCGCTGGAATATTATCGAGATGTCATTGGAAGTCCGCTAGAAGATCTCCGGAAGCTCACCGAAAGAAACCTAGACTTACCGAACTTGTTTTATTAAGTGTATGCCTTAAAAATCATTGTAGCACATAATTAGAGTTAGGTTTGGGAGGTAATCTCATTAACCCTGTTAAGGGCCAATTGGGCCTATATTTGGACTGGTTTGGACTAGATTTAAGGCCCAAATAGGTTGCTGAACCTTATCAAGCAATGGTACCGGCCAAGGTGGGCGGTGGAATCGCTTGAGGCTCAGCCTCCCAAGTGGTTTGGGTGGTGGTACCACCCAAACTAGGCGGTGGTACCATCGGTAGTTAATACTGCCAAGCGATGGTATTGTCAGAGCCCAGTCTCCAAGGCTTTATCAAGCGGTGGTACCGTCCAGTGTCAGAGTGTCAAGCGATGGTACCGCCAAACGCTAGAAACCTGAGATGAGACACTTTTTTGCTTTAATTTTAAATCCATTAGTGTTAGGATCAAGAGCGACACTAAGAGGGGGGGTGAATTAGTACAGCGGAAAACTTTAGCTATTTCAGAAAACTTATTTCGATTAAAACCGATTTCAATGAGAATGGTTTCAATTCAATCCATTTCAGAAGGAATTTGAACTTAAAACCTTTCGTTAAAGTGCAAGAGAAGACTAAGGTGATTTGCAGGAATGTAAATTACACAAATGAAAAGCGTCGATTTCGTAAAGTCTTTGTATGATTAAAGCTGATCTCGGAAGATGTTTACGTGAAAGCATATGTAGATATAGTTAAAGCACAGTAAGGAGGAGAGGCAGTTTGCTATAAAAGAAAGTTGCTCAAAGTAAATGTAAACCGAGTTTCAGAGTGGTTTGGTCAACGTGACCTACATCCACTTTCAGCTTCCTCCTCCGACGAGGTCATTGGCATCCACTAGAGTCCTTCCTTCAATAGGCGAAGGCCAACCACCTTTTACAGCTCTTCTCCTTTTGCCGGGTTTAGGAGCCAACCCTTACAAGTCTCACTCCTCTTTCTTGGATGGTTACAAGTGTTAAATCTCATATTTTGATGATGAAACAAATCGATAAGTGTTTATGTTTTAATCTGCATTTTGAGTGATGCATGATGCTTCGATCAAGATAAGGCAATTAAAGCAGGAAGAATCATGTTGTGCCGGAGGAAAACATGTTAGAAGATTGGCTGTCGGACCGGTGGATCGGTCGACGTATCGACAAAAGGCTTCGAGCCGTAGTTTTGAGCATCGGGCCAAGAAGAGTGGATATTGTGCCAAGGATATCGGAGTTACGGAGTCAATTGGTCAATTGGGCAATAGGCCGCAAGAGAGGATGATGCGCCGAAGAATCAGACGAAGCGTCGAGAGACCAATGACATGCCGGACAACTTGATTAATGCTTAGTATTAATTGTCTAGATTGAAGTATGTTTTACATGTGCAGGATTAACTATGATAGCAAGGCATGAAGCAAAATAAAGTCCCGGAGTCAAGGATGCGACTTCATTGGGAGTTCGAGAGTTCATCGGAAGTCCGGACGTTCGTCAAAAGTTCTGATGGAACCAACCGAGAAGTCTCAGAGCTTGTCAGAGAAGCTCATTGGAACTCGCCAAAAAGATCATTGTGAAGTCCAAGAGCTTGCCAGGAGTCCGCCGGAACATTGCCAAGAGATCGTCGGAAGTTCGCCGGAAGATCGCTGGAAGCTCGCCGGAAGAAACTAAGATATAGGGACTTATTCAGCTTAGCAAATATCTTAGAAATCGTAGTTAGCACGTAATTAGGTTTGGATTTGGGCCAACCTAAATAGGGGGCAGCTAGGCCCATGTAAGGACTGTGTTGGGCCCAATGAGAGGCCTAAACAGTGCCCTAAGAAGTCTCATCGTGGTGGCACAGTCTTCGAGACTATGTCAGGTGGTGGTACCGCCAGTCTAGGCAGTTGTACCGCCCCTGGCAGGGTGCCAAGTGGTGGTACCACCCAGCACAGCACCACAGGCAATGGTACCGCCCAACATAGTGTTAGTGTCAGACTGACACTGGACGGTGGTACCGCCCGTGCCCGAGGAACCTAGGATGAGATATTTTTAGGCTCCAAGTTTTAATCAACTTAAAGCCTATAAATACCCCTCTCATCCTTGGTTAAAACATACAAGCACAAAGTATTTAAAAGTGAGAAAATGCTACTGCAATCCCTTTAGAAATTTCCTTCTTCATTCTAAGTTTAGAATTCTATAAGAGGAGTGTGAGTGCTTGTAAGGATTATCTCCTAAACCCGTGAAAAATAGAAGAGGGGTGTAAAAGGTGGTTGGTCTTTGCCTATTGAAGGACGACCTCTAGTGGACGTCGGTGACCTCGTCGGAGGAGGAAGCCGAAAGTGGATGTAGGTCACGTTGATCGAACCACTCTAAAATTTTAGTTTGCTTTTTTATTGTTGCTACTACCTTACTGCAAACCTCTTTAAGTGCTTACTGCCTTCAATTCATAAACGAATGCTTTCAAGTTATATTTTCGAGATCTATTTTCAACGTAAATGGTTTTATCACAATGAAGATTTTTAAAGACATAATTTTTACCACTGCACTAATTCACCCCTCTTAATGCCAACCTCTTGATCCCAACAACAAGGTTAAGAGATGAAAGAGGAGAATTCTAACTTTTATAACACTTTAAGGCTCAAGAACTCAAGATTATACCAATAGGTTTCGTGCCCTTTCATGCAGTAAAGGGTGGGATTTTTATAGGCCCCAATGGCTTAAAAAATGGAGCCAAAAAGTGTCTAATCTTGGATTTTCGGGGTCCTGGTGGTACCACCACCATTACTGGGCGGTACTATCGCCTAACATCTAACACTAGGCAGTACTATCGCTCAGTTTGGGTGGTACTACCACTTAGTCTGGGTGGTACCGCCGCTTGACAGAGCTCGGAGACCAAGCTCTAGCGGTAGCACTGTTTGATAGGGGCAGTACCACCACTGGTAGCAATAACTGCTGGCGGTGCCACCGCCTGACAGGGATGGTACCACCAACCAGAATTCCTAAGAGATCGAGTCTCCCAAGTGGTACCACCGTCGATCAGGAATTCAAGGTCCTGGTTGGGCCTTGAACCCGGCCCAAACCAGCCCAACTTAGGGCCCAATTGGCCCCTAATTAAGTTAGTGGGATTACCTCTCAATTCTAACTTAATTTACTCTCTAATTATGATAATTAAGACATGATTACTACACTTTATGTTTCGGTGCATCAATTGCTCTTCCGACGAGCTTCCGGCGTACTTCCGATGAACATACGATGAACTCTCGGCAAAGCTCCGACGGACTCCCGGCAAGCTCCTAGACTTTATGACAGTCTTCTTGGCGAGTTCCGATGAGCTTCTATGGCAAACTCCTGGACTTCTCGGTTGGTTCCCGCAGAACTTACGACGAACATCTGGACTTCCATCGAACTCTCGAACTTGTGGAATCTCATATTTTGATGATGAAGTCAATTGTCATTTGTTATATAATCCATATATTGAGATAAGTGTGTAAGATTAACTACGAAGGAAGAAAGACATGCAGCAGGAGTAAGCAGCCTTTCAAATAATCGATAGTTAGAACCTTGTTTGTCTTGAATCGGTTAGGAATGAGTCGGCACTGAGAGGGAGGGGTGAATTAGTGCAGCGGTAAAAACGTCGTATTCAAATCATTTCATTTCGGTTAAAATCGATTTCGACGAAAACCGTTTCGTAAAGATCTTAACTTGAAACACATTCGTAAATATATTGAAAGTAGTAAGCAAGTAAAGTGGTTTGCAGTTAAAGTAAATTGCTCAAGACAAAATACAAACCATATTTTTATAGTGGTTCGGTCATCGTGACCTACATCCACTCTGTTGATTCCTCTTCCGTCGAGGCCACTAGCATCCACTATCCATCTTCCTTCAATAGATAAAGGCCAACCATCTTTTACAACTCGATTCTCCTTTTATCGGGTTTAGGAGATATAACCCTTACACCACCATTTATTCCTCTCTCAGACTATTCTAACACTTAGAACTTTGAGATAAGTTCATTCACAATTGAAATAGAGTTTTCTTTCATTTTTTGCTCTCAGTTGTATGTAATTTAACCAGGGATGAGAGGGGTATTTATAGGCCTCAAGTTGATTCAAACTTGGAGCCTAAAAACATCTTATCCCGAGTTTCCTAAGTACGAGCGGTACCATCGCCTGTGTTATGCGGTACCACCACTAGTGTCAATTTGACACTAGGCGGTACCACCGCTTGACAGAGGCACTACCACCACTGGCAGCATTCACTACCGACAGTACCACCACCCATAATTCCTAGGGTGCTATTCCCCAGGCGATGCCATCGTTGGCCTGGCTTTCAGCACCCTGGTTGGGCCATAAATCCGGCCTAAACTAGCCTAACTTCAGGCCCAGTTGGCCCATAACAGAGTTGATGGGATTACCTCCCAATCCCAACTCTAATTATATGCTAACTATAATTCCTAAGACATATTCTAAGCAAGATAAGTCCGGTTTCTTCCGGCAAGCTTCCGGCGATCTTCCGACGAACTTCC
Organism: Musa schizocarpa; assembly: GCA_900464855.2. Lineage (NCBI taxonomy): Eukaryota > Viridiplantae > Streptophyta > Magnoliopsida > Zingiberales > Musaceae > Musa > Musa schizocarpa. The sequence goes on along the minus strand of LS990925.1, from coordinate 8,846,649 downwards.
TACGATCTCTAGGTAATGTTTCGGTGGACTCCCAGCAAGCTCTTGGACTTCACGACGATCTTCTTGACGAGTTCCGATGAGCTTCTTTAGCAAGCTCTAGGACTTCTCGGTTAGTTCCGGCAAAACTTCCGACGAACGTCCGGACTTCCGACGAACTCTCGAACTCCAAACGAAATCACATTTTTACTCCAGAACTTCATTTTGCTTTATACCTTGCTATCATAGTTAATCATGCATATATAAAAACACACTTCGATCTAAACAATTATTACTAAGCATGAATCATGTCATCTGGTATGTCATTGGTCCTATCGATGCTTCGTCTGATTCTTCAACGCATCGTCCTCTCTTGCGGCCTATTGCCCAATCGGCCATTTGACCTCTGCAACTTTGATATCTTTGACACAATATCTGCTCTTCTTAGCCTGATGCCCGAATCTATGGCCCGAAGCCTTTTGTCGATACGTCGACCGATCCTCCAGCCCAACGTCCAATCTTCTAACATGTTTTCCTTTGACGCAACATGATTCTTCCTATTTTAATTGTCTCTCTCTGATTGAAGCATCCTACGTCACTCAAAAACGTAGATCAAATCATAAACACTTATCAATTGGTTTCATCATCAAAATTTGAGATTCAATAATCTCTCCCTTTTTTATGATGACAACCAATTAATGATGGAGTTAACCTTAACTCCCGGAGTTTAAACAAACTCCCCCTATCAATATGTCATATTGATAGAACTTTTGGATTCAAAAATCCAAGTGATATATTATCATAAACTTATGCACAACATCATACTTCTCCTCCTTTGTCATCAACAAAAAGGAGAAGTGCAACTATCAAGTGTTTGAGATATAATGTCTAACATTACATTTATCATCACACAATTTGTAAGCTAAAAAATTTAGCAAGTGCTACATTATGCAAGCTATCAAGTTTTAGATATGAAAGGTAGTAAGATAGCAAATTTACAACATACAAGCTAGTAAAAATTTCGAAAGCAAATACAAGATAGCTTTCTTGTTGAAGTGTGTAAGTTAGTGATTCTTGTTTCTTTTTGCAGTGTGCAAGTTGCAAGTTTTTCTTCTTGAAATAGGCAATATAGCACTATTGCTTTTGAGATGAGCAAACTAATAAGTTTTTGCCTCTTTTTGCGATATGTACGTTTGTAATTTTTGCTTCTCTTTAGATGTGCAAGCAAGCAGGTAAGTTTTTGCATCTTCTTGACTTATGTAAGCTAGCTAGCAAGCTAGCTATCTCCCCCTTTGTCATTGTCAAAAAGAAGAAAGAATATAATTTTGTATCCCTTTTTCCCTTTATAATAATTTTCAAATCATGACAAAAGATAAATAATAAAGATGAAAAATCAAGTCATGAATGTTAAAATAATTTTTCATTATGAATATTTCATCATTGCATGTATCATTATCATAAGTTGAAGTATTGCATGCATAATATCAAATCATTATTCATATCATCAATGTTTCAATCATTATTTCAATTATCAAAAAAATAAAAAATCAAGTCTAAAATTCAAGAAATCAAGAGAAACCATGATCCATTTTAATAAATCTCATCTTAAATAATTAATAAAAAAATTCTTATGAGATCAAATAATAAAATATATTCAAATAAAATTTTAAGTCATGAATTTTGAAAAAAGATATTCTCTTTAATAAATCGTAAATGAAAACATAGGAGAGAAAGATTTCAATTCATGCATATAAAATCTCTTAATTCATTATGAATCATAAAAATTATAATTATAAAAAAAATCATGATTCATATCATATGGAATACATCACATACATCATCATAATAAAAAACATAAGTATTGTATATATCATTCCAAATCATAAATATTTCACATCATGATGGTATCAATTTGTCAAGTTACATCCTACCATGCATGATCATAACTTCTTCCCTTTTTATCATTGTAAACAAGAAAGAATAAGGTAAGAACATAATAGTGTAAAATATTTCAATCATTTCAAGACATACAAGCCATAAAATACCAATACAAAGAAATCATGTCATTAGGATAAGACCACTTGAATACTAAAAGATATGATTCATATAGTAAATCTCTTATTTAAATAAAATATCAAGAAAAAATTATAGGAGTACAAAGAAGAGATCTTGATTCAAAAAATATCTCAAGTAATAAATCCAATAACTCATAAGAAAAATTATGATTCATTTAGAAAATTTTCTCTTAAGAAAATACCAAATAGAATCATAAGAGAACGATTAATGAAAAATCTTGATTCATAATAAATCTTAATTTGTAAATATCAAGAATCAAGATTATGATTTGGATAAAAAAATTATTCAAATTCAAATTATCAAAATCACTTTCATAGTTTAAGAAATTCAAAATAATATAAATAGATTTTTCAATCTCTTTTTTTTTTAATTGATGAAATGGAGAAAAAGAAATTTTTCTAGGAGAATGCTCTCTTCTTTTTAATGATTCAATTCATAAAATTGATTTCATAGAAGCATGCCTTTTTCATTTATACCGAATAAAAACATGCATTAACGTTTAAAACAAAGGTTCAAGATTTATCATAAAAATCATCAAGATTAAAAAATATAATATATAATTTCAAAACATATGATTTCAAATTATTACTTCAAATCCTCATGCATAAAAATCATCAAGCATGATATAAACATTTATTTTTGTTTTTTCATTAAACATGCAATTCAAAAAAAATATATTTTTTTTCTAAACTAATTTAAGAACAAGAAAAGTATTATATAATTTCGAAATAAATTAAAGGAGTTTCGTTTGAGTTGTTTACCTCATTGTCAAATGTCGTTAAGATATAGTTTGCCACCTCGCCTTTGTTGATTTTCTTCTCATCTTCGGATGAACTCGATTCGTCCAAGGTCGTCTTCTTCTTCTTTATAAGTTCATTATTAATTTTTGATTATTATTTTAAAATTTTTATAAGAAGTTTAAGTTCACCATTACTTGAGCTTATGCTTAAATGGTCTTCTTTTGTTTGAAGTGCTAAATCCTTCCTGTTCTTTGGAAGGTTGTTCTCAAGTTCATTTTATGCATTGTGCGACATTTTATATATGATCAATGAACCAAAAAATTCTTCAAGTGAAAAATTATTAAGGTCTTTTGCTTCTTGTATTGCGGTTACTTTCATATCCCGACTCTTATTAAGAGAACGTAAAATTTTGTTTACAAGTTCAAAATCCGAAAAATTTCTACCAAGTGCCTTTAAACCATTGATGACATCCGTAAAATAGGTGTACATGTCTCCAATGATTTTGCTTGGTTTCATATGAAATAGTTCAAAATCATGCATTAAAAGATTGACTTTAGAATCTTTTACTCTACTCATACCTTCGTGTGTGATTTCGAGAGTGTGCCATATTTTGAAAGTCGTTTCGCAAATAGAAACCCAATTAAACTCAGTTTTATCTAAAACGTAAAATAGAGCATTCATAGCTCTAGCATTTAAGGAAAAAGTCTTCTTCTCCAAATCATTCCAATGGTTCATTGGAAGAGAAGACTTTTGAAAATCATTTTCCACAATACTCCATAAATTTAAATCCATAAAAAGTAAGAAAACTCTCATTCGAGTTTTCTAATATGTGTAGTTCATCCTACTAAACAAGGAAGGATGAATGAGAGAAAGTCCCTCTTGAAAGCCAAAAAGAGTTATTTCTATTTAGATGTTAAACTAAATAAGAAAAATAAGGCTCTAATGCCAACTGTTAGGAACGAGTCAGCACTAAAAAGGGGGGGTGAATTAGTGCAATGGTAAAAACATCGGATTCAAATCGTTTCATTTCGATTAAAACCAATTCAGGCGAAAGTTGTTTCGTATAGATCTTAACTTGACACACATTCATAAATATATTGAAAGCAGTAAGCAAATAAAGTGGTTTACAGTTAAAGTAAATTATTCAAGACAAAATACAAACTAGATTTTTATAGTGGTTCGATCGTCATGACCTACATCGACTCCACCGATTCCTCTTCTGTCGAGGCCACTAGCATCCACTGTGCATCTTCCTTTAATAGGTAAAGACCAACCACCTTTTACAACTTGATTCTCCTTTTACCAGGTTCAGGAGATAAACCTTACACCCCGTACTCACTCCTCTTTCAAACTATTCTAATACTTAGAACTTTAAGAGGAGTTCACACACAATTGAAACAGAGTTTTCTTTTCTTTTTTGCTCTCACTTGTATGTAATTTAACTAGGGATGAGAGGGGGTATTTATAGGTCTCAAGTTGATTCAAACTTAGAGTTTGAAAACATCTCATCCTGGGTTTCCTAGGTACAGGCAGTACCACCGCTTGTGCTGGGTGGTACCACTGCTAGTGTCAATCTGACATTAGGCGATACCACCGCCTGATAGGGGTGGTACCACCACTGGCAGCATTCACTATCAACGGTACCACCACCCAGAATTCCTGGGGTGCTGTTCCCCAGGTGGTGCCATCGTCGGCTAGGCTTTTAGCACCCTGGTTGGGCCTTAAATCCGGCCCAAACCAACTCAACTTTGGGCCCAGTTGGCCCCTAATAGAGTTGATGAGATTACCTCCAATCCCAACTTTAATTATGTGCTAACTACGATTCCTAAAACATATTCTAAGCAAGATAAGTCTGGTTTCTTTCGGCGAGTTTCCGACGATCTTTCGACGAACTTTCGACGATCTCTCGGCAATGTTCCAACGGACTCCTAGTAAGCTCCTGGACTTCATGACGATCTTCTTGGGGAGTTTCGACGAGCTTCTTTGGCAAGCTCCAGGACTTCTCAGTTGGTTCCAGCAGAACTTCCGATGAACATTCGGACTTCCAACGAACTCTCGAACTCCCAATGAAATCATAATTTTGACTCTAGAACTTCATTTTGCTTTATGCCTTGCTAGCATAGTTAATCCTGCACACATAAAAGCACACTTCGATCTAGATAATTATTACTAAGCATAAATCATATCGTCCGGCATATCATTAGTCTTATCGACACTTCGTCCGATTCTTCGGCGCATCATTCTCTCTTGCGGCATATTGCCCAATCGGCCATTTAACCTCCGTAACTCCGATATCCTTGGTGTAATATCCGCTCTTCTTGGCCCGATGCCCGAATCCATGGCCTGAAGCCTTCTGTCGATATGTCGATCGACCCTCCGGCTCGATGTCTAATCTTCTGACATGTTTTCCTTCAGCACAACATGATTTTTCCTGCTTTAATTGTCTCTCCCTGATCAAAGCATCCTGTGTCACTTAAAAATGCAGATCAAATCATAAACACTTATCAATTTGTTTCATCATCAAAATTCAAATTCAACATAATCTTCACATTCTCTCTCCCATTATAGGAATCCATCCATACTTATTCAAAATTTTCAAATTGTCGTACTAAGGACCATTGCGTATTTGCTTTGACAAAATAATATATAGGTAAAAACATATAGCACTTCGACAAAAGTTCTTCACAGTTTTCTCATTTTCATTTAGATGCAAATTTATCATTAATATTTTTAAATTCTTACAAAATGATTCTTTAAATAAAAAATACTTATACGTAAGATACCCTATACATCTAGATACATTCATATCAATTAGTTCTTTAGTATTTTGTAAATTGAGTAGAAGATATATACATAGACACATAAAAAGATAATTATATTTCATTCACTAGAAACTTATCGTTCTCATATCATTGTTCTATAATTGCTCATATTAATCTGTGAGATATCATAGAAATCTATGAAATAACAAAATATAGTACTCTTTATGATATTCCAACGACACTACCTTGATAATAATGAGACTAATTTTGTTCAAAAATGCTTAGAAGGTTCCAAAAGGAAATGACAAAAATGATCCACAAAGCTCCTCCTGAAACTATCCAACTAAAATGATTTTTCAAACCCTCTTCATCATCTGAATGACCCAATCCACAAGTACAAATTGCAAAGATAAATTTTAAAAATTATTTATGATAATTAAAAAAAAAATAAATAGGAATTAATATAACACACAAACATACCTATGCTTAAATCAACATTGGACATTCTATATGTATAATAAGTGTTTGATGACATGAATATTTTCTATTTAAAGCTAAAATGGATTAGAGTTAATAATTTAATAAAAAATAATCTAAATAGAAAACATAAGAAGAAAATAGAAAACTAACACACTATTCATATGCTCAAAAATACAAAAAAAAATTAAAAAAAATCTCTAAAATGAAAATCTAATGACATATATCTATAAGTGTCCTACTTAAAGTTTTTTTCAAAAATTTGAGATCATTTTAAACAGTAAATCTATTTTATAAAGAATGCTCAAAATATTGATAATAAAACAATAAGATTTCATAACATAGTAAACATCAATGGAACCTAAAACCTTAGCTACACAATAAACCAAAAGTTCAGATTTCTTAGCAAATATTTTTATAGAAATAAAAACATACCTTAAAGAACCATCATAGCTCTATAGCAAATAACGTTTGTTGTCGCTGTAGTTTTGGAACTCTAGAAGCAAAAAGCGCTCGAACTCTAGAATCCTCTTTATAACAGCAACGTAATAAAAGCTCAAAGAAGTTGATTTAACCGACGACAAAATTCGATGCTTGTAGGCAATTGTACTTGACACTAAGCATAATGACACATGAAGTTGATGATGCTGGGAGGCTATGAAATATACTATAACAACAACGATGGAGTAGGGAGACAATCGAAGATGAAAGGTTACACAATACAAGTCACATCGAATTGTAAATGTGAAATAGGGATATACAATGTATGGTAAAAAGCATCAGTTCAAGTTAAATCTATATTTTATCCGGTTTAATTTTATGTACTCAAGTGATTTTTTTAAGATTAATATTATCTTTTTTTTAAATAAAAGTACTATTTAAATATTTTTTAAGTAGTGACACTATGTGAACAAAAAATCAGTAGTTTTTTTCAAAATTTTGCCCATGTTTTAATTCAAAATTAATATTTATTTTTATTTGGCCTAATAGTTCTCTCTTTCCAATATCTAATTCTTTGGACATATCTTCACAGTTACTATGCATAAGTTCTTGATATTTCTTTTGTCAAATTTTTGATATTCCTTATTAAGTGTATCAATAGACATCGTAAAATTGGTTATATGTCATATAAGCGCTTATACGAAGGTCACCAATCGTTCGTCACCCCAAGCACATGCCACGAAGGATTCCCCGCTTGCGATGGCCGTTGCACTCCCTGCATCCTCCTTCTCCTTTCCTCGAGCGCACCCGACGGCCGCCGCTCTCCCTCCTGGCCGACCGCTGCGCTTCCATGCGTCAGCTCAAACAGGTGCATGCCCAAATGATCGTCTCCGCCCGCATTGCCGACAACTACGCCGCAAGCCGCCTCCTTTCCTTCGCTGCCCTCTCCCCGTCCGGCAACCTTCCCCACGCCCTCCGCCTCTTCCGCGCCACCCCCCTCCCCAACTCCTTCATGTGGAACACCCTCATCCGCGCCCTCGCCGCTTCCCCCTCTCCCGCCACTGCCGTCTCCCTCTTCTCTGAGATGCTGCAGGTTGGCACCCCTTCCGGCAAGCACACCTTTCCTTTCCTCCTCAAGGCCTGCGCTTGTCTCCCCTCCCCCTCCATCGCGCGGCAGGTCCACGCTCATGTCCTCAAGCGCGGGTTCCATGTGGACCCCTATGTCGTCAATGGCTTGGTCCGCTGTTACGGTGTTCATGGTCATCTCGGGGATGCCCGGAGGCTGTTCGATGGATTGCGCGAAAAGAATCTAATCGTCTGGACCACCATGATAAGCTCTTATGCGCAGAATTTTTGCTCCAATGAAGCTCTCTTACTTTTTGACCGGATGATCGGAGCGGGTGTCGAGCCATGCAATGCCACTCTGGCTTCCGTGCTGTCGGTTTGTGCTAGATCTGGTGGTTTGGACTTGGGGCAGCAGATTCATTCGTTTATAAGGGAGAAGGTAATAGAAATGGGAGTCATTCTCGGCACTGCTTTAGTGGATATGTATGCTAAGAATGGTGCGATCACAGCCGCACTTGAGCTGTTCAGGCAAATGCCGGAGAAGAACACAGCGACATGGAACGCTGTGATCTGTGGTTTGGCTCATCATGGCCTTGCTAATGCAGCTCTTGATCTGTTCCACCAGTTGGAGAGGGAGCAGGTCCAACCAAACGATGTAACTTTTGTAGGTGTCCTGTCAGCTTGTTGCCATGCTGGCTTTCTCAAACTAGGGCGCCAGATTTTTGATTCCATGGAAAGGACCTACAAGATTGAGCCAAAGGTGGAGCACTATGGGTGCATGGTTGATCTACTTGGCCGGTGCGGGAATCTATTAGAGGCTGAGCGTTTAATTAAAGGAATGAAATGGGGGGCTGATGTGGTCGTTCTAGGAGCTTTGCTGACCGCCTGCAAGAACCATGGGAACATCGACATTGCAGAGAGGGTGGTCAATGAAATGCTTAGATTGGATCCTGGAAACCATGGTGTTTATGTTGTTCTGTCCAATATGTATGCAGAGGTGGGAAGATGGAAAGATGTTACGAGGTTGAGGAAAGTGATGAGGGTTGGAGGTTTGAAAAAGATTCCTGGATGGAGCTGTGTAGAGGGTGATGTTAGCTAAGTAATTTTTGTATGCTTCTGGTGTTATTGCCCAAGTTGCAACTACATGTGGAAGTGGTCTCATGTTTGACACAAGTAAGCCAGTTACATATATCCATCTGGGTATTTATGTTGTTCTATACAATATGTATACAGAATTGGGAAGATGGAAAGATGTTATGAGGTTGAGGAAAGTGATGAGAGTTGGAGGTTTGAAAAAGATTCCTGGATGGAGCTGTGTAGAGGGTGATGCTAGCTAAGTAATTTTTGTGCCCTTCTGGTGCTATTGCCCAAGTTGCAATGACACATGGAAGTGGTTTCATTTTTGAGACAATGAAGCTGGTTACATGTATCCATCTGGTAAGTGCCTTATCTAGACATAGATGGCAGAACACCCATTACATTCTTTGGTTTAAATGAGATGAAGCTTCCAACTCCAACATGCACAGGATAGTATTCTGATTTAAGTTTTTTTTAATAATATGTCATTTTAACTGAGACTATGAATACAGGATTGTTTGGTAAGAAAACTGAAACAAGTGATCAACCTCATGAAAAAAACAAGATTGGCATCAAACTGGGTCTGTCTGATATTTGAAGGTTACAAAGGCTTTACTTGGAGTTGGAGGCCAAGCTTGCTGCCTCAGGCTTTTTTATTTCAAGGTTTCCTTTCTATATCTAAGTGCTCTAGATATTTACAACAAGATTTGACCACTTAATTATGCATAAAAAGCTAACAGAGATGCCATGATTCTTGGTTCAATGTGTGGTGCAAGAACCTGTAATAAGGTCCCTAGTAGAATCATCTGTTGAGTTGAAAATATCCCAAATTGTCCTGTAAAAGCATTGGTATGATTTTTATTTGAAAGGATAAAAGGTATTTTCTCAACTAATTGCCTGTCTATGCTAGCTTTCTGGATTCATGATTCAGTTATTAAGTGTTTGCATGCTGTTATATGTTTCTTTAATTTTTATACATCTAAACTTTCTCTATGAATGTCTGACAAAGGTTTCTCTATGCCTTCCATAAAGCAGACAACATGTCGAGACTAATGGAGAGCAGGATTTGTTTTAACTTGATTGCTGTGGCATGATTGAGACAAGTGTATTGGGAAGCAGTGTTGAACCAGGGTGCACCTAGGAGAGCTTCATGCAAGGATTAACATGGAAATGAAATTGGAGAATACGCAATTAAGGATTAGAGAACTAGTTTTAGATATCACACCTTAAGCAGAAGCACGATACTGGTATGACATCTAGCAACAACTAGCAGCAGAGTTGATTTCATTCTTTGTATTTGCTTGCAGTTGTAGTTGCATGGATCTTAGTTCTAAAGAATCACCAAAAGGAAGATCAAACATACAACGGAAAGGTAAATTTTATATGAATTCTTTTATCCTTTTCATAATGCTTGGTTGAGAAGCTCAAGTGATTGGTCATATGCCACTTGATAGTGTATTTAAGTAATCTCATGAAAATATCCCCTTTGTATACAGTGAGAAATCTGTGTAACATTCATCCTTTCTAGACTTCATATTAATGGACTTTAAGATATATAGCATTTGTGCATGAACAAACGTAGATAAAGAACAGTAGAATCTTGTATGGAATAGATAAAATGCCATATATCACTTGTTTTATGCATTTTAAATGGTACTATGAAAATATCCTTTCTGTTTGTAGTCTTTTCATGCACTTGTAGTCTTTTCTCTGAAGTTGACTTCTAAGATGTACACGAGTGCATATAAATAAAGGCAGTAGCAACTTGTTTTTGGATAAGATGAGATTGTTGAATCTCGGATTTTGATGATGAAGTCAATTGTAATTTTCTTGATCTAATCTATATGTTGAGAAAAGTGTACAGGATTAACTACGATAGCAGTAAGACATAAAACAAGTGTTGTGCCGGAGTCAAGATCGAGATCTCATTGGGAGTTCGAGAGTTCGTTGGAAGTTCTGCCGGAACCAACTGAGAAGTCTAGGAGCATGCCAAAGAAGCTAGTCGGAACTCACCAAGAAGATCGCCGTAAAGTCCAGGAGCTTGCCGGGAGTCTGCCGGAACATTACCGAGAGTTCGTCGGATGTTCGCCGGAAGTACTTCGGAAGCTCGCCGGAAGAGCAATTAACGCACCGGAACAAGAAGCACTATAATGTATTAGTTATCGTAGTTAGAGCGTAAATTAAGTTAGGATTGAGAGGTAATCCCACTAACTTAATTAGGGGCCAACTAGGCCCTTAACAGGGTTGAATTGGGCCGAATTGAGCTGCCAATTCAGCCCCTGAAAATATGGTCGGTGGTGGCACCGTATTGTCATGGACAAACTTCGAAACAGGATGTTTGATGTAATGCTTATGTATGTCCGTGTCTTTTGGTATGTTCATGCTTTGTACAACATGTAGAGGGACGACCGAAGGCTTAATAATCCCATTTTAGTTATGTTGGTGGCCGTTTTAGGCTTGTAAATAAAGGTTGTGTTATGTGGACACGTGTGAGAGATTTTCGGTCTGTAATGGATCATTTTAACCCTTTGTTGTGCAACTGTTCAGAGCCTGTAAAGTCTGTTAGTAATTTGCATTGTTTATGAAGTGTTTCCAGGAATGTTTGCTTATGGATCCCAAATGAGACGTTTTCTCTAACCCGTTCTCTCTTTTGTGGGTTCTAAGGGACTGTGGGAGGCTTCAGGGAGGTTAATCTTTGCGGACGGATACACAAGGGTGCCGCACGACTTAGGCAAAACCAGCTAAGTCCGTGACATATGGTATCAGAGCGGGACAAGCACTCATAAACACACTTAGATGCAAACGCTGGGGACCTAGAGAGGGTCATTGAAAGGGCAACAAAGATAATCGCCAATCCGTTTGGGGGGGAAAACAAGCATATAAATGTAGGGAAAAGGAGTCGCCGGAGGAGCGGCATCTAACATTGGCATTCGGGAACGACCAACCTTCAAGGCAAGAGGCACCACGAGAACAAAACGCAAGCTTGGAAGAATACTGAGCCACAAAGGTTGGGATGGTCGAAGTTTGAGCTACTACCAAATGTTGACAACTATACTTGATGGTGCTCAAGGCAAGCGAGACGACGCAAAAAAAGATGAGACAACGGCAAGGTGGAATGAGTTGCTCAACGAATCGAAAGAGAGTTATACAAAGCTCATAGAGGTGAGGGAATCATAGCTTCAAGAATTTGGTACTCATGTATGGGCTTGTATACCTGACGATGGAATGTTCGTGGCCATCCCAAGGCGATCAAATTTGGCGCTATGGAGCATCAAACTTTCTCTTGACGCTGAAAGATACGTCCCCAGGAAGCGGAAGTGTGCAACGAGTTTTGCATGTTGCTAGGCCTTGAGTAGTGCAGCGGGGGCTGTATTGATGTGGAGTCGCAATCTAGCAAGTGCGTTTGTAAGAGGCAAAACAATGCACAGTTGTTCAGCAGATCGGAGTAGTCCAAGGGGATGGTGGTCTCCGAAACGAAGAGAGATGTTGCTCCAACGGGACAGTTATCCAGGAGGGATAAGTTCCGGCTCTCCAGAGGGAGAATCATGTGGGATGGACCTCACATGTTGAGGAGGAGTATCTCAACAAACAATAACTCCACGAAGCTCAATGGACTGAGCAAGCGGCGAGGAGTCGTCGCATGATCTCGCTCGAGAGAATGCATTGGTGCATGCATTACGAGATCAAGTGGGGGAGCGACCCAAAGCAACACAAATGAAGGCACACTTGGAGTCGATATGGAGATCGGACTCGAGGGAGGGCTGACTCGTGGAATGGTGGGCACGAGCGCCACCATCAACTCAATGCAAAAACGAGGAGCGGAGCAACTTGGGTGTGACTTGGTGAAGTACCCAAGTCACATAAAGGGAGCCAGCATAGAAGTTGGAACATGGAGCGGAGGTACAGTGCTTTCCTTGGACAGAGATCAAGGACATGAACTCTTATAGAGGTAAGAGCAGGATCATGTTGTTCCATGGGTCCTTCATTCTGATGGAGCAGACTCATCTTGCATGGTACCAAAGACGAAGGGAGCTTCTGGGCACATGCACCTTATCTCGAAAAAGCATTTGATGGAGTAATTAAGGCGACTCAATTTGCGGAGGCGAAGTTGGCACGGGGCAAGAGGACGCAGAGGCAGGCACTTTTGAAGAATATGCCATAGTGTTGCCGTTCAAGTTGCCAGGCAAGAAGCGGTGCGCAGCGGAGATTGTGTTGGTAGGGGCAGAGGCCCAGTATCCAGACAATGGTGCACTAATTACAGCGAAGTCGGTGGACTTCGGGAGCTACTAGGCGACGAACTGTCCTAGAGCGGTGCTTCATCTAGGTGTGACCCAAGAGTGGGTGGATGAAGGTCGATTTCCAAAGGAGCGAACAAAATCGAAGTTGGAAGAGACCCTACGATGTATTGGCAGAGGCCACACATTAAGGGATCACAATTTGAGTTCATCCCACAAGGATCAGAATAGAATGGAGATGTCACCAAGAGGCAACATGGTGCAGCGGATCGTAGTGGAACAGTTCGTGGCAAATGCGATACACACGACATAGTCCCGTGAGGGACTAGTAGATCATACGGAGGTATGATTGGGAGCTATTGGAAGCTCCACTTCGGTGAACAACACGATGGCAAGTAGGGCTATGGATTCAAGGAGTGAAGGCCATGGTACCGCAAAGGCGGGTCTTCCGTGCGTGCATCGAATTTTGCATCGAATGAAAGCCTTGGTCATCAGCATATGGGGGCTGTGTTCCACTAAGGGAAAAGTTCGAATGCAAGTACCAGTGAGTCCCATGGGAGAGACTTGATCATGTAGAGGTATAATTGAAGCAGCTGGAGAGTTGGACTGCTCCAGAGCCTATATTCGCTTAAGGGAGCCAGACAAGTCAGAGGATAAGGTCGAGTAAGCAAACGTTACTACCAAGGAAGCTAAGGAGAACAGAATCGGTGCAAACCCTACAACGTGATGGCAGATGCCATGCATGGGAGTTGCAGCCTGTCTTTTCATTGACCAAAGGGAGCTGCTTGGAGAACACAGAGGTGTTGCTCAATGACCGAAAGAGTTATGCAAAGCTCACAGAGGTGAGGGGAATTGCTAGCTCGAAGAATGTGGTACTCATGCATGGGCTTGTATGCGGATGATGGAATGTTCGTGGCCATCCCAAGGCGATCAAAACTTGGCGCCATAGAGCATTGAAACTTTTTCTTTGGCATGTGAAGGATACGTCCGTAAGAGGCTGAAGTGTGCAATGAGTACAGCATGTTGCTAGGCCTTGAGTGGTGCAGCGGGGGTTGTATTGACGTAGAGTCACAATATAGCAAATGCGTTTGCAGGAGGCAGAACAATGCACAGTTTGTTCAGCAGATCGGAGTAGTCTAAGGGGATGGTGGTCTCTGAAACAAAGAGAGATGTTGCTCCATAGGGATAGTTATCCAGGAGGGATAAGTCCCGACTCTTTAGAAGGAGAATCATGTAGGACGGACCTCACATGTTGAGGAGTACCTCAACAAACAACAACTCCACGAAGCTCAATAGACTGAGCAAGCGGTGAGGAGTCATCGCATGATCTCGCTTGAGAGAATGCATTGGTGGATGCATTGCGAGATCAAGTGGGGGAGCGACCCAAAGCAACACAAATGAAGGCACACTTGGAGTCGATATGGAGATCGAACTCAAGGGAGGGTTGACTCGTGGAATGGTGGGCACGAGGGCCACCATCAACTCAATGCAAAAACGAGGAGCGAAGCAACTTGGGTGTAACTTGGTGAAGTCCCCAAGCCGCATGAAGGGAGCAAGTATAAAAGATGGTACATGGAGCGGAGGCATAGTGCTTTCCTTGGACAGAGGTCAAGGACATGAACTCTTGCAGAGGCAAGAGCAGGATCATGTTGTTCCATGGGTCATTCATTCTGATGGAGCCGACTTATCTTGCATGGTGCCAAAGACGAAGGGAGCTTCTGGGCACATGCACCTTATCTCGGAGGAACATTTGATGGAGGAACTAAGGCGACTCAATTTGTAGAGGCGAAATTGGGTTCAGAAGGCCTTAGCACGGGGCAAGAGGACTCAAAGGCGGGTACTCTTGAAGAATATGCCACAATGTTGCCATTCAAGTTGCCATGAAGGAAGCGGTGCATAGCGGAGATTGTGCTGGTAGGGGTAGAGGCCTAGGATCCAGACAATGGTGCACTAATTACAGCGAAGTCGACGGACTGTCCTAGAGCGGTGCTTCATCTAGGTGTGACCCAAGAGTGGGTGGATGAAGGTCGATTGCCAAAGGAGCGAACAAAATCGAAGGTGGAAGAGACCTTGCGATGTATTGGCAAAGGCCACACATGGAGGGATCACAATTCGAGTTCATCCCATAAGGATCAGAATGCAATGGAAATGTCGCCAGGAGGCGACATGGTGTAGCGGATTGTAGTGGGATAGTTCGTGGGAAATGCGATACACATGACATAGTCCCGTGAGGGACTAGATCATATGGAGGTGTGATCGGGAGCTACTGGAAGCTTAACTTCGGTGAACAACATGACGACAAGAAGGGCTATGGATTCAATGAGTGAAGGCCATGGTACCACAGAGGCGGGTCTTCCGTGCGTGCATCGAATTTTACATCGGATGAAAACCTTGGTCATCAGCATATGGGGGCTGGGTTCCACTAAAGGGGAAGTTCGAATGCAAGTACTAGTGAGTCCCATGAGAGGGACTTGATCATACAGAGGTATGATCGAAACAGCTAGAGAGTTGGACTGCTCTAGAGCTCATATTCGCTTAAGGGAGCCCAGCATGTTAGAGGACAAGGTCGAGTAAGCAAACGTTGCTACCAAGGATGCTAAGGAGAACAAAATCAGTGCAAACCCTATAACGTTATGGCAGAGGCCATGTATGGGAGTTGCAGTCTGTCTTTTCATCGACCAAAGGGAGCTGCTTGGAGAACACAAAGGTGTTGAAGCAGGGGGTCGAAAGGGTCGAGGAAACGACAATGAGTCCAAAGGGACTTAGCTACCCAAAATTAAGCATCTGTTAGAATGGAGGTGGATTCAGAGGAGTGCCAAGGAGACATATCTACTGATCGTGAAGAAAAGGGATGCAGATGCGAGGCGACGGATAGTAGGGCCATGGGCATGGCATTGCCATGGTACCGCAGAGGCGGGACTTCCGTGAAAGTCATTGATCCCTTGCTCTCATGGAGGGAGAGCACTTGGTCGTGAAAGGGGCCGAGGAGGCGGAGCATGCAGAGGCAAACTCCAAGTACCGTGACAAGGCTGAAGGACAGAGGCTAAGGAACTTCGTAAGACCGGTGTCAACGAGCTTCTCATCAAGATAACCGAAAGTGAAGGACTTCGGGTCATGCAAGAGTGCATGACCAAGGAACGAAGTAGGCAGTACGCGGTGCTGTACCTTTGCTACACAGGGGAGTAGGCGGCAGGGTTGATGGAGAAGACGATACAATCCTAGAGGCGACCAAATCTATTAGAGAATTACTCCAAGTTGGGGTGAAAACTTCATGCATTCCAGAAGTTCGATGGCATTGAGAAGGTGAATTACAGTAACTAACTCAATGTAAGGAGTGCAAACACTTCAAGTGCTTCAGAAGTGTGAGCAAAGAGTAGGTGAAGGTCAGTAACCAGCTCAATGCATGGAGTACAACCTCGAGGAGGCGAGCGAAGTCAAGTAACCTTTACCTTCTCAACTCTTAAGAGAATGGGCAAAACCGAGTACCCCAATTCTCTTAACTATCCAACAGAGGAGCTCTGCACATGTTCAAAGACCCTTCGAAGATAATGGAAGACAATAGTTGTCAAATCCTCACCAACGGTGATCAGTGCTACTGAGAGTAGATTGTCCGCTTCATTTCCCAACGAACTGTCAATCGAAAGCGGAAGTGATGCGAACATACTTGGAAGTGACAACCAAGTGAAAGAAGAGTCAATGGACAAATATTGTGGAAGGACCCAAAAACTTCAGAAGTTTGCGAGACGATGCTCATTAAAGCTCCAACAAGCATCCACCCAATTCAAGCAGCATGAGCATTTGAGAGACTGGCGCACAGTAAGGATGGTCTTTTCCTTCATCTAGAGGATCCGCAGGAACCAACATGGATCAACACAACTCAGCCAACCCAACACTAGAGTCAGAGTCATTGGCGAGTTAAAGCAGCATGGCGGATTAAAGGTTCGACTACTCAAAAACAGCAGCGAAGAGCAGCTGGGAGCCAAGAGGCGCATTGCAGCTGGAGTAGAAGATTGAAGACTCAGCAAAGGCGAGGAGTTGCAGTGTCGACAAAGGCTTCGACGAGGACGTCGAAGGAATAAGTGGGGTGAATGTCACGGACAAACTTCGAAATATGATGTTTGATGTAATGCTTATGTATGTCCGTGTCTTTTGGTATGTTCATGCTTTGTACAGCATGTAGAGGGACGGTCGAAGGCTTAATAGTCCCATTTTAATTAGGTTGGTGGCCGCTTTAGGCTTATAAATAAATATTGTGTCATGTGGACACGTGTGAGAGATTTTCGGTCTATAATGGACCATTTTAACCCTTTGTTGTGCAACTGTTCAGAGCTTGTAAAGTCTGTTGGTAATTTGTATTGTCTATTAAGTGTTTCTTGGAATGTTTGCTTGTGGATCTCGAATGAGGCGTTTTCTCTAACCCGTTTTCTCTTTTGTGGGTTCTAAGGGACCGTGGGAGGCTTCGGGGAGGCTGACCTTTGCGGACGGACACGCAAGAGTGCCGCACGACTTAGGCAAAACCAGCTAAGTCCGTGACAGCCTGGAAAGCAGTGCTCCAGGAATTTTGGGCGGTAGTACCGCCCAATGTCTAATCAGCGACAGTAGTACCGCCCAGAAACGACGGTGGTACCGCTAGTACCCTAGATTCCGGGGATGTAATACTTTTTGGCTCCAATTTTGAAGCCATTGGGGTCTATAAAAATCCCACCCTTTTCTGCATGAAAGGGCACGAAAGTATTGGCTTATCTTGAATTCTTGAGTCTTTAAAGTGTTGGAAAAGTTAGAAAGAGTTCTCCTCCTTCATCTCTTTGCCTTGTAAACATCCAAGAAAGAGGAGTGAGCCTTGTAAGGATTATCTCCTAAACTCGAGAAAAGGAAAAAGCGCTATAAAGAGATGTTCGATCTTCACCTATTGAAGGAAGGCCTTTAGTGGACGCCGGTGACCTCGTCGGAGAAGGAATCCGAAAGTAGATGTAGGTCACATTGACCGAACCACTCTAAATTCTGGTTTGCTTTTCATTTGTGCAATTTACATTACTACAAACCTCCTTAATCTTCTCTTATACTTTTATGAAAGCTTTCAAGTTCAACTTCTCTCCGAAACAGATTGAATCAAAACCATTTTCGTCGGAATCGGTTTTAATCGAAACGAACATTTTTCTGAAATCGCAAAAGTTTTCTACTGCACTAATTCACCCCCTCTTTTAGTGTCGCTCTTGATCCTACCAGTTGGTACCAGAGCCAGGTTCACTCTCATTTGGTTTTAAACCCAAGAGAGATGGCATTTGCCAGCAACCTAGAGGGTCATTCAATTACACGTCCGCCTATGTTTAATGGAACGGATTACACATATTGGAAGACTAGAATGTGGATCTTCCTAATTTCAATGGATTTCGAATTATGAAATATTGTAGAAAATGGGTTTCAAAAGTCTTCTCTTCCAAAGAACGATTGGAATAAGTTGGAGAAGAAGACTTTCACTTTAAATGCAAAGGCTATGAATGTCTTGTTTTGTGCCTTAGATAAAAACGAGTTTAATCGTGTGTTTATTTGTGAAACTGCTTTTGATATTTGGCACACACTCGAAGTAACTCATGAAGGCACTAGTAGAGTGAATGAGTCAAAAATTAACCTTTTAGTGCATACTTATGAATTGTTACGAATGAAACCGAGTGAGACTATTGGAGACATATACACCCGATTTATGGATGTCATCAATGGTCTAAAAGGACTTGGTGAAGGTTTCTCATATTTTGAACTTGTTAATAAAATTTTAAGATCCTTTCCAAAGAGTTGGGACCCTAAAGTCACGGTCATTCAAGAGGCCAAAGACCTAAATAATTTTCCTCTCGAAAAACTAATTGGGTCACTAATGACCTATGAGATGACTTGTAAAGCTCATGAAAGCTTGAGGACACCCTTCCAAAGAATAGGAAGGATATGACACTAAAAACCCAAGAAGACAACTTGAAAGAAAACTCAAGTGATAAAGACTTGACACTCTTAATAAGGAAATTCATAAAAAGGAACTAATTTAAAAATGACACCAAAAATAAATTTGAACCCAAGAAAGATCAAGTAATGTGCTACGAATGCAAGAAGCCGAGACATTACAAGAGCGAATATCCCCTAGCCAAGAAGAGGCAACCAAAGAAGATGGCTCTTAAAGCAACATAGAACGACTCAAGTTCATCCGAAGAAGAGGAGCCAACCAACACCGAGCAAGTTGCTCACTATGCACTAATGGTTATTGGAAATGAGGTAACAAGTTCATTTGATGCAAATTTATCATTTGGTGAACTTTTAAATGCTTTTAATGATTTATTTGATGAATGCAAATCAATTAGTAAAAAATAGAAATTGTTAAAAAATGAGCATGATTCTCTTGTTAGTTATTACAATCAAGGTTCGCCATACCGATGTGTACCGCCCGGTACGGGCGGTACGTACCGGTCCGAGAGGCGACCGGTACGCGGACCGCCCTCTACCGGGCGGTACACCAAAAAAAATATATATCGGGCGGTAACGGTCGAAATTTCGACCGTTACCGCCCGGTACCATTCGGTAACGGTCGATTTCGACCGTTACCGCCCGATACCACTCGGTAACGGTCGAAATCGATCGGTACCACTCGGTAACGGTCGAAATCGATCGTTACCACACTGTAGCAGTGCTACAGTGCTCCAACAGTCAAATTGACCGTGGAGCCATTTCTCCTCCTATTTAAACTAATCTTCTCTCCTTTATTTCATTATACTCTCTTAAACTCTCTCTCAAACATTTCTTTTCTCTCATAAACTCTATAAAACAACGATTTGTGAATTCAATCAAGGTAAATTTGGGAAGATTAAGAGGAAGAACTTTCTAATCAAGAGGTATGTATTCGTTTTCTTTAATTAGAGAGTAATTAAGTTATTTAATGTTGCGATTAGTTATTTTAATGATGATTTAATCGAAATTTGTTTGATTTTATATCAATTTAATGTCTTTAATACCTATTAGGGTATTTGTCATGTTTATAGTGGTGAAAGAGAAGTAATTAGTAAAAAAATTAACTATATTAATCATATAATTAGTGTAGATAAATGATAATTTTATCATAATTTGAATTTTGAATCATATTGGATTAAAATTACATATTTAATGTTTCTTTTATGTGTTTAACATATATATGATGGTAAAATAAGTTTAATTATGTTTTATTAAAGTTATTTAATACTGTAATTAGTTATTTTAACGATGATTTAATCAAAATTTGTTCGATTTTATGTGAATCCAATATCTTTAATATCTATTAGAGTATTTGTCATGTTTATAATCTTGAAAGAGAAATAATTAGTGAAAAATTAACTATATTAATCATGTAATTAGTGTATCTAATGATTTTAATACTTCTTTTATGCACGTAACATATTTATGATAATAAAATATGATTAGTTATGTTTAATAAAATAACTTAATATTGTGATTAGTGATTTATGATCGATATTTGGTTAATTTAATATGTTTATACTTTATAGTTTATTTGATTTAAATTTGATAGGATCATGGCACCAAAGGAACAGTCACACGATGATGCATGGGTTCATACCCGAAAGCTAGATGGAAACCGTCATCATTGGCAATGTATTTATTGTGACTACATTGGTAAAGGTGGAGGAATAACTCGAGTAAAAATGCATTTGGCTGGTGGGTATCCTGACGTTGCAAAATGCAAGAAGGTTTCAACGGAGATCCGTAAATTATTTCAAAGCAAGATGAAACAAGCAAAGGAAGATGCATTAAAAAAGAAGGCAAGAGTTGAGGAAGAATATCATAGGGCTACACAGGAACCAGTTTATGATCAGTATGAGGATTGCGGCGATGAAGTCGACCCGGATCTCACAACTGGGATTCGTGCATCATTGGAGCATCAGCATACGGTCGATGAAGCAATGAGGCATCGACGACCTGACTCACAATTAGAGCATGGCAGTGGTAGTGGAATCTAGAGGTCAACCAGCATGAGGCAACCAACTGCTCCTTCTCGCCAGCCGAACTAGTAGCATGAGGTATGGTGGACTCATGTGGTTTTATGAGAGGTCTTGGCAGAGAGGTCCGCACTTGATATTGTTGATATTGATCCGCAAGCCTATCCCCACAAACAAATAAAACGTATTACCGGATGATGATGCATATAAAAAGAAAAAAAACGGATATTGGGAAGGCAATCTCAAAATGGTTCAACTTTCATAGGATTTCAAATGCAACACGAGGGTCCATATTATCGAAAGCATGATCTCCTCTATTCAAAAAGTCCGGCACGGGATCCAACCTCCAACACCGGCTGAGATTCACGGCGTGTACTTAGATGAGGAGGTGGCGTAACTAAAGGATTGGATCAAATCCTTCAAGAGGCAAATGGATGAATATGGGGTGACATTGATGTGTGACAGTTGGACAGACCAACAAGAATGAGTATCATCAACTTTCTTGTTTATTGCAATAGAAGAGTGGTGTTTCATAAGTCCGTTAATGTTTCAAAAAGATCCAAGATGCAAACTACATTGAGAGCTTGATGGACACTATGGTAGAGGAGATCGGACCACGATGTTGTCCAAATAATAACCGATAATGGAGCAAATTTCAAAAAAAGCCGGGTTTTGAATTGATGAAAAAAAAAAAAACTTTGTTTTGGACTCCATGTGCAGCTCATTGCATAAACCTAATGCTAAAGGATATTGGTGAGTTGGATGCGGTCAAGAAATGTGTAGCTCGAGCATAATCAATTACAAAGTTTATATATAATCATCATTGGGTCCACGCATTAATGCAAAAGTATGTAAATAGTGAGATACTTGACACGAATTACTCGGTTTGCTACCAATTTTATTGCATTAAAATCATTACAAAGAAAAAAAGACATGGCTTGAAGGCAATGGCTAGCTCACAAGAGTGGTCCAATCCGATATATTCAAATTGAGTGATGGAAAGAAGATAGAAAAAAAGGCCATTCTTTCCTCTAGAATTTGGGAGACTATAGCGTAAATCATAAAAGGTGTGGAACCACTTTATATTGTTCTCCCAGAAGGTCGATATGGACAAGCCGTCCACAAATGCCAGATCTTAAATATATGCTGATTTCAAAGAGAGGAGGTCGTGAAAGCATTCAAAGATGATTTTAAGGCCGTCAATTCAATACGCATCTAATCATCGATCGTCGGACCAAGTTCATATGGATCAAGATATCCATAATGCAGTAAATTCATATTCGAAAATACTTAATTTATTATTATTTAGATAATAAAATATCATATTAACAAAATTATGTTTTTTGCAAATTATCTAAACCCTAGATTCAATATCGATATGCTCTCGAACGCGAAAATAATTTCCTAACGACACTAACGAAATGTTATATATCGACTCTTGCCAAACACTACCGAGGCAAACATGCTTTATGGAGGGTCGATTATTTCGAGAAACAGCTTAGTTCATTCTCCGACGTTGTAGCTATATCATGCCGCTTACACTATGGATCCCGGTGAGGAAAAGTTATGCATATTGATTATCAATTATATTTAATGTTAATTATTTGTTATGCTAATAAAATCTTATTTATATCTTTTTGCAAATGTGGTGGTTCTTACAATTGAGGCGATGCACCACATTTAAGGAAGGTTGCCGTTCAGATACTTTCACGCACAACAACATCTAGTGGTTGCGAACGTAATTGGTCAACGTTTGCGTTGATTCATACCAAAGTCCGCAAATGCACTCTCCTACGCATCGGTTAGAGAAACTAGTATATGTCCATTATAACATGCGACTAAAATTGCGATGTCTTTGAGTTGGATAAGGAGCCGAGGAACCAGATATTGATCCCATTGACCTCCAATTCTACAACGAAGATTCGAGCCAATGTTAGATTGGGTTGAAGCGGAGAAACTAAGAGGATCCTCTACTTGATGAGGCGGAGATCCTCGGCGTCCTTCACGTTTTATCACCGAGGGCAATAGAAGAAGAAGAAGCACAACCCCAACAGTGTAAAAAATCCCCTCGACACAACATGGTATGAAATAAACCGCCGAGGAACTACCGATACCCAACGGTCACACTCGTCCTTCCAACGCGTAAAGGCAAAGGGGAAGACAATAGCATCGGTTGCATCGTTAGAAAGAATCGAAGTCGAGGCGACGAGACACCTTCACAATCACATTCTCTTTCTCGTTCTGGTCCGAGACATGACAAAGAACACCTGATATAGCGATGCCTCAACGGATGATGGCGGTGATACCGGCGTCGTTGGTCTCGTCTGCACAACTGAGGGTGGTGAATGGACTAAGAAGCAATATTTTATACATGCCACTCAAGATTCAGATCATGGAACTTCGACAAGGTAATTGGGTCAAGTTTATCTTGGAAGGGAAAGGAGAAGGCGAAAAAAATGGATGAATATGAACAAACGCGACAGAGCATACATGATATAGACACGTAAAAGATACTCATCAGATTCACAAAATATCATCGATTATGAAGAATCATATGGGCAACAACAAAGATGGTGATAGTTGGTCATCATTCTCTCGAAAGCAACAAAGATGATACGAACAACACCAATATATGTCTCAAGAGTCGCCTCTGACAAATATGATTTATGATGATCAATCTACGATCGATTACCACATTGATGCATCAATGGCATACGATGTATCAATACACTATGTCATGGGATCAATTTCATGATTGGGTCCAACAAACGTATCATATTGATATGTATCGGATCGAGGACCCCGATCCACCACCCGTGGAGGCCCGGCCGCTCGCTTTTGGTGGTAGAATTAACAATCGGTATATCTAGATATATATGATTATTTAATTCATTTGAATTTTAGAGTTTATATTGTAACAAAATAGTCTAACAATTCAACTGATTTTTCTATAGATATTTCAATCTATAACGAAATAAAATACTGAACCTCGAACAAGACCGCCTCAAAGCCCTAAAAAGATATGTGATGCTATTTTTACCTAATTTACATTGATTTTGCTAAACTTATACTATTACTATATTTATTTGTAACTTGAAAACTCTATCCTAACTTTTTTTTTAATTTTCGTGTATTTTCTGGAGGATAAATCGGTGAAATCGGGTGTACCGAAAGCGGTACACCTCGATATCTCCGCTGCATTCGATGCATCGCATCGCAAAAAAACAAATCAAACGCCGGCATTTGCACGGTTCGGCGAACCTTGATTACAATAGATTAAAAGTTGAGCATAATGATAGTTTACATATGCGAAATGTGATGAACTATAAATACTTCAAAAGGAAAACTTGCTACTTAAGAAAACCTTAGAAAAGTTTGAGGTTGGTAGCAAATCTTTAAATATGATCCTTGCCAACAAGGGTCACGTTCATAGAAAAGGCGGAATCGGATTTGTGAGTAGCTCTTATCAAAATTCAACCACCTTTGTTAAAGGCCCTACTTTGCATGTTTCACCCCGAAAGAAATATAACTTTTGTTGTAAATTTGGTCATGTAGCTTATCATTGTCCATTTAAGAAATGTAATCTACACAAATTAATTTGGGTTCCTAAAAGAACCTGACTCAATGTAACATGATAGACTATGTAGATCGATTTTTGAGGCACCCAAGGTCAAATGGGTACCTAAAAATCATCCATTTTTGTAGAAACGTTTACCATCACAAGCTAGGAGCAAGAGATGATACCTTGATAGTGGTGCTCAAGGTATATGACCGGAGATCCATCTCAATTCTCTAAGCTCACTAGCATAGACGAAGGATATGCCACATTTGAAGACAACAACAATGGTAAAATCATTGGCAAAGGACTCATAGGTAACAAATCCACATTTTCTATTAAAAATGTGCTGTTAGTTGATGGCTTAAAGCATAACCTTTTGAGTATTAGTCAATTATGTGATAAAGGATACATCATTAGATTTGAATCCAATGCTTGCATTATTGAAAAACCATTTAAAAACACATATATGATTGTTGTAAAACAAAATAATATATACACTATCGACATTAATGATCTTTGTAATGAAATGTGTTTTTCGGTTTAAAATAACGATGCTTGGCTTTGGCATAGGAGGTTAGGTCATACAAGTATGAAACTAATCTCTCAAATTTCATCTAAAGAACTTGTGAGAGGAATTCCTCACATGAAGTTTGTCAAAGATAATGTATGTGATGCATGTCAACTAGGAAAGCAAATAAAAAGTAGTTTCAAACTAAAGAACCAAATAAGCACCTCTAGGCCATTGCAATTAATCCATATATACTTATTCAGACCAATTGCTACATCAAGCCTAGGAGGAAGCAAATACGTATTTGTCATCGTGGATGATTATAATAAATACACATGGATTTACTTTTTGGCACACAAAAGTGATTGCTTTAGGTGTTTCTCTAAGTTTTGTAAACTTGTTCAAAATGAAAAGGGTTTTATGATTTCATCAATTCGAAGTGATCACGGTGGTGAATTTCAAAACCGTGATTTCCAAGAATTTTGTGAATCTAATTGATACAACCACAACTTCTCTACTCTAAAAAATCCTCAACAAAATGGAGTAGTAGAAAGAAAGAATAGAAACTTACAAGAAATGGCTAGAATCATGTTGAATGAACATAGCCTACCCAAATATTTTTGAATCGAAGTTGTAAATACAGCATGTTATGTCATGAATAGAGTTCTAGTAAGACCCTTACTCGCCAAAACTCCTTATGAGTTATAGAACAACAAAAAACCCAATGTTTCATATTTTAAAGTTTTTAGGTGTAAGTGTTTTATCTTGAATGAAAAAGAAGCCTTAGGAAAATTTAATGCTAAATCTAATGAAGAAATTTTTCTTGGCTATTCTTCTATTTCTAAAGCATTTATTATCTTTAACAAAAGAACTTTAATTATAGAAGAGTCTATTCATGTTGTTTTGAATGAAGTTTCTAAAGTCAAGAAAAATGATTTTGATGATGATGTTAATTTTGATACTTTGAATTTAAATGAAACACCTTCTCTATCTAGCAACTTGGATGTTTCTTCTTCCGAAACAACCTTACCCAAGGAATGGAAGTATATAGACGCTTATCCTAAGGAGCTAATCATATGAGACACATCAAAAGGGGTTCAAACTCGTTCTTCTCTTAAGAATTTTTGTGCCAACGTCGCTTTTCTCTCCCAAATTGAATCAAAATGCATTGACGAGGCATTGAAAGATGATTCGTGGGTTATCGCAATACAAAAAGAGTTGAATCAATTTGAGAGAAATGAGGTATGGAAACTTGTTCCTAGGCCAAATGACCATTTAGTTATCGGTACTAAATGGGTCTTTAGAAATAAGCAAGATGAATTTGGTATCGTGATTCGAAACAAGGCTAGATTAGTAGCCAAGGGTTTCAACTAAGAAGAATGTATCGATTATGAAGAAACCTTCGCTCTTGCGGCATGATTATAAGTCATAAGGATGCTCTTTGCCTATGCTAGTAGTAACAATTTTAAGTTATTTCAAATGGATATTAAAAGTG
This sequence comes from Musa schizocarpa, assembly GCA_900464855.2. NCBI lineage: Eukaryota > Viridiplantae > Streptophyta > Magnoliopsida > Zingiberales > Musaceae > Musa > Musa schizocarpa. Next base: position 8,820,271 of record LS990925.1, on the reverse strand, counting down.
CTTTTCTTAATGGCTTTATTTCCGAAGAAGTTTATGTTGAACAACCTCCCAGATTTGAGAATGATAATCTTTCTAATCATGTGTTTAAATTGACTAAAGCTTTCTATGGATTAAAATAAGCCCCAAGGGCTTGGTATGAGAAACTTAGCTCATTTCTTATCGAAAATAATTTCTCTAAAGGCAAGGTCGATACTACATTATTTATCAAAATTTTGAAAATAATTTTCTTATTGTTCAAATTTATGTTGATGATATTATTTTCGGTTCCACAAATGAATCTCTATGCGAGTCATTTACTAAAAGTATGAGTCTTGAATTTAAAATAAGTTTGATGGGGGAATTAACTTTCGTTTTAGGTTTACAAATCAAACAACTTAGTAATGATATTTTTCTTAGTCAAACAAAATATGCTTTAGATTTGTTAAAAAGGTTTAATATTGATAGCTCAAAAGTTATCAACACTCCTATGAGCACCTCCACTAAGTTAGACATTGATGAAAGTATATAAAGCTTTGATCAAAAAGCTTATAGGGGTATGATAGAAAGTTTACTATACCTCACCGCAACTAGACCTGATATCATATTTAGTGTAGAACTTTGTGCTAGGTTTCAATTTAATCCTAAAATATCTCATCTTAAAGCAATTAAGAGAATACTTAGATATCTTAAAGGAATCACAAATCTAGGATTATGGTATCGAAAATCCGAGAATTTTGAACTAATTGCTTATGCTGATGCGGATTTTGCTAGATGTAGATTAGATAGAAAAAGCACATCCGGAACATGTCAATTTTTAGGACACGCACTTGTTTCTTGGTCTTCCAAGAAACAAAACTCGGTTGCACTATCTACAATCGAAACTGAATACATTGCAGTTAGTGCATGTTGTGCATAAGCTGTGTAGATGAAAAACACTTTAGAGGATTATAAGATTCATCTAAAAAATATTCTCATAAAATTTGATAACACAAATGTAATATGTTTAACAAAAAATCTCATTCAACACTCTAGAACTAAACATATTGATATTAGGCATCACTTTATACGAGATCATGTTAATAATCATGATATAATCTTAGAGTTTATTGATACGAAACATCAATTAGCCGATATTTTTACAAAGCCCTTAAGTGAAGAACAAAATGATTTTATTAGAAGAGAATTAGGAATGTTAATTTGTCCGAATGCATGAATTTGTTAAATTTCGTTTTCGGACTTTCTTGATTCTTTGGATCACTGACTTAAATCTTCTCCTCTTATGATACGAATTTTACATGATGATGTAAATAAGGTTGTGTGTTTCACGATAATAAAATGTTTACTTTGATGTTGGAATTCTGTGCTTTGATGCTGAAAATTTCTATGATGTTGTGATCTCTTTAAATGATGAGCATGTTATCATACAATGATGCAATATCGTGTTTACTTTGATGCTGAAAATTTCTATGATGATTATGATCTCTATTGAATATTGAGAAGTTTTAATCATACATGATGCAATATCGGATTCTTAACTTTTGAGTGCTACAAGTACTAATGATATTACCTCATACAAGTAGTGATGAAAGGCTATGACGAAACATTTTATAAATGCATGAAGTGTTTATACATTTAAATATCTTGATGTTTGATACATGGAAGTCATTGACAAATGCATCTCTCACGGATTTTACTATTATGAATTTTTAATGAGACATGGATTTGATGTAATACTCTTCTCACTATGAAGTTTTATTCGTAAATTTCTCCTTCATATGATACTCCTCTCTAATGAATACTTCCTTATTCTTCTCATGAAAATTGAAGGAATTCCAATAGATATTTTAATCCTTGAAAGATGAATTTTCGTGTGTGATAATTATTTACAAGATTGGGGATTTTATTTCATATAGATATCTCGATCTTTTTCATGAATCCCTTCTCTTTGTCAAAATTAAAGCATGTTTCAATGAAAACTTATTTATCGTGTTTGACTTGATTCAAATCATTTCATAAATTTAGTTCTTAATGGATTCCCTCCTTACCTTCTTTCCTCTTCTTCATGCAAAATGTAATGACAAAGGGGGAGAAGTTGTTGGAATCTATCGCTTTAATGTTGATAACATTTAATAATGAGAACTTTTTAGTGTGAATCTTGTTTGATTTTTTTTTTACCACACTTGTATTGTTGAATTTTTCTCCTTTTTGTTGATGACAAAGGGGGAGAAATAATACCAAAATATGGTAAATTGATGACAAATGTATGTAATATATTTCATCATATATAGTTAAAATGTTTGCTTGATAAATTTCTTTCATTATGATAAGATATCTTGAACTTAACTTGCTATTTTACAATTGATATCTTGCCATAGAATGATGAATTGCTATCTTTGTCATCTTTCATATTTGAAATATCATACTTAAAAATAGATGTCATGACTTGACATCATATTTGGCATCGTATTTTGAGAATAATATATCATGATAGGAATCATGATGTGCATATAATAAGTTTAATAAACTTATCTTATCAGTTTGTTTTTTGAATTCAAAGGCTTTGAATTCAAGAATGTTTTTTCTTAAGTATGGTATATAGATAGGGGGAGTTAAGGTTAACTCTGTCATCAATTGATTGTCATCATAGGGGAGATTGTTGAATCTCGGATTTTGATGATGAAGTCAATTGTAATTTGTTTAATCTAATATATATGTTGAGAAAAGTGTGCAGGATTAACTACGATACCAGTAAGACATAAAGCGGATGTTGTGTCGGAGTTAAGATTGAGATCTCATTAGGAGTTCGAGAGTTCGTCGGAAGTCCGGACGTTCTATCACAGACAAACTTCTAAACAGGATGTTTGATGTAATACTTATGTATGTCCGTGTCTTTTGGTATGTTCATGCTTTGTACAACATGTAGAGGGATGGCCGAAGGCTTAATAGTCTCATTTTAGTTAGGTTGGTGGCCACTTTAAGCTTGTAAATAAAGATTGTGTCCTGAGAACATGTGTGAGAGATTCTCGGTCTGTAATGGACCATTTTACCCTTTGTTGTGCAACTGTTCAGAGCTTGTAAAGTCTGTTTGTAATTTGCATTGTCTAAGAAGTGTTTTCGAAAATGTTTGCTTGTGGATCCCGAATGAGGCATTTTCTCTAACTCGTTCTCTCTTTTGTGAGTCCTAAGGGATATGGGAGACTTCGGGGAGGTTGACCTTTGCAGACGGACATGCAAGGGTGCCGCACGACTTAGGCAAAACCAACTAAGTACGTGACAGATGGTATCAGAGCGGGACAAACACTCATAGAAACACTTATAATGCAAATCTTGGGGGACCTAGCGGGGCTGCGTTGAGGGCAGTCAGTACATGCGCGACCGTTTGGGGGAAAACGAGCATGGAGATGTAAGGAAAAAGGGTCGCTCGGAGGAGCGGGCATCTAAGATTGGCATTCAAAAGAATGGCCAACCCTTCACGCAAGAGGCACCACGAGAACAAACAAGCTTGGAAGAATGCGGAGCGCACAAAGGTTGGGATAGCTGAGTTTGAGCTACGGCTCAACGTTGACAACTATACTTGATGGTGCTCAAGGCAAGCGAGGCGCTTGGTAAAGGATGAGACCATGCAAGGTGGAATGAGTTGCTCAACGAACGAAAGAGTTATGCAAAACTCACATAGGTGAGGGGAATTGCTAGCTCGAAGAATGTGGTACTCATGCATGGGCTTGTATGCGGACAATGGAATGTTCATGGCCATCCCAAGGCGATCGAAACTCGGCACCATAGAGCATTGAAACTTTCTCTTTGGCATGTGAAGGATACGTCCGTAGGAGGCTGAAGTGTGCAATGAGTTCAGCATGTTGCTAGGCCTTAAGTGGTGCAGCGGGGGCTGTATTGACGTGGAGTCGTAATCTAGCAAGTGCGTTTGCAGGAGGCAGAACAATGCACAGTTTGTTCAGCAGATTGGAGTAGTCCAAGGGGATGGTGGTCTCTGAAACAAAGAGAGATATTGCTCCAACAGGATAGTTATCCAGGAGGGATAAGTCCCGACTCTTTAGAAGGAGAATCATGTAGGACGGACCTCACATGTTGAGGAGTACCTCAACAAACAACAACTCCACGAAGCTCAATAGACTGAGCAAGCGGCGAGGAGTCGTCGCATGATCTCGCTTGAGAGAATGCATTGGTGGATGCATTGCGAGATCAAGTGGGGGAGCGACCCAAAGCAACACAAATGAAGGCACACTTGGAGTCGATATGGAGATCGAACTCAAGGGAGGGCTGACCCGTGGAATGGTGGGCGCGAGGGCCACCATCAACTCAATGTAAAAACGAGGAGCGGAGCAACTTGGGTGTAACTTGGCGAAGTACCCAAGCCGCATGAAGGGAGCCAGTATAGAAGATGGAACATGGAGCGGAGGCATAGTGCTTTCCTTGGACAGAGGTCAAGGACATGAACTCTTGTAGAGGCAAAAGCAGGATCATGTTGTTCCATGGGTCATTCATTCTGATGGAGCAGACTCATCTTGCATGGTGCCAAAGACGAAGGGAGCTTTTGGGCACATGCACCTTATCTCGGAGGAGCATTTGATGGAGGAACTAAGGCGACTCAATTTGCAGTGGCGAAGTTGGGTTCAAAAGGCCTTAGCATGGGGCAAGAGGACTCAGAGGCGAGTACTCTTGAAGAATATGCCATAGTGTTGCCATTCATGTTGCCATGAAGGAAGCGGTGCGTAGCGAAGATTGTGCTGGTAGGGGGAGAGGCCCAGGATCCAAACAATGGTGCACTAATTACAGCGAAGTCGGTGGACTTCGGGAGCTACTAGGCGACGAACTGTCCTAGAGCGGTGCTTCATCTAGGTGTGACCCAAGAGTGGGTGGATGAAGGTCGATTGCCAAAGGAGCGAACAAAATCGAAGGTGGAAGAGACCCTGCGATGTATTAGCAGAGGTCACACATGGAGGGATCACAATTCGAGTTCATCCCATAAGGATCAGAATGCAATGGAGATGTCGCCAAGAGGCGACATGGTGCAGCGGATCGTAGTGGAACAGTTCGTGGCAAATACGATACACGACATAGTCCCGTGAGGGACTAGATCATATAGAGGTGTGATCGGGAGCTACTGGAAGCTCAACTTCGGTGAACAACACGACGACAAGAAGGGCTATGGATTCAATGAGTGAAGGCCATGGTACCGCAGAGGCGGGTCTTCCGTGCGTGCATCGAATTTTGCATCGGATGAAAACCTTAGTCATCAGCATATGGGGGCTGGGTTCCACCAAGGGAAAAGTTCTAATGCAAGTACTAGTGAGTCCCATGAGTGGGACTTGATCATACAGAGGTATGATCGAAACAGTTGGAGAGTTGGACTGCTCTAGAGCTCATATTCGCTTAAGGGAGCCCAGCATGTCAGAGGACAAGGTCGAGTAAGCGAACGTTGCTACCAAGGAAGCTAAGGAGAACAGAATCGGTGCAAACCCTACAACGTGATGGCAGAGGCCATGCATGGGAGTTGCAGTCTGTCTTTTCATTGACCAAAGGGAGCTGCTTGGAGAACATAGAGGTGTTGAAGCAGGGGGTCGAAAGGGGCGAGGAAGCGACGACGAGTCCAGAGGGACTTAGCTACCCAAAATCAAGCATCAGTTAGAATGGAGGTGGACCCAGAGGAGTGCCACGGAGACATATCTATTGATCATGAAGAAAAAGGATGCAGATGCGAGGCGACGAATAGTAGGGCCATGGGCATGACAGTGCCATGGTACCGTAGAGGCGAGACTTCCGTGAAAGTCATTGATCACTTGCTCTCATGGAGGGAGAGCACTTGGTCGTGAAGGGGCCGAGGAGGCGGAGCATGCAGAGGCAAACTCCAAGTACCATGACAAGGCTGAAGGACAGAGGCCAAGGAACTTCGTAAGATCGGTGTCAACGAGCTTCTCATCAAGATAGCCGAAAGTGAAGGACTTCAGGTCATGCAAGAGTGCATAACCAAGGAACGAAGCAGGCAGTACGCGGCACTGTACCTTTGCTACTCAGGGGAGTAGGTGACAGGGTTGATGGAGAAGACGGTGCAATCTCAGAGGCGACCAAATATATTAGAGAATTACTCCAAGTTGGGGTGAAAACTTCCTGCATTCCAGAAGTTCGATGGCATTGAGAAGGTGAATCACAGTAACTAACTCAATGCAAGGAGTGCAAACACTTCAAGTGCTTCAGAAGTGTGAGCAAAGAGCAGGCAAAGGCTAGTAACCATCTCAATGCATGGAGTACAACCTCGAGGAGGCGGGCGAAGTCAAGTAACCTTTGCCTTCTCAACTCTTAAGAGACTGGGTGAAACCGAGTACCCCAATTCTCTTATCTATGCAGCGGAGGAGCTCTGCACAAGTTTAAAGACCCTTCAAAGATAATGGAAGACAATAGTTGTCAAATCCTCACCAACGGTGATTAGTATTACTGAGAGTAGATTGTCCGCTTCATTTCCCAACGAAATGTCAATCGAAAGCGGAAGTGATGCGAACCTACTTGGATGTGACAACTAAGTGAAAGAAGAGTCAATGAGTAAATTTTTGTGGAGGAAGGACCTAAAACTTCAGAAGTTTACGAGACGATGCTCGTTAAAGCTCAAACAAGCATCCACCCAGTTCAAGCAGCATGAGCATTTGAGAGACTAGCGCATAGTAAGGATGGTCTTTTCCTTCATCTGGAGGATCCGCAGGAACCAACCGGGATCAACACAACTCAGCCAACCCCACAGTAGAGTCAGAGTCGTTGGCGAGTTGAAGCAGCATGGCAGATCAAAGGTTCGACTACTCAAAAACAGCAACGGAGAGCAGTTGGGAGCCAAGAGGCGCATTGCAGCTGGAGCAGAAGATTGAAGACTCAACAAAGGCGATGAGTTGCAGTGTCGACAAAGGCTTCGACGAGGACGTCGAAGGAATAAGTGGGGGAGAATGTCACGGGCAAACTTCTAAACAGGATGTTTGATGTAATGCTTATGTATGTCCGTGTCTTTTTGTATGTTCATGCTTTGTACAGCATGTAGAGGAATGACCGAAGGCTTAATAGTCTCATTTTAGTTAGGTTGGTGGCCACTTTAGGCTTGTAAATAAAGGTTGTGTCTTGAGGACACATGTGAGAGATTCTCGGTCTATAATGGACCATTTTACCCTTTGTTATGCAACTGTTCAGAGCTTGTAAAGTTTGTTTGTAATTTGCATTGTCTATGAAGTGTTTTCGGAAATATTTGCTTGTGGATCCTGAATGAGGCATTTTCTCTAACCCGTTCTCTCTTCTGTGGGTCCTAAGGGACATGGGAGGCTTCGGGGTGGCTGACCTTTGCAGACGGACACGCAAGGGTGCCGCACGACTTAGGCAAAACCAGCTAAGTCCGTGATAGTTCGTCGGAAGTTCTGTCGGAACCAACCGTGAAGTCTACGAGCTTGCTAAAGAAGCTCGTCGGAACTCACCAAGAAGATCGTCGTAAAGTCCAGGAGCTTGTCGGGAGTCCGCCGGAACATTGCCAAGAGTTCGTTGGATGTTCGTCGAAAGTACGTCGGAATTACGCCGGAAGAGCAATTGACGCACCGGAACAAGAAGCGTTGTAATTATGTCTTAGTTATCGTAGTTAGAGCTTAAATTAAGTTAGGATTGGGAGGTAATCCTACTAACTTAATTAAGGGCTAACTGGGCCCTTAACAAGGCTGAATTAGGCCGAATTGAGCTGCTAATTCAGCCCCTGAAAACATGGTCGGCGGTGGCACCGCCTGGAAAGCAGTGCTCCAGGATTTCTGGGCGATGAAACCGCCGGCAGTGAATGCTGCCAGCGGTGGTACTGCCTCTGTCAAGTGGTGGTCTCGCCCAGTGTCTGATCAGCGGTGGTAGTACCATCCAGAAATGACGACGGTACCGCCAGTACCCCGGATTCCACGGATATGACACTTTTTTGCACCAATTTTGAAACCATTGGGGTCTATAAAAATCCCACCCTTTTCTGCATGAAAGGGCACGAAAGTATTGGCTTATCTTGAATTCTTGAGTCTTAAAAGTGTTGTAAAAGTTAGAAAGAGTTCTCCTCCTTCATCTCTTAGCCTTGTAACCATCCAAGAAAGAGGAGTGAGTCTTGTAAGGGTTATCTCATAAACCCGAGAAAAGGATAAAGCGTTGTAAAGAGGTGTTCGATCTTCACCCATTGAAGGAAGGCCTTAAGTGGATGCCGGTGACCTCGTCGGAGGAGGAATCCGAAAATGGATGTAGGTCACATTGATCAAACCACTCTAAATTCTGGTTTGCTTTTCATTTGTGGAATTTACATTACTGCAAACCTCCTTAATCTTCTCTTGCACTTTTACTAAAGTTTTTAAGTTCAACTTCTCTCCGAAACATATTGAATCGAAACCATTTTCGTCGGAATCGGTTTTAATCGAAACGAACATTTTTCTGAAGTCACAAAAGTTTTTCGCTGCATTAATTCAACTCCCCTCTTAGTACCGTTCTTAATCCTAACAGAGATTGGTAGGAAAAACATCAAAATGAAGGTCTGTCTTATTTATGTTCCTAAAAGAATCATACACTAGTACCATACATTGATCCATGACTAATAAATATCGTCTATAATCATAAGTATAGATTAATTTTTGAAAAACATAAAATGGGCAAAATATTGGAAAAAAAAAGTGAAATGCAAGAACTTACAAACTTACATAGTCTAATTCCTCTTTCCTATATAACACCATATGATTAAAAGGAAATTTCAGGGTGAAAAGTAGGAAATAAAAGATATTGGCATCCATAGATGACAAGTTTCGGAGAACCGTTTTGGGTGTGCTTTGTGATCCATGCTGATGTGGATTCAGCGTACGTCTGATGGGGCCATCTTCCATGCTTTGTGCATGGAAGAGAGGCAATGTAGTTGACTCTCTTATTTGTCTGTCAAGGGAATCTGCAGTTCCCAGCCATAGTTTCTTGTTCTAGATATAGACAATGATACAGCAGCTGTTGTAGAATTGACTCCTATATCTTAACTGTTTTTCTCCTTGTATGGAAAGCTCATACTAATGTAGTTCTTAACAATACTTTTCATAATGGCCGTAACTTATTATACAAAACCGTCGCTTATGTACATTCTGCTAGAGAGTTACTTTGAACATGAGGGAAGGAATCCTATATGTCAATATCTTGTTAGACAGGAAAGACATTAATTGGTTTTGGGTCAAGCTATGGATGTCAATATCTTATTGCAAGAAAGGATAATGTTCTTTTATGTTTTTCCTTTGTTACAGGTACCATGACTGTCGGGATAACTTCTATTGCAAAGCTGCAGCTTCTCAGGAACGACTCAAGGACGCAATCTTGAGATAGCTCTCGTGAAGTAATAGCTATTCAGGTAGGACTCGAAGTTGCAGTCTGAGAAGGAATCAGATTTATTCATGTAGAGACTGGTTCATACGCATTGATAAAAATTCTGTGCAAACATATTGATCACTTTGAAGGATTTTGAATATTGTTCGTAATATTGTTTTATCTGTTGGTATGTTTTAGAGTTTAAAATTGTAATATTGTTTTATCTGTTGGTATCTTTTAGAGGTTAAAATTATTCATGTACTTCTCCAAGGGAAGAGAGTGGTTAATTGGTTGGCTTATATCACGCCAGATATTTTGTTTCACTCTAACATAAACAAGCTATATTTTTTTCCGATATCGCCAGCAAACTTTAATTTATCGTTGGTAAAAGAAAAAAAAACTGTTTCTCCTTATTCTTTTAGTATTTTAGGTAAATATATGTTATCAAATATATGTAGACCTCATGATCTCATATTTATCTTTTGAAATTTAAGTTTAGAATACGTATAAATTTATAGAATCTGAAGTTTTAAATAAACCCTCATAGTTATCTTTCATCTCGATCAACGGATTACCATTTTATCACGTGGAACTCTAATTGATATCAATCAGCTTCAAATATTTCTTATAAGCATATTTTATATTTTAAGTTCAACCAGCAAATGCTTGGTGAGGACAGACATGTTTTTACCAACCTTTGTAAAAATATAAGCTCATAAAATAAAATCCTTCTTTAAATCTCTGGCAAATAAAAGCAAATTGAAAGACAGAACCTAAAAAGCAACTAACCAATTCAAATTGGGACCAATTTATACCCTTAATAAAGGGGAATCTGAATGAGTAATGTGTCACAAATCCATTTGTCAAACAAGGCATTGGAATCCTTAGGCAGGGCAGTAGGTGATAATAGAAAAAAGAACAAGAAATATTTGCCTACAAGAGACTGCCCAGTCCATTGTGAACTAACAACATCCAACCAGAATACACTCTTCTATACTTACCATGGTGCCAAAGCCTAAATTTACAAGGCTTCCAATCTCAGCAAGCTCTAAACTTCGACGATTCACATCTAACCATCTCATCCCACAGTGGGCGCATGGAAACATCAATTTGTTTCTACAATCCAAACATGTTCAGACCTGCTGATTTGGACTCATCATGCTGACCTTAAGAATCACTGAGTCACCTCCTCAATTTGGATATTACTACTGGGTACCCTTGAATCATCTTCTGGCATGACAGTCACAGGTTCATCTTTGTTTGACTTAACTACATGGCCATCTTTACTTCGAGGAAATCTCTTCTTCGACCATTTCTTCTTGAAATTGGCCTTCTTGGGTTTGATCTTTTTCACTGCTTCAGCATGCACTTCTGGCTCTTTCACTTTCCGTTTACCAGGAAGAACGGCATATTGGGAGGCACTATCAGTGCCCTTCCGAGACTGACCTGTACAGAAAAAGATTTAGTACTGCAGAAGAACAAAAGCGAGCCACAGTTAAACATTTATTTTGATGCAACTAAATAATCATATGTTTAGCCTACCCTGGATGGCCAAAAGAGCTGTTCGTGCTGCTTTTATCTCGGCTTCCTTTTTTGTCCTTGCTGCAGCTCCTATGTATTGAATTCCACCAATCTCAACTGTACAGGTAAATGGAGTTGCTCCAGAGGAATTTTTGGTGCATATGTAGGACGGAATCGCATAATTCATTTTCTGTGCATATTCTTGGAGTAGATTCTTGCATAGACCAGTTTCATGCTGGAGAAGATAAACCAATTTTCACATACCAAGATTATATAAACTTGAGGATTCTTAATAGCATGACAATGAACTAGCATGGAATGATTGTCTCCGTACAATCTTTCCACTCTTCAAGAAAGCAAGTTGTGCATAGTTTGTATTTATCAAATCATGTAATATCTAATGTAAGCCATGAGGGAAAATATCATTAGATAATTTTACAGAAATCACAAAATATAAAGCTCTTGAATGACCTAAAATACAAAGAACGATGCACATAAAATCAATGCATATCCTGCACATGAATAATATATTGTTGAGTATCATGCACATGAATATAGACATATCAAGAATTACAACAGAATATTTAATGCTAATTTACCACACCCATTTCCAAGTTTATCTTGATTCATGATTTTTCTAAAGACACAAAAGTTGTATTAAAAGGTGAGGGAGCATACAACTGTAGGCAAATTTTCAATCATCTGGCCAGACTTGTGAATCTCCACGAGTGCAATTTCAGCAGCAGACTGTTCAGCAGCCTTGCGGTTGAAAAACCCAGGAAGCGAATCATATCTGACGTGATTGACAATAACTGTTGACTTGAAGACAGGCTCATGTGAAGGACCTTCCTTGAGAGTCTGATATACAGGTGTAGGAATGCCTACTTTTTGTGCATACTCTTGCAAGCGACTCTTGAAAACATAGCAGCTAGCCACCCCTAAAATGGGTCAGTAAAATATAAATTCACCGGATAAATCACTATGCCGACCCCAAATAGTTGGGACTTACGGCCTTGTTATTATTGTTGATTGTATAAATCACTAAAAATTTGCAGAACAGGTAAATTCTAAGAATTTTGCAAATCATCTACTGTACAGCTTCAGAAATTACATTATAGATGTATACATCTTCCATACAACAAGCTAAATTGGTTAAGAATTATTAAAAAAGGATCTGAACTCCATAAAATTGCTGCCTAACTACTGTGCTGTTATAATTAAGCCTTTTTACTGAAGTTATCAGTTTGAAATGAAACAAAAGCATCGCTACAGTCATCAACAGCATTGTTTCATTAAGGCAAAAGATAATTGGCACATGATGACAAAGGATACAAGTAAAATGGTACCATTAGCACAGACATCACTATAGTCATAACTTCACTAAGTGGCACGTACTGCTTTCATCTGATGAAAGTAAATATTTCTCTTTATTATAATAGATTCCACACTCTTAAACTCATGAACTTGGCTCAACTTGAAAATCAACTGGACGTAGTACAGTTGAATCCTAAACTGAGATCTCAACAGATCTCAAAGTCCAGGACTTAATAATTAATCGTGAGTTAAGAAATATATATTATGTCAATTCATCCAGAAACAGAAAAAACATGAGAAACATCGCATATAGAGAGGTAAAAAGTTGCATAAAGCTAAGAATTTGCCATTGTTCATATTGTGGGAATATTAGTTTTTGATTCATCAGAATAGTCAAACCAAAAAGCAACAAGAAAAAGCAATCAAGTATACTAAAATATTTAGAGCTTACCTTTCGTATTGTCCGGACTCTTTTCAGTTGTATTATCTTTATTTTTCTCTGTGTATTCTCTAAGCGCAAACCCCTCAAGATTCATCTGCCCTCAAAGAAACCGAAGTTATAACAACACCACCTGTATATCGGCACAAAAAAGCTCATAATCGCCTTAAAATCATCAACACAAGATCAACTAAATCAAAGAAGAAAACTTTTTGGTGATCATGATCTCCCTAGAATTATATACACAAGCTGAACTAGATCGAACTTTTCGTGACAAAAGAATGTTGAATCCTTCAATGAACACTAAAAACAAAACTTTTTATGACCATATTTCGTTCGAAGAAATGGCACACAGAGATAACGCGAAAAGGAAGATAACGAAACGAGAGATCGAATCTTCGATGCCCAAATAGGTCTGCCCAAACATAAAGCGGTTCTACTGAATCGCATTTATCCCAGCAAAATAGCCTTCGAGAACAGCATTAGGGGGTGTTCCACCTGAAAGATTCCTTCTGTAAGGCTCCTCTGTGGTAGTGCTGGCCCCGGCTCCACCGGACCGGTCACGCCTTCGGCCTTGGTACCAGCGGTGCAGAAGGCGGCACGAAAGCGAGATGAGGCGGAGCGAAGGGCTCGAAGGTTCACCGCGGATGCCCTACTCTTCCTTCAAAGGCCGAATGCTAAAACCACGCCCAATTTTTTGACAATACAAAACCCTGACCGGGTGATTTCAGACTCGGGCGAGTTCGTGACTCGGTGTTACAGCTTCACGGAGCTATTATTTATATTTTGTTAAAATATTGGAACTTAAACTTTTAGATATAAATGACAGCGATAAAAAAAAAATATATATATATATATATATTATGATATCAATTCAAATTTCAGGTGTTAGATTTAGATAAATTTCTTAAATAAATATAAATTAATTATTTAGTAGCATATTAGAACAAAAGTTAGTAGGAAAATTACAACCTCACATCTGGAAATAAAGGTTAGTAGGAAGATCATAATGTTGTGAAAGTAATAATTACAGTGACTTATGGTAAAAGGTCAGAGGCATGAAATGATTTAGCACAGAAAAAGTGAAGTAAGCTTGATAGAAAAAAAAAAAAAGAGGAATATTTTTATATATTTTTAATATTTATTATTTGTGTTATTTTAGGAAACTTAAAAGGACATTAAAATTTCTAACATTGACATTTATTTTATTTTAAGAATATGTTAATGGCTGGGTTAATCTATGTTTAGGTTCTAATTTACTCTGTATAAGATAGCCCTTTTAATTTCATTAAGAAATTTCTCATTCATTCTTTCTTAAATATGTATCATCAACGAAGTGTTTGCAAAGAAGGAATACACAATCATTACTTTTATTCTCAGGAAATGGATTCAATTAAATACCCAAGTGAAGGAGCAAAATCATTACTTACCACATCAAGTATGTGCTTAGGAGTTTTTTTATAATTTATTTATTAAAAAAAATGTTTTTTTCTTTATTTTAATTGGATCAGATTTTATTTTTTTTCGAGTTTTACGCCCCCAACATTCATTTTGGGGTGAGAATCTCAACTTCCTGTCACCACTAAAAGAATAATATGTACATCCTTCTATCTTCAAAATGAAAATATCTCTGCTCTTTGACGAGTAATGAAATGATTACCTAGGCATTGGACTGATTAAAATGTTAAAAAGTGCTTGACCACAAGAACAGTAAAGATTGTTATATTTAGATGAGAGCATTCTGAATTTTCTTTTTTGCACAACCATCACAAGATAAACATTACTTAATGAAGTTTTGCAGATTAAGCAGAGTTGAAAGAACAAAATCACAGGACCATCACTTTGCATGTATCGTAGACATATTATTATTATTATTATTATCTTTGATAAGCTGGTAGAGAGTGAGTATTCAGGAACAAAACATCCAACCAAAAGTAGAGATATGGTCACTATGAGATGGTAGTTGGTGACCTATGTTGGAATTAAACTTATTTAAGTATCATAAAGAGGTTCATTTCATAAAAAAGAAAGGTTCATGTATCAAGTGGGAGAATCATTACAAAGAAAAAATGGATTAAAAGTCTATAGAAGGATAAGTCAAATTGGTTATTGATTCTTGAAAGGATTTGTTGAAAGAGGATGATTCATCTTGAATATAATTAATATAATTTATATTTGGAGACTATATAAACCCATATGTTGGGTCATTTGAGAAAAGAGAGTTTTTCTGAAATTGTAAAAGTACTTTTCTTGAGAGAAATATAGAAGATTGAAAGCTTGTCATACTCTTCCTCTATTTGATATCTCTATCCTTTTTTCCTATCAACATCAACATTTGGTATCAAAGCCAAGTTATAGCCTCTTCCTCAAGTGTCATCCAACTCCAGATTCTCAGATTGACAAAAGAAAATTATGACATATGGTGCATCCAAATGAAGGTTCTTCTAGGCTCCCAAGATGTATGGGAGTTTGTAGAAGATGGATTTGCTGAACCAAGTTCAACAGAAGAAAGAGCAATGAATGCAGAAGGAAGAAAACAACTCAAAGAAAGAAGGAAGAAGGAGAAAAATGCTTTATTCACAATCTACCAAGGCCTTGATGATACAATGTTCGAGATTATCGCTCCAGCAAATACTTCAAAGGAGGCTTGGGAAATGCTTCAAAGAGCATTCGGTGGTGTTGATAAGGTAAAGAAACTTCGTCTACAAGTTTTACGAGCCGAGTTTGAAAAACTACAACAAGGTACTTTTGAAACTATTTCTGATTACTTCTCAAAAATCATTTCTATTGTTCATCAAATGAGACGAAATGGTGAACAAGTAAATGATCAGAGAGTAATAGAAAAAATATTGAGATCTCTAGATCCGAAATTTGATTTTATTGCTGTTGCGATTGAAGAATCTAAAGATTTGAAAAAAATGTCTTTTGAAGAACTTATGGGTTCCCTTCAAGTTCATGAACAAAGGATTACAAAAAGAGGAGAAGAAAAAACTATGGAGCAAGCACTACAAGCTAAGTTTGCTCTTGAAAATAAAAGAGAATCAAATTCTCAAAGAGGAAGAGGACGAGGACAAAGAGGAAGAGGAGACAGAAATCAGACCAATCAAGAATCTCCAAACAGTGAAGATGTTGGAGAAAATTATAGCCAAAGAGGCCGAGGTTATGGTCGAGGACGTGGCCGAGGCTGTGGACGTGGCAGAAACTCTAAAAGGTCTGAAATACAATGTTATGTTTGCAAAAGGTATGGACATTACTCTTATGAATGTTATTATAATCCTAACAATCAAGGTGATTTGTTGAGGAAGAAAAGAAGGAAAATCAAGTTTTGCTAATGAGTTATGAAAATTTGAAAAATGATCGGTCTATGACATGGTATCTAGATACAAGAGCCTCAAATCACATGTGTGGCATCAAAGAGCTATTTTCAGAAATGGATATAAGTTATTCCGGGAATATTACATTTGGTGATTTGTCTCAAAGACCAGTAAGAGGCAAAGGTAAAATTCTCCTTGAACTTAATAATGGCAAGGAATTATGCATTTCAGATGTTTATTATGTTCCTGATATGAAAAATAATATTCTAAGCTTGGGACAATTACTTGAAAAAGGTTATGATATTGAGATGAAAGATATGGCTCTCTCAATTTGTGACAAGAATAAAACATTGATATCACATGTGAAAATGGCAAGGAATAGAATGTTTCCTCTACATTTAAGTATTTTTTATCAATCAAATTGTTTTAAAGCTGATATTGAGGATATTTCTACACTTTGGCATCTTAGATATGCTCATTTAAATTTTGAGGCTTTGAAACTTCTAGAAAAATATAATATGGTGATAGAAATGCCAAAAATTGATCACCCAACAAAATTGTGTGAAGTATGTGTCATGGGTAAACAAGAAAGAAAGCCTTTCAAAGTGAAAAGAACAAAAAGAGCATGGCATCGGCTCGATCTGGTGCACTCGGATGTTTGTGGCCCTATCAATCCAGTAACACTTGGAGGAAGCAGGTATTTTCTTACATTTACTGATGATCATAGTGGCAAAACTTGGATTTACATGTTAAAAGAAAATAAAGAAGTTTTAAGTAAATTCAAAGAATTTAAGGATTTGGTTGAAAGACAAAGTTATTGTAAGATTAAATGTTTAAGAACAGATAGAGGTGGTGAATATATATCAAATGAATTTAAAATTTTTTGTAGAAATAATGGAATTCTACATCAATTCACCATGCCATACACACCTCAACAAAATGGTGTCTCGGAAAGAAAAAATAGGACTATCCTTAATATGGTCCGATGCATGTTAAAGGAAAGAAAAATTTCGAAAGAATTTTGGGGTGATGCTGTTGCTTGTGCAGTTTATTTGCTTAACAGGTTTCCGACAAAGCGAATTGGTAATGTTACACCAGAATAAGCATGGAGCTTACAAAAACCAAGAGTTGATCATTTGAGGATTTTTGGAAGTGTTGCATTTGCCAAGATACCAGAAGAAAAGAGAACTAAATTGGAGGATAAAAGCCAAAAATGTATTTTATTATGTTATCCAGAGAATTCTAGTGGTTACAAACTCTACAATCCTATCACAAATAAAGTTGTGATGTCAAGAGATGTTGAGTTTGATGAACAACAGATTTGGAACTGGAAAAGTGATGAGCAGCATAAGAAAGCTGTAGCTTCAGAAGAAGATGATATAATACAAGCAAGCACCGAAGTGGCTGTGCCGGAATCATCACCTAAATCAGCTAGGTTACATGATTCAAGAAGTCCAATTATAAGAAGGACAAGACCGATTCAGGACCTATATGATGTGACTCGAAGGATTGATACTAACAATGATGAACTTTCTTTATTTTGTCTTTTTGCAGGATATCATCCATTAACCTTTGAAGAAGCTTATATAGATGAAAAATGGCGACAAGCTATGAATGAAGAAATTCATGCCATTAACAAAAATAATACATGGGTGCTTACTACACTTCCAAAAAACCATCAAGCTATCGGTGTTAAGTGGATCTTCAAAACAAAAAGAAATGCAAAAGGAGAGGTGGAGAAATACAAGGCCAGATTGGTTGCAAAGGGATATAAACAACAATATGGGATTGACTATGAAGAAGTATTTGCGCTAGTTGCTCGATTGGAGACAGTAAGATTACTTATCTCTCTAGCAGCTCAAATGAAATGGAAGATTTTACAAATGGATGTCAAATCAACATTTCTTAATGGAGTTATTGAAGAAGAGTTATACAAGATAATGGAGGAATATTTATCTCTCAAGAAAATTATGCAAAGGAGGTTTTAAAGAAGTTTTCCATGGAAGATTGTCATCCTACAGATACACCTATTGAATATGGCACCAAGTTGACCAAGGAAGGTGAAGGTAAATACATTAATCCAACTTATTATAAAAGTCTAGTCGGATGTTTAAGGTATTTGACATTCACTCGACCTGATATACTATTTGGAGTTGGTTTAATAAGTAGATTTATGGAAGTTCCAAAGACATCTCATTTAAATGTTGCTAAAAGAATTTTGCGATATATCAAAGGAACAATTGAGTATGGAATGTTCTATTCATCATCTAAAAAGTTGGAGCTCATTGGATATAGTGATAGTGATTGGACCGGAAGCTACGATGATCGGAAGAGTACAACTGGATTTGTATTTTATTTTGGTGAAGCTACATTCACTTGGTCTTAAAAAAAACAACGGATCGTTGCTCTATCAAGTTGTGAAGCAGAATATATAGCAGCTTCTTCTAATATTTGTCATGCAATATGACTAAGAAGATTACTCCAAGAATTTCATATGCCACAGGAGAAGTCAACCAAGATTTATGTTGATAACAAATCAGCTATTGCCTTAGCCAAGAATCCAGTCTATCATGAAAGATCGAAACATATCAATACAAGATTTCATTTCATAAGAGATCATATCAAAAATAAAGAAGTTGAGATACATCATGTCAAGACAAGTGAACAAGTGGTTGATATACTTACAAAACCTCTTAAATTTGAAATATTTCAACAACTTCGGAAGAAACTTGGCATGCTGGATGGAACACGTTTAAGAGGGGAGAATGTTGGAATTAAACTTGTTCAAGTATCATAAAGAGGTTCATTTCATAAAAAAGAAAAGTTCATTGTATCAAGTGGGAGAATCATTACATCAAGAAGAAAAAATGGATTAAAAGTCTATAGAAGGATAAGTCAAATTGGTTATTGGTTCTTGAAAGGGTTTCTTGAAAGAGAATGATTCATCTTGAATACAATTAATATAATGTATCTTTGAAGACTATATAAACCCCATATGTTGGGTCATGAGAGAAAAGAGAATTTTTCTAAAATTATAAAAATACTTTTCTTGAGAGAAATATAGAAGATTGAAAGCTTGTCATACTCTTCCTCTATTTGATATTTCTATCCTCTCTTCCTATCAACATCAACAAACAACCTAAATGTTCAACAACCTAAGGATTGTCAATTGAGAGAGAGACTCTCTCTCTCTCTCTCTCTCTCTCTCTCTCTCTCTCTCTCTCTCTCTCTCTCTCTCTCTCAGGGACACTTGGGTTTCCCTTCCTTGGTCTTCCAGTTGTTGTAGCATGGGCACTCCTCCTTGTGCCCATATGTACCAGACGGAACACACAGACACTTTGCACAGCACATTTTGCAGAAGAACAAGCAGGGCTTCTTGTGAGATGTTTCCGAGCATCTGTACTCGCACTTCCCAGCACATTCTGCTTGTCAAAGTTTGTCACTCACTCTCCTCTGCCGTTTCAGACATCATCAAATGTGAGCGAAAAGAAAGGGGAAGGAGTCTGTCTGTACATACCTTCAGGGCGAAGGGAACCTTCTCCACCACTCTGTTTCATTGTGAGTTCATGTCAGAAGAAGCCACAACTCAACTTACAAACTTGAAGAAGAAACACCAAAGAACTTACTGGTTGATAGACCGCAGAAGTGTTGGCAGCAATTATCTCAGCCTGCCACTACAAAAGCATTGAAATCGAAGCGCGTCACCCGAGTGTTGCAAGAAAATGGACAGAATTTGCAGAAATCAGAGAGATGTATTACCACGAAAACAAACGCCAGGAGGAGGAGGGGGAGGAGAGAGGAAGAACGAGACATCTTCTTCCACCTGTAGCAACAAGTGAATGGATCTTGGTGTCGAAGTAATGCATCCTGTATGCACAAGCAGCGTTGAACTATATAGGTAGTAGATCCATTGAAGGCCTGCCAGAAATAATTCCGATTTTAAATATATGTCATTAAGGACTATATCTGTATGGATCATTTGAAGATCAAAACAGCAGATTAATTTGTAGAACAGAGAAAAAAAGATCGACTCGTCTGATGTGGAAACAAATCAGTGATATAAATGTCAGATACTCCTCTTCAAATCGTGAGTTCTGGAAGATACAGTTAACAGTTGTCTTTTCTTGTTCCTCTCTGCACACCTCCATTTCCGCCACGGGCAAACCGTTCTATTAGGGTGATATGGTGAATCACCGGTGATAAGGTTTTCTATTGGCGTCGTTCTCTGAATTCGAAGATGTGATAGAGGAAAAAGAAAAGAAATTCCTAATAGAGGAATGCACGAACCAAAAAGAAAAAAGAGATTACTTCATAGATACATTAATTTGAAACCACACAAAGATAATTAAACAATATTATTTTATTAATACCATAAATGAATATCACCATTGATTTTCTTAATTATATGAATAAGTTAGAGATTTCATGAATCAATTAAATTATTAATTGATTTATTTCTTAATGAGTGATATGATTTTTAGAAAGTAAATATTTAAATTTCATGTTAGTGTGTGAATCATAAGAAATAAATATTATAATTTCATCTAGCGTGGAAGTAAAATATATGTAAAGATTAAATTATTACTTACCTTTTATAAAGATAAAATATATTATAGAACTTATCTTCTCCTAAAAGCGTCTCCATCTCTGTCGATCCTCACCAAGATCTTCAATATTTTTGTTATCAACTTTTATTTTTATTTTAAAATTTTTAATATTAAAATTATTATAATTTATATCATGCATAATAATATTTTAAGTTTAAAATTTTATATTTAATAAATAATGATCATTGAATTGGGATGCTAAAATGATTAGTTAGTTTAGTGATAGTTTAAATTTATTTAATTAGATATATTTATATTTTAAAATTTATGTATAATTTTTTATGATATAATTAGTTTTAAATTTGAAATCAAATCTAAATTAGTTATTTCAAAAAAAAGATTTAAGATTAATTATTATTTATAATAGTTTAAAATATTTATATCTAACTTAATAAGAGCGATCAAACTTAGGGTTTGAATTACGTTAAGTTGATTGACAAGACTAACTCATATGGTCAAGTATGACTTAACATATATAGTCAAATATAACCTAACACATGTAGCCAAGTATGGTTTAACCCATATGGCTAGGCATGATATATCCTATGTGGTTAAGTACATCTCAACTTATGTGACTATACATGACTCAATCTATGTGACTAGATATAACCTGACTAATGTAACCAAACATGACTTAGCTCATGTGACCAAATATACTCCAACTTATGTGGTTAGGCATGACGTAACCCATATGATTAAGTACAATGTAGCTTATGTGACTATATATGACACAACCTATATGACCAGGTACGATGCAATCCATATGGCTAGGTATGATCCAACCTTATGTGGCAAGTACAATGTAACCCATAAGGCCAAATATGATTCAACTCATTTGGCTATACATGATCTAACTCATGTGGCCAGATACAACTCAACCCATATAGTCAAGTATAATCCAACCTATGTGACTGGGCATAACCTAACTCGCGAGATAAGTGTAAATCAATTTAGTAGTAAGACTTAGCTTAGCCTATAAAAATAGGCCCACCTAGTTATGCGACTAATGTTAGATACATCGTCATCACTTTATCTAGCCTATTATATATCAACCTAACCTATTACCTAATCCAAGACTTAGGTGGATCAATTCAGTTTGAGTTAGCACTATATGATATAATTTAATTTCCTCATCCTTTATTGGTTTAAGCTTGTTAGTTGACTAAATCATATAGGTTTAATCAGTTCAAGTTGATTTATAGTGATTCCATAGTAACTTGACCAATTCAAATCTACTTAGCCTAATTAAAAGCAATTAAATATAAGTTAGACAAGTCTAGGATGATTCTATTCTATAAGGATTTAAGGTTAATTTTGTTAAGTCCTAATTGAATTGAGTTTAGTTCAAGTCAATTGAGCTATTTCAATTAAGGTTCTAATTAATTGAGAACTTTTAAGAGATTGATATCTTGTGTCTATGATTTGATGAAACCTAAAAGGTTTATCTGAGGATTCATTTGAAAATAATTATTAGTTTTCTTCTATCTTTTAGATTTAATTGATGATATTAATGTAATTGTTACTATGTAATATATATAATTATGCTAAATAGTTCATATTGAAAGTGTAACTTATGAAATAAGCTACGGATCTATTATAGTGCAAGCCACCAATGAATATAGTTTAGCAGGTCATACATCATGGTCCCTTATAATAATTTATCATACAATTTCTTGGATATATGTATGGATAAATAAATGAATATAAATGAATGATCATGGTTAACTATGTATCCCTACCGAGAGTAAGTATGGTGATTTTCTTTAGGGATTAACGGGTCATCAGATGTGATGGCTAGACAATTCCGCTATCCATTGTTGGGATGAATGTGTCCCTACTTGGATAGGTTAGGGATATCACTTCATCCACTGTTGGGTATGTAATATGGGTTCTCTCTATCTATTATTAGGAAGAATGCATACAGTAAAGTATGTCTCTCTATTAGGGCACCATCGAGTATGATATATGTCTTAATTATCTGATTGTTATATATGTCATTCAGATATATTACATATGATTAATATATAATTTTGTTTACTATGTAAGAATTATCATTATTTTTCTAGTATATGAGTTTCATAATGAATTGATATATTATCATTTCATATTAATTATTTCATAAATATTAAATATTATTTTTATAATTTTTCGGATGTTACTACTAACATATATGGTTGCTGATGTATTTTTATCTTATATTTATTTTTAGAGTAACCTACTACTTTATAATAGATCCAAGGCTTGGGTGAATGAGACTTTTATCACTTATGGCCCTACTAAGAAGATGCGTTTTTTTTTAGTTAAAATATATATTATAAAGATAATGATTTAAATTTAAATATTAAAAAGGAGCGTCTTCTGTAAATTATGAAAAATAAAATGATAATTTATTTTTTTTAATCTAGGATGTGATAATATTGTTAGGAACGAGTCAACACTAGGGGGGGGGGGGGGGGGTGAATTAGTGTAGCGGTAAAAACATCGGTTTCGTAAAATCTTCGTACGATAAAATTGATTTCGTAAGATGCTAACTTGATAGCATACGGAAGAGTGTAGTGGATGTAAAGCAAGTAATGAGAAGGCAATTTGCAGTTAAAGTAAATTACTCAAAAGAAATACAAACTAGATTTTTATAGTGGTTCGGTCATCGTGACCTACATCCACTCAACTGATTTCTCTTCCGTCGAGGCCACCGACATCTACTATCGATCTTCCTTCAATGGGCGAAGATCAACCACCCTTATAACTCGATTCTCCTTTTGACAGGTTCAGGAGAGAACCTTTACAACCCCCCTTACTCCTCTCTCAAACTACACTAACACTTAGGGCTTTAAGAGGAGTTCACACAAAATTAAAATAGAGTTTTTGTTCCTATTTTTGCTCTTAGTTTTGTGGTTTAACAAGGGATGAGAGGGGTATTTATAAGCCTCAAGTTGATTCAAACTTGGAGCCTAAGAATGTCTCGTCCCCGATTTTTAGGGTCCTAGCGGTACCATCACCTGACACAGTCTCGAAGAATGTGCCATGATGGTGCCACCTATTGGGTCACTGTTTGGGCCTTTCATTAGGCCCAACACAATTCATACATGGGCCTAACTAGCCCCTAATTGGGTTGGCCAAATTCCAATCTTAATTATGTGCTAACTATGAAATATAAGACAATTACTAAGCTAAACAACTCCATAAGTCTAGGTTTCTTCCGGTGATCTTCCAGCAAACTTTCGACGATCTCTCAGCAATGTTCCAATGGACTCTCGCCAAGCTCCTGGACTTCACCATGATCTTCTTGGTGAGTTCCGACGAGCTTCTTTAGCAAGCTCCTGGACTTCTTGGTTAATTCTGGCAGAACTTCCGACGAATGTTCGGACTTCTGACGAACTTTCGAACTCCCAACGAAATCGCATCGTTGATTCCGAGACTTCATTTTGCTTCATGCCTTGCTATTGTAGTTAATCCTACACACATAAAACCTATTGAATCTCATATTTTGATGATGAAATCACTTGATATGTGTTTATAATTTAAACTGCATTTTGAGTGATGCAGGTCTACTCGATCAGGATTAGATAGTTAACGCATGAGGAATTGACGTTGCGCCGGAGGAGATCACGTCAGGATATTGGACGGCAGAAGGCTTCGGACGTCGGGCATCGGGCCAAGGAGAGCGGAATTGCGCCAAGGATATCGGGGTTGCGGAGGTCAACAAGTCGCAAGAGAGGACGATGCGCTGAAGAATCAGACGAAGCGCCAACCAATGACGTGCCGGGCAACGGAATGTCGATTCGCGTTGTAATAATTGTCTAGATCGGAGTAGAGTTTTAGTTTGTGTGTGCAGGAATAACTATGATAATGAGAAAGACATAAAGCGAAATAAAGTGCGGAGTCAAGCGCGAAGGATTCATTGGGAGTTCGAGAGTTCGACGGAAGTCCGAAGGTTCGTCGGGAATACTGCCGGAACTAGCCGAGAATGAGTAGGGAGCTTGCCGAAAGGTTTTTTTGGAAGCTCACCGAAAGGTTCGTGGGAAGTTCACGGAGCTCGCCGAGAGAGATCGGAGCTTGCCGAAGAAGCTCGTTGGAACTCGCCAAGATCAAATCGTGAAGTTTAAGAGCTTGCCGGGAGTCCGCAGAATGGTTTCCGAGAGTTTATCGGAAGACCGCCGAAAGTTCGCCGGAAGAAGTCTTGACTTATGTTCTTTGTAATAGCTTATAAAATGTCTTTAAATTCATAGTTAGCATGTTAATTAGGGTTAGGATTAGGTATTAATCCTATAACCCAAGTAGGGGCCAATTGGGCCCGAGTTCGGACTAGTTTGGGCCAAGATTGAAGCCCAACTAGTGGGCTGAAAACACTGTAGGTAGTGGCACTGCCTGGGCTAGGCGGTGACACCACCCAGTGCCCGAGAGCTGGGCGGTGACATCGCCCAACACTGTTAGGGTCAGAAACTGACAGGCGGTGGCACCGCCAGCATCGGGAACTCCAAGAGAATTCAAATTTTGGAGCCCAAATTTGAATCCTCTTGAGGCCTATAAATACTCCTCAAATATCAACTGAGATTACAACTTTTTTAGCAGCAATTGTTTGAGAGAAAGGCCCTAGAAAAGTCTTAGATAGTCTTGCTTTCAATTTGCTAGTGTTCACCTTCTTCTTTCTTGCTAAAAATATGTAAGAGAGTGAACCGCTTGTAAAAAGTTGTATGAGGGGTATTCACCCTTCCTTTTCAAGAGATTTGCTAGTGGAAGGTGGGAGCCTCATCGAAGAGGGGCCTCGCAAGTGGATGTAGGTCACTTGACCGAACCACTTTAAAAACGGCGTAATCTCTGGTTTGCATTTCATTACTGCTATTTACATTACTGCAAACCTTCTTACTTGCTTTATTTCATCATTACCTTTACTGCACAACTTTGCGAATACGTTTTCAAGTTAAGCACTTCCGACTCTGATTTTTATCGTACGAAAGATTTGTCGAAATCAATGTTGTAATCCGCTACACTAATTCACCCCCCCTCTTAGTGCCGCTCCGATCCTAACAATTGGTATCAGAGCCCGGTATTTCTCATTTCGGATTTACACCCGAGAGAAATAGCTCTTCATGGCTTTCAAGAGGGCTTATCGGTTTTTCGTCCACCATTGTTTAACGGATTGGACTACACTTGTTGGAAAACCCGAATGAGAGTTTTCTTGATTTCTATGAATTTGGATTTATGGAATATTGTTGAGAACGGTTTTCAACTTTCCTCTAAACCGATGAACGAATGGTCAGATTTGGAGAAGAAGTATTTTTCTTTAAACGCAAAGGCTATGAATGCCTTATTTTGCGCTTTGGACAAAAATGAGTTCAATCGGATTTCTACGTGCGAAACGGCTTTTGATATTTGGCGAATACTTGAAATCACACACGAGGGAACTAGTAGAGTCAAAGACTCGAAAGTTAACATTTTAATGCATGATTTCGAGCTTTTTCAAATTAAGTCGAGCGAAACCATTATTGACATGTACACCCGTTTTATGGATGTCGTCAATGGTTTACAAACTCTTGGCAAATATTTCTCGAATTTTGAACTTGTTAGTAAAGTTTTATGATCACTTTCTAAAGTTTGGGAATCAAAAGTTACGGCAATACAAGAAACAAAAGATTTAAATATTTTTCCACTTGAAGAACTTATCGGCTCATTGATGACATATGAAATGGTGCGCAATGCACACGATGAACATGATGAACAAAATCACCTTCCAAAGAACAGGAAGGATTTGGAACTCCAGACAAATGAATACCACTTGAGCGATGACTCAAGTGATGAGGACAATGATGAACTTGAACTTCGAACACTAAATCTTAATAAGTTCATTAAACAAAAATCTAAAATAAACAATGAACTTGAACAGAGGAAGAGGCCAAAGAAGAGGAAGGCAACCAAGGATGAATCAAAAACTTCCAAAGATGAAACGGCAAATTGGGCTTTGATGGGCTTCGACTACAAGGTAAGTAACTCAACTCTATTGAATTACTTTGAAGTTACTTGAAGTTTTTCATGAGTGCGTAATTTAGATTGTAGGAATAGGAAATAAAAATTATTTTTCAAAAATTATATCATGTTTTAGCATCTTTGAAAAATTAAAAAAAAAATGATAATGAAAAGTATATTGCTAAAGTTCTTGTATGTTATGTTTTGAAATGTTGAATGATATATGCAACATTAGGGATGATAATTATATGATATGTGATAATGCTTAGGATTAATCTATGTATGTGTATCTTGATGATTTTATGTCATGCATGAGTTTTTGAAGTAAATGTGATTTGAAACTCTCATTTTGGATTAATATATTTTTGGTTGAATCATTTTTATGGCATATTAAGATTACATAGTGCATGTATATCTATGTATGAATTTCTTGATAGTCTTATGATGATAGATGTGATGTCATGATGTTTTATTTTTGATGTGTTTGGTCTTGACGACTTTACGACGAAACTTATGTTTTGATTTTAAATGATGATATATGTTTTCACAAAAAGACTTGAACACCCTCACATGAAATCAATCGTATAAAATGAAAATAAATTTTATATCCTATTGAGGTTAATGAATTTATTTTACCATTATTGTGAATTTCATAGAAAATAAACATGATGAATATTTTGAAAATAAATGAGTGTATCATGCATTTGGTCTTAATGATTTCTCTAGAACATACTTTTTGAAATCATACTTGATAATGAATATCAAGATATTAAAAGGATATTATCATGGAATAATGCTTGATAATTTATTTTACGAAATTTACCTTTCTATCTTGAATGTTGACATTTTTTTTATGATGTGTTAAAAGAATCACTTAAAAAATGTTTTTCCCGTCTTATCGAGATTAATGATTTCATGATATTGTATGAATCTCGAAATTGATTTTGATGAAATAGTAATAACGTTATTCGTGTTATGAATCTCAAAAATGATAATTTGATTATGATTTTTTATCAATTAATTTGAATGAAATTTTGTTTTAACCGAATCATGAACTTTCTCTTGACTTCTTGACTTAAGAATTTTGAAGAAACATGATGATTACTTGATATTTGATACTTGAAATTTCTTGTAAAATGTGATCTTGATAAGAATGTTTAAATTTGCTCTTTGTGCTATATCTTTTCAAATGAATCATGAGCCTTGATATCATATATTTCATAATATAGAAATAACAAGATTTCTTTGCCTTGTATGTCTTGTGTGATGATTGTACATCAATTTGCTTTATTATGAATTATATGAATCTTGATCGTGAACTTGTTAAGAAGAATTTTAATGAACCATGAATCATATCTTTGGTATTCACGAATTGATCCTTATTGATATCTTTCATTGATATGATAAATTGTCATCTCATGATATATCGTATAATTATATCATGCTTTGCGATTGTATCATATGATCTTTGCTAAATTTTCACATTGATATTCTTCATGACATGATTTCTTGGCATCGTTGTCTTGTATGCTTCATGTGATAATATGAATACATGAAACACTTATGATATGATTTTTATATAATTCCGTGTATTCATAAAATATTTATCTCATCACCCAATAACTCTTCTTGATACTCCTAATGTGATGAAGTAAAATTATGCATGAAATACAAATAGGGAGAAGTTTTGATCATGCATGGTAGGATATAATTTGACAAATTGATACCATCATGATATGAAACATTTATGATTCGCAATGATGTATGCAATACTTGTGCTTTCTAATTATGATGTGATGTATTACATATGTTGTAAATCATGATTTAAAATACTATGGGTTGTTGCTAAAATGATGTATTATAAATATTGATTTAATGTTTTGTATCATGAATACTCTAAATGATGAATGTTTGGTATCATGATCAAAATGTTGATAAATAATTAAAAATTTTAGTATCATGTATGATATCTTCATAATGTTGATTGATTTATTCAATATCGTGTATGAATGAAATATAAGGTTTGTCAAATAGTGCATGTTTTAAATTGAAAATATAATGATGCACAAATAATATTGATACTTACCTTTGTCATGATTTAGAAATTGATGTAAAGGTTTTTTTTCCCTTCTTTTTGACAATGACAAAGGGGGAGATAGATTGCTAGCATAATTCAAGAAAAAAAAATTGTACTTCTCAAAAGAGAAGAAATTGCTATCTTGAATATCATCGAGAATTGCTGGCTTGAAATATCAAGAAAATACAAAAATGTGCTATCGTGCTTATATCTCAAGAAAAGCAAATATGCCAACTTGCATATATTTGAATTTGCTAGCTTATAAAACTTGCATATTTCAAAAAGCAAGAGTTGCTTTCTTGAACATCTCTAAATTGCTAGCTTGCAAGTTCTAAAATGTTGTAAAATTACTAGATTGCATGATGATAAAAACTTGATATTATGTTTTTCATGCAATGAGTTGAACCCATATAACAAATACTTGATTGTGGTACTTCTCCTTTTTGTTGATGACAAAGGGGGAGAAGTATGTTGATGACATGACATGTGATGTATAAGTTTTATACATATATTCATGATGATGTGTTGCAAGTATTCATGATGAATATTGCAATGACTTGAATTCTGCTTGAATTCAAGGTTCTATCAATATGGCATATTGATAGGGGGAGTTTGTTTAAACTCCGGGAGTTAAGGTTAACTCCGTCATCAAGTGGTTGTCATCATAAAAAAGGGGGAGATTGTTGAATCTCGTATTTTGATGATGAAACCACTTGATATGTGTTTATAATTTAAACTGCAATTTGAGTGATGCAGGTCTACTCGATCAGGATTAGACAGTTAACGCAGGAGGAATTAACGTTGTGTCGGAGGAGATCACGTCAGGATATTGGACGGCAGAAGGCTTCGGACGTCGGGCATCGGGCCAAGGAGAGCGGAATTGCGCCAAGGATATCGGGGTTGCGGAGGTCAACTGTCGATTGGGCTGCTAGTCATAGGTGCCCAGCAAGCCAATCACGTGAGTGATGGCACATGTGACTTGATACAGAATCTTTTTGCTTATTATATTTTGGCGTATATCACTTTATAACTATTACATAAATGCATATATATATATTGTGATGTCCTTGGATTTGTGCAATGGGAATCGGATCGTGATGAGATCACGATAATGAGATCGATTCACCTTTAAACACATATCCTAAATAATCCTGGTCATAGGTTACTCGAGAGGGACATCGTGATAACCGGATAGACTGGTGTGCTGTATACCCATCCATATGATGGATGCAGTTGATCTCATAGCTGCTCGTGTAGGGACACTAGGGATACAATGCATGTGTGCTCATTGGAGAATGAGTTCACCGATTGATCCGCTTTTAAAATGCTTTGGATGGTTGATGATGCCTTATTGTCGACAACATTCCGTAGTCCTAGTGGTGTATCTGGTCCTTAGACTTGAGACACCAAGGATGTCCCGTATGAGTGCTCCACTCTTTGATACCGAGACTTATAGGTTTGGCTGTCTCGGATCTAGTACAAACCGGTCATTGGGAGTGGTAGTCGACCTTCACGAGGGCTATTGAGTGTCGACAGAGGATCATCCACTCGCGTCATGAGAGGAATATCCCATGTGTTCTTGCTCGCACAAATCCCTGGCGCCGGGTCATTCGGGTTGAGAGAAAAGAGTTCTCCGGAGAATCCGATTAGAGCGAGACTCGAGTAGAAACCGTATGGGTCCGACAACACCATGCTCGATATACCCGTCCTCCGGGATATTAGATGGATGAGGGACTATAGGTACATGGTAACGAGACGACAGTCCCAATGGATTGATTCCCTTGTATCGTCATCTGGGACTACTGGCGTAGTGGCCTAGTACGTCCGTAGTCGATGAGTCGAAAGTGAATTATTACAGAGATAATAATTCACCGAAAGTTAGAAGGAGTTCGGCGGGTATGACTCACGGCCACCGATATTGGGCCTAGAGGGTCACACACATATGGTAGGCATTGCGATGAGTAGAGGTTCGGATATGAGATATCCGGACGGAGCCCTTGTCTTATTGGATGCAGATCCAATACCTACTAGGGAAGGACCCATTAGGGTTTGACACGGATCTCTATAAATAGGAGAGATTCATAGTCTCATAGGCTAGAGTCTTTGCTTGCCTTTCCTATTCTCCTCTCCCTCTCCACCTCGAGGCCCACAGAGTTTTGAGGAGGGTCGCCGCGAACCCTCGGCTGGGGATCACCGCTAGAGAGGAGGACGCTTGACCTCCTTCACCCTCTCCTAAGGATCTGCAAGAAACAGGGATATACACGATCTCCTAGGTAACACAATCTCTATACGCCAGCTTTATTTTCTGGATTTTTGCGCACCAATCTTCGCACGACGACTAACATCTTTTTTTTTGGAATCGGGGATTTTTGTTTTCTTGTTCTTCCACGCGATATGATGTCGCCCCATGATTTCCCAACAAAGGTATTAGAGCCGGGTTGTTCGTATGCGAATGATTGGTTTTGAACCATGTGTGTTGTGTTTAGGAAGAATACCGACGTCAAAATCGTTGACGCAAAAGCGAGGAAGGGCAGCAACAGTTGCTGCCCTCGATCGCATGCATGCACCACCCACGCCAGCCAGTAATGGCCAGCTGACCAGCACCACCACGCACCACAAGATGCTTATGCTGCCGTGTTCAACAAATGGCCGGCCGGTTCTGCTTTTTGCAGCTTCGCTTCGACGGGGGTGGCAGCACGCTGGTAGAAGCGCCATGGCCGCTGATTGACCAGGCGCGAATACGGCAGAGGCAATCACAGGCGGCCGGGCGCTTGGGCACCGCCCCATCGGCGAAAACCCCGCAGGGCGGCCGCCGACAAAGGCAAAGATCGCCATGGGCTACCTCGAGGGCAGAATCGCCATGAGGCCGGCGGGCGCCGGCGCCCCACCGCAATGGCACGCGCCAATGGGCGTCTGCAGCCTGGCAGCGCGAGGGCATCGCCCTTCGCCCTCCCCGCCGCCGCTAGCGGGTTTCTTGGCGGCAGCAGCAGAGGAAATTAGGGTTTTGGGCAAAAGACAGTTTTGCCCCCCGTGAATTTGAGAAATTCCAGTTTCTCTTTTTGTCCAAATTACGAAAATACCCTTATGAATTGAAAATTTCCCTACATGTCCCGATTTCAAAAAAATATTAATTAATTAAAAGGTTTAGTTGATTATTATTTTTATTATTATCTAGTAGTCCTACATGATGATGATTATTTATACATGTGATGTATGATGTGTGGGACCCATGATCATGGACCGTGGTGATGTGTGTACTTGTGATTATTATTATTGAGGTCTGCAAACCTCCATTATATTTCTCGTTTATTGTCGAGCCTGCGTGCCTATGATTAAGTTGTAATCACATGAGGAGGCGCAGCGGGAGCGTGGATGCGATAGCGGGACCCACGAGATGGACGATCGTGATGCATGGAGATGCATCAAGATGTTGACGAAACCGACGAGGACGAGATGAACGATCACAGGGCATGGAGATGCACCGTTGCACACATAGATCTTGATGTGAGTGATTAGGCCTACTGGCTCGGGCCTAATAATATTAGGTTGTGGTCCATGATTATCTGATGTGATTGCTTATACACATACTAGATATGTATATATATTTGCATGCGATGTAGATATATATTAAATATGTATATGTGTGACATGTCATATTAGGAGACCAAATTATAGAAACATCTCTCGATAATATTAAGTCGGTAAACGTGAGGCAATTAGATTGACCCACATGGCCTTCCATCGTTATGAGTAGGAACCGATTCCCGGTGTAGGTTGAGTTGGTCGAGTCCCTCAAGACTCACCTATATCACGATTCGCTATCTTGCTTACTTACATAGAGATGTCACCGGTGACACGAGGACATGGTATGCTTGGTCGAGTCCCTCGAGGGTATATCATCAAATCGGACTCATCTTGTAACGGCGGTGTTGACTTAACCGAGCATCATGGTTGGTCGAGTCCCTCGAGGCCATGGTGATTCGGAGGTCGAAACAGGGACGGGAATCACAAGGAGTTGTGATCGGCAAGAGTTGCCTACCTTTTAGGCTTAGTGTGATTGGTTGAGTCCCTCGAGGTTACACTAAGACGCCGATTGGATCCCCATCCCTACTAGAAGTTCTGTTGGAGACTTCCGTTTCACGTCTTTCGAGGGTGTCGCGACTCGTTAGTAAAATAGTGGGAGCATATTAAGATAGAAGTCCATATCTTGATAGTTTATTTCTTGCAAAAAATCTGCATGTTATTCATTTCTACTACATCTTTATTTTCAGAAAATGTCGCTTTCAAATCCCTTTACGTGGCATACTTGATGTCAACCGCCATCGGTCCAAATTATACGGATTGGCTCCGTAACTTGAGAATTGTTCTCACAAATGGAGAAAATCGTATGCGCCCTGATACAAATGATGCCTACGCCCAAAGAAGGGCAAGCGAGGATGAGATCGCTTGCTACGTGAAGTACATTGATGACTCCACTCTTGCTCAGTCCCCATATGTTGGGCTCTATGACTCCAGAAAGTTACAGGGGACAACATGAAAAGATGGATGCCGATCCATTCTCCTACATATCCTAAAATTGTTTGAGGAACAGGGGAAGGACTCAACGATATGAGATATCCAAGAGCCTTTTTCCGCTAGGATGACCGAGGGGACACCGTTCAGAACCATGTCCTAAAGATGATTGAGTGGATAGAGAAACTCACGCAGTCTAGGAATGGTCCTAGAGGATAACTTGTGTGTGACATTCTGCTTGAGCCCCTACCGATTCTTTTTTTTGGGTTCATAATGAATTTTAATATGAACAAGCTTGAGGTGACTCTCCCGAGCTCCTCAATATGTTGAGGGAGGCAAAGAGTACTATTAAGAAAGAGAAGCCAGTTTCTCTACACTCGGTGAGACCGAAAAGAAAAGGAAAGCGTAAAGGTCCCTTAAGAAGGGAAAGGGCAAGGGCAAACAAGGTAAAAAGCAAAGGTTGCTAAGAAAGACCCAAAGAAAGGACAAAGGCCGTGCTTCCACACGGTGGTAAAGATGGGCATTGAAGAGAAACTGCAAAGAGTACCTTGTAGAAAGGGCAAAAAACAAAAGCTTGATGAAGCTTCAGTACATTCATGATCAGTCTCCATTTGTCGACTCTTATGATAACACATGGGTATTGGATACCGGTAGTGCTTTTCATATATGCAATTCACTGCGGGTTCGCAAGGCCTATGAGACTACAGAGAGGCGAGATGGACCTCAAGATGGGTAATGGAGCAAAAGTTGCTGTATTAGCTGTTGGCGAGGTCGCCCTACATCTGCCTAGTGGAGCTTTTATTGCATTAGATGCATGTTATTTTGTTCCTTCTATTATCAAAAACATTATCTCCATTTCATGTTTAACAATTAGTGGATATAAATTTATTTTTGAGAACAATGGTTGTTCGATATTATTAGATGATAAGATCATCACGAAAGGAACATTGCATAATGGTTTATTTATGTTAGACACCACTCCACATATCATGAATGTAAATGTGTCCAAAAGGAAACGAGATGAGTTGAACAGTGCATACCTGTGGCATTGTAGGCTAGGTCACATCCATGAAAGAAGGATTCAAAAGTTGCTAAATGATGGATATCTAGATCCATTCGACTATGTGTCATATGCGACTTGTGAGCCTTGCATTAAATGGAAAACCCACCAAATCTCCATTTAGTAGAATCGAGAGAGAGCCAATGAGTTGTTGGAACTCATACATAGTGATGTATGTGGACCCATGTCAACTCATGCCATTGGAGGTTACTCCTACTTCATTATATTTACTGATGATTTCTTAAGGTATGGATATGTGTACTTAATGAAGTACAAGTCCGAGGCCTTTGAGAAATTCGAGAGTATAAGAATGAGGTGGAGAACCGACCGAAAAGAGTATCAAAACTCTTTTGATCGGATCGAGGAGGTGAATACTTAAGTACAGAGTTTACTCAGTTCCTCAAGGACCATGGGATATTATCCCAATGGACACCTCCTTATACACCTCAGCTCAATGGTGTCTCTGAAAGGAGAAATCGTACATTATTAGATATGGTACGGTCCATGATGAGTTTCACACCTACCCATCTCATTCTGGGATATGCCTAGAAACCCGCAGACTTACCTTTCTCAACAGAGTTCCAACTAAGTCCAGTAGTGTCTACACCATATGAGATATGGAAAGGGAAGAAGCTCCATCTTAAGGTTGTTAAGATCCAGGGGCTGCCCTGCCCATGTTAGAAGACACAACCCCGATAAGTTAGAATCAAGGACAAAGCGATGCAAATTTGTGGGATACCCCAAGGAAACTTGTGGGTATTATTTCTATCATCTCGAGGACCAAAAGATCTTTGTAGCTAAGAGAGCAGTGTTCCTTGAGAAGGAACACATTCTTGATGGAGACAGTGGGAGAATGATAGAATTGAGCGAGGTTGGAGAACCAAGCTCAAGCACCACTCTACAGCCCAAGTCTGTTCAGGTACCTAATACACAAGTATCAACTTTACGCAGGTCTGATAGAGTATCCCATCCTCCTGAGAGATATGTGGGACATATTAGAGTAGAGGATGTAGAGGATATTGATCCTCAGACCTACGATGAGGCTATTATGAGTATAGACTCCGGGAAGTGGAAAGAAGCCATGAATTCTGAGATGGATTCTATGTACTCCAATAAGGTTTGGAACATAGTTGATGCGCCCGAAGGTATTGTACCCATCGGTTGCAAGTGGATCTTTAAGAAAAAGATTGGAGTAGATGGAAAGGTAGAGACCTATAAAGCAAGGCTAGTGGCTAAGGGGTATCGTCAAAGGCAAGGTGTTGACCACTTATTAAACTTTCTCACCCGAGCAATGCTAAAATCCATCAAATTCTATTGGCTATTGCTGCAAAGACACACTATGATTATGAGATCCGGCGGATGGATGTGAAAACCGCATTCCTCAACGGAACCTCGAGGAGGAGGAGGTGTATATGATGCAACCCGAGGGATTCAGATCCAAGAACTGCCCGATAAGGTGTGTAGGTTGCTTAGATCCATTTATGGACTAAAGCAAGCTTCCCAAGTTGGAACATAAGATTTGATGAGGCAATCAGATCTTATGACTTCAAGTAAGAACGAAGATGAGCCTTGTGTATACAGAAAGGTAAGTGGGAGCGCTATCACCTTTTTGGTGTTATATGTGGATGACATCCTCATCATTGGGAATGACATAGGAATGCTATCCACAGTAAAGGCTTGGTTATCTAGACACTTCTCCATGAAGGACTTAGGGGAAGCATCTTATATCTTGGGGATTAGAATCTATAGAGATAGATCCAAGAGGATGCTTGGCTTGTCCTAGTCCAGGTACATAGAAACTATTGTCAAAAGGTTTGGCATGGAAAATTCCAAGAGAGGTCTCCTGACATCGATGAGACATGGGATATCGCTTTCTACTAATATATCCCCAAAGACTCCGTAAGAAAGGGCTAACATGGATATGATACCTTATGCCTCAAAGAATAGGGTCTATCATGTATGCCATGCTATGTACTAGGTCCGATATAGCGATGCTCGAAAGTGTCACGGCAGTATCAAAGCGGATCCGTGCTTGGAGCACCGAAAGCAAGAAAGTGTATCCTTAAGTACTTGAGAAGGACTAAGGATCTTTTACTAGTATATGGAGGTAATAGCCTTAAGGTTGAAGGCTACACTCGACTCAAGTTTTCAGTCTGATGTCGATGATAGCAAGTCGAATTCAGGGTATGTGTACACCTTGAATGGAGGAGCAAAGTGTGTTTGGAAGAGTTCCAAGCAAGATACCACTGCCGACTTCGACCACGAGGCGAGTACATTGCTGCATCGATGCAGCAAAAGAGGGAGTCCGGGTGAAGAAGTTCATCACAGATTTGGGAGTCGATACAGATAGCGACAAGTCGACTTCCTTATATTGCGACAACTATGGGGTGATTACTCAAATAAGGGAACCCGGTCTCATCGAAGTGTTCCGAGGAGGTTCCAACTTATAAGAGAGATCAGAACCCGAGGAGATGTAGCAATGGAAAGAGTTCCATCCGAAGATAACATTGCAGATCCACTAACAAAGCCGTTGTCTCATTTTGTCTTTGAAGCGTCACGGGGGGTCCGATGGGAATCGACACATAGGTGATTGGCTTTAGGTCAAGTGGGAGATTGCTAGTCATAGGTGCCAAAGCAAAGCCAATCACGTGAGTGATGGCACATGTGACTTGATACAGAATCTTTTTTGCTATTATATTTTGGCGATATCACTTTATAATTATTGCATAAATGCATATATATATTGTGATGTCCTTGGATTTGTGCATTGGGAATCGGATCGTGATGAGATCACGATAATGAGATCGATTCACCTTTAAACACATATCCTAAATAATCCCGGTCATAGGTTACTTTCGAGAGGGACATCGTGATAACCGGATAGATTGGTGTGCTGTATACCCGTCCATATGATGGATGCAAAATGGTCTCATAGCCGCCGTGTAGGGACACTAGGGATACAAAGACAGTGCTCATTGAGAATGAGTTCATTGATTGATCCGCTTACGGAATGCTTTGGATGGTTGATGATGCCTTATTGTCAAACAAATGATTCCGTAGTCCTAGTGGTGCATCCGGTCCTTAGACTTGAGACACCAAGGATGTCCCATGAGTGCTCCACTCTTTGATACCGAACTTATAGGTTTGGCTGTCCCGCATCTAGTATAGCTGGTCATTGGGAGTGGTAGTCGACCTTACGAGGGCTATTGAGTGTCGACAGAGGATCATCCACTCTGGCGTCATGAGAGGAATATCCCATGTGTTCTTGCTCGACAAATCCCTGGCCGGGGTCATTCGGGTTGAGAGAAAAGAGTTCTCCCGAGAATCCGATTAGAGCGAGACTCGAGTAGAAACCGTATGGGTCCGACAACACCATGCTCGATATATGGTCTCGGGATATTAGATGGATGAGGGACTATAGGTACATGGTAATCGAGACGACAGTCCAATGGATTGGATTCCCCAGATCGCCCGGGGACTACGGTTTAGTGGCCTAGTACGTCCAGTAGTCGATGAGTCGAAAGTGAATTATTACAGAGATAATAATTCACTGAGTTAGAAGGAGTTCTGATAGGTATGACTCACGGCCAGCTCGATATTGGGCCTAGAGGGTCACACACATATGGTAGGCATTGCGATGAGTAGAGGTTCGGATATGAGATATTCGACGGAGCCCTTGTCTTATTGGATGCAGATCCAATACCCACTAGGGAAGGACCCATTAGGGTTTGACACGGGATCTCTATAAATAGGAGGGATTCACAGTCTCATAGGCTAGAGTCTTTGCTTGCCTTTCCTATTCTCCTCTCCTCTCCACCTCGAGGCACCTGAGTTTTGAGGAGGGTCGCCGCAACCCCTGCTATGTGGATCACCGCTAGAGAGGAGGACGCTTGACCTCCTTCACCCTCTCCTAAGGATCTGCAAGGAAACAGGGATATACGATCTCCCTAGGTAACACAATCTCTATACGCAGTTTTGTGTTTTGCGGATTTTTGCGCACCAATCTTCGCACGACGACGAACATCTTTTTTGGGAATCGGGGATTTTTGTTTTCTAGTTCTTCCGCTGCGCATATGATGTCGCCCCCATGATTTCCCAACATGGGCAACAAGCCGCAAGAGAGGACGATGCGCTGAAGAATCGGACGAAGCGCCAACCAATGACGTGCCGGGCAACGGAATGTCGATTCGCGTTGTAATAATTGTCTAGATCGGAGTAGAGTTTTAGTTTATGTGTGCAGGAATAACTATGATAATGAGAAGGACATAAAGCGAAACAAAGTCTTGGAGTCAAGCGGCGATTCATTGGGAGTTCGAGTTCGACGGAAGTCCCAAGGTTCGTCGGGAATGTTTGCCGAACTAGCCGAGAAATGAGTAGGAGCTTTCCGAAAGTTTTTTTGAAGCTCACCGAAAGGTTCGTGGGAAGTTCGCGGAGCTCGCCGAGAGAGATCGGAGCTTGCCGAAGAAGCTCGTTTGAACTCGCCAAGATCAAATCGTGAAGTTTAAGAGCTTGTCGGGAGTCCGCAGAATGGTTTCCGAGAGTTTATCGGAAGACCGCCGAAAGTTCATCGGAAGCTCGCCGGAAGAAGTCTTGACTTATGGACTTTGTAATAGCTTATAAAATGTTTTTAAATTCATATTTAGCATGTTAATTATGGTTAGGATTAGGTATTAATCCTATAACCCAAGTAGGGGCCAATTGGGCTCGAGTTCGGACTAGTTTGGGCCAAGATTGAAGCCCAACTAGTGGGTTGAAAACACTGTAGGCGGTGGCACCACCCAGTGCCCGAGAGCTGGGCGGTAGCACCGCTTGGGCTGGGCGGTGGCACCGCCCAACATTGTCAGGGTTAGAAACTGATAGGTGGTGGCACCGCCAGCATCGGGAACTCCAAGAGAATTTAAATTTTGGAGCCCAAATTTGAATCCTCTTGAGGCCTATAAATACCCCTCAAATCTCAGCTGAGATTACAACTTTTTTAGCAGCAATTGTTTGAGAGAAAGGCCCTAGAAAAGTCTTAGATAGTCTTGTTTTCAATTTGCACTATCACCTCCTTCTTTCTTGCTGAAAATCTATAAGAGAGTGAACCGCTTGTAAAAAGTTGTAAGAGGGGTATTTACCTTTCCCTTTCAAGAGATTTGCTAGTGGAAGGTGGGAGCCTCATCAAAGAGGGGCCTCGCAAGTGGATATAGGTCACTTGACCGAACCACTTTAAAAATGGCGTAATCTCTGGTTTGCATTTCTTTACTGCTATTTACATTACTGTAAACCTTCTTACTTGCTTTATTTCATCATTACCTTTGCTGCACAACTTTGCGAATACGTTTTCAAGTTAAGCACTTCCGACTCCGATTTTTATCGTACGAAAGATTTGTCGAAATCAACGTTTTAATCCGCTGCACTAATTCACCCCCCCTCTTAGTGTCGCTCCGATCCTAACAAAACCTACTTTGATCTAGATAATTAATACTAAGCTAATCAGATGTTGTCCGGCACATCATTGGTTCATCGACGCCTCGTTCGATTGTTCGGCACATCGT
Source organism: Musa schizocarpa (assembly GCA_900464855.2). Taxonomy (NCBI): domain Eukaryota; kingdom Viridiplantae; phylum Streptophyta; class Magnoliopsida; order Zingiberales; family Musaceae; genus Musa; species Musa schizocarpa. The sequence continues at coordinate 8,780,611 of LS990925.1, read as the reverse complement.
CCTCTCTTATAGCCTATTGCCCAATCGGCCAGTTGACCTTCACAACTCCGATTTTCTTGCCGCAATATCCACTCTTCTTGGCCTGATGCCCGAACTCATGGCCCGAAGCCTTATATCGATACGTTGACCGATCCTTCAGTTCGATGTCCAATCTTCTGACATGTTTTTCTCCAACCCAACATGATTCTTCCTGCTTTAATTGTCTCTCCCTAATCGAAGCATCTTGCGTCACTCAAAACATAGATTAAATCATAAACACTATCAATTGGTTTCATCTTCAAAATCTGAGATCCAACAATCCCCTCATTTTTAATGATGGCAACCAATTGATGACGGAGTTAACCTTAACTCCTCCTATCAATATGTCATATTAATAGAACTCTTGGATTCAAAAATCTAAGCAACATATTATCATAAACTTATGCATAACATCATCATACTTCTCCCCATTTGTCATCAACAAAAAGGAGAAGTGCAACTATCAAGTGTTTAGGACATATTATAGTTCAAATCATTGTATTATAAATATAATCTTCAGTTTTATCATCATGCAAGTTAGTAAAAAATTTTTAGTTTTGCAAGTTTGTAAATTTTGCTATATGTGCAAGTTTAGCATATTTTGTTTCTTGAGATATGCAAGATAGTACTATTGCTTCTCTTGAGATTATAAACTAGTAAGTCTTTGTGATGTTCAAGATAGTAAGTTTTACATCATGCAAGCTAGTAATTTTTTACATCGTTTTAGAACAAGCATAGCTAGTTCTTTCTCCCCCTTTGTCATTGTAAAAAAAAAGAGAAGAAATATAATTTTGTAATTTTTTTCCCTTTACAATAATTTTTAAAACATGACAAAGGATAAATAACAAAGATGAAAAATCAAGTCATGAATGTCAAAATAATTTTTCATCATGAATATTTTATCATTGCATGCATCATTATCATGAGTTGAAGTATTGCATATATAATATCAAATCATCATTCATAATTATATCAATATTTCAATCATTATTTTAATCATAAAAAATGAAAGATTAAGTCTAAAATAATTAACGAAAAGATTTCTTAGGAGATCATGATATAGATAAAATTTATTTAATCTTGTAGGAGAAGAAGATCTCAATTCATGCATATAAAATCTTTCAATCCATTATGATTCATAAAAATTATAATTATAAAAAACCATGATTTATTTAGATAGTAGATTGCAAAAAGAAACAAAGAGAAAATGATCTTCATTCATAGAAAGATTTCAAGTATCGAGAAATCAATATCATGAATTGAATTATTTTCCTCTTTACTAAATGGCAAAGAGAAACATAAGAGATCAAATAAGATTTCTTGATTCATAAAAGATTTTATGTTATAAATCTTGAAAAATCAAGATAAAACTCATTCAAATTCAAATCATCACATCAAAATCATTTTCAAGAGATTCATAAAAAATATATAGATAGATTCGTTAATCTCTCCTTTTTGAAAATCGATAAAGTAGAGAAAAAAAAAATTTCAAGAGAAAGCTTTCCTCTTTTTAGTATTTCAATTCATATGATTGATTTTATATAAGCATGCCCCTTTTTCATTTATGCCAAATAAAAAAAAAATACATCAACATTTAAAACTAAAAAAGAACTTTCAATACGACAAAGATTGATAATCCATAAATCATAAAAATCATCATGCATAATTTTAAAATATAAACTTATTAAGCGTGATCATTATGCATCATTACTTTGGGCATGATATCATTAATCATAGAGTATCTTTAATCAAAATCGAGAAACAATATAGAAATCAACATGATACATATTAATGCTTCTTAAAAACATACATACGATTATCATTAGATTTGAATCTAACATTTTATTTCTTTATCATAAAACATATAATTTTCATTATTATTTTTAAAATTACTAGCATGATCCCAATTTTTTAGCATTTTCATTACATTATTAAATATATAATTTTCAAGAAAAATAATTAAACTAAATTAAAAATAACTCAGGAAAAGCATCATATAATTTTAAAATAAACTAAGGGGATTTTGATTACCTCGTCGTCGAAAGCCATTAAGGCGTAGTTTGTCGCCTCACCTTTATTGGTTTGTTCTTCATCGGTTTCCTCCTTGTCATCGGATGAGCTCGATTCATTCCAAAGTGCTTCCCTCTTCTTGCATTCATAGCAAGTAGTTGCATTCTTTTTATTCTTTAATTTTTGTTTCATGAATTTTTTAAATGTCATAATAAGGAGTTCAAGTTCACCATCACTTGAGCTTATGCTCGAGTGATCTTCAATTATTCTAAGTCTAAAATCCTTCTTTTTCTTTGAAAGATTATCTTCAAATTCGTTTTGTGCCACATTAGTCATTTTGTAGGTCATTAAAAACCCAATTAGTTCTTCGAGTGGAAGCTTGTTTAAGTCTTTTGCCTCTTGTATGACAGTTACTTTTGAATCACAGTTCTTACGAAAAGAATATAAAATTTTGTTTACAAGTTCAAAATCAGAAAAAACTTTTACAAGTGTTTTTAAACTATTAACGACATTCGTAAAACGGGTATACATATCAACAACGGTTTCGCTTGGCTTCATTCGAAAATGTTCAAAATCATGCATTAAAAGATTAATTTTTGAAACTTTTACTCTACTAGTGCCTTTATGTGTGGTTTCAAGAATGTCTTAAATATCAAAAGTTCTTTCACAAGTAGAAACCCGATTAAATTTATTTATCTAAGGCGTAAAATAAGGTATTTATAGCCTTTGTATTTAAAGGGAAAGTCTTCTTCTTCAACTCATTTCTTCATTAGAAGAGAAACTTTTGAAAATCAAATTCGACTATATTCCATAAATCGAGATTCAACGAAAGTAAGAAAACTCTCATTTGAGTTTTTCAATATGTGTAGTCCGTCCCATTAAACATGGGAGGACGAATGAGAGAGTGACCATCTTGAAAGTCGAAAAAAGTCATTTTTCTTTGGGTGTTAAACCAAATGAGAAAAACGTGGCTCTAATACCAACTATCAGGAATGAGTCGGCACTAAGAGGGGGGGTGGGGGTGAATTAGTGCAATGGTAAAAACGTTGGTTTCATAAAATCTTCATACGATAAAACCGATTTCGTAAGATGTTAACTTGATAACATACGGAAGAGTGTAGTAGATGTAAAGCAAGTAATGAGAAGGTAGTTTGTAGTTAAAGTAAATTGCATTTCAAATGCAAACCAAATTTTTATAGTGGTTCGATCGTCGTGACCTACATCTACTCTAATGATTCCTCTTTCGTCGAGGCCATCGGCATCCACTATCGATCTTCCTTCAATAGGCAAAGATCAACCACCCTTACAACTTGATTCTCCTTTTAATAGGTTTAGGAGAGAACTTTTACAGCCCCCCTTACTCCTCTCTCAAACTACACTAACACTTAGGGCTTTGAGATGAGTTCACATATAATTAAAACAGAGTTTTCTTTCCTTTTCTTGCTCTCAGTTGTAGTTTAACTAGGGATGAGAGAGGTATTTATAGGCCTCAAGTTAATTCAAACTTGGAGTATAAAAATGTCTCATCCTTGATTTTCGGGGTCCTAGCGATACCACCGCCTGTGTTGGGCGATACCACTGCCTATAATACAAACATTGGGTGGTACCACCGTCCAGTCTAGCGGTACCACTAGTGGTACCATCGCCTAACAGCCTCTCGGAGACAATGTCTGGGTGGTACCACCGTCTGACATAGTTTCGGAGATTATACCACGACGGTGCCACCTATTGGGTCATTATTTGGGCCTTTCATTAGGCCCAACACAGTCCATACATGGGCCCAATTGGCCCCTAATTGGGTTGGCCCAATTTCAATCTTAATTATGTGCTAACTACGAAATCTAAGACAATTACTAAGCTAAACAAGTCCGTAAGTCTAGGTTTCTTCTAGCGAGCTTCTAGCGATCTTCCGACGATCTCTCGACAATGTTCCAGTGGACTCCCTATAAGCTCCTGGACTTCACGATGATCTTCTTAGTGAGTTTGGATGAGCTTCGTTGGCAAGCTCTTGGACTTCTCGGTTAATTCCGGCATAACTTCCGATGAACGTCCGGAGTTCCTATAAATTCTCGAACTCCCAACGAAATCATGTCCTTGACTTCGAGACTTCATTTTGCTTTATGTTTTGCTATCATAGTTAATCCTGCACATATAAAATCTACTTCAATCTAGACAATTAATACTAAGCTAATTAAATATTGTCCGACACGTCATTAGTTCATCAATGCCTCATCGGATTATTCGGCGTATCGTCCTTTCTTGTGGCCTATTGCCTAATCGGTCATTTGACCTCCGCAACTCTGATTTCCTTAGTGCAATATCCACTCTTCTTAGCCTGATACCCGAACTCATGACCCGAAACCTTCTGTCGATACGTTGACCAATCCTTTGGCTCGACGTCTAATCTTCTGACATTTTTTTTTCCGGCCCAACATGATTCTTCCTGCTTTAATTGTCTCTCCCTAATCGAAGCATCCTGCATTACTCAAAACACAGATTAAATCATAGATACTTTCAATTAGTTTCATTATCAAAATTCGAGATTCAACAAATATCAAGTTCAACTCTCTGTTACCAGCTTGACATGATAGTCCAGCTTCGCTCCCTCACCCCACTCACATGAATCCTATGTATGATAGCAAAGTTTTCTATAATCGAGTAATAGTCGATAATTCTATATAACCATCCTAGTGGATTAACTCTAAGTTTAATCGTAATGGTTACTAGAGCTTCTTATAAAAAAATTTCTAAATATATTTCTAAGATTCTATTAAACAATTAGAGTACATAACATATAAATTTTAATTTAGTTCCATATTGAAAGTGGGTTAAGATTTAGATTTACTTGTAAGTGTACGTTGAGTATTTTACTATTAACTTGGGTTTATGTATTTTGAGCCAATAGTTCAGCTTCAATGATCCTAATGGATCAAATACTTCATCAAATTAGGTTGCGACAAATTATATTAGAGCTAGTACTAGACATAGTGAGAGGCTTAAGTAAGAAATGATCATGAATTGAATGAAATATATTGAGCCTGGATGAGAACATCAACTTAAGTGGGAGAACTAATTTAGTCCACAGCAGGCTAAGACTTAGGTTATAGGTACGATAAGTATATAATTATTAAATTAAGTATTTTGAACCAATAATATAGGTTTAGTAAGATCGAGCACTGACAAAACACATTTACTAACTTAAGTATAGACTTTTTTTTTATCAAACATGCCTCTCTTGGGTACCAGACTCATATTAGCCCAAAAACCCCTTGTTGAGAAATTAGAATTTGCATTGACAAAATTTTATCTTCAGATAATCATATTCTTTTATCTAGAATAAGTGTATACGAGCTAGGAAAATAAATAATTGTATAAAAAATTCTTTTGATCCCTAATAGGATCGAATTTGGTAGTCAACTTGACTTGGCAAAATTAACTCGATTTGACCATTGTTTTGAGTATTGTCGCATTTGGAAGAGTAGAGTTGTTAAGTATTCAAGACTTGGATGGAAAAAGAATTTTTGTAAAGATGAAACATATTTGTATCCTATGTTCCTTGTCCTACTTCATTTTAAGAACAAAAAATAACCTTGTCTTGTGTTTCGTTTTTTACAAGAGATTGCATCGAGGGTTTGTCCAGTAAAAAATTCTTTTGACAATAAAGTTAGTATATATTGGTGAGAGTTTAAAGCTCGTAAGCTATTTTTTTTTTCAATTTTTCACTCTCTTCTTTATATTATATTATTCTTGTAATAACCAATTTAATGAGAAAATATTCTCTTTAGCTACCTTACTAGTGTAGGATCCTCGATAAATATTTCATCATTTTCGATAGGTGATGTATCATACCCAATAGATACGGGTTAAATTCTATATAAAAAATAGTTATTTTTTAATATATTTTTTATTCTTTAATTTTGTCAAAAATAACATTATTGATTGAAATAAACATCATTCAATTCTTTTTTTTTCAAGATCATTCTTTCCTTATGTTGTTACTGATCTTAAATAATTGACTTGCATTACATGATTATTAAAAACTACATCAGTTGGGCCTCAAATTTTAATGTATTTTTGTCTTCATGCATCTTCTGGGGATCCCATTTGACTATGGTGGTCCATGCCACCTCAAAAGAGAGACAGCCTTGTACCATGGGTGCTCTTCACACCAGCCCACCTTGGCATGAAGGAGAAGAAAAGGACAAAAGACCTCATTGCGATTCCCTCCTCACCTCTCTTGCTTGCAGCTTCACTCCCTCCCCTTCACCACCCACAGCCCTTCTTCCCATGCTAACCTCCCACAGTGGCCAATAAATCCTGCAAAACCCCACCACAGTCCTCCCTCCCATACCCTTCCAAGAACCAAAGAAGACCACATCAATAAAGCAGACAGAGATGGCTTCCGTCCCTGGAGCTCAATCTCTCCCCCTGCTCCTCTTCTTCCTCCTCCTGGTTGCTTCTTTCTCCCGCTTTCCATGCTCAGCTGATGTGAGTTCCTCCTTTTCCTCACAGCTGTATGATCGCGTGCATGCTTTTCTTGGTTAATTTTGTTTGTTGCGTTCCTGAGGCAGGCGGTGACCGGGCCGACGGCGTCGATGAATCCGGTGTCGGCGGTGCCGGGGCTGCGGCCGGTGCTGATCGACGAGGCCAAGCGGCGCCGACTCGGTAACTTCCAGATATGTGCCCTCTGCACCTGCTGTGGAGGCCCCAGGGGCCTCTGCCTCCCGTCTCCCTGCTGCTACACCATCAACTGCAACATCCCCAACAGGCCCTTTGGCTTCTGCTCCTTCACCCCGAGGACATGCAACTGTTTTGGGTGCCACCTCTGAGAAGAAAGACTGTTCCTTTTCTTCCCTTCTTACCTTCTTATTTGAGCTTCTGCTTTTACTGGTATTGTTTCTCAAATGTCAATTGTGTTGCATTTGCACAGAAGATTGCTAAACTGTTCATACTGAGTGAGTGCTTCCATCACTGGCTTGCTAAATTGTATTAGATTAGTCAGTCCTAAGGAATGTTGCTAGAATTGAGTGGAGTTTCCCTTGTGAATGGGTTGTCTGAAGATGAGGTATGAGTTGAGACCGCTGGTTTTCACTACTTCCAGTGAGCTGGCCATCCAAAGATATTTATTAGGAGTTGGCTAATAATTAAGCAGTAGTGCTTCCATCCCTTGTGAATGGTTTTCACTACTTCCAGGTAGGTGGGAGTTGGCTAGAGGCATTCAAGCCTATAATTAAGCAGTAGGGTTGGCAATGTGGTTCTTGTGAGGGTCAGTAACATTTATTTATTAGGAGAGCAAGATGGGGGATCATTCACTTACCATTCACCATATTATGAACTACCTGTAATAATCATAGTGCATACAGTATGGTGAAGTTGAACAGAATGAATTGTGTGTCTTGCTCTCAAGTTACTTTGTCTCCTTGCAGAAAAAAATTTCTTTGTGCTTTCTGAAATATATGTAATATGACCATGGTTTGGAACAGAATAGACACCTCATGCTTATGCTGTGCTGAGATCATTCAAATCAACAAGAGCTGCTTTTTGACTTTTCTGAAAGATGGGTTTTTGATGCTGTGCTGGGATTATTGAATATTGTCTCTGTTTTCAATTACTTCATGTTTATGATGTAGGTAGTCCTACATCTAACCTTCATTAAAAAAATAATAATAATAAAACAAAAGATGTGCTTATCTTTTTCTTTTGTAAGATAACTGTGAAACAGTATAAAGAAATCCTATTTTCTAATGATAGAAAATATTTTGACAGTAAAGCCGTCAAACAATCGTCTCAACGATGCCAAAAGGACCAATCATTCTTACTCTTTGATATGAAGGGTGATAATAGTATATCGATCTTTATGGACAATAATCCACATGAGATCGTTCAGGCTTATCTTTTCTTTGTTACTCTCATAAATAAAACACTAAGAGAGGAATATTGATGTCATTATATAAGGCCCCCTCAATTGATGTCATTACTTTTCTGAAATGAGTGTTTCGAATAGAAAAGTCACAGTACACAAGGAGTGAACTCTCGAAGAAAAGTCGTACTATAGTTGTATCTATTGGAATGAGTGTTTTGAATAGAAAAGGTACGAACTCATGATAAAACTTTAATAAGATCGAAAAATAGCTCACCACCAAGTTTAAAATCACATAGGGATACAGAAAGTTCACCACCCCAAGGAAATTAAACAATGATATAGAACTAAAAATAAAAGACTCACCACTTAATGAAGCATCCAAGAGATACAGAGTTTAAGGGAGAACTCCAAGAGAGCTTCTGCCAAAATATCATCAGTTTCTAAAATCCTCTCTAAGCCCTAAATATCCAAATAAGTACTAATGCATGAAACAACCCTTCATGCATAGGAAATTTCAAAATTAAGTGTTTTACAATTGTTAACCAACTCATTTAATATATTTCTTGGTCATGAAGAAAAGAACCTTGAAATAGCTTTGACTTTGTGTAGAGAATATACTAATGAGCTGTCATATTTGAGTGGTTAAGTTGAAGATTACAAGGCAATATTGTTGGCTGAAACAAATACCATTTCATCAACAAGGTTCATATAAGCAAATTGTAGCAAATTAGACACTCCCTTGGTTGAAAAAGATTTATCCTCAATTCCTTGTTTGTTTCATCAACATGATTGTGAAAATGACTTAAATCAGCAATATTAAATGTTGGGGATACTTCGTAATCTTCAGGTAGCTCGATCTTATAGGCGTTTTTGCCAATTCTCTTAAGTACTTTGAATGGACCATCAGCCTTTAGTTTTAATTTTTCAAAATTTTTCGGTGGAAACCTCTCCTTCCTTAGATGAATCCAGACCAAATCACCAATATTAAACTCCATATGTTTTCTATGTTTATTGGCAGCTTCCATGTACCTCTTATTTTACTTTTTCTATATTTTCTTTAACACCCTTATGTAGCTTCTTTATCTGCTTTACTCTTTCATCAGCATCTCTACTAAATTGCTTATTTGTGGAATGGGGGACGAAGTCCAAAGGACCAGTAGGATTAGCACCATGAACAACCTCAAAAGAACTCTTACCCATACTATGATGCATAGAACGATTGTAGGCAAACTCAATTTGTGAAAGAATGAGATCCCACAGCTTAATATTCTTACCAATATAGCTTCTAAGCAAATTTTCCAAGCTTTTGTTCGTTACCTCAGTTTGCCCATATGTTTGTAGATGATGCGAGCTACTGAAATTCAAAAAGGTACCTAGCTTCCTCCAAAGAGTTCTCCAAAAATGACTAAGAAATTTTGTATCTCGATCAAACACCATAGTTTTGGAATACCATGCAATTTAACAATCTCCTTAAAATACAAATCAACAATATGAGATGCATCATTTGATTTATTGCAGGGAACAAAGTGAGACATTTTTAAGAATCTGTCAACCACAACCATGATAGAATCCTTGTTCCTTTGAGTTCTTCGAAATCAAGACTCACCTCCTCCCATAGAGCATTTGACATAGGCAATGGAGTGTACAATCCAGAATTTTGACTTCTTATTTTTGCCAAATAACACACTTGGTATTGCTTTACATGTCTCTCCACATCCCTAAACATTTTAGACAAATAGAAGTTTGATTGAACAAGAGCTAGAGTCTTGTCTCTACCGAAATGTTCACCCAAAATATCACCGTGAGCTTCAGCTAGAATTAGTTGTCTCAAAGAACAAGATGTAATACATAAAGCATTAGTTCGAAAAAGAAAATCATCAGATAGAAAATTATTGAAAGGAACCTGATTTACAATTCTGCCATATTGAGCTAAAATCCGCATCATTCTCATGGAGATATTTGAATGTTTCAAATCCAACCACTTTGACTTCCATTGTTGAAAATAAAGAATGCTTTATGCTCAATGTGTCAGCAACTATATTTTAAACATCAGATTTGTGCTTGATTGTAAAGTTATAAGATTGTAAAAACTCCACCCAAGTTGCATTCCTCTTATTTAGCTTGTGTTGGTGATTAATGAACTTTAATGCCTCATGATCAAATAAAGCTCGATAAATGGCATAAAACTTATTGTCATAGGTAGAATATTTCTTTCTCGTATCATTCAGCTTTTCACTAAAAAATATAATGGGCTTTCCGTCTTGACTCAAAATAGCACTAATTCCTACATTAGATGCATCACATTTAACCTCAAACACATTGTCAAAATTTGGCAAAACTAAGATAGGATATTTGGTTACCTTTCTTTTTAAAAGCTCAAAAACATCATTAGGCTCACTAGTCCATTTGAATTTATCACATTTCAGACATTCGGTGATTGGAGCGATAATAGAGCTAAAACCCTTGATGAATCTTTTGTAAAAGGAAGTTAAGCCATGGAAACTCCTCACATCATGCAATGAAATAGGTGTTGGCCAATTGAGAATAGCTTCTACCTTACTTTAATCCATCATGATTCCATCTTTTGAAACAACATACCCTAAAAATATAACACTAGAAGTAAAGAAATCACACTTCTTTAAATTAGCATAAAGCTTTTGCTATCTCGAAATAAAAAAGATCTCTTTAAGATGAGTCATATGTTCTTCTTCAGTCTTGTTATATACCAATATATCATCAAAGTAAACTACAACAAATATTCCAATGCATGGCGGCTTAAGTATGTGATTCATAAATCTCATGAAAGTGCTAGGAGCATTAGATAGCCCAAATTGCATAACCAACCATTCATATAAGTCTTCTCTAGTTTTAAATGTTGTTTTCCACTCATCTCCAAGCATCATTCTTATTTGGTGATAGCCACTCCTCAAATCAATTTTAGAGAAAATAGAAGCACCACATAATTGATCAAGTAAATCATCTTACCTTAGAATAGGAAAACGATAGTCCACCGTGATTTTGTTGATGGTGCGACTATCCACACACATTCTCTAAGAAACATCTTTTTTATATACCAACAAGGTTGGAACTGCCCAAGGATGTTAGGAACGAGTCGACACTAAGAGGGGGGGGATGAATTAGTACAACGGAAAGATTACGTCGGTTTAAAAATCTTTCGTACGATAAAACTGATTTTGAAAAGATACTTAAGATCGAAAGCGTACTAAAGTGCGTAGTGGATGTAAAGAAGTAAGTTTTTAGTAAAGATAAATTGCACAAATAAAAATGCAAACCGAGTTTTATAGTGGTTCGATCGTCGTGACCTACATCCACTCCGTCGATTCTTCTTCCAACGAGGCCATCGGCATCCACTATCGATCTTTCTTTAATAGGCAAAGATCAACCTCCTTCTTACACCCCTCTTCTCCTTTTCATAGGTTTAGGAGACAACCTTTACAAGCACACACTCCTCTCTAAACAGAATTCTAAGTTTAAGCTAGAGGAGGGGATTTCTCAAGAGATTTCTATAGTGTTTTCTCACTTTTAAACTCTCTATGCTTGTATATCTTAACCAGGGATGAGAGGCATATTTATAGGCTTCAAGTTGATTCAAACTTGGAGCATAAAAACATCTCATCTCGAGTTTCCTGGGTACGAGCGGTACCACAGCCTGTGTTGGGCGGTACCACCGCTAGTGTCAGTCTAATACTGACATTGCACTGGGCGGTACCATCGCTTGATAGGGGCGGTACCATCGCCTAGACCACTTGGGAGACTGAGTCTCTCAAGTGGTGCCACCGCTACCCAAGCTTTCAGCATCCTAGTTGGGCCTTGAATCCGGCCCAAACCAGCCCGCCCAACTTCGGGCCTAGTTGGCCCCAAACATAGTTGATGGGATTACCTCCCAATCCCAACTCCAATTATATGCTAACTATGATTCCTAAGATATATTCTAAGCAAAATAAGTCCAGTCTCTTCCAGCGAGCTTCCGACGATCTTCCAGTGAACTTCCGAAGATCTCTCGACAATGTTCTGGTGGACTCCCGGCAAGCTCCTGAACTTCACGATGATCTTCTTGGTAAGTTTCGACTAGCTTCTTTGGCAAGCTCCATGACTTCTCAATCAATTCCAACAGAACTTCCGATGAACGTCCGAATTTCCGACGAACTCTCGAACTCCCAACGAAATCGCGTTCTGGACTCCGGGACTTCAATTTGCTTTATGCCTTGCTATCATAGTTAATCCTGCACACATAAAAACACACTTTGATCTAGACAATTATTACTAAGCATGAATTATGTTGTTCGACATGTCATTTGTCTATCGACGCTTTATCCGATTCTTCAGTGCATCGTCCTCTCATGCGGCCTATTGCCTAATCTGCCAGTTGACCTCTGCAACTCCGATATCCTTGGCGCAACACCCACTCTTCTTGGCTCGATGCCCGAATCCATGGTCCGAAGCCTTCTGTCGATACGTCGACCGATCTTTCGGCGCGACATCCAATCTTTTGATATGTTTCTTTGGCCTAACATGAATCTTCCTACTTTAAATGTCTCTCCCTGATCGAAGCATCCTGCGTCACTCAAAACATAGATCAAATCATAAACACTTATTAATTGGTTTCATCATCAAAATACGAGATTCAATAATCTCCTTTTTTATGATGACAACCAATTGATGACGGAGTTAACCTTAACTCCTCCTATCAATATGTTATATTAATAGAACCTTGAATTCAAGCCGAATTCAAGTCATTACAAATTTTATCATAAATATTTGTAACACATCATCATGCATAACATTATCATGCTTCACCCCCTTTGTCATCAACAAAAAGGAGAAATGTAACTTTCAAGCATTTGGATATAATATCAAATCATCGCATACTAAACATAATCTTCAGATTTATTATCATGCAAGCTAGCAATAATTTTACAACATTTTAAAACATGCAAGCTGACAATTTTGAGATGTTCAAAAAAGCAACTCTTGCTTCCTGAAGTATACAAGTTTGTAAATTTTGCTAGATGTGCAAGTTAATATTTTTTGCTCCTTGAGATAAGTAAGATAGCACTTTTTGGTGATGTTCAAGATAGCAAGTTCTACATCATGCAAGCCAGTGAATCTTACAATATTTTAGAACATGCATAATCACCTAATCATCATAAATTTTAAAGATGTGCAAAATTATAAATTTTGCAAGTTTGGATTTGTGCGTCTGGAGATTTGCAAGAGAGCACTTCTTGCTTCTCTTTTAAGATGAGCAAGTTAGCAAGTTTGCTTCTTTTGTAATGTGCAAGTTTCCAAATTTTACATCTTGAGTTAGCAATTTTTCTCCCCCTTTGTCATTATAAAAAAGAAGGGAAGAATATAATGTTGTATTTTTTTTCCCTTTATAATAATTTTCAAATCATGACAAAGGTAAAGTATTCATTCTTATTTCAAAATATCATAATTGAGATAAACCTTGAATTCAAATCAAAGCAATTTCAATTATGATTCATATCATATGCAATACATCACATACATTATTTTAATAAAAAGCATAAGTATTGCATGCATTATTTCAAATCATAAATATTTCATATCATGACGGTATCAATTTATCAAATTACATCCTACCATGCATGATCATAACTTTTCCCTCTTTTATCATTGTAAACAAGAAAGAATAAGGGAAGAACATAATAGTGTACAATATTTCAATCATTTTAAGGCATTCATGCTATAAATATAAAGAAATCATGTCATCAAAGATAAGACTACTTGAATACGAAAAGACATGATTTATATAATAAATCTCTTCTTTAAATAAAATACTAAGAATAAAAAATTATAGGTGTACAAAGAAGAGATCTTGATTCAAAAATCTCAAGTAATTCCAAGAAATCAAGATCATGATTTTGATAAAACTCATTCAAATTCTAATCGTCAAAATCATCAAAATCTCAACATTTCTTTTAAGAGATTCAAAATGGCATAAATAATTTTATTGGTCTCTCAATGAAAAATCGATAAGATAGAGAAAAAGGAAATTTTCAAGAAAAATACTTTTCTCCTTTTGTTCCAACTTATTGATTGATTTCATGCATATTCTTTTCTTTCAAATCCATGCATCATTCATTAACACCAAAAAAAAACTTTCAAAAGATCACAAAAATTATCATGCATAAGTTCGAAATATAAACTCGTTAAGCATGCTTTCAAATCATCATTATATTTTCATTAAGACTTCAAGGTTTCGTTGAACATAATGTTGAATGATTCTTAAAGATATCTAAACCTCTTTAGTTTCAATTTGTGTGATTGACTTTATATTAGTATGCCTAAATATTTGTTCTTATGTCAAAACCATGCATCAACGTTTAAAACGAAAAAAAGAAAAAATCATCAAGATCAAAAAGTGTAATACATAATTCCAAAACATATGATTTCAAATTATTACTTCAAGTCCTCATGCATAAAAATCAAATATGATACAAACATTTATTTTCAAAATATTCATCATGATAAGACATACAAACCAAAGAAATCATTAAACATAAAGCATATTCATCGATCATTGTTTCATTGAGCATAAGACATTTCCAAACAAAATCAAAAATCAATACGAAAATCATCAAGATATACCTTATTGCTTCTTAAAACATACATACAATTATCATTTGATTTAAGTCTAATATTTTTATTCATTTATCATAAAACATATAATTTTCATGATCATTTTCAAAATTACCAGAAAGATAAGCATGATCCCAATTTTTTAGCATTTTCATTATATTATTAAATATGTAATTTTTAAAAAAATAATTTTTCTAAACTAAAATAACTCATGAAAAGCATTATGTAATTTTGAAATAAATTAAAGGAGTTTCGTTTGAGTTGTTTACCTCATTGTTGAGAGTCACCAAAGCGAAGTTCGTCGTTTCTTCTTCATTAGTTTCCTCCTCATCTTCGGATGCACTCGATTTGTCCCAAGTCGCCTTCTTCTTCTTTTTAAGTTTATTTTTAATTTTTGATTTATGTTTTAAAATTTTCATTAGGAGTTCAAGTTCACCATCACTTGAGCTTATGCTCGAGTGGTCTTCAATTGTTCTAAGTCTGAAATCCTTCCTGTTCTTTGGAAGGTGATTCTCAAGTTTTGCACATGCATTGCACGTCATTTCATAGGTAATCAAAGACCCTATAAGTTCTTCAATTAGTAAATGGTTCAAGTTTTTTTATTCTTGAATAGCCGTTACTTTTAAATGCCAACTCTTATTAAAAGAACGTAAAATCTTGTTTACAAGTTCAAAATCTGAAAAACCTCTACCAAGTGCTTTTAAACCATTGACGACATCCGTAAAACGGGTGTACATGTCAACAACGGTTTCACTTGGCTTCATTCAAAAAATTCAAAATCATGCATTAAAAAATTTATTTTCAAATTTTTAACTTTACTAGTGTCTTCATGTGTGATTTCAAGAGTATGCCAAATATCATGCGCAGTTTCGCAAATAGAAACATGATTAAATTTATTTTTGTCAAAGGCGCAAAACAAAGCATTCATAGCTTTCGCATTTAAAGATAAAGTCTTCTTCTCCAAATCATTCCAATGATTCATCGGAAGAGAAGATATTTGAAATTTATTTTTGATAATATTCTATAAATTTAAATCCAACGAAAGTAAGAAAACTCTCATTCGAGTTTTTCAATATATGTAGTACGTCCCATTGAACAAGGGAGGGCAAATGAGAGAGTGACTCTCTTGAAAGCTGAAATGAGTCATTTCTCTTGGTGTTAAACCAAATGAGAAATACGAGGCTCTGATATCAACTGTTAAGAATGAGTTGGCACTAAGAGGGGGGGGGGTGAATTAGTGCAACAGAAAGATTACGTCGATTTAAAAATATTTCGTACGATAAAACTGATTTAGAAAGATACTTGAGATCAAAAGCGTACGGAAGAGCGTAGTAGATGTAAAGCAAGTAAGTTTGTAGTAAAGATAAATTGCATAAATAGAAATGCAAACCGAGTTTTATAGTGGTTCGATCATCGTGACCTACATCCACTCCATCGATTCCTCTTCCATCGAGGCCACCGGCATCCACTATCGATCTTCCTTTAATAGGTGAAGATCAATCTCCTTCTTACACCCCTCTTCTCCTTTTCATAGGTTTTGGAGACAACCTTTACAAGCACACACTCCTCTCTAAATATAATTCTAAGTTTAAGGTAGAGAAGGGGATTTCTTAAGAGATTTTTATAGTGTTTCTCACTTTTGAACTCTTTGTGCTTGTGTATCTTAACCAAGGATAAGAGGAGTATTTATAGGCTTTAAGTCGATTCAAACTTGGAGCCTAAAACCATCTCATCCCAAGTTTCCTAGGTACGGGCGGTACCACAGCTTGTGCTAGGCGATATCACCACCAGTGTTAGTCTGACACTGACATTGTATTAGGCGGTACCACCGCCTGATAGGGGCGGTACCACTGCCAGACCACTTGGGAGACTGAGTCTCTCAGGCGGTGCCACCGTCGGCCAGGCTTTCAGCATCTTGGTTGGGCCTTGAATTCGACCCAAACTAGCCCAACTTCGGGCCTAGTTGGCCCCTAATAGAGTTGATGGGATTACCTCCCAATCCCAACTCCAATTATGTGCTAACTATGATTTCTAAGACATATTCTAAGCAAAATAAGTCTGGTTTCTTCCGGTGAGCTTCCGGTGATCTTTCGGCGAACTTCCAACGATCTCTCGGCAATGTTTCGATGGACTCCCAGCAAGTTTCTGGACTTCATGACGATCTTCTTGGAGAGTTTCGATAAGCTTCATTGGTAAGCTCTAGGACTTCTCAGTCAATTCCAATAGAACTTCCGACGAACGTCCGGACTTCCGACGAACTCTCGAACTCCCAACAAAATCGTGTTCTTGACTTCGGGACTTCATTTTACTTTATGCCTTGCTATCGTAGTTAATCCTGCACACATAAAAATATACTTCGATCTAGATAATTATTACTAAGCATGAATTATGTCGTCTGACATGTCATTGGTCCATCGACGCTTCATTCGATTCTTCAGCGCATCGTCCTCTCTTGCGGCCTATTGCCCAATTGGCCAGTTGACATCCGTAACTCTAATATCCTTAGCACAATATCCACTTTTCTTGGCCCGATACCCGAATATGTGGCCTGAAGCCTTCTATCGATACGTTGACCGATCCTTCAGTGCGACGTTTAATCTTCTAACATGTTTCTCCAGCCCAACATGATTCTTCCTGCTTTGAATGTCTCTCCCTAATCGAAGCATCCTGCGTCACTCAAAACATAGATCAAATCATAAACACTTATCAATTGACTTCATCATCAAAATATGAGATTCAATAAAGGACTCATGCTCTCCCGAATTAACTCCTTTTTCGCCAATTCATCAACTTGCCTTTAAAGTTCTTCATGCTCCTTGAGACTCATTCTGTATGCTGCCTTATTAGATAGAATAACCCCTTGGAATAAGATCAATGTGATGCTGGATATCTCTCAAAGGTGGAAGGTCATGTGGAATATCTTCCGGTATAACATCTTGAAATTCCTCTAAGATTGGTTTCATGATTGTTGGTGTCTCTTTATGTTGTTTGTTCTCCTCGACTACCATTAGGGTCAAAATATGACCACCCTTTGTCTAATTCACCTTTGCAATCACCATAAGACATAAAGCACTAACTTTCTTCTTTGGTGCACTGATTTCGTAAGGTTGTAATGGAGCTAAGATAATCTTCTTTTCATTCACCTTAAAAGAATAAGTATATTTGTAGCCATTATACAACACCCTTCTATCATAATGTCAAGATCTTCCCAACAATAAATGACAATCGTCCATAGGAGCAACATCACACCATACTTCGTCTTTGTAATACTTGCTAATAGAAAATGAAACTAAACATTGTTTAGTTACCTTGATGTCATTTCCTTTTTAAACTAACATAATTAGTATGGATTTGGATGAGGGATTGTGTCCAACTTTAGCTTTTGCACCATCTCCAAAGATACCACGTTCTCAAAGCTGCTGCTATCGATGATCACCAAGCACACCTTACCAAGAGAAGTGCATTTAGTGTGAAATATGTTTTTTCGCACCCAACTTTCATCATTGGCCACATAAGACACTTGTAAGCTATGTTGCAATACAATAGATAAACCATGATCTGCATAAGTAACATCTTCCTCATCTTCATCATATTTTGGTTCATCGTCGGCTTTATCTTCTCCTCCATCATTATGATCTTCAACTAAAGTTGTAATCCTCCTATTTAGATAATCTGAAGCAATATACCCAAAATTATAACATTTGAAGTATTTTTTCCCACTTGGGGTAGAAGAATTTGGTGATTTTTTACTACCAACAGATTTTTCATCATTTTCTTGCACTTTCGATATCACATTACTTTTGACAGTAGGCTTGGAACTTCCTCCTTTTGTATAGCCTTCTTTTGAACTATATTGAGAACTTTTTCGAATTTTTGTTGCTTTTTAACTTTTAAATCCAACTTGCTCATATCATTTAAAGACCAATATGATTTGCTCTTCTGGTTCCACAAGCTCTCCTTTTAAGAAATCATGGATTTTGAGAAAGATCTCTTGTCTATAATTGTGAGATAAATATTTTCTCTTTAGCTTCCTTTTCATTTTTTCCATGTTATGATTTTACTCTTCCCCTCACGGTCTCTTTATTTCTTTATATTTTTCCACCAAAAAGATGCATTCCGTCTAAGTGTGAGTGCCATACCTTCTTTTGTTATGTGGTTTATGAAAATAAAAAATTCTTTCTATTATATTAAGCGAATCGATAAAGTCATCAACATTTATTTTACCTTCAGGAATCTCCTATCTTAGGGTATATTTATTCTGTCACTCATCTTGGACTCTATTTCTTCTATGACATCTTCTCGACTCCCTTAGAAGAGAAGGTGTATCTTCATCAGAAGTAAATTTATGAACATTATTTTCATGCTGGTTGTGTCTACTTTGAAGCATTTCGATTATTTTATTCTTTTCTTGTAGACTACGCAACAATCTTCGTAGCTGCAGCCTCAACGACTCAACATCATCTTCATGATTGCTACCTTCACCAACTATATCTTTTCCATTCCGCCTTGTCATGATCTTTAGCCTTTAGCTCTGATACCAAACTGATATCGGGGGTGATGTAGAATGAGAGGGGAGGGGGGCAGTGGGGGTGTAGGGTAAAACAAAATAGATTTTTATAGAAAACCGATAGTAGAACTGTATTTGCTGGAATAAGTATTTCGAATAGAAGTCACAGTAGACAAGGAGCGAACTCTCGAAGAAAAGTAGCAATACAGTTGTTGTTGCTGGAATAAGTGTTTTGAATAGAACAGGCACGAACTACAATAAAACTTCAATAAGATCGAAAAATAGCTCACCACCAAGTTTAAAATCACATAGGGATACAGAAAGTTCACCACCCTAAGGAAATTAAACAAGGATACAGAACTAAAAATAAAAGACTCACCACTCAAGGAAGCATCCAAGAGATACAGAGTTTAAGGGAGAACTCCAAGAGAGTTTCTGCCAAAATATCATCAGTTTTTAAAGTCCTCTCTAAGCCCTAAACACCCAAATAAGTACTAGTGCATGAAACAACCCTTCATGCATAGAGAATTTTAAAATTAAGTATTTTATAGTTTCTAACCAACTCATTTAATGCATTCCTTGGTCATGAAGAAAAGAACCTTGAAATAGCTTGGACTTTGTGTAGAGAATATGTTGATGAGCTATCATATTTTAGTGGGCTGAGTTGAAGATTACAATGCAATATTGTTGGCTAAAACAAATACCATTTTATCAATAAGGTTCATATAAACAAATTGTAGCAAATTAGACACTCTCATATCACTCAGCGTTCGCCCAAGGGTTGGATCTTTTCCAAAGGATATATGATACTCTATATAAACCTCGAACTAACTTAAGTGTTGAAGGAGTCGGATCGAAAAACTCTTCTCGACGCTACTCTTTATGCAGAAACCTCCTGAAAAGTCATGACCTCAAGATCACCTTAGACACCTTGAGATGATCTCAAGACCACTTGGAGCTATACTAAGACAACATCAGAACTATAAAAAGATCACCTCATAGCCATCTCGATCATCTTAGGGTGACTTTCTCAAAAGACACAACTTTTGAAAAATAACTACCAAAATAACTATAAAAGAAAACACCTTTTCAAATAAATCTATTGAAAATAATTTTTTTTTCTTTTTAATTTGAACAATTTATAACACCAACTTGCTCACATCATTTAAAGACCAATATGGTTTGCTCTTCCGGTTCCACAAGCTCTCCTTTTAAGAAATCATGGATTTTGAGAAAGATCTCTTGTCTATAATTGTGAGATAAATATTTTCTCTTTAGCTCCCTTTTTATTTTTTTTTATGTCACGATTTTACTCTTTCCCTCACGTTCTCTTTGTTTCTTCATATTTTTCCACCAAAAAGATGCATTCCGTCTAAGTTTGAGTGCCACAAGTTTGACCTTCTTTTGTTATGGTGGTTTATGAAAATCAAAAATTCTTTCTATTGTATTAAGCCAATCGATAAAGTCATCAACATTTATTTTACCTTCAAACTCTGGAATCTCCAATCTTAGGGTATATTTATTCTATCATTCGTGTTGGACTCTATTTCTTGTCTGACATCTTCTCGACTCTCTTGGAAGAGGAGATGTATCTTCATCAGAAGTAAATTCATAAACGTCATTTTCATGCTAGTTGTGTCTACTTTGAAGCATTTCGATTATTTCATTCTTTTCTTGTAGACTATGCAACAATCTTCGTAGCTGCAGCCTCAACGACTCAACATCATCTTCATGGTTGCTACCTTCACCAACTATATCTTTTTCATTCTTCCTTGTCATGATCTCTCTAGCCTTTAGCTATGATACCAAACTGATACTGAGGGTGATGCAGAATGAGGGGGGGGGAGGTAAAACATAATAGATTTTTATAGAAAATCGATAGTAGAGCTATATTTGCTGGAATTAGTATTTTGAATAGAAAAGTCATAGTAGATAATGAGCGAACTCTCGAAGAAAAGTAGCAATACAGTTGTATTTGCTAGAATAAGTGTTTTGAATAGAAAAAGTATGAACTCATGATAAAACTTCAATAAGATTGAAAAATAGTTCACCACCAAGTTTAAAATCACAAAGGGATACAAAAAGTTCACCACCTCAAGGAAATTAAATAAGGATACAAAACTGAAAATAAAAGACTTACCACTTAAGGAAGCATCCAAGAGATACAGAGTTTAAGGAAGAACTCTAAAAGAGCTTCTGCCAAAATATTATCAGTTTCTAAAGTCATCTCTAAACCCTAAACACCCAAATAAGTACTAGTGCATAAAATAACCCTTCATGCATAGGAAATTCAAAATTAAATATTTTACAGTTGCTAACCAACTAATTTAATGCATTTCTTGGTCATGAAGAAAAGAACCTTGAAACAACTTTGACTTTGTGTAGAGAATATGCTGATGAGCTGTCATATTTGAATGGGCTGAGTTGAAGATTACAAGGTAATATTGTTGGCTGAAACAAATATCATTTCATCATCAAGGTTCATATAAGCAAATTATAGTAAATTAGACATCTTGGAATGATCTCAAGACCACTTGGAGCTTTACAAAGACCACAGCAGAACTATAAAAAGATCACCTCGCCATCTCGATCATCTTACGGTGACTTTCTATACCTTAGAGTTAGAATCAATCAAATTGGACTGAAAGTATATTTCCTCAACAAATGGCTTCTGATGAACCGACTGCATACAGTACGATGAACTTGAAGAATGTACGGAGGTGTCTTATACTCAAAGTTTCTTTATGCACAATGTGGTTGGGAAACAATTTGCATTATGTTGCTATGCATGTCATGCAAGGGTTTTCTTGAAGAGGGGGTAAGTTCCTCACTAACCACATTTGCCTAGCATATATCATTTACTTCATGTTTTGATTCACTTTATCCCACATTTTCATCTGAACACTGAAACACCATAATATTTTAGGAGTGATGTGGATCTCAAATACTTGATGTATGGGCAAAATTACAAGGGCGATTCAGTCCACCCTATATAACTCTTTACATGTTTAACTGGTGATAAAGATTGGTCATGCAGTTTAGGTGAATCATAACATCATGTGATCAAAATTTCATAATAATTTGATCCACCCATATGCCAACATGTTAGGAGGAAACATGTTTTTTTGGTTTTGAAGATCTTAGACCATTTCTATCATCGCAGCGGTTCGGTTCATTCGTTGACCTTGAACCAGTGTCATGTAAAGAGAAGCCGGATTGGCTGTTCTGTTAGCGGTATATTGGATGTTTTAGGATGTTTACTAATAGAAATAGGATGTTTACCAATAAAACAACAAATCAAGGGGGGGCTTTCCAAAAAATTGCAACAAAAGAATTCCCAAGCTCGTCCGCTGCTCTCGCGATCTGACGCTCCAAACCCTAGAAAAAGAACTCGAAATAGGGGAGAACCACGCAGTTCTTGTGGCGGATCGATCTCCCGAGGCCAGCTTGATCCTTCCCATCGCATTTTCGTTCTTGCATCAATCCCACCGGTCGACGTCCTTCGGTTCCATTTCTATGGTTTCGTCGGATCTCTCTTGCCTTTCCGCGTCGAAAATGATGGCCCAACCGACGTGTGTCGACGGATCTCCGCTTTCGGCTCAAGTGGTAGTGGATAAGATTGTTGGTGTAAACAACCTTAAGCCGTGGCCTCGGGGCCGACGCGGCTGGGTTTGGGTCCGAATGATGGGGATCTTCCCGAGACTATTTTCGAGTCTACCGAGGTGGTCAGGTGCGGTGATCGGGACGGTGTCGTTGTCTTCTTCGAGCAGGAACTCCTCGCCTTTGCGTCTCGCGGGGACCTTCGGCTTCACTCCTGCACAAAGGTCAAGTCGGGGTGCTCGACTCGACCCCTCCGACGATCAAGTTAGTTGATGTCAAAGGGGATTCAGATAAAGAAGTCTTTTTTCCTCCCTCTTTCCCTCAGAGCGTAAGGGTTTTTATAGTAAGAATTACCGTTGCCTGACATGCTTGCCCGCAGGGAGTAGGAACGTACTTCTGATAGCGTTTGACATTATCGTGGGCGTGCCATGAGGGATCGAGCCTGAGCAGGGTATTAATGTGCCTCGGTAGGCGTTCTGGTCCGCATTGATCGGGCGGCTCATCAAGTTGACAGAGGCGAGATGCGTCACCTGATGCAGCTGATGTCACGTGAGTCTTATCGCAATTATTACCCTCATCATATTCCCCCCTCGAAGGAAGCTATGCATCGGCTGTAGTAATGGGTTCCGAGGCATGGCTTCAGCTTCGAGAAAGTGTTCTTGCTCGAGGCCTGTTGGCCCGACGCCCGTGGCGCGGGAGGCGTGGGGTTTAGCGACAAAGGGGGGCTGCATGCACGATGATGACCCTGGGTATTGTGCGGCCGAGGAGCACAACTCAGTCGAGCGGGTCGAGCAAAGGCTATGGCCTCGGGAGGGGGGAGGATAGGTGCACGACGCAGGCGGGCTGGCCGCGCAGGTGTGCCTCGGGGAGGATGGAGCCAAGGAGCACGACACAGGTGGGCTGGCCGCGTAGGTGTGCCTCAGGGAGCATGGAGCCGAGGAGCACGACGCAAGTGGGCTGGCCGCGCAGGTGTGCCTCGGGGAGCATGGAGTCGAGAAGCACGATGCAGGCGGGCTGGCCGCGCAGGTGTGCCTCGGGGAGGATGGAGCCGAGGAGCACGACGCAGGCGGGTTGGCCGCGCCGGTGTGCCTCGGGGAGCATGGAGCCGAGGAGCATGACGCAGGCGGGCTGGCCGCGCAGGCGTGTCTTGGGCAACATGCGATGAGGAGCCACTTGGTCTGGATCAATCCATTGCTTAGTGATGCACGGGCATGGGAAGCCGGGTCACTTCCTAGGGAAGCCCAAGGGGCCATCACTTTCGAGGGTCGCTGGTTTTCGAGGCCGATAAGATCAGCGCTTCAGTATCCATACCGCGCGCCAGTTGGCTACCACGTCGGCCCGAATTTATGGCGAAGCGACATTCGCAACCTGCTTTAGGAGAGGAAGGGTCATCGTTTTGGCAGGATTTGGCCTATAAATAGTTTGCAGTTGGCTTCTTGCACCTCCTGTTACTTGCATTCGCCTAGTTGTTCCTTCAGATTGTGAGGATGGCTATTCCTTCCCAAGGTTAGTGAGGATGGCTTCCCCTTCTTCCTTGCCCTCGTCTTCTTCACCGTCTACCTCCGGTAATATCGGAGAGAAAGTATTGCCATCGAGTCTGAACTTGTCGTCCGACGAGAAAGCGGCTAAGGCTCTCGAAGCCTTAATGTGGCCACATGACCTCGACTCTATTGTGAGCGAGTCGCCCATTGGTAATCTCCGGGGCCATTACGATGTCCTGTTGGAGTTCGTTCTTACTGCCACTGAACCAAGGCAGCGGGCATACGATCA
The DNA here is from genome assembly GCA_900464855.2 of Musa schizocarpa. Lineage (NCBI taxonomy): Eukaryota > Viridiplantae > Streptophyta > Magnoliopsida > Zingiberales > Musaceae > Musa > Musa schizocarpa. The sequence continues at coordinate 8,756,219 of LS990925.1, read as the reverse complement.
TGTCCCAAAGGGTTTCGCCCTGACTCTGGATGCCTTTGAGGCCGGGCTACGCCTCCCCTTACATCCCATCATCACCTCATGCATCTCGTGGTGGTGTATTTCCCTATCACAGATGGCACCGAACTCCTGGCGCTATCTAGTGGTGTTCCTTGGGGAGTGCCACTACGCCAACATCACCCCAACCCGATCCCTCTTCCTCTCCTATTTTCGCCTTTCCAAGCGGTCGGGGGGCTACTATTTGTCAGCCCGAGCAGGCTTCCGGGTTAGTGGGGCCCCTTCCAGTAATAAGGGATGGAAGGGGCATTTCTTTTTTGTCTGTCATTCGGAGGATTGGGGCTTCGGGCTCCGGTGGACAGCGCATTTGATTGACAACACCGCTCCGTCCCTGAATGATGAGGAGCTCAGGGACCTTCGGTGGCTCAAGGAGATTCTCCTAGCTTCTCGGGCCATCCGCGGGATGACCGAGGGGTGGCTGGTCGAGGCGAGTCTTAGCCCAGTGCCTCGAGGTATGTCCACAGTGGGAAATGCTAGGGTTTTTGTAAGGATCGTTTTGGTGTTCTGACCAATGGTGGTGTTTTTTGTGCAGAAATGGTGAACCGCATCGTTGTGCGCGGGGGGCATACTTCATCGGTCGCGTCGTTGCGTCAAATGGCCGAGCCTGGGGTCGACACGAAAGAAGCGTCGGTAGAACTCGAGGTCAACAGACCTCATAAGAAGTCGAAGATCTCCTCCCAGAAGGAGGATATGCCGCTACCTCGAGTTCATGAGGTCGTTGTAGAACCAAGTCGCCGCGGTCGGCGACGGGACCATGGTCGGGGCGAAGCTGGCCCGAGCAACGAGGTGGCAGGGAAGGCGCCTCGGGAACCCTCCATCCGCGACCTGTGTAGCCTCACTGCGGGAGTGCAAGATGAGCCCTATCAAGCTCTGGCGATGGGCGGACTCCCGGAGGGCCAACCCTCCGACCCGTTGGTCGCGCGATGGGCGGGCCTAACCCGCGGGACCCGGGTGTGGGCTGATGGGGAGGCCACGGCCTCCTTTGCGTGAGGCGGGCTTCATCCCGACATTGCTCGGGATCTGTACAACCTGCCCTCGGACGTTTTGTTGGGCAAGTCTGCCAAGTCATTGCTGTGGGTAAGCATCTCGTCATCGACTTCTTTGCCCGACTAGTGCTTGTACTGACTTTTTCACTTTGCAGAGCCATCACTGTTCCACGGTGTTGATGGATCATGTCTGTGATGCGAGCCAGGTCCACGGCGTTTTGGGTGACCGTAACGCACAGCTACGTCGGCAGATCGAAGAGGACTACGCAGGGGCGACCCCGGAGGCGGTCGCTGTAGCCGAGTGGCGCACTTCCGACCTAGAGGCGGAGGTGGTGTGCCTCTCCGCTATCTCTAGAGTGGCCGAGGAGCGTGCCTCGGAGCTGGAGGCAGAGTCATCACGCCTCACATCCGAGGTGAAGGCTACAAAGGATAACAATAACGAGCTCCAGAAGCTCTTGAGGGTGACTAAGACCGAGGCTCGTCTGGCTCGGGAGGAAGCGGCGGGCCTCGTGCGAAAGCTAGAGGAGGCCCGGGCCGAGGTAAAGGGGGCTTTCGATGCCCTGGCCGCCGAGATGAGTTAGCAGTCAGAGAGAGACAGGAAGCTGATCGAGGACTATAAGGAGTCCTCGGGCTTTCAGCTCGGTCTGGTCCGGTCGGGGCAGGTTACCTACGAATACGGGTACCGAATCACACTGGCTCACTTCAAGGCGTGCCACCCTAGCTTGGAGGTCGAGGAGAACCCCTTCACCTCCTGCCCCAAAGACCTGAGCGTCGACATGCTAGATGAAGTCCCTTTTGACGACAGCACCGAAGTCCCCAAGAAATAGGGTAGAACTTTGTAATGACTTGCTACTTGTCTGGTCCTGTAACCGGGTTTTGACTTCAATAAAAATCCTTGTTTCAACTTCTTCCTTATCTGCTTCACCCTACCTTTATGCGAAGAATTTCTTGAAATTTTGCACGTTCCATGTCCTCGGCAAGGGGTGGCCATGCATGGTTGCGAGTCGATAGGTGCCGACCCGGATGACGTCGGTAACCCGATAAGGTCCTTCCCAATTAGGGGCGAGCTTGCCGCGCGTTCGGGTCGGGTCACTGACTTTGGTCCTGCATAGGACCAGGTTGGCACCTGAGAGGCTGACCTCTTCGCCCGAGGGGTAGGAAAAACCACTTCGGGGGGTAGGATGACCTCGGTCCCATATGAGAGGCTGTAGGGAGATTCTCCGATTGTGGTTTTGGGGGTGGTCCACAGTGACCATAGGATACTGGGAAGCTCTTCCACCCAAGCCGATCGGGCTGCGGTCACCCTCCTCCTGAGTCCATCCAAAATAGATCGGTTGGTTGCCTCGGCCAACCCGTTCGTTTGAGGGTGGGCCACTGAGCTGAATCTCAACTGAATCCCATAGTTCGTGCAGAACTCCCGGAACCATGTGCTGGTTGTTGGGAAATCAAGGGGGCGACATCATATGCGCAGCGGAAGAACAAGAAAACAAAAATACCCGATTCCCAAAAGGATGTTCGTCGTCGTGTGAAGATTGGTGCGTAAAAATCCGTAAAATACAAAACTGCGTATAGAGATTGTGTTACCTAGGGAGATCGTATATCCCTATTTCCTTGCAGATCCTTAGGAGAGGGTGAAGGAGGTCAAGCGTCCTCCTCTCTAGCGGTGATCCACACAGGGGGGGTTGGACCCTTCTCAAAACTCCAGGCCTCCGAGGGTGGAGAGGGAGAGGAGAATAGGAAAGGCAAGCAAAGACTCTAGCCTATGAGGGCATGTGAATCCCTCCTATTTATAGAGATCCCGTGTCAAACCCTAATGGGTCCTTCCCTAGTGGGTATTGAATCTGTATCCAATAAGACAAGGGCTCCATCGGGATATCTCATATCCTAACCTCTACTCATCATCGCAATGCCTACCATATGTGTGTGACCCTCTAGGCCCAATATCGAAGCTAGCCGTGAGTCATACCTATCGAACTCTCCTTCTAACTTCGAATTATTATCTCAGTAATAATTCACTCACTCATCGACTACTAACGTATTAGGCCACTACTGGCCAGTAGTCCCCAGACGATCTGGGGAATCCAATCCATTGGACCTATCGTCCTCGCTACCATGTACCTATAGTCCCTCATCCATCTAATATCCCGAGAGACCGTATATCGAGCATGGTGTTGTCGGACCCATACGGTTTCTACTCGAAGTCTCGCTCTAAATCGGATTCTCCCGAGAACTCTTTCTCTCTCAACCCGAATGACCCTGCCGAGGATTTGTCCGAGCAAGAACACATGGGATATTCCTCTCATGACGCCGAGAGTGGATGATCCTCTATCGACACTCAATAGCCCTCGTAAGGTCAACTACCACTCCCCAATGACCAAATATACTACATCCGGGACAGCCAAACCTATAAGTCCGGTATCAAAGAGTGGAGCACTCATACATACAGGACATCCTTGGTGTCTCAAGTCTAAGGACCGGATACACCACTAGGACTACGGAATCGCCGTCGACAATAAGGCATCATCAACCATCCAAAGATTCCGTAAGCGGATCAATCAGTGAACTCAATCTCCAATGAGCACCTGTATTGTATCCCTAGTGTCCGTACACGAGCAGCTATGAGACCAGCTACATCCATCATATGGACGGGTATACAGCACACCAGTCTATCTGGTTATCACGATGTCCCTCTCGAGTAACCTATGACCGGGATTATTTAGGATATGTGTTTAAAGGTGAATCGATCTCATTATCGTGATCTCATCATGATCCGATTCCCATTGCACAAATCCAAGGACATCACAATATATATATGCATTTATGCAACAGTTATAAAGTGATATACGCCAAAATATAATAAGCAAAAAAGATTCTGTATCAAGTCATACGTGCCATCACTCACGTGATTGGCTTGCTGGGTACCTATGACTTGCAATCTCCCACTTGACATAAAGCCAATCACCTATGTGTCTGATCCCCATCAGACCCCTGTGACGCTCAAAAGATAAAATGAGACAACGGCTTTGTCAGTGGATCTGCAATGTTATCTTCGGATGGAACTCTTTCCACTGCTACATCTCCTCGGGTTACGATCTCTCTTATAAGCTGGAACCTCCTCAGAACACTTCTGATGAGACCCGGGTTCCCTTATTTGAGTAATCACCCTATAGTTGTCGCAATATAAGGAAGTTGACTTGTCGCTATCTGTATCGACTCCCAAATCTGTGATGAACTTCTTCACCCAGACTCCCTCCTTTCTTTTGCATCTGATGCAGCAATGTACTCCGCCTCGTGGTCGAGTCGTGAAGTGGTATCTTGCTTGGAACTCTTCCAAAGACACTTGCTCCTCCATTCAAGGTGTACACATACCCTGAATTCGACTTGCTATCATCGACATCGACTGAAAACTTGAGTCAGCGTAGCCTTCAACCTTAAGGCTATTACCTCTATATACTAGTAAAAGATCCTTAGTCCTTCTCAAGTACTTAAGGATACACTTTACTACTTTCCAGGTGCTCCAAGCACGGATCCACTGATACACCTCGTGACACTCAGGCGGTAGCTATATCAGGCCCAAAGACATAGCATGGCATACATGATAGACCCTATTGTTGAGGCATAAGGTATCATATCCATGTTCGCCTTTCTTTTGAGTCTTTGGGGACATACTCAGAAAGCGATATCCCCATGTCTCTCATCCAGTATAAGACCTCTCTTGGAATTTTCCATGCCAAACCTTTTGACAATAGTTTCTATGTACCTAGATGGGACAAGCCAAGCATCCTCTTGGATTTATCTCTATAGATTCTAATCCCAAGATATAAGATGCTTCCCCTAAGTCCTTCATGGAGAAGTGTCTAGATAACCAAGCCTTTACCAGGATAGCATTCCTATGTCATTCCCAATGATGAGGATGTCATCCACATATAACACCAAAAAGGTGATAGCGCTCCCACTTACCTTTCTGTATACACAAGGCTCATCTTCGTTCTTAACGAAGTCATAAGATCTGATTGCCTCATCAAATCTTATGTTCCAACTTCGAGAAGCTTGCTTTAGTCCATAAATGGATCTAAGCAACTTACACACCTTATCTGGGTAGTTCTTAGACACGAATCCCTCAAGTTGCATCATATACACCTCCTCCTCGAGGTTCCCGTTGAGGAATGCGGTTTTCACATCCATCTGCCAGATCTCATAATCATAGTGTGCTGCAATAGCCAATAGAATTCTGATGGATTTTAGCATTGCTACGGGTGAGAAAGTTTCGTCGTAGTCAACACCTTGCCTTTGACGATACCCCTTAGCCACTAGCCTTGCTTTATAGGTCTCTACATTTCCATCTACTCCGATCTTTTTCTTAAAGATCCACTTGCAACCGATGGGTACAATACCTTCTAAGCATCAACTAGGTTCCAAACCTTATTGGAGTACATAGAATCCATCTCAGAATTCATGGCTTCTTTCCACTTCCCAAGTCTATACTCATAATAGCCTCCTCGTGGGTCCGAGGATCAATATCCTCTACATCCTCTGCTCTAATATGTCCCACATATCTCTCGGGAGGATGGGATACTCTATCGACCTGCGTAAAGTTGATACTTGTGTATTAGGTACCCAACACTTCTGTCAGAGTGGTGCTTGAGCTTGGTTCTCCAACCTCACTCAATTCTATCATTCTCCCACTGTCTCCGTCAAGAATGTGTTCCTTCTTAAGGAACACTACTCTCTTAGCTACAAAGACCTTTTGGTCCTCGAGATGATAGAAATAATACCCACAAGTTTCCTTGGGGTATCCCACAAATTTGCATCGCTCGTCCTTGATTCTAACTTATCGGGGTTGTGTCTTCTAACATGGGCAGGCAGCCCAGATCTTAACAACCTTAAGATCGGGCTTTTTCCCTTTCCATATCTCATATGGTGTAGACACTACCGACTTAGTTGGAACTCCGTCTTCAGAAAGGTAAGTCTGGGTTTCTAGGGCATATCCCTAGAATGAGATGGGTAGGTCAACAAACTCATCATGGACCGTACCATATCTAATAATGTACGATTTCTCCTTTCGAGAGACACCATTGAGCTGAGGTGTATAAGGAGGTGTCCATTGGGATAATATCCCATGGTCCTTGAGGAACCGAGTAAACTCGTACTTAAGTATTCACCTCCTCGATCCGATCGAAGAGTTTTGATACTCTTTCCATGCGGTTCTCCACCTCATTCTTATACTCTCTGAATTTCTCAAAGGCCTCGGACTTGTACTTCATTAAGTACACATATCCATACCTTGAGAAATCATCAAGAAATGTAATGAAGTAGGAGTAACCTCCAATGGCATGAGTTGACATGGGTCCACATACATCACTATGTATGAGTTCCAACAACTCATTGGCTCTCTCTCAGTTCTACTAAATGGAGATTTGGTCGATTTTCCACGAATGCAAGGCTCACAAGTTGTATATGACACATAGTCGAATGGATCTAGAAATCCATCATTTAGCAACTTTTGAATCCTTCTTTCACTGGATGTGACCTAGCCTACAATGCCACACGGTATGCCTTTGTTCAACTCATCTCATTTCCTTTTTGGACATATTTACATTCATGATATGTGGAGTGGAGTCTAACATAAATAAACCATTATGCAATGTTCCTTTCATTGATGATCTTATCATCTAATAATATCGAACAACCATTGTTCTCAAAAAAAAAACAAATTTATATCCACTAACCGTTAAACATGAAATGGAGATAATGTTTTTTGATAATAGAAGGAACAAAATAACATGCATCTAATGCAATAAAAGCTCCACTAGGCGGATGTAGGGCGACCTTCGCCATGCTAATCTGACAACTTTTTTGCTCCATTACCCATCTTGAGGTCCATCTCCTCCTCTCAGTAGTCTCCTAGGCCTTGCGAGAACTCCTGAACGAATTGCATATATGATAAGCACTACTGGGTATCCAATACCCATGTGTTATCATAAGAGTATGACAAATGGAGACCGATCATGAATGTACCGAAGCTTCATCAAGCTTTTGTTTAAGCCCTTTCTCAAGGTACTCTTTGCAGTTTCTCTTCAATGCCCATCTTTACCACGATTGGAAGCACCGGCCTTTGTCCTTTGCTTTGGGTCTTTCTTAGCAACCTTTGCTTTTACCTTTGTTTGCCCTTGCCCTTTCCCTTCTTAAGGGACCTTTCTGCTTTCCTTTTCTTTCTGGTCTCACCAGTGTAGAGAACTGGCTTCTCTTTCTTAAGAGTACTCTCTGCCTCCCTCAACATATTGAGGAGCTTTGAGAGAGTCACCTCAAGCTTGTTCATATTAAAATTCATTATGAACTGTGAAAAGGAATCTGGTAGGGACTGAAGCACAATGTCCACACACAAGTTATCCTCTAAGACCATTCCTAGACCTGTGAGTTTCTCTATCCACTCAATCATCTTTAGGACATGGTTCTGAGCCGGTGTCCCCTTAGTCATCCTAGCGGAAAAGGCTCTTGGATATCTCATATCGTTGAGTCCTTCCCTGTTCCTCAAACAATTTTTTGACATGTAGGAGAATGGATCTGCATCCATCTTTTCATGTTGTCTCTCAGAACTCTCTGAGTCATAGAGCCCAACATGTAGCACTGAGCAAGAGTGGAGTCATCAATGTACTTCACGTAGTGAGCGATCTCATCCTCGCTTGCCCCTTCTTCTGCGTGTAGGCATCACTGTATCAAGGGCGACATTACCGATTTTCTTATTTGTGAGAACAATTCTCAAGTTATGGAGCCAATCTGTATAATTTGGACCAGTAAGGCGGTTGACATCAAGTACACCACGTAAGGGATTTGAAAGCGACATTTTCTGAAAATAAAGATGTAGTAGAAATGAATAACATGCAGATTTTGCAAGAAATAAACTATCAAGATATGGACTTCTATCTTAATATGCTCCCACTATTTTACTAACGAGTCACGCGACACCTCGGCCGATTGAAACGGAAGTCTCCAAAGAGACTTCTAGTGGGGATCAGATTCAATCAGCGTCTTAGTGTAACCTCGAGGGACTCGACCAATCACACTAAGCCTAAAAAGGTAGGCAACTCTTGCCGATCACAACTCCTTGTGATTCCCGTCCCTGTTTGACCTCCGAGAATCACCATGGCCTCGAGGGACTCGACCAACCATGATGCTCGGTTAAGTCAACACCTTCGTTACAAGATGAGTATGATTTGATGATATACCCTCGAGGGACTCGACCAAGCATACCATGTCCTCAGGTCACCGGTGACATCTCTATGTCGTAAGCAAGATAGCGAATCGCGATATAGGTGAGTCTCGAGGGACTCGACCAACTCAACCTACACCGGGAATCGGTTCCTACTCATAACGATGGAAGGCCATGTGGGTCAATCTAATTGCCTCACGTTTACCGACTTAATATTATCGAGAGATGTTTCTATAATTTGGTCACCTAATATGACATGTCACACATATACATATTTAATATATATCTACATCGTATGCAAATATATATACATATCTAGTATGTGTATAAGCAATCACATTAGATGATCATGGACCACAACCTAATATGATTAGGCCCGAGCCAGTAGGCCTAATCACTCACATCAAGATCTATGTGTGCAACGGTGCATCTCCATGCCCTTGTGATCGTCTATCTCATCCTCGTCGGTTCCGTCGACATCTTGATGCATCTCCATGCATCACGATCGTCCGTCTCGTGGGTCCCGCTATCGCATCCACGCTCCCGCTGCGCCTCCTCATGTGATTACAACTTAATCATAGGCACGCAGGCCCGACAATAAACGAAAAATATAATGGAGGTTCGCAGACCTCAATAATATTAATCACAAGTACACACATCACACGGTCCATGATCATCCGTCCACACATCATACATCACATGTATAAATAATCATCATCATGTAGGACTACTAGATAATAATAAAAAATAATAATCAACTAAACCTTTTAATTAATTAATATTTTTCTGAAATCAGGGACATGTAGGGAATTTCTCAATTCCTAAGGGTATTTTCATAATTTGGACAAAAGACAGAAACTGGAATTTCTCAAATTCACAGGGGCAAAACTGTCCTTTTGCACAAAACCCTAATTCCCTCTCTATCCGCCGCCACCCTGCTGGCGGCAGGGCGGCGAGGGCGAGGGCAGCCCTGCTCAAGGCGTTCTTTACCATTGGGGCATGCACTGGTGGGCCCCCCCGAGCGCCGCCCGCCTCAGCGGGAGGTTCTGCCCATAAAGGCAGCGCCAGCGGCGGTGCTGCCACTGGCGTGACGCCTCTGGGGGTTTGCTAGTGGGAGCAGCGCCAGCGCCGCGCCTGCCCTGGCGCCTCGGCCGTATTCATGCGCTCCTGGGGTCAGTGGCCAGGGCGCCCTCTACCCGCTGGGCCAAATGCCGCCCGCCGCCATAAGCCTGCTGCAAAGCAGACCGCCGGCCGGCTGCTGCAGGCACAGCTTCTTTATCTTGCGCCGGCGGTGGTGCTGGTCATGTACTGCTGCCGCCAGTGGCTGCATCTTGCATCGAGGGCAAGAATCGCTGCCCCTTCCTTCTATTTTTCGTCAACAATTTTGACGTCAATATTCTTCCTAAACATAACACACGCAGTTCAAAACCAATCATTCGCATCGAACAACCTGGCTCGATACCACTTGTTGGGAAATCATGGGGCGACATCATATCTTGGGTTTAAGAACAAGAAAACAAAAAATCCCGATTCCCAAAAGGATGTTCGCCGTCGTCGCGCGAAGATTGGTGCGCAAAAATCCACAAAACACAAAACTGCGTGCACAGAGATTGTGTTACCTAGGGAGATCGTTATATCCCTATTTCCTTGCAGATCCTTAGGAGAGGATGAAGGAGGTCAAGCGTCCTCCTCTCTGCTAGCGGTGATCCACACGGCAGGTTAAAAAAACGACCCTCCTCAAAACTCCGGCCTCTCGAGGTGGAGAGGGAGAGGAGAATAGGAAAGGCAAGCAAAGACTCTAGCCTATGAGGCTGTGAATCCCTCCTATTTATAGAGATCCCGTGTCAAACCCTAATGGGTCCTTCCCTAGTGGGTATTGGATCTGCATCCAATAAGACAAGGGCTCCGTCGGATATCTCATATCCAACCTCTACTCATCGCCAATGCCTACCATATGTGTGTGACCCTCTAGGCCCAATATCGAGCTGGCGTGATTCATACCTGTCGAAACTCCTTCCTTCTAACTCAAGAATTATTATCTCTGTAATAATTCACTCGACTCATCGACTACTGACGTATTAGGCCACTACGCCGTAGTCCCCAGACGATCTGGGGGAATCCAATCCATTGGACCTATCGTCCTCGTTACCATGTACCTATAGTCCCTCATCCATCTAATATCCCGGAGACCGTATATCGAGCATGGTGTTGTCGGACCCATACGGTTTCTACTTTCGAAGTCTCGCTCTAATCGGATTCTCCCGGAGAACTCTTTCTCTCTCAACCCGAATGACCCCGGCGCCGGATTTGTCTGAGCAAGAACACATGGGATATTCCTCTCATGATGTCGAGAGTGGATGATCCTCTATCGACACTCAATAGCCCTCGTAAAGATCGACTACCACTCCCAATGACCAAATGTACTAGATCCGGGACAGCCAAACCTATAAGTCTGGTATCAAAGAGTGGAGCACTCATCTGGGACATCCTTGGTGTCTCAAGTCTAAGGACCAGATACACCACTAGGACTACGGAATCGCTGTCTGACAATAAGGCATCATCAACCATCCAGTATTCCGTAAGCGGATCAATCAGTGAACTCATTCTCCAATGAGCACCTGTACTGTATCCCTAGTGTCCCTACACGAGCAGCTATGAGACCAGCTACATCCATCATATGGACGTTTATACAGCACACCAGTCTATCTGGTTATCACGATGTCCCTCTCGAGTAACCTATGACCGGGATTATTTCGGATATGTGTTTAAAGGTGAATCGATCTCATTATCGTGATCTCATCACGATCCGATTCCCATTGCATAAATCCAAGGACATCACAATATATATATGCATTTATGCAATAGTTATAAAGTGATATACACAAAAATATAATAAGCAAAAAGATTCTGTATCAAGTCACACGTGCCATCACTCACGTGATTGGCTTGCTGGGCACCTATGACTAGCACTGGTGAATTGGGACCCATTGTCCGTGACGATAGCTCTGGGCAAGCCGAACCGAGTCACGATATTTCTCCAGACAAACTTCTCCACTTGTCGTTCCGTGATCGTTGCCAGCGGCTCGGCCTCGAGCCATCTGGTGAAGTAGTCCACTCCCACTATAATATATTTCCGTTGTCCCGAGGCCGGAGGGAAAGGGCCGAGGAGGTCCAGTCTCCATTGCGCGAATGGCCACGCGTAGTCAATGGTGGTGAGCGGGACTGCAGGCTGTCGGGGCGTTCGGGCGTGCCTCTGGCACGGGCCGCACCTCTGCACATACGATCTCGTGTCTCAGCACATAGTGGGCTAGTAGTAACATTGACGAAGCGCCTTGAATGCCAGGGTGTGCCCACCTATGTCCTCACCGCAAATACCATCGTGGACTTTGGCGAGAACCGATTGAGCCTCTTCGGGCTCCAAGCAACGCAGGAGGGGGCGTGAATACGACCTCCTGTATAACCGTCCGCCAATTTCACAGTACCACGCTTGGGTTCGACGTAGGCGCTAAGCCGCGGGTTCATCCTCAGGAAGCATCTCATGACGTTTGAATCGTAACATCTCCTGCACCCATGTTGTTGGTGGGCCAGCGGTGGCCACCGCCGCGACCGTGATGGATCGGGTGGGGAGTTCCTCTACGTCGGGTTCGCCCTCGGGATCCGATCTAGAAGCCAGTTTTGCCAATGTGTCTGCCCGATCGTTCTGGCATCTCGGCACCCTAGATAAAGTGAAGCAGGAAAAGCGGGCAGCGAGAGCTCTTACCTCCACCAGATACTTCGACATGATTGGGTCCCGGGCCTCATACCCGCCGGAGAGTTGCTCGGCTACCAGCTACAAGTCGGTGAGGACGTGTATGTCGCCGACTTGCATTTTGACGGCTAGTCTGAGCCCCACCAACAGCGCCTCGTACTCCGCCTCGTTGTTGGTGGCCTTGAATCTAAAGCGAAGGGAGCGCTCAAACGAGCGCTCGTTAAGGGCTTCTAGCACCAGACCAGCCCCGGTGCCCTTTCGGTCGGATGATCCATCAATGCAAAGGAGTCATTACATCTTCACGCTTACCGGTTCTTTGGCCTCGGGCTGAGTCAGTTCGGAGATGAAGTCGGCCACTGCCTGTGCTTTGATGGCAATCCTCGGAACGTACTGAATATTGAACTCGCCGAGCTCTACTGACCACTTGAGGAGCCAACCTGCAAGGTCAAATTTAGACAAAATCTGCCGGAGCAGCTAGTCGGTGATTACCTCAATCGGATGAGCTTGGAAGTAGGGGTGCAGCTTCCGGGCGGTCAATACGAGCGCCAGCACCAGCTTCTCGATTGGAGGGTATCGCTCCTCGGGTCCATTGAGGACATGACTAGTGTAGTAAACCGATAACGGCCCTCCAGAAGCCTCCTTGATCAGGACAAAACTTACTACATGCCGAGAGGCAGCCAGGTAGACACCCAGCTTTTCCCGAGGGGATACCGAAGCGAGGCGAGGGAGGGATGCCAGATGCTTCTTCACGTGGGTGAAAGCCTCCTTGCATTCTGCCATCCACGCGAAGTCCTTGGGGTCTCTCAGAGCCCCGAAGAAGGGGAGGCACCGGTCGCCCGATCGGGACAGGAACCTTGACATGGCGACGAGCCTCCCGTTCAGGCGCTGCAACTTCTTAATTGTCCGAGGGGCTTGCATGTCGACGAATGCCCGTACCTTTTCAGGGTTCATATCGATTCCCCTTTCATGTATGATAAACCCGAGGAATCTGCCCGAGTTGACACTGAAGGTGCACTTGGCGAGGTTAAGTCATATGTTGTACCTTCGTAGTGTGTCGAAGGTCTCGGCCAAGTCGGACAAGTGAGTCGTAGTCGTGCGATTTTTCACAATCATATCGTCAATGTAGACCTCCATGTTTCTCCCAATTTGGTGAGCGAACATTTTGTTCATGGTCCTTTGATACGTAGCCCCTATGTTCTTCAACCCGAATGGCATAACCTTTAGAAATATACCCCTTGGTCAGTGAGGAATACGGTGTGCTGCTGATCCTCGGGTGTCATCCTGATCTGGTTGTAGCTGGAGAAGGCGTCCATGAAAGAAAGGCAGGCGTGACCGGCCGTTGCGTCGACCAACTGGTCGATCCATGGGAGGGGTAGCAATCCTTCGGACAAGCACGATTAAGATCGGTGTAGTCAACGCATATCCTCCGACTTCCATTGGGTTTTTTTACGAGGACTACATTGGATAACCAGCGTGGGTACTTGGCCTCTTCAATGAAGCCTGCCGCCAGAAGTCGCTCTACCTCTCCTCGGACGGCCTGCTGGCATTCGGGACCAAGACGTCAGGGCTTCTGCTTTACCGGCCGCACGTCGGGAGAGATGCACAGGTGGTGCTGAGATACCTCAGGGTCCACGCTAAGCATGTCAGCGGGTGACCAAGTGAAGACATTGATATTCTCCTGGAGAAGATTGATGAGCTGGGCTCGCTCCCGCTTAGGAAGCTCCGACCCGATCTTGACCATTCGATCTGGGCGTCCCCCCTGTAGTGGCACATCCACTATGGGCTCCGTTGGCTCGGGGTGCTGGGATGTCCTTTTTGCTTCTCGGGGGTCTTCGAGGGGCGGTTCATCCCTCCTCCTCTTGTGTAGGGAGACCATGGTCAAGTAGCACTGCCTTGACTCGTGGGGACTCCCGTTGACTTCCCCGACCCCCGCAAGGGTTGGGAACTTCACGGTTCGGTGGTAGGTGGAGATGACCGCTCTGAACTTATTGAGGGTGGGGCATCCGAAAATCGCGTTGTAAGCGGTAGGAAGGTCGACTACCAAGAAGGTTGCCATTACTGTCTTTGCCCTTGGTACTTCCCCGAGGGTTAAGGGCAAGGTGATCGCGCCCAACGGTGAAATTGACTCACCGGTGAACCCGATGAGTGCTGAGCTCATAGGCTCTAGGGCGTCGCAGAGGAGCCCGAGCTTTTGGAAAGCTTCGAGGTAAAGGATGTCGGCTGAGTTCCCAGTGTCGACCATGATCCTTTTTACTCGAGTGTTGGTGATCCTGGTGGTCACCACCAACGTGTCATCGTGCTCCGGGTGCTTGGCTCTCTCGGTGGGAAACGTGACCTCGGGCCCGCGTCCGCTCCCATAGTCTTCGGCTATGGCAACGCGGGCGTATGCTTTCCACCCAGACATACTGTTTCCCCCAAACGTCGGGCCGCCCATGATCACGTCAATCTGCCTTTCGATGGGTCCCTCGGGCCGCAGGGAAATTTCTTTGTCCTACCGTAGGTAGCAGCCGAGGTGCCCTCTTCGGATCAGCTCCTCGATATGTCGTTTCAGCTCACGGCACTCCTCCGTGTCGTGCCCATTTTGTCGGTGGAAACGACAATATCGCGTCTGGTCCATGAGGTCCCATGGGTTCCTCATCGGGTTGGGGGTTCGAAGCAGCCCCTTCTCCTTTATCTGGAAAAATATCTGCGTTCGGGATGCTCCCAAGGTGGGGAGCGGCAACCTTGGCACGGACGGGTCAGACCAATCCATCCTGCGCCTCGGCAGGCCAGGTAGCTGCCCTCGTGGTTCCTCCGTTCAGGGCCTTTTATGTTCCTCTCGCCTCCCCGACATCCAGGCTTCGACCGCAACATACTGGTTGGCTCTCTGAAGCATTTATGAAACTATGGTGGGGGGCCATTCCACGAGGGACCAGAAGAACCTAGAGGGGCGGAGACCCGCCATGAACACCTGCATCAACAGGGAGGGATGAGCATCTGACAAACCTCGAATTTCCGTGGTGAATCGATTTACATAATGGGAGAGGGGTTCGTCCTCTTTTTGGTTTAGTTCGAGGAGTAGGGCGACGAATGGCTTCGGTCAGGCCAAAGCTAGGAAGTTGAGCTCGAACTCCCCAGCGAGCTGATCGAATGAGGTGATTCCCCCGGTCTTCAGGCCGTTGTACCATGTGCGAGCAGACCCCTCAGGGTAGTAGGAAACGCCCTGCACATCAGAGCGTCAGAAGTTTCGTATAGCGCCATTTGAGCCCGAAAGGCGGACACATGGTCTACCGGGTCAGTGGTGTCGTCGTAAGCAACCAGGGAGGGAAGTCGAAAGTTCGCGGGCACCTGCTGGTCCCGTATTTCAACCGCAAACGACAACCCCTGGCTCGGATTGTCTCCTAGCTCTCCCTTTGAGGTACGGACCTCCCTCCATATTTCATCGAGTCGTTGATCAAGAAGGCGCAGTTGGGCCCGGAGGGAGTCTGTCGAGCTCGAGGATAGCGTATCCTGCTTGGGTCAGCCGGTAGAGTTTCCCACTGCTTGATCTCCAAGGGGAAATGCCTGGGTCTAGGGTGAGCCAGGGAGTTCCGGGGTGGTTACGTGTGTAGGCGCGGACGGCTCCAGTCGATGCGTAGGCTGGGCCACCGACGGGTTTGCTGATTGAGAAATGAGCGGGATGACGGTCTGCACCATTCTCGTCAAGGTTCAGACCTGGTGGGCAAGGTCCTGGAAGGCCTCGGTCGACACGGGTGAAGGGACGCTAGGAGCGCCTTCGGGCGGAAGTAGACCCGGGTCGTTGAACAAACGCTAGTAGCATTTCGAGGTCGCGGCGAGGTCATCTGCCCATGGCCCTTCACGCGAGGGGTGCACGACCGGCGCCCCTGCTAAGAACGACCCCTCGTCTAGGGTCTCGTTGGTGTCGGTCTGTGGATCCCTTGACATTGGAGCCCTCCTTCTAGCGCCAATCTATTGGTGTAAACAACCTTAAGCCGTGGCCTCGTGGCCGACGCGGCTGGGTTCGGGTTCGAATGATGGGGATCTTCCCGAGACTATTTTCGAGTCTGCCGAGGTGGTCGGGTGCGGTGATCGGGACAGTGCCATTGTCTTCTCCGAGCAGGAACTCCTCGCCTTTGCGTCTCGCGGGGACCTTCGGCTTCGCTCTTGCACAAAGCTCAGGTCGGGGTGCTTGGCCCAAACCCTCCGACGATCAAGTTAGTTGATGTCAAAGGGGATTCAGATGAAGAAGTCTTTTTTCCTCTCTCTTTCCCTCAGAGCGTAAGGGTTTTTATAGTAAGAATTACTGTTGCCTGACGTGCTTGCCCGCAGGGAGCAAGATCGTACTTCTGATAGCGTCTGACATTATCGTGGGCGTGGCGTGAGGGATCGAGCCTAAGCAATGTATTAATATGTCTCGGTAGACGTTCCGGTCCGCATTGATCGGGCGGCTCATCAAGTTGACAGAGGCGAGATGCGTCACTTGACGATTAATGTCACGTGAGTTTTATCATAATTATTAGACTCAAGACTCGCTTTCTTTATCGGTTTTGTCTCTGAATTGGAGGTTGGTGGTTTTGGCTGGGAACGCGTTTGTTCTGCAGCTTTACCTTATCCGCCAGCAGTCGCCCAAGCTGATGTACCGGTCCTACCAGTAAAGCAGCAAGCTCGGGAGACCGGATGCCCATGGTGCCTTGTGCTCGGTCACTACCACCGATGTGAGTGCAAGAAACCCGTCTTTTTGTTGGTTTTTACAGATCTTTAAGAAAGGTTGGATCTTGCAGCTGAATTTTCTCTTTTTTGACGACAAGCTTCTTAACTTGAATTGATTGACGAATGTGATGTAGGCAGTTAGCGAGAAGATGGGAGCGGATATCAAAACGGTGGACGCCCAAGAATCTCTCGGTGGTGGGGTGATTGTGCTTACGACGGGTTTGCTTACGTACGAGAACAATCTTAAATCCAACTGCACGGAGTCCTTCTTTCGTGCTCCCCAGGGCAAGGGTTACCATGTCCTGAATGACATATTCAGGCTCGTGGATGAGTTCGATCTCCAGCAGAGGCACCAGGCATAGGGAATGGTACTGGTGCACCTAATGCAGCGGAGCGTGGTTGGTATTTAAGTCTCAAGGCTTGATTGTCTTTTTCTTCTCTCTCTTCATTTGAAAATTTTACGGCTGGTTACTTTTGACCTGCAGATTTACCTCCAGAACAGGAGTAGCATGCTCCGGGCCCAACAGTTCCATTGACAGTAGAAAAATAGGAGGTAAAATCGAGGAAAGTCTATACTCTTTTAGACAATGGGGAGGTTGTGGAAGAGGAAGAACCTACAGGTGTAGTGATTGATGAAGTTTCGAACAGTTCTCTGGCATTTGTGGTTGAATCAAAAGTTGTCACCGTCCAAGAGGAGATGCCAAAGAAATCATATGCTTCAATTGTAAGTGCCTAATTTGAATAAATTCTAATAATTACGTCTTATGAATTCTTCTTCTCATCATTATTATAAATTCTTATAATCAGAAGAATCTTGTTTAGCATCTAGAAATGATATATACCCTGGGTATGCTTTTAATTTGTAATTGGCACATGTAGACTGGTGAGAGTTTATCAAGGAATGTCTATTATTTATTATATGTATATTATATATTTTCTACCACTTCAACCAACTTTCAGAAATCTATAAATTCTTCTGCAGCTTGGCAGAGCTGTATTAAAAGAATCTAGTTGTATAATATCTTGTTCGATTATGGGTTCAGATGAAAGTCATGAAAGATAATACTTCTGCATCAATTCCAGCATGTGTTCCTTCTAAGTTAACACCAATTAAAATATAAACATGTGCGGGCCCTGTCCCTGCTGCAACTTAAGCATCTGATATGCCTACATCCGGTTCTATTGCTCAAAGCAGCAATGTCCAAGAGGCAGAAGGTAATAATGATTCTTCTCAAGTTAATATCATGATTCATTAACTTCAGCATAGCTGTATCTTTTGATTTCATCCTTTGTACAATTCTTTCCAGCCGATGGATATCCCATATACGTGAAAAATTTACCTTTGGATGCAACACCTGCTCAACTTGAGGAGGAGACCAAGAGACATGGTCCTATTAGGCCAGATGACTTACAAGTTAGAAGCAATAAGGTCATTTTTTTATTCATTGTTCTTTCCCTACCATTTTTTGTATTAATAGTCTAAGAAGATCTTTCTGAATTATATGTTTCAGTTTTTACTATGCATTTTTCCAGAGGCAATTTTGGTTATACAATTGACTTGTAGGGTAGTGGCAGTTTTTTAATCTTGTCTAGGCCACTAGAGATCTTTTTCTTAATGTTAAGTTGCTTTTTTTAATGAGTGAATGCTATGTGTTTCTAATTCTAAAACATCAATTTTGCGCACATTTTTCTATATATGTAGTGGTGAAATAGATCAAATACTGTTATAACTATATACATATCTGCTTTCGCTAAATGGAAAGGGATCTGGACATGTATAATAAAATTTTAATCACATTTTTTAAGATAAATATGAAATAAAAAAAATGTTTGACAGATACCAATTGAATTTGGATTTAAGAGGGATATGAATGCAAGTATTAGCAATGCAGACAAGATAAGTTGCGGACAAGTACTTAAGAACTCAAACCTGTCAATAATTATGTGTTGATAGAATGACTTGAAAGCAAATGCAAAATGGAAAGATTTAATTTATTATACTTAGAGAAAATTAATCATACAATTTTTGTGGTCTTAGCAATGCAGATAATCTGTTTATACTTCAAGAATTTTTCATATATTAATTTTTCATTTATTCTGTTGTTTCGATTCTGGATGGAACTGACCCTATATCTATGACCATATCTGGTGGATCTGAGTTTGCAAAACTTAGATACAGATGAATATGGCAAGGATAAACATTGTGTAATTGTATCTTGCTTCAATTGAATATGAAAACGGATTTAAACAGATGTCATCTTATCCATTTGAACCCAACTGTATCCATATGCTTTCTATGCAAATATTTCCATTTTCAAAGCAACTCAGTGAATTAACATATGCAACTCAGTGATTCATATTTTTTTGTTTTTTTTCAATTAGAAGAAAAATATGGATTATGCAAAACCAACGGCAACCAGTCAGAATAAGCAATATTAAGGTCAGAGTTACATGCATTATACTTGAAGATTGGCAAATAAATTTCTATCATGGGGTTTGTTCAAATTGCAGACCTCACCCATAATGATAGGTGGTCGCCGAGCTTATGTTCATCGTCGAAGAAAGGCAGGCTACAAGTTCATGAGGCAGGTGTTGAATAAACCTTCTATTCTAGGCCTTTGTATGTGTACTTATGTGCCTAAGTTTCACTCCACCGTATTCACTACCTATCACTTGGAATGTTGACTCATCAAATTTTCAGAACATAACAGAGTATCATTTGTCTCAAATCATTATCACCATCATCACAAGAATCAAGCTTGCACATGTTGCATCAGGTTTTCTTTAAGTATTGTAAAACTAGACCTCAATGGTGTATGGCCACACATTTTGGTTTTGCAACTGTATAGACATTTTTTTCATCCTCTAGAATACAGTGTGCTTATTGCAAAATTTGATTTCTGCAGTTGGTAACTGAGGAAGATATGCACCCAGTAGAGGAGGTGGGTTCCGCAATATGATGAAACAGGCTGTGGTAACTATGGTGGTGGGGGAGGTATTATAGTAATGGGGGCTTAAATACTAGACCTGATCTTGGTGGCAGAAGCCGTCCTGGTTCCTCAGCCATCAGTGCATCCACCAATAATTGAATGGAGGTATTGCGTTTGGGATTGTACAATTCAAGCTTGTCAGTTTTCGGTCCGTCCTCAGATTGGCTGGAACACATACTCAAATGAATGTCGTCTTTCCTATTGTTTTAGGAAAAAGTTCAAGAGGTTATCTTTGGAGTGGGAGCTTTTGTTTTGTTTCATGTAAACTATTTTTGCTAGTGGCAGCAATACGTGATAAACACTTGAATTAATGATTGTGTAGAATATGAATGTCATGAGAATGATGTTCGATTATAAGTAGCAGCCTATTTGCCTGGGTATCTACCCCCTCCCTCCACTTTGCTGTCGATGACTCGGGCACCAGTGACTGAATTCCATAGAAGATTACCTTTTAGATTATTGATTTAATCGGAAGTGATGG
This sequence comes from Musa schizocarpa, assembly GCA_900464855.2. Taxonomy (NCBI): domain Eukaryota; kingdom Viridiplantae; phylum Streptophyta; class Magnoliopsida; order Zingiberales; family Musaceae; genus Musa; species Musa schizocarpa. Next base: position 8,736,061 of record LS990925.1, on the reverse strand, counting down.
TACAATGTTTCGTTAGCTGTCGTCACTAATCTACCATAGATATGTCCATGAATTTGTTATCTACTTTTGGCTCGCGTTGAGAATGTTATTGCGGAAGTTGGTCGTGTGTTGGCTATTACAGTTCTGTCACACTCTTATAAGAATCTACATGTCATGACATGCATTATTATTATCATCATCTTTTTTTTTTTTTTTTTGGGCTTTTATCAAGAGGTGTTTTTTTTTTTTACCATATTCCCCAGAATATTACTGATAAGAGACGCAATCCTCATCCATTTTTGTAGATTGATGGATAAGATGAATCCGACTAATTCTTTAATTATAATATTTTTGAATAGATTTATAGTATATTTTAAAATATTATAAATTTATTAAACATTAAGTCTATACAAAATCACTATAACTGATATAAAAATTTCTTTATTTGATTGTTCTGGTTCATAAACCAATAAGGATATATATATATATATATATATATATATATATATATATATATATATATATATATATATATATATATATATATATATTTGAAACTATATTTTTTATATATAAGTTGATTTTACTGAGGTTTGAGCTAATTTGTCTCATTTACTACATTTTTTAATAGACTTATAGTATCTTATAATATCTCATTAAAGATTTAAAAAAATCATAAATTTATTGAAAAACTAAAATTGACTGTATAAATCCTATACATAAGGATTGGACTAATTCACCCTATCAGTTCGTAAGAGGTGTAACCAGGTATTGCTGCACCTCTTTTACAAGGGCATCTCAGATATTATGGCCAATAGGGGATTTAAAAAAAAAATATTAAAAATACGAATACATGACCGGAAAAATAAAAAATAAAAAAAGATTTTTCCTGAAAATTCACCCACGCGTTTTTGGACACTTTGCTGACGAATGGACAGCTGCTATTGACGCCAAAAAAATATTTCAGGATAGCAAATGGGCGGTTGCGATGATGCAATAAACATTTGGGCGCCTTGAAACTGTTCGAAGGCGGTTCGAACAACATCAATCGGTGCAGACCAAATTGACGGCCACAATGGACATGATACGCATCAAATGACGTGTCAGTCTCACACCGGATGTCTCTACTATAATAACCCAACCTTCGTCTTAACATGGTTAGGGCGGGTTATACGCAGTGGTAAGCCGGCATAATTTTCCTCTTCCTCTCGCACTCGGGATTGAGGTTTTTTCAATGGATTTATCTTTCTGCGTGCAGTTTGTAGCGTCATCCGGTGGTCTTCAAGCCTTCCGATGTGATTTTGTTGCTGGCGAAGAAAATCGTCGAGAAGCGTGTCAAGAAGTTCAAGAGGGCCCGGAGCGACCGCAAGATCTGTGTCAAGGTAAGATTCTTTTGCATCCTTGGATGCATTGGATTGCCTTGTTATGCTAAATTTGTTGATGGATGCTTGGTTTACCATAACTGTTGGGCTGAAGTTTCATTGATGCTTTGTAGTTGATTTGTGCTTACAGGCAAATGTTTTTGTAGTCTAGGTACTGTCTTTGTTATCCCCCCAGCCCCCCTGTGATTCATTATGAATGCCTCTTTTTTAAACCGCTAGTATGGGTATGGGATATTGTATGTGATAGTAGTGATTGCTGAAGAATATGTAAATTTAATGACAATTACATCGCAATTGCTAGTGGTATGATGTTATGCTGGAGTAGATGTAATGTTCAATTGATTATGGCGTTGCAATATACTGTCAATGTAATTATCGATAATTTTTCCGTTCACATAAATTAATTATTATGAATGATATATTACTTTATTACTAACTTTGTATTATAGTTAAGGAAATAATTAAATTTAGTTTTCTTAATCATGTGAATAAGTTAGGAATTCTACTGATCAATTAAATTATTAATCGATTTATTTTATAATAAATAATTTGATATTTAGAAAGTAAATAGTTTACATTCTATTTTTGTGTGTGAACTATAAGAAATAAATATTATATTACTTTCTTTGTGTGTGAAAGCAAAAGTGAAATAAATTAAAAATTAAATTAAATTATTATTTACCTTTTGGAGAGATCTTATCTTCTCTAAAGGGCTACTCCTCCCTCGTTCTCCATTGAGCCTAATAATGGAAGGATTGAGGAAAGGACTTTCCGGGGAGATGATATCGAGGAAGGGTTAATTAAAAAGAGGTACGATCCTTTCTCTTTAACTAGTTTTTATTTATATTTTGAAATCTTGATTTTGATATTGTTATAATTTTTTTATGCATAATGATATTTTAATTTCGAAATTTATGATTAATAAATAATGATAATCATTTTGTGATATTAGAATGATTATTTGATTAATATTGATCTCTTAAGCTTATGTAAATTTTAATATTGATTTAGTTATTAAACTCTTATTTTTGGATTAGCATAATAGTTTTAATTTATTTAATTAGATATATTTATGTTTCAAGAATTATGTGTGAATTTAATTAGTTTTAAATTTAAGATTATGAATTTAAAGTTTTTATTAATGGATTTGAGTCATTCTTTAATAATTTTAAATGTTGAAATCTAATTTGATAAGAGGAGTCTAATTGGGGTATGACTTGAATCAAGTTGATCGATCAGATCGAATTGACTCAACTCATGTGATCATATACAATCTAGCACATGTGACTAAGTACAACCTAGCCTATATGACTCAGCATGACCCAACCTATGTGGTCGGATAAGAGCCAGCCCATATGACAAGGTATGACCCAACCCATGTGGTTAGGCATGACCCAACCCATGTGGCTAGGTACGATCTAGTCTATGTGGCAATGTATGACTCAGCTCATGTGGTAAGGTACGACCCAACCATGTGGCTAGGCATGGGCCAACTCATATGGCTAGGCATGGGCCAACTCATGTGGCTAAGTACGATCCAACACATGTGACCGTATATAACCTAACTTATATGATAAGGTATGACCCAACCATATGGTCACGCATTGGCTGGCTCATGTAGTTAGGTACGACCCAATTCATGTGGTTAGATGCGACCCCAACTCATACGTCTAGGACCAACTCACGAGCCAAGCAAGACCTAGTTCAAATGGTAAGGCTCAACCCAACTTATAAGTGAGGCTTATAAGTTTGCCCAACTATGCGATTGGCATTAGACATATCATCGCTCATTCTATATAGCCCATCGTACCTCAACTCAACCTAGTACTTGGAACAAGTATATGCAGTATATGTGGAATAGGTATATGCAGTGTATGTGTCCCATCCAAGACTCAGGTGGGTTGGTTCAGTTTGAGTTCGCATTGTACAACATAGTCCAATTTCCTCCCTCTCTATTGGTTTGAGCTCATTAATTGACTAAATCAAATAGGTTTGATCAGTTAAAGCCGGTTTAGGGTGATTCCAGACTAACTCGACTAGTTCAAACCTATTTGACCTAATCGAGATCAATCAAATCTAAATTAGACCAGTCTAGGGTGATTCCAGACCGGTTCTATAAGGATTTGATGTTGGTTCTGTTAGATCATAATCAAATTGAGTTTGGTTTAAGTCAATTGAGCTATTCCAATTAGGGTTTTGATTTATTGAGGACTATTGAGATATTGATGTTTCATGCTTTTATGATTTGATGAATTTAAAGATTTTATTTAAAGATATCGTTTGAAAATAATTATTAGTTTTCTATGTTTATGATATTGATATAATAAGTATCATGTAGTAGATGTGACTAGACTAGTAGTTCACATTGGGAGTGCAACCTATGAAAAGAGCTATAGGCCCATCATAGTGCGAAGCCACCAATGAATATAGTCTAGTAGATTTACATCAAGTATGGTCTCTCATAATATTTAATAATGTATGTGTGAGTGATTGAATGAGTGTAAATGAATAATCATGGATGTTTATGTATCCCTGCCGAGGGTAGGTACGGTGATTCCCTTCGAGGATTAGCGGGCCGTCAGACGTGATGGTTAGACGGTTCCTCTATCCGCTGTTGGGAGGAATGTGTCCCCACATGGGCGGGTGTGGGATACCACTCCATCCGCTGTTGGGAGTGTGATATGGATTATCTCCATCCGCTGTTGGGAGGAATCCATCCCGTGAAACATGCCTCTCCATCCGTTGTTGGGAGAGTGCACCGTTGGATGATGTACGCTTTTGTTATTATGTATGTGTTGCATGTGGCTGATGTTCCTACCAGCATGTGTGATTGATATTTATTTATGATGCATAAGTTTTATGATGAATATATATATTTTTATATTAAATTATTGATATTTATTTATATTTCATGAATATTAAAGATTATTTTTATGATTTTTCTGATGTTCCTACCAGCATGTGTGATTGCTGATATGTTTTTATTTTATATTTATTTTCAGAATAATCTATTACTATGTAATAGATCTGAAGCTTGGGTGAAAGAGACTTCTGATCCTACGAAGAAAAAGATGTTATTTTTCTTTTTGATCCTATGAAAAGATGTTATTTTTCTAACTAATAGAATATTTACTAACAATGATTTGAATTCAAAGATAAAGAAAACGAAAAGGAGAAAGTTTATTATATAAATTATGAATAATAAATTATTATTTTTTTTATAAATTCGGAATGTGACAGTCAATTTGTTCTTCTAGATAGACATTTTGATCAGGGTGCTATTGTGGTAAAATGGGCTAAATTGTAATGTTCTACGAAGCTAAAGTGTGAGTGGTTTTTTCACGACTGAAGGAAATTGCTCCTGTGAACGTCCATATTTATGAAGTCTCCTTGGTCATACAGAAAGACTGTTTTGATGATTGTCTAACTCTAAGGTCCTGAGAATTTTCTTTTCTTGTCCTAAGGGAGTCTTCATTTGCTTGTTGTGATTTGGTTTACCCCATCACCTGTAGTTTGAGGTTCATCAAATTCGTTACTAGTTAAAGATAGCACGAGAATATCTGTCAACAGGAGTTTCCAAGATCTTGCTGTATATCATCTCAACCTGTTTAAAACATAGGGTTCAATACATTAATATAGTGCATCGTCATCCTTTCTCAATTTCATTTACAGCCTGCATGGATCTTTTCAATTACTGGCATTTTGACTCGATTTTTTTGACTGAAGGACGCTCTGTTAACGTTTGATTTTTTAGATCTTGTCATAAAAGACTGTTATCACTCTGATTTTAAAAATATCAACATCTTTTTAGGAATATCATACCTACATCCTTTGAAGTGACTTCACCTATCCTTGATTCAAATGCTTCATAAAAGCATTTAAGATCGCTAGTGTTTGGAGTAAATAAGAAAGTTCAACAAACTCATTGAGACTGCAACTTCGCTGTTCTGATAAATAAATACTTGAACTATAAAATAAATTGATGTACATGATTTGTATTTTGATGAGGAAGATGACTAATTATTTTAGTTGTCATAAATTTTAGTTTACTTGTAAATGCCTATGCCAATCTTGTGGGCTTGTAGAAATATGTAAATTTCCTACATCATTGTTGGGAACCTGTTTTTAGATAACTCGGTTGTGAAGTGTTGTGCATAAGCAGGATTCAAGTTTCCCATTTTTCCCTTTGATAATAGTTTGTTATTGCTTGTGATAATATTCTATTTTTATTTGAGTTGGTATGCTTTAAAACACAATTATTCAGCATTCAGAAAAAAAGTAAAAAACTAAAGACATGTGGAAGAACAGCTAAGCTTGCTGGCATCAGGACTGGTGTCGTTGGCTATGTGTTCTTAAATTCGTGGTGAGAACATCAAAATGAAGGGGGCATCTGTTGGTGAACAAATTTACCGTCGCTGATGAGTCGGCACAGTTGGGTCCATGGGTCGATGTCGGGAGTCTTCTGTCGGTTGAACTGGATGCTGAGGAAGGCTAGGCCCTCTCGACAGGGTGTTGATCAGCATTCCTCGGTCTGGGCGTCGTCTGTGTTGAGCAACGTTTTCTTCGTCTCCAAGCTGGTCTACAGCTTGTCTTCGTACACTGGATGCAATTCCCAGGTTGAGACGCTCACAGCTCGATGGTGGCTGCTTTCCTGCAAGAATAGCCTTCGTCGGGTGATTCCCGACTTTGACCCCTCTAACGAGTAAGTCAGTCGTGGGTTGAATTGTTTTTGCCTCTCTCCTTGGCCGGATGTCGGCCAGGGGCTTTTATATTATTGTAGGAGGGTCGATCGCACGCGGGTTCGACGTGGCGACTGATCCTTGGGGGATGAGACGGTACTGTGCGGCCACTATCTCGGGACGCATGGGACGACGTCAAACGGTGCCGCCCCGAGACCCCGGGACGGGACATGCCAAACAGTGCCTCGGTACAGATTCTGACAGTGTGTGGGAGTGCTCCCCTTACTGACCCGGTTGTGGCGTGGCGTGGTGTCGGTCCCCCCCCCCATCAAGGGCATGCAATGGGGTCCCTGAGGGGATGAGAGGCATGCCTAGGTCGGAACGCTGTGGAGGCATTGGTTACTTATGAGGGAAAGTTAGATTGGCTCGTCGCGAGATAGTTTGGAGGGGCGGCGTCCTATGCCTCGGGAGAGGTTGGCTTCGTTGATCAGGTGGCTGGGCCCAGATGAGATGAGACCGACGTGTTGTAAGTCGGATAACTAGTTCGGTGCGGCTCGAAGTTAGGGCCGATAAGTCGCGAGTCGGAGATTGAGCTGGAGCGACTCGTATGAGATCTGACGAGTCGCTAGTCGGAGATCGAGCTAGAGCAACCTGGTAGAGGATTGGCGAGTCGCAAGTCGAGAGCTGGAGCGACCTGGTAGAGGATTGGCGAGTCGCGAGCCGAGGATCGAGCTAGAGTGACTCGGTAAGAGGATTGGCGAGTCGCGAGTCGAGGATTGAGCTGGGGCGACTTGGTTAAAGACTAGGCTTGGGGGTTGAGTGACTGATGTCGGACTCAGGTTTTGGTGCCGGCGGGTCGCAAGTCGGGAACCGATCTAGAGCGACCCGGGCAGGAGCTAGGCCTATGGGTTGAGTGGCTGAACTCGGGCTTAGGTTTTTGTGTCGGCGGGTCACAAGTCAAGAACCGATCTGGAGCGACCTAGGCAAGAGCTGGACTTGTGGGCCGAGTGGCTGAACTCAGGCTCAAGTTTGATGCCGGCGAGTCACAAGTCGGGAACCGAGCTGGAGCGATTTGGTAGGAGATTAGCGAGTCGCAAGTCGAGGATCGAGCTGGAGCGACTTAGTTAGAGATTTGGCGAGTCACAAGTCATGGATCGAGCTGGAGCGACTCGGTTAGAGATTAAGCGAGTCGCAAGTTGAGGATCGAGTTGGAGTGACTCGGTTAGAGATTTGGTGAGTCACAAGTCATGGATCGAGCTGGAGCAACTCGGTTAGAGATTTGGCGAGTTGCAAGTCGCAAATCGAGCTGGAGCGACTCGGTTAGAGATTTGGCGAGTTGCAAGTCGCAAATCGAGCCGGAGCGACTCGGTTAGAGATTTGGCAAGTCGCAAGTCGCGGATCGTGCTGGAGCAACTCGGTTAAAGACTGTGCCTGTGGGCCGAGTGACTGAGCTCGAGCTTAGGTTTTGGTGCGGACGAGTCGCAAGTTGGGGACCGATCTGGAGTAACCTAGGTAGGAGCTAGACCTGTGGGCCGAGTGGCTGACCTCAAGCTCAGGTTTCGGTACTGACGGGTCACAAGTCGGGAATGATCTGGAGCAACCCGGGCAGGAGCTAGACCTATGGGCCGAGTGACTGAGCTCGGGCTCAGGTTTTGGTGCCGGTGGGTCGCAAGTCGGGAACCGATTTGGAGCAACCCGAGCAGGAGCTGGACCTGTGGGCCGAGTGCCTAAGCTCGGGCTCAGGTTTTAGTGTCGGTGGGTCGTAAGTCCGGAACCGATCTGGAGTGACCTGGGCGAAAGATTTTGGCGAGTCGCAAGTCGCGGATCAAGCTGAAGCGACCTAATAGAGGATTGGTGAGTCGCAAGTCAAGGATCGAGCTGGAGCGACTCGGTAAGAGGATTGGCAAGTCGCGAGTCGAGGATCGAGCTGGGGCGACTCGGTTGAAAACTGGGCCTAGGGGCCTAGTGACTGAGCTCGGGCTCAGGTTTTGGTGCCGGCAGGTCGAAAGTCAAGAACCGATCTGGAGCGACTCGGGTAGGAGCTGGACCTGTGGGCTGAGTGGATGAACTCGGGCTCAGGTTTTGGTGCCGGCGAGTCGCAAGTCGGGAACCGATCTAGAGCGACTCGGGCAAAGATTGGGCCGGCGAGTCGCAAGTCGGGGGGCCGATCTAGAGCGACTCGGGCAAAGATTGGGTCAGCGAGTCGCAAGTCGAGGGTCCGATCTGGAGTGACTCGGGCGAAGACTGGGCCGATGAGTCACAAGTCGGGGATCCGATCTAGAGCGACTCGGGTGAAGACTGGGCCGACGAGTCGCAAGTCGGGGGTCCAATCTGGAGTGACTCGGGCGAAGATTGGGCCGACGAATCGCAAGTTGGGGGTCTGATCTGGAGCGACTCGGGCAAAGACTGGGCCAACGAGTCGTAAGTCGGGGGTTCGATCTGGAGCGACTCAGGCGAAGACTAGGCTAGCAAGTTGCAAGTCGAGGGTCCGATCTAGAGCGACTCGGGCAAAGATTGAGCCGACGAGTCGCAAGTCGGGGGGTCCGATCTGGAGCGACTCGGGCAAAGACTGGTTTTGGTGTGGCGGCCAGTCCTCGAGGGGCAGCATCGTGGCAGGATGATAATGGCCAGTCACTGGTCAAGGGATCGAGCTATGTGGCTCAAGAGGAGACTGGTCCTGTTGGTCGAGTAGCTGATCTCGGGCTTAGGTCTACTGGTGGGAGACCCTTTGTCATGAGCGATGCCATCACGCCACATGGTGTGCTGGCTGGGGCGACGCAGCTTCTAGCGGGAGACCCCTTGTTTACGCATGGTGCTATCACGCCATGTGGCGTGCTGACTAGGGTGATGCAGGTTCTGACTTGGGCCAATCGGGCCTCCTGCGAGCTTGCGATGGGGGTGCCAGAGCTGCTCCTCGGACTTGCTCCATCCTTGACCTCTCATTGTCCCCGCGCCTCCCTACCATTAGGGCTTCAGTGGCGATGTACTGATTGGCGCGCTGGAGCATCTCGGGGATGATTACTGGCGGCTTCTCGATCAGTGACTAGAAGAACCTTGAAGGCTTCAAGCCCATCAGAAATGCTTGCGTGATTAAAGAGGGGTGAGTGTCCGGGAATCCCCGGATTTTAGTGGTGAAACATGCCACAAACTGAGAGAGCGACTCGTCTTCGCGTTGAGATAACGTGAGCAAGGTGGCCATGGAAGGCCTGGGTCACACACTGGCAAGGAAATTCTACACGAACTCCTTGGCGAGCTGGTCGAAGGATGCGATTGAGGACTAGCATAGGCGGTTGAACCACGCTCGTGCTGGTCCCCTGAAGGTGGTCGGGAATGCCCGACACATCAGTGCATCGGAGGTGCCATAGAGGGCCATCTGAGCCCAAAACATGATGACATGCTATGCGGGGTTGGAGCCGTCATCGTATGTCTCCAATGCTGGCAGCTTGAAGTTGAAGGGTACAAGCTTGTCTTGTATTTCCTGAGTAAAAGGGGATCCGCCCAAGCCACCTTCGTTCGACTCACTCCGCGATTTCTGGAACTCGTGCTGGAACTCATCCAAGAGTTAGTTGACCCAGGACAGTTGGATCTTGAACGAATCGTCCGTTGAGTCGGACGATATGTTGTCAGGCTCGGAGCGGGGCAGTGTGATTTGGCAAGGTGTGGGCATGCTCTGCTCAGGCGGGCCTCTCGGGTCCATCATTTGGTCTCGGGCTTCTCCCGTCCTGACCTGCTCCCTGCTCGGCCTTTGCTAGGTCGGGTCAATCGAGGGAGCTGCTAGCCGCACGATCTAGCAAATGAGCGGGACAAACGTCTGCATCATCCCTTCCATTGCTTGTACTTGCTTGGTCAGGCTTAGGAACACCTCGGGTGACACGATCGAGGGTCCTGCGATAAGTCTAGGGGGCGATCACCCCGGGTCGTTGAACAGGCGCTAGTAGCGATCTGGCATTGAGGTTGGGATCCGTCTTTGAGGATGGGGAGGGACTGATCTCCGAGCCCGACGGAGGGGTGACCGGTCGGTGGTTCTCCTTCGGGGAGAGCTCCTACGAGATGCTCCTATGACATAGCCCTCCTTCTAGCGCCAAAAATGTTGGTGAACAAATGTGTCATGGCTGATAAGTTGGCATGGCTTGGTCCATGGGTCGATGTCGGGGGTCTTTTGTCGGCTAAGCTAGATACCGAGGGAGGCTGGGCCCTCTCGACAGGGTGTTGATCGACGTTCCTTGGTCCGGGTGTCGTTTGTGTTGAGCAGCGTCTTCTCCATCTCTAGGCTGGTCTGCAGCTTGCCTTCATACACCAGATGGCAATTCCTAGGTTGAGACGCTCGTGGCTCGATGGTGGCCGCTTTCCTACAAGAATGGCCTTCGTCGGGTGATTTCCGACTTTGGCCTCTCCGACGAGTAAGTCAGTTGTGGGTTGAATTGTTTTTGCCTCTCTCCCTGGCCGGATGCTGGCTAGGGGCTTTTATATTATTGTACAAGGGTCAGTCGCATGAGGGTTTGGCATGGCGGCTGATCCTCGAGGGATGAAACGGTACTGTGCGGTCGTTGTCCTGGGACGGGCGGGACGACGTCAGACGGCGCCATCCCAAGCCTATGGGATGGGATATGCTAAACAATTCCTCGGTACGGATTCTGACTTAGCATCATCTGGCCAAGGCCTTTTATATTATTGTACGAGGGTCAGTTGCATGCAGGTTCGGCGTGGCGGCTGATCCTCAGGGGATGAGACGGTACTGTGCGGCCGCTGTCCCGGGACGCATGGGACGACATCAAACGGTGCCACCCCGAGCCTCTGGGATGGGACATGCCAAACAGTACCTCGGTACGGATTTTGACTTAGCGTGTGGGGGTGCTCCCCTTACTGATTCAGTTGTGGCGCAGCGTGGCATCGGTTGTGACGTGTCTTGAACTCAAAATATGCCTTATCAGCATCTAACTGTCTCTAAGTTGTTCATGTTGAATCTCGTATTTTGATGATGAAACCACTTGATATGTGTTTATAATTTAAACTGCATTTTGAGTGATGCAGGTCTACTCGATCAGGATTAGACAGTTAACGCAGGAGGAATTGACGTTGCGCCGGAGGAGATCACGTCAGGATATTGGACGGCAGAAGGCTTCGGACGTCGGGAATCGGGCCAAGGAGAGCGGAATTGCACCAAGGATATCGAGGTTGCGGAGGTCAACCGCTGATTGGGCAACAAGCCGCAAGGGAGGACGATGCGCTGAAGAATCGGATGAAGCGCCAACCAATGACGTGCCGGGCAACGGAATGTCGATTCGCGTTGTAATAATTGTCTAGATCGGAGTAGAGTTTTAGTTTGTGTGTGCAGGAATAACTATGATAATGAGAAAGACATAAAGCGAAACAAAGTGCAGAGTCAAGCGCAAAAGATTCATTGGGAGTTCGAGAGTTCGGACGAAAGTCCGGTTCGTCGGGAATGTCTGCCGGAACTAGCCGAAATGAGTAGGAGCTTGCGGCGGATTTTTTTTGAAGCTCACCGAATGGTTCGTGGGAAGTTCGCGAGCTCGCTGAGAGAGATCGGAGCTTGCTGAAGAAGCTCGTTGGAACTCGCCAAGATCAAATCGTGAAGTTTAAGAGAGCTTGCGAGTTCAGCAGAATGGTTTCGAGAGTTTATCGGAAGACCTTGAAAGTTCACGAAGCTTCGTGGGAAGAAGTCTTGACTTATGGACTTTGTAATAGCTTATAAAATGTCTTTAAATTCGTAGTTAGCATATTAATTAGGGTTAGGATTAGGTATTAATCCTATAACCCAAATAGGGGCCAATGGGGCCCGAGTTCGACTAGTTTGGTCCAAGATTGAAGCCCAACTAGTGGGTCAGAAAACAAGAAGGCGGTGGCACCGCCAAAGACCGCCGTGGTCGAATCGACAAAGTGGTGGCACCGCCAAAGATCGGAACTCAAGAGAAATCAAATTTTGGAGCCTAAATTTGAATCCCCTTGAGGCCTATAAATACCCCTCAAATCTCAGTTTAGATGACAACTTTTTGAGCAGCAATTGTTTGAGAGAAAGGCCTTAGAAAAGTCTTAGCTAGTCTTGTTTTCAATTTTCTAGTGTTCACCTCCTTCTTTCTTGCTGAAAATCTGTAAGAGAGTGAACCGCTTGTAAAAGAGTTGTAAGAGGGGTATTTACCCTTCCCTTTCAAGAGATTTGCTAGTGGAAGGTGGGAGCCTCATCGAAGAGGGGCCTCGCAAGTGGATGTAAGTCACTTGACCGAACCACTTCAAGAATGGCGTAATCTCTGGTTTGCATTTCATTACTGCTATTTACATTACTGCAAACCTTCTTACTTGCTTTACTTCATCATTACCTTTGCTGCACAACTTTGCGAATACGCTTTCAAGTTAAGCACTTCCGATTCCGATTTTTATCGTACGAAAGATTTGTCGAAACCAACGTTTTAATCCGCTGCACTAATTCACCCCCCCCTCTTAGTGCCGCTCCGATCCTAACAATTGGTATCAGCGCCCGGTATTTCTCATTTCAGATTTACACCCGAGAGAAATGGCTCTTCATGGCTTTCAAGAGGGCTTATCGGTTTTTCGTCCACCGTTGTTTAACGGATTGGACTACACTTATTGGAAAACTCGAATGAGAGTTTTCTTGATTTCTATGAATTTGGATTTATGGAATATCGTTGAGAACGGTTTTCAACTTCCCTCTAAACCGATGAACGAATGGTCGGATTTGGAGAAGAAGTGTTTTTCTTTAAACGCAAAGGCTATGAATGTCTTATTTTGCGCTTTGGACAAAAATGAGTTCAATCGGATTTCTACGTGCGAAACAACTTTTGATATTTGGCGAACACTTGAAATCACACACAAGGGAACTAGTAGAGTCATAGACTCGAAAGTTAACATTTTAATGCATGATTTCGAGCTTTTCCAAATGAAGCCGAGCGAAACCATTGTTGACATGTACACCCGTTTTACGGATGTCGTCAATGGTTTACAAACTCTTGGCAAATGTTTCTCGAATTTTGAACTTGTTAGTAAAGTTTTACGATCACTTTCTAAAGTTTGGGAATCAAAAGTTACGGCAATACAAGAAACAAAAGATTTAAATATTTTTCCACTTGAAGAACTTATCGGCTCATTGATGACATATGAAATGGTGCGCAATGCACATGATGAACACAATGAACACTTGAACCACCTTTTAAAGAATAGGAAGGATTTGGAACTCCGGACAAATGAATACCACTTGAGCGATGACTCAAGTGATGAGGACAATGATGAACTTGAACTTCGAACACTAACTCTTAATAAGTTCATTAAACAAAAATCTAAAATGAACAATGAACTTGAACGGAGGAAGAGGCCAAAGAAAAGGAAGGCACCCAAGGATGAATCAAGAACTTCCAAAGGTGAAACGGCGAATTGGGCTTTGACGGGCTTCGACTACAAGGTAAGTAACTCAACTCTCTTGAATTATTTTGAAATTACTTGAAGTTTTTCATGAGTGCTTAATTTAGAGAGTAGGAATAGAAAATAAAAAAATATTTTTCAAAAATTATATCATGTTTCTCTTTTTAGCATCTTTGAAAAATTAAAAAATTGATAATGAAAAGTATATTGCTAAGGTTCTTGTATGTTATGTTGAATGATATATGCAACATTAGGGATGATAATTATATGATATGTGATAATGCTTAGGATTAATCCATACATATGTATCTTGATGATTTTATGACATATATGAGTTTTTTTATGTAAATGTTGATTTGAAACTCTAATTTTAGATTAACATGTTTTTAGACTAATCGTTTTTTATGACATATTAAGATGACATAGTGCATGTACATCTATGTATGAATTTCTTGATAGTCTTTTGATGATAGATGTCATATCATGATGTGTTTGGTCTTAACTGCTTCATGACGAAACTTATGTTTCGATGATGATACATGTTTTCACAAAAGACTTGAATACACTCACATGAAATTAATTATATGAAATAGAAATACATTTTCTATCCTATTGAAATTAATGAATTTATTTTACTAATTTTGTGAATCTCGAAATTGATTTTGATGACTTGATTATGAATTTCAAGTTAACGATTTGATTTAAATGAATTTTATCTAAATCATAATTTTGATCTTGCAAAATTGGAATCCCAAATAATGTCTTTTAGTATTCATGAATTGATACTCACAATATGAAAGTATTGTTATTCATGACTTGAATTTGATTGAAACATTGCATGCTTAAATTAATCATTCTACTATGTTTCAAAAATTCTTTAAATGCCTTATGTGATGATTGAAAATTAATTTACTTTATGATAAATCTATGTATATCATTTTGAATCTCTTGAAAGTAATATTAAGATTTTGATGATTTGGACGATTTGAATTTGAATGAGTTTTATCCAAAATCGTGATCTTGATTCCGTGATATTTATAAATTAAGATTTATTATGAATCAAGATTTTTTTTCATTTATCGATCTCCCAAGATTTTCTTTTGATTATTTATGAGTAGGTTTTTCAAAAAGAAATTATGCATTTTGGTATTCACATATTCTAATATTTCATGATATGATTTTTATATTCCTTGTATTCATGAAATGTTTATCGCATCACCCAACTACTTTCTTCTTGATATTCCTTATGTGGTGATATAAAATTATGCATGAAATACTCTTGATATTATTTTGATACATACAAATGAAAAGTTATGATCATGAATGGTCGGATGAAATTTGTTAAGTTAATACCATCATGATTTGAAACATTTATAATTTGAAATTATATACGCAATTACTTTTTATTGTGATGATATATGTATATAATGTGCATCATAAATTCTCTAAATAATGAATGCTTGGTATCATAATCAAAATATTGATAAATGATATGATTTATTACCAAAATGATGTATCATGTATGATATGCTCATAATGTTGATTGATTTATTCAATATCGTGCATGAATGAAATATAAGGTTTTTGAAATAGTGCATGTTTCAATTTGAAAATATAATGATGCACAAATGAGATTGATACTTACCTTTGTCATAATTGATGTAAAGGGTCTTTCCTTCTTTTTGACAATGACAAAGGGGGATAAATATTGCTCACTCAAGATGCAAAATTTGAAAACTTGCACATTGCAAAAGAAGCAAAACTTACAACTTGCACATTGCAATAGGAAGCAAGAATCGTGAGCTTACACAAGAAAGCTATCTTGTATTTGCTTTCGTAATTTTTTGCTAGCTTGTATGTAGTAAAACTTGCATATCGTAAAAATTGCTAGCTTATAGTCTAAAGAGAAGCAATCAATAGCTATCTCAAGAAGACCAAACATGCTAAACTTATACATCTTTAATCATTAGATTGCATGATGATAAACTTGATATTATGTTTTTCATGCAATGAGTTGAACCCATATAACAAATACTTGATTGTGGTACTTCTCCTTTTTGTTGATGACAAAGGGGGAGAAGTATGTTGATGACATGACATGTGATGCATAAGTTTTATGCATATGTTTATGATGATGTGTTGCAAGTATTCATGATGAATATTGCAATGACTTGAATTCTGCTTGAATTCAAGGTTCTATCAATATGGCATATTGATAGGGGGAGTTTGTTTAAACTCCGAGAGTTAAGGTTAACTCCGTCATCAAGTGGTTGTCATCATAAAAAAGGGGGGAGATTGTTTTGTCTTGTCTAGGGGCTAGGGGCTACCTCCCCTTGTTTTTGTTTTGTCTTTCCTTCTTTTTCATTTTGTCTAGTCGGGCCCGGGGGTGGGTCGCCCGACTGCTATATGTACATACTTTGCAATCAAGAAGCGATTTCATTTTGGGAACCCTAGCTTATTCTCCTCCTCTGACCACGTATGTGCGGGTTCTCCATACCTTTATTGCATCCCAATCAACTCCTCCCCCCTCAAGGGTAGAATTTCTTCAGGTTCACAACATTCCACGTCCTCGGGTGGGGGCTTCCCTCCATTGTTTCGAGCCGGTAGGTACCTTCTTGCACCATGTCATAGACTTGGTAGGGGCCTTCCCAATTGGGTGCGAGTTTTCCCCTTGCTCAGGCCAGATTGCTCACTTCTACTTTTCGGAGGATGAGGTCTCTGACTTGAATTGGCCGCGGACGGACTCTCCAGTTGTACATACGAGCGATCGCTTTCTTGTATGCCAGGGTGCGCAGGTGTGCCTCGACTCTTCTCTCCTCGAGGAGGTTCAAGTTGGCCCGCAGGTCCTCCTCTGAGTGCCTTCTCTCATAGTGGGAGGTGCGCAAGGTTGGGAATACCATCTCGGGCGGAAGAACCGCTTCAATCTCGTACGCCAGGCTGAACGGGGACTCTCCTGAGGGGATTTGGGGGTTGTTCGCATTGCCCATAGGACGCTGGGGAGCTCGTCCACCCAAGCCCCGTGTGCGCCTGAGATTCTCTTCTTGAGGCCTTCAATTATTGCTCGGTTCATCACCTCGGTCTGACCGTTAGTCTAGGGGTGTGTGACCGAGCTGAACTTCAACTGAATCCCATAGGACTAGTAGTATGCCTTGAACTTACTGTTGTTGAACTGGGTCCCATTGTCGACGATGATAGCCCTTGGGATCCTGAACCAGGTGATGATGTTCCTCCATGTGAAGTTCTAAATGTGCCTCTTGGTGATGGAGGCCAAGGGTTCGGCCTCAACCCACTTCGTGAAGTAGTCGACCCCGAAAATGAGGAAACGTCGCTAGCCCGACGTTGGAGGGAAAGGCCCGAGGAGATCGAGCCCCCATTGGGCAAAAGGCCAAGCCACATCCATGGGGGTCAAGGGGACTGCCGGTTGGTGTGGCAGTCAGGCGTGTCGCTGACACTGCAGGCACTATCATGTGTACGTCATGTCATCCTAGCGCATGGTCGGCCAGTAGTATCCCTGCCGAAGGGTCTTGAAGGCCAAGATCCGCCCCCCAACATGCTCCCCACATATTCCCTCGTGGAGCTCGACGAGGACGGCTTTGTTAGTTTGGCAAGTCCCACATAGTCTCACATCGGAAAAATCAGGCTTGTTATCTCATATTAGAACTATAAATAAGGGTTTGGGCTTTGAAGTCAGATGCACCACAAGAAAAACCTAAGTGTTTGCTTTGGGTTTAAGTTCACACTCAGTTAAATAGTTTGGGTTTTTCTTGTTTAATAGATTTGGGTGTTTTATGGTCTAGGAACATCTACCTAAGGCATTTGTAATAGTCCCTCTTTTATAGTAGTGATTTGCTCCTCTTTCGTCCGTGGATGTAGGTTAATTGACCGAACCTAAATTTCCTAGGGCTAGCTCTAATAAACTGGTATCAAAGCCTAGTTTTGGGATCTTTGGCAATGATGACAATAATGTCAATAGAAATGTCAACTTTGGCATGTGGTAACTCAAGATGGAGGCCATTCTGGTTCAAGACGGAGTTGATTTGGCACTATAGGGAGTTGAGAACATTCCATATGGTACGTCAAAGGAAGATCTTGCGGGTATGGATAAGAAGGCCCGATCAAGCATTATTCTAAATCTTTCTGATGAGGTTTTATAGGAGGTAGCTACGGAGATTACGGCTAAGAACATGTGGGACAAACTTAAAGCCTTGTATATGAAGAGGACATTGGAGAATCGTCTCTACTTGAAGCAGAGTTGGTATATGCTTCGAATGATTGAAGGTACATCTATGCTCTCACATCTTGATAAATTTGATTCCTTAGTTATGGATTTGAAGAATATAGATGCAAAAATTGATGATGAGGATAAGGCCCTGTTACTTTTGTGTTCTCTTCCCCAATCCTTTAAGCACTTTCGTGATACTATGATTTATGGAAAAGAAATAATTTTGTATCAGGAAATTAAATCTGTACTAAAATCTAAGGAGCAGATAGACAGGGATATCACTGGGGAAAGTAGAGGGAATCAGGCTGAGGGTCTAGTTGTCAGGGGTAGAATGGATAAAAGAGAATTTGACAGTAGTAGATCTGAATCTAGATCTAAATCCAGATATAGAAATTTGGAATGCAGATATTGTCATAAAATGGGGCACATTAAGGCTGATTGCTTTAAATTGAAAAATAAATTAAAGCAAAAGGAAAAAAATTGTTGAGAAAACTACTGAGTCTGTTGAAGCTAGTGTAGTAGTTGATGAGAATGATGAAAATATTTTCTTTGCTACTGATGACAGAACGAGGTCTAAAAATGAATGGATTTTAGATTCGGGTTATTCTTATCACATGTGTCCTAATAGAGATTTGTTTTCCACATATGAATCTTGTAATGGTGGAATTGTTTTGATGGGCAATAATGCATCATGTGATGTTGTTGGTAGAAGAACAATCCAAATTAAAATGCATGATGGTATTGTGAGGACGCTCACTAATGTTAGATATGTTCCTGATTTAAAAAAGAATCTCATCTCTTTAGGCACTCTAGAGGTCTTTGAGTGTAAATACGCAGCTGAATGTGGAGTTATAAAGTTTCTAGAAGTGCTCTTGTTGTTATAAAAGCTTATAGGTCTGGTAGCTTGTATATTTTGCAGGGAACTACTGTCATAGGCTCAGTTGCAGTCTCGTCATCATCATTATCTGATTCTGACATCACCAAATTATGGCATATGCGTTTAGGTCATATGAATGAAAAAGGTTTGAGCATATTAAGCAAAAGGGGTCTACTTTGCGGACAGAGTATTGAGCCAATGGATTTCTATGAACACTGCATTTTTGGAAAGCAAAAAAGAGTCAGCTTCAATTCTCCGGCAATTCACAAAATGAAAGGTACTCTTGACTATATTCATTCAGACCTTTGGGGTCCAACTCATGTTTAGTTTAAGGGTGGTGCTAGGTATATGTTGACTTACATTGACGATTATTCCAAGAAAGTTTGGGTTTATTTTCTGAAGCATAAAAATGATATTTTTCTAACCTTTAAACAATGGAAGGCTTTGATTGAGAAGCAAACAGGTAAACAGATTAAGCAGCTTCGAACAGATAATGGCATAGAATTTTGTGAAGGTGACTTTGATGAATTCTGCAAAAATGAAGGAATTGTTCGGCATCGCACTGTTAGGATAACGCCTCAGCAAAATGGTGTGGCCAAACGTATGAACAGAACACTCTTGGAGAGAGCAAGGTATATGATCTCAAATACAGGGTTGACAAAGGACTTTCGGGCAGAAGTAATTAATATGGCTTGTTACGTTGTCAACCGCACTCCTTCTACAGCACTTAACTTTAAAACTCTAAATGAAGTTTGGTCAGGTACTTTTGCTGATTACTCTAATTTAAAATTTTTTGGGTGTCTAACATACATGCATGTAAATAAAGGAAAATTAGAGCCTCGAGTGAAAAAGTGTATTTTCCTTAGGTATGCTTCTGGGGTGAAAAGATAAAGATTATGGTATTCTGATCCCAAATCCCCAAAATTTGTAATCAGTAGAGATGTTACTTTTGATTAATTGTCTATGTTATCTTCCAAAGAGGAATCTACTAGTTGTACAAATGATAGTGCGCAGAAGTAGGTGGAGCTTGAGATTGGTAGTTCTAATTCTTTTCAATCTAACTCTTCTACTCAAAAGATGCCAGTAGATGGTCCTGAATCTATTAACAAAGATGATCTAGAGGAAGAGCAATATTTCATAGTCAAGAATAGACCACAGAGAGATATTCGAC
This sequence comes from Musa schizocarpa, assembly GCA_900464855.2. NCBI lineage: Eukaryota > Viridiplantae > Streptophyta > Magnoliopsida > Zingiberales > Musaceae > Musa > Musa schizocarpa. The sequence goes on along the minus strand of LS990925.1, from coordinate 8,716,359 downwards.
CACCACAAAGATATGCAAGTTTAGTTGCATATGTTTTATCTATTGTAGAAGAAATAAGTGAAGTTGGTGAGCCTACTACCTACTCAGATGCAGTTTCTTATGATAATTCCACTAAGTGATTGATTACGATGAATGAAGAAATAGAATCTCTCAATCAGAATAGAACTTGAGATCTTGTGAAGCCGCCTTCGGGTAAGAAAATTATTGGATGCAAATGGTATACTATTGCTGAGGGAAAGGTCCTTGTTCAGAAAATTCATACGAAGGACAATCCATTTGATATGCTTACGAAGCCTCTTCCGGTTTACAAGTTCAAGCAGTGCTTGGACTTGGTTGGTGTTCATTGTTGGTGATTACCCATTGGGGCTTTTATGAAGAAGGTGGAGTAAGTTTTGTTGGGACATGCCATGATGGAGATTTGTTAGTTTGACAAGTCTCACATAGTCCCATATCAGGAAAATCAGGCTTGTTATCTCCTATTGGAACTATAAATAAGGGTCTGGGCTTTGAAGTCAGACGCATCACAAGAAAAACTTAAGTGTTTGCTTTGGGTTTAAGTCCACACTCAGTTAAATAGTTTAGGCTTATAGTTTGGGTTTTTCTTGTTTAATAGATTCGAGTGTTTTATGGCCTAGAAACATCTTTCTAAGGCATTTGTAATAGTCCCTCTTTTATAATAGTAATTTGCTCCTCTTTCGTCCGTGGATGTAGGTCAATTGACCCAACCACAAATATGGTGTTCTTGTCGTTTTTATTATTTTTGCTTTATTGTCTTTGTTGGTTACCAAAATTACCCTTTGGTAAATTTCCTAGGGCTAGCTCTAACAGGCTTCAACCTCCGATGGCGCAAGGCAACGCAGGAGGGGTTGAAAGAATGCCCTTCGGTACAATCTTCCGCCGATGATGCAGTACCATGCTTGATCTCGCCTCAGTCGTCTTGCAGCCATGGGATCGTCGGGTTCTTTCCCACCTACCTTGTAGTGGAGGATCTCTTCTATCCAATTCGGAGGTAGATTTGTTTCGGCGACCTCGTGAGTCGGTATGGTCGGGACCGCCACGGACTTAGTGGCCAAGACGACTCAGGGGTGCAGGTGGAGGCTGATTTGGCCAGCATCGGCCCGCTCGTTCTGCGCCCGAGGTACTCTAGTGACTGAAAAGTGGTCAAAACAGCGGGCGAGCCGCTTTACCTCCATTAGGTAATATATCATCGTGGGGTCTCGGGCTTCGTAGCTCCCGTTGATGTGCCCTATTACTAGTTGGGAATCACTGAAGACTTCAAGGTCGCCCACATGTAACTCCAGAGCGAGACGCGGACCGTGGAGTAGTGCCTCGTACTTAGCTTCGTTGTTGGTGGCCCGGAACTTTAATTGGAGAGATCTTTCATAGGCCTCTCCCGACTGACCTCTGAAGACGAAACCGACCCCAACTCCCTTAGAAGTGGAAGAGCCATCTATGTGCAACGTCCACGTGCCCCAACCACTTTGCCGCCCTATAGCCTAGTCCTCGGGCGTTAGCTCGGAAATGAAATCGGCTAGCACCTGAGCTTTAACGGCGGTCCTAGGGGAGTACTGGATGTCAAATTCGCTAAGCTCGACTGACAACCGCAGCATGCGACCCGATGTGTTGAAGTTAGATAGGGTCTGCCGTAGCGGTTGGTCGATGACTATTCTAATTGTATGAGCTTGGAAGTAGGGCCGCAACTTCCGAGCTGTCAGGACCAGGGCAAGAGCCAGCCTTTCGATCGTGGGGTAGCGTATTTCGGGCCCTCCAAGGACGTGGCTAACGTAATGCACCAGCTGTTGCGTCGGTGGTACCTCTCGAACTAGCACCGAACTGACGGCTTGTGGCGAGGCCGCCAGGTAAAGGCCGAGGGTCTTGCCTGGTTCAGGCGAGGTGAGCCGGGGCAAGCAGACGAGGCATTCCTTCAACTTCTCGAAGGCCTCCTCGCATTCCGGGGTCCAAGTGAAGTTGTCGGCCCATCGAAGAACTCAGAAAAAAGGGAGGCTCTTATCACCCAAACGCGATACGAACCTCCTGAGCACTGCCAGCCTCCCGGCAAGTTACTGCACTTCTTTGGCCGAGAGGGGGGAGTGCATCTCAGTAATGGCATGAACTTTCTCTGGGTTGGCGTCAATTCCCCATCGATGAATGATGAAGCCAAGGAACTTCCCCGAGCTGGTGTTTGAAAAGCTTGTCGACCATCCTTTGGTAGGTCACGCCGGCGTTCTTCAGGCCAAAAGGCATTACTTTGTAACAGTATGCCCCTTGGTTGGTGACGAAGGCAGTATCTTCCTAGTCTTGAGTCGCCATCCGGATTTGGTTGTAGCTTGAGAACGCGTCCAAGAACGTAAGGCGTTCATGACCGGCGATGGCTCAACCAACTGGTCTATCCTGGGGAGTGAAGAGCAGTCCTTGGGGCATGCTCGATTGAGATCGGTATAATCAATACACATTCTCCAACTTCCATTAGGCTTTCTGACGATGACTACATTAGATAACCACCGAGGGTACTTAACCTCAGCGATGAACTTGGCCTTTATAAGGCGATCGACCTCGTCTCGAATCACCCTCTGTCGGTCGGGGGTGAACCTTCGAAGCTTTTGCCTTACCGATGACACCCTGGGGTCGACGTTGAGTCGGTGTTGCACCACCTCTGAGTCGATCCCAAGCATCTCCTCAGGGGACCACACAAATAGGTCAGTGTTCTCCCTTAGGAAATCGACAAGGTGGAGTTGGTTCGCTTCGGGGAGAGCAGTCCTGACTCTAACGGTTTGGTCGGGTCTGCCCCGTTTCAAGGGCACCTCAATAAGCTACTTCGGGGGCTCCAGCGTCATTTGTGGTACAGGTGCCTCACGGGGGTCGAGAATCAGGGTTGGGCGAGGCTTTGGCGGGAGAGCCACTGTGATGAGGTAGCATCGCCTCGACTCCCTTGGGTCGCTCTAAGCCTCCCCAATCCCTACCGAGGTTGGAAACTTGATGGTTCTGTGATAAGTAGAGACCATCGCCTGGATCCTATTGAGGGTCGGGCGACCGAGGATGACATTGTAGGCCGATGGTAGGTCGACTACCATGAATGTGGTCATTATTGTTTTCGTCCTCGGTTCCTCCCTGAGGGTGATGGGGAGCACTGTGGTTTTGAGTGGGGAGATGGAATCTATGGTGAACCTTGTAAGAGCTGACGTCACAGGGGTAAGATTTTCCTAGGTTAAACCGAGCCTCCAAAAGGCATCGAAGTAGAGGACGTCGACGGAACTCCCCGTATCAACCATCACCCTCTTGACTTGGGCGTTGGCGATTTGGACGGAGATCACCAGAGCGTCGTCATGGTGGGAGCGCTCAACCTCTCCAGCTCCAAAGGTAATTGTAGGCTCGTGCTCAGGCCAGGGACGCTTCTCCTCCATACTGAATGCGTAGGCCTTTCTTGCTACCATGCTAGTGCCGCCGGCTACCGGCCTGCCAGAGATGACGTTGATTTGTCTCTCGGGGGAACCTCTGGGGCGCGGAGTCGCCTCCCGAGACTTGAGATAGCATGCGAGGTGGCCTCTCCAAATTAGTGCTTCTATCTGGTTTCAGAGGTCATGGCAGTCCTCCATGTCGTGGTCGTGGTCCCAATGGAACCTACAGTATTTAGATTGGTCTATGTGGGCGGCCTTCATAGGGCGAGGCTAGTGCAAGAGGCCCGTCTCTTTGATCTGGACAAAGATCTCGGTGCAGGATGCGTTTAGGGGGAGAGGTGGTGGTCTTGGGAGCAGTAGCTCTTGTCGGTTGGGCCCTCGGCGGGGAGGCATCGAGACCGCCGACGTTGTTCCTCGAGACAACTCCATCCTCGACTTCTTGTCTTCCATGCGCCTCCCTGCCACCAAAGCCTTGGCGATAACGTGTTGGTTGGCGCATTGAAGTATCTCAGAAATGGTCACTAGCAGCTTCTCGATCAGCGACCAGAAGAACCTTGAAGGTTTGAGACCCATCAGAAAGGCCTGCAAGATTAGAGAAGGGTGAGCATCCGGAAAACCTCGGATCTCGGTGGCGAACCATGCCACGAACTGGGAGAGCGACTCATCCTCGCGCTGAGATAGTGCGAGCAAAGTGGCTATGGAGGGCCTGGGTTGCGTGTTGGAGAGGAAACTTTGCTCAAATTCCTAAGCCAACTGGTCGAAGGACAAGACTGAAGCTTAGCGCAGCCAGCTGAACCAGGTCCGCGTCGGGCCACGCAAAGTGGTCGGAAATGCTCAGCACATCAGCGCATCGGAGGCGCCGTAAAGGGCCATTTGGGCCCGGAATACAGAGATGCTCCATGGGATCAGAGCCTCCATCGTATGTTTCCAATGTTGGGAACCTGAAGTTGAGGGGTACCAACTTGTCTTGTACTTCCTGGGTAAAGAGGGACCCACTCGAAGTGCCCTCGCTGGGCTCACTATGCGATCTCTGAAGCTCGCGCTGGAACGCGTCCAGGCGCTGATTGACCCAGGACAACTAGGCTTTGAGTGAGTCGTCCGCCGAGTCAGATGATATAGTGTCAGGCTCCATATGAGATGGGGTGGCTCGGCAAGGTGCGAGCATGTCCTGCTCGGGAGGACCCCTCGGGTCCATTGCCCACCCAGAGGCTCCCCCAACCCTGAGCTGTTCCCCGTTCGGGGGTTGCCGGGCCGGATCGGTCCGGGGAATTGGGGGCCACCCGATTTGGGGGATGATCAGGGCGAGTGTATGCATCATGCCTGCCATGGTCTGTACTTGCTTGGTTAGGCTAAGGAATGCCTCGGGCGTCACGGCCGGGCCCCTCGGGGCGAGCCCCGGGGGCAACAGTTCCGGGTCATTGAACAGGCGCCAGTAACGATCAGGCGTTGAAGCTGGAATCCTACCGTCCGCAAGGGCAGAGAGGGCTTGTCCTTTGGATCGGCGGAAGGGAGGTCGGTCGGGAGCTCCCTCCCGTGGTGTGTTCCCGCTAGTTGTTTCTGTGACATGGGCCCTCCTTCTAGTGCCAATTTGTTGAGAAACAAAGGTACCGTGACTGATGAGTCAACACAGTTAGGCCCACGTGCCGACGTCGGGAACTTCTGGGGGGAATGCGAGGGTTATCTTTCTAAGGTCCGTCGACCCCGACCTCCGTTTGCGGGAAGAGGTGTCCGCTCATACCCAGGATAGATGGCGACCTTCCTCACCACGCGGGCTCCTCTTTGGAACGGGAGACGAGACTAGCGTCGGTCGGATCCGAGCCACTAGGTCGCCCTACTTTGCGTATTAGGAGACAACTTCGAGGTGAAGGCGCCTGCGGCTTGATGACGACCACCTCCCTGCAAAAAGGCCTTCGTCGGGTGTGTCCCGACTTTGACCTCTTCGACGAGCAAGTTAGATTGATTTTTATTCCTTTTTTTCATCTCCCCTTTTCCTGGATCAGGTCGGGGGTATTTATATCTGCGTGCGGGAATTGGTCGGGCCTTGGTCCGGCATGGCCGTTAACTTTGGGGGCGGAACAACAGCTCTGACGAGATGGCATCTTCGGGGGTGTTTGAGCGGCATCAGACGGTACTGTCATAACAGCAGACGGCACCGCCCCCAGCTCTTGGGGTGGTCAAGCCGCACAATCATACCATTAGAGCTTCACGTAGCGTGCACCCCGTGCTTCTGGAGGCGTACGGTGTCGCGTTAGTCTGTATGTTGATGCTTCACATAGGGTCAAAATGTACCCTATCAACTAGTATAACTTATTTTTGGATATTTTGGCTAATTTATTTATGTGGAAGTGTTTCTTTTGATAGATTTCATTTTCTGGTCATATCACATGATGCTGCTCTTGCTAATTGCAATTAAGTTTGGACTGAATTAGATTTTCAATGACTTGAATGTTCTGGTGATAGCCAATTGTAAGTCTATTCGATTCTCGTGTGAGAAGGAAGTTTAAAGGATGTGCTTTGATGCCAAATATTAGGTACGGTTCTGACAAGAAGACACGTCACTATCTGCCAAACCAATTTAAGAAGTTCGTTGTACACGATGTTGCTGAGTTGGAGTTACTCATGATGCCTAACCTTCTCACTTCTCGGTCAAAGATACCCATACGACATCTCAAATGCAGATTCTTGCATTTCCTTAATCTGGCACGACTTACTGTGCTGAAATAGCACATAATGTCTCTACGAGGAAGCGTAAGTCAATCGTTGAGCTCGCTGCACGGCTTGTTGACATTGTTGTTACCAACAAGTTGGCGAGGTTGCCAGGAGGACGAGTGAGCCATATATATATATATATATATATATATATATATATATATATATATATATATATATATATATATATATATATATATTCTCTTGGAAAGTAGCACATTTTAACGTTGGTGTTACATTTAATAGCACAGCATGTCAAATATAGATACTAAGGTTAAAACAAAAAACTACTGTCTCATGGGTTGTTTAAAGGGCAAAAATATGTTCACTTGATATTTTGGACCCTACTTGGCGAGCTGGACCGCGTTTCCGTTCCTACCACTGTCCTACACTTTCAATCCGCTGTTAAAGCATATATATATATATATATATATATATATATATATATATATATATATGGAGAGAGAAAGGAAGTGCCGTGCTTCATCAACGACGCGTCTGCTTCTTTTTTATGTCTTCTCTCCTGGGGAAGGGAGCAGAAACTTTTTATCTTTATATTCGTTTTGGGGAAGGGAGAACCGCAGCACCGGACTCCATTTTGTCCCCTTAATTGTCTCCTGGGTATCGTGGCCCACTAAAACTGCAAGGACACCTACAAAAAGGGTCCGGGGAATAATACATACATACGAAACGGCACCGACCCGAGGGGCTGTCTCAGGCATGGCAGGAGAGGAAGGGGTGACCCTAGAAAGCTTGCGGAAGAAGATGGCAGACTTCGCAAGGGAGAGGGACTGGGACCAATTCCACAGCCCCAGAAACCTCCTGCTAGCCCTGGTACTCCTTCCTCCACCCCCCCCACTTCACGATCTTCTCTTTCATGTCCTTTTTTGCCCTATGCTTCCTTCCCTTGTGCATGCCTGTGCTGGGAGGAACGAGACGACGACCTTCTAAAACCGACTCTTTCTTCGTCCCTAGCGATTCTTTTTTGTGCTTTAACCCCAGATCCGTGCCTGCTGTTGTGTTTACTTCTTTAGGTGGGAGAGGTCGGGGAGCTGTCCGAGATCTTCCAGTGGAAAGGTGAGGTGCCCAAAGGGTTGCTTGACTGGAAGGAGGATGAGAAGGAACATCTTGGGGAGGAGCTCTCTGATGTCCTGCTCTACCTCGTGAGGCTATCGGACATCTGCGGGGTGGACCTGGGACGGGCTGCCCTCAGGAAGCTGGAGCTCAATGCTCTCAAGTACCCCGTCCATTTATGCAAGGGCTCTTCGAGGAAGCACACCCACTACTCCCAAGCAAATGAGGACTCCGACACTTCAGCTCCTGAGGGTATCTGATCCCTCTACTTCTCTAGGTTTTGACTTGGTCTTGTATAGGCTTCTTTCTTGGGTGAACAGAAAAGAAGAAGCGAAGGCTTGTTTTGATATCATGTTCCTCTTTTTTGTTGCATGGCCACCACCTCGGTTGGTGTGGCCATTGCTGCTGCAGAGGGCAGCAGCACTATGCGGGCAAGATATAGTTAAATGCAATGCTGTTTCCTTATCCCTTGTGGTGAGTTTTTTATGATGTGTGCAGGTGCAGGTGCAGGTGCAGGTGCCGGCTCCTCTTGGTGAAGTTTAGTGTGGTTGTGCACTCCATCTCTGTCCTCATCGCTGGGTTGCTGTAAAGTTGGGTCGGTGAGATAGATGGGTGATTCAATCAAGGACATGAGCTAAAGGTTTCTTGCAGTCACATAGTACCAAGTGTAGAGGACTCCTGTCTGTTGCCAATCTAGTAAGTTTCTTGTGATCTATTGGAAGAATGATTTGGTAATTGCCTGTGCATAGTTCTGTGAACTGGTGAGAGGGCCCAGTGTCTGGTTGTTGCTTGGCACGAAAGGCTACTTTTTAGTTGAATTTGACTTGGCTGCATCCATGGTTGTCCAACCCACTGGATTTACTTGGGAATTTGTGATCTTGATCTATACTTTTATTGTTGGATCTTTATCTTCTCTTATTTATTCTTCTCGACCCTTCATTTGTTGTGCGAATTGAAACTTTGATTCCTCCTCAGCCATCAAAACTATTGATGGTGGGCGACTAGTAATGTCTTAACCTTTGCTCTTAATCATGTTGATTGTGATTAAATCTTTGGATGGATCAATTCCCTTCATGCACATATGGTACAAAACACATCCTTCTTTTGACATCCAGTAATTATTGCCTGCTAATGAACTTGCCCTTTTTATTATCTTTGCTCTTTCAACTTCCTAATCTCAGCTAATTTTGGTTAAAAATATGTGTCAGAAAGAGAAAAAAAAGATTAAAAGCCTGGATCATAAAAGATTTTTTATTAAGGCTACAAGTTCCAGAACTATATTTTTTTATTATTATTAGGTCTATGTTAGCTGAAAATTGCAGGTAATCTTTTCAATGTCACATCCCTACAATATGCCATATGTGATTTCTGCTGAAGTTTAGCTATGGAAATCATCATTATTCTTAAAACAACAAATGTGGTTCAGATCAGCAACATCAACTTTTGCTAGTTAGTATATCTTAGGTACAACAATTAAGCAAAGTTGACTAGGAGGTCAAGAGAAATCCATGATTAAAACTAATTTAGGTAGATCTCTATGTGATAATAGAGAATGTAGTCAACTTAAATTTTCTTATCATATTGTTGATTGCAGATATGTGCCTCTCTTGTTTTCTTTTCTAAGACATTTAGAATTTCTTTGTGCTGCAAATGAAATCAGGGCTTGCATGTTCAATTTGAATAATACACATCCAGCCGCAGTAAAATTGATTAACACTTGAGCATAAACTTTGCTCCATGAAAGTACTGTTTGTTAGCAATTTCAGAATCAGGAGCATTCTACATTAGGCTGTTGAAATCTATAACAAGAGGATTAAGCCATAAAGCCAAATAGCAAGCTTGTCAATGTTAGTTTGGAGGTTGGAGGTTGATTCACGTGTTTGAGTTCATCCGATCTGCCACACTCTGATGGTTTTCATATCTCAAGAATCAGATGTTCATTTGTGCCATGAAACCATGCATCTTTTGTGTCATGTTACAGATGGCTCCGCCCTGCCTGAGGCTGATCGACACCATCAATAGCGGTAGTATATTTCTCATGTTTGAACTAAGATGTACTCATTTGAGACTACATTGTATCTTCTCATTCTCGGTTGTTTGGGATAAAAAGAGATATTCTAGGTTGATGAGAAAAGAATATTTTATTAAGCTCGGTTATGAGAGTAAAGTATATGACAAATGAAGTGTATAAAACTTTCTTTTATTTCGATATTAAAAGTGTATAAAGATTTAAATTAACTTATAAACATCCGATGATTATGTTATTATTAATTTGAGCTTAAATATTTTGGGTAAATGATTCCGGTTCAATAAATTTAATGAATCAATTGTTTTGCACAATTATTAGGTTAAACCTCAAATGCACAATTGATAGTGTAGTTGATCTAGCCATCAATAATATCTTCTTTTGAATCTTCAACAATCAATCGGTTTGACTTTGTAAAATTTCTTATCTTATGCATAGGGGGTTAAATTTATTTTTTATGTTCAGATGAAAATAAAATCATTAAATTAAAATAAAATATATATTGCAATTATTATATTGACCATATCATATCATAATGTGAAATTTGTCCTTGCATGATCTTAGCATCTTCAACCTCGATATAAATATTACTTAGGGAATTTGTCATATACGATGAAGTCACTTTTTTATCTTCTTCTGTCAAGAGATTTTCACTTTTATTTTGATGTATCTTGATTTTTTTACATATACACTCTCCTAATTTATTTGGATATACATCTCTTTCCTAAATATCTTGTAAGATAAATTAGATTCCTCTTCCTATTTAGTTCTAGAGATTCATGAAACAATATTTTCATTTGTTTTCGCTGGAGAGATTTCAATACTCGAAAATATTTTTCTCTGTTACGATTAAATTTTTTTTAATCGGAGAGACTCAAAGATCTCTATCATTTATCACATATTCAAACCTATCCAAGATAAATTTTTTTATCTATAAATTTTTTTTTATCAAATTTAGATAATAATGAGGTTTCAAAAAATTTAAAAAAATTATCATCCATATCTTTAATATGTTCTTCGGAAGGTGATTAAATTTTTAATCCACTAATCATTCTGTATAACTTTATATTATTTATTGATGTTGTGACAATCTCATCTTTCTCTTGTAGTAATCGATTGTGTTTTTTTATTTCCATATCTCTTTACTTTGATAGTTGTCGAGATAAAAATAGACTCGTTGATGTCATAATCAATTCTTCATGACACCATTTTGTAGTAATCAGTTCTTCATGATAGTTGTCGAGATAAAAATAGTTTCTCTCTTATATATTTTCTCAACTTTTTCTTTTACGTTTCTTTCTCTACTCATATCTCATATTTTCCGTTTCTTAATTCTCAAGAATCTTAAAACGTTTCTTATTTAATTAATCTTCTATTTAATTATATAGTTTATATTACCGTACTAATCAAATTCGCTATTTATTTTTTAATAAAAAATATTTTCATTATTTATTCTTTTAAATTTAAAAAAATGTTTTCATCATTTATTCATATTCATCGGTTGTGCTGATTCATTAAAGCCGATTTGGAAGCTTTTTGCACATTTGGGGCGATTTAGTACTTCCGGATAGATTCTGAAAGGACGAGTACTCTCAGGTAAAGGCCCCATAAAATGGAGCTTTTCTGGGTAAATCCGGTGGGTGCTTCTTCACGACGGAAATTGGAGGACCATTGTTCTTCAAGCTGGCGATCAGCTTGAGGTGGTCTCTGATGTGCACACGAAGTGTTTGACTGATATGGATTTCCGTCAACCTTCATCGGAGTTCTTGGTCCAGAAGGACCGAGTTCTGATCCTTCCTGCTCTGGCGGCGTTGATGCTTGTTTGGATGGAGTTTCCGCTGCGGGTTCAAGAAGACCAGCCACTTCAAGATTCCTACTCAACGCCAACGGGTAAGGATCCCGTTGATTCCGTTCCTATTCGGAGGATGTTTCAGGGGCTTTCTTTCTTGGTCAAGGGTTCCCAGTGCTGAATTCCAAGACTCAAATTGTGGTTCCTCAGGTACAATTTCTTGCTCTTGGAAGAAGATAGTGATTGAGAATTGGGAAATTTTTTTTGGTTTTAAGGTTGTCTTGTATGGTGAATAGGGCAAACGAAGATCCATTCTAGTTGTGGTGGAGAAGGAATGCGTTGCTCGTATTAACAGTATGCCCCGCCCATAAAACTTTGGTTTATGTATTATTTTTTTCATATGGCTTGTGTTGTATGTATTATTTTTTTCAAAAAAAGAAATTAGCCTTTACTAATTATAACAAAAAAATACAAGTTCGTCCACATCACAACGAACCGAAAAATCTAATTTTGGAGGGCAAGTGTCTCTCCATATGTAAGTGCTGCATGTAGGTTTGAAAAAATCCACTTGTATCTTGGTTGAGATTGGTGCATCCTCAAGATTTTATAAATTAAATTCATTAATAAATGAAAATTGAGTAGAAAAAATAACTCATTTTTCCTAATAGACTCTAGTTTCTTTAAAATTTTTCATAACATGTCAAATCAACAGAATTTTTGTATTGTTACGTGATCAAAAACATTCTGATGATTCTGATAAAAACAGAATCTTTGTATCTAGTTATGAGTAACATGATTTTGTATGGTTGAATGGTGAAACGTTTGATCTTTAATAATTATTGGACGTATGCTAGTGGAGAATCTAATTATTCTGATGAAGGTTTGACTTAATGGTCGGAGCCAGTGTGCCAGCCGGCCTGTCACGAACGGTCGTCGCGCACCCGCAACAACTCCGTTCAATGAACCGTTCGTCGCTCACACCTGCATGTACAGCTGCTTGACAGCATGTTTTCTCTTAGTTTTGGGTCATTTTGCCTGTAAATATGTAAGTTCGAACAAGCTGCAGTGTTGCAAAGCGACCGCTCACCGAACCGAGCAAAACAGCCCCAAAACAGCCCAAAACAGCTCCATTTTCACGTGCCACGGGAGGTGAGCGGAGAACTGCCTCCGCTCACCAAAACGTCAGCCATCTCAGACCCCAGGAACCCCCCGGGTGGCACAGGGCTGGATGGGGCTTCGGTTATATACCAGGCGTTGAGATCTCTTTCGCAAGTTCGCACGTGACCTTTACGGGAACTTGTCTTTGCGCCCAGGACCAGGTGAGCGGCTGTTTGTGGGCTTGCAGCTGTTCGTTCATCCTTGAAAGCCTTGTTTTTCTCCCTCTCCCTCGTTTCTCTTGTGCACACTGGGTGTTCGTCGAATTGCTTGTAAAGCTTCCCTTTTCGTGAGACTTCGGGATTTGTCCGTTGCTCGTTCTTTCGAACTAACTTCTTTCTCTTTTATAGGTCCTTCGGGACCTGCGAGAGGTTACAAAGTGGGCTGATCCTTGCGGAGCAAGATCGCAAGGGCGAAGCGCGACTTAGGCAACGCAAGCTAAGTTCGCGTCTTTGCCTCAAGGGTAACTCGCGACTTAGGCAACGCAAGCTAAGTTTGCGTCTTTGGCCGCAAGGGTGCCTCACGTCTTAGGCAATTCCAGCTAAGGTCGTGACAGGCCGGTGTACCAACACACGGTACATCGTTGTGTATCGATGTTTTGATGAGAAAGAAAAAGAGGTTGAAGAGGAAGGTCCGGTGGAGGAATAGAGGAGGAAGAAGGAGAAAGGAAGAAGAAGAAAGAAAAGGAGAAGAAGTGCAACGATACCTGGGAAGCAGTAGCATCACAGCGGCAAAGAGGCGATGCTGCTGCTGCATCGCAACAGTGAAGCGGTGAAGAAACAGCGCTGCTGCAGCATCATGGCGGCGAACTGGCAAAGAGGCAGTGCCGCTGCAACATCGCAATGCGAATCAGCGAAGAGGTAGCGTCGCTGCAGCTATGAAGCGGCAAAGAGGCAGATTTGCTGCTGCATCATAGCGGCGAAGAGGCACTGTCGTGGCTTCGTACGCGAGAAGAGCCCTAATATTACTTTTGTTTAAACACTGAAATGGACTAGGGCCCACCATTTTTTTTATTTTTTTTATTATTTCAATGCAGACCGCACGAAACAGGATGGTCCGCGTATCGGTCCATGCCTCGAATCGGTACATACCACCCAAACCATACCGTTTTGGGCGGTACAATAATCCCTGATTCTGATTATGATACTACGTTTGCAACTTTTAATGGTAATGTGCCATGAGAAATTAACCATAAACTTTTGTATGTATTATTAAGTGAGAAGTTCTTCACAAGAAAAATTTCAAATAAAAGAGTCACTTGAAGATGCTTAAACTATAAATGACATTTAATATGATATCATATAAAACATAGCAACGATTTCAATAGGCGCTCGGGCGCTCGCCTAGGTGCTCAGGCGAGGCGAGGCCTGAGCGCCTCGCTTCATGTCTAGGCGCCTCGCTTCAAAGAGGTGCCGCCTAGGCGCTCGCCCGAGCCCAGGCACCGGGTGCTTCGAGCGAGCGCCCGAGTTAATCCAGACGGTCTCTGGTGCTTTAGTTGGTTCAATCAAACCAACTAAAGCACCGATATCAACCTCCGAGCATCCCTCTCGTGACTTCCCAACCCTAACCCTATTCGCAATTCTGCCACTAATATTTCCTCTCTAGTATCGTTGCCTCTCTCCACTGTCGTTGCCCCTCTTCGCTGTCGCTGTTCTCCGTTGCCGTTGCCACTATTGTTGCTGTCGCTGCTCGTCGTCGTTGCCATCGTTGCCATCGCTGCCACTTTCGCCGATCCCGCTCCTGCAGCCGCTGCCCGCTGCTCGCTGCTGCTTCTCTCAGTCAGCAGCCTCAGTCTTACTCTTACACTACTCCCCCACTACCGTTGCTGCTACCGCTGTCGCTGCCACTATCGCTGCTTGCCATTATCATCGCTCCTGCTCCCACTATCGATCCTGCTCCCACTTCCGCTATTGTTACTCTTACTCCCTCTTCTCACATCGACTCGATAGTATACTATTAACAGTATATTAACAATATATTGTTAACTGTATACTAGTAACAATATTTTTTTATTTATTAGATTAATAATATATTATTTTAATTTTAATACTGCTATTTTTTATTTATTTGAAATTATTGTTATTGTTTTGAATTTTGAGATTTTTTGTTAATGTGATATTGTGATTCTGTAAGATTTTTTAATTTAATATCGTATTTTTATTTAAATAATTATATTAATTAATTATATTATATATTTTTATATTTTAGTGTCTCGCTTCACTCGGGTGAGCGCCTAGCACCTCGGGTGTTTTTGTACCTTGGTACCTTTTGGCACCGAACACTTTTTAAATCACTGAAACATAATAATTATTGAATTAGTTAATTATGATTAATAAGAAATACATTTTTAGGAAATAAATGATTGACAATAAATGGTTAGATTGTCATAAAAATGTTATAATTATATGTGAACTTTATTGGTTACTTGGACCAAATGTTAAAGTGATTTTTCCAGTCTAAATGCTAGATTCCAAAATTTTTTTTTGCTTGAAAGCGTGTGGATAATTATAAAAGTGACATGATATCATAGCTACGACACCTAGTTTCTTTATATGGACCAATATATGATTCTCCTTTTTTTTATTCAGGCCCTTTCAAGCTAGAGCCCGAATTGGTTCACTCCAATGGACAACCAAAAGTAAAGAAAAATCCCTACTCATGGACTAAGTTGCTAAATCTAATTTTTGCAGATGAATTATTATGATTGTACATGTTTTTTTTTTTGTTACATTGTAGCAAATTGTTTGTTTGTTTTAGTGATTGACTAGGATGTATTATGTTATATTGTTATAGAAAATCAAAGTTAAGCTTATAATTTATAAAAAATTCCATACCACACTGACTATCCTTGTGATGAAGTCAAAATCATTACTTTCAAAGTTTAACTCAATGTCAATCCAAGAACTGTTAGATAACAAGTTCACAAGTGCCCTTTATGGAACTTTTTTTTTTCCAGGAAAAAAAAAACTATATTAGCTTTTCAAAAGTCTACAAAACGACCTATTAAGGACATTACAAAAAGTGGATGTGAAATTGCTCCTTCCAAAACATGTCGGTTTTCATATTCCATAAACAACAGCCCAATTGGCTGCTTGATTGCATTACCTAAAGCAGCGAATGCAAGAAAAGCTTCCCAGTTGACCCTTTAATCATTGTATATCTTTGATAATAATCTCTATCTCCTATAACTCCTAAGGAGGAGATTCCTCATTGGCAAGGTAATTAATTATGATTTGAGAATGTAGCTCCAAAATTACATTTCGGAAGACATTAATTCATATATTTCTTAGTCACAAACCAAAGCTTCTTTGATGATTCTTTTTATTATTAACTTTACGTTAGATCACTTTTGTCTAATTAGTGCATTTTTAAATTGATTTGCATAAGATATCATGAAGCTTTTTTTCCTTACGAAAGTATTTTTTTCTTGGCAATATGATCCCCAACATCACTTGAACTTAGAAGAAATTTGCAGGTATCTAGCATTATTGTTATGGATTCTCCAGCAGGAACAGGATACTCTTATGCTGACACAACTGACTACACTACAAATGATACTCGGACAGTTTCAGATTTATATGAATTTGTAATAAAGTTTTGGAAAGTGATGGTTATCATCTTTTCACACCCAATAATCTTTGTTATTTTACCAACATAAAATGGATGTTTGTAGTGGTTTTCCGAGTATCCCGAATTCCTTCCAAATCCCTTTTATTTGGCTGGTTGCTCATATAGTGGAGTTTTAGTACCAGTATTAGCTCAAGAGGTAGTGAAAGGTGTGCCCACAAAACAGATCTATCACATGAAATACATAAATATAGGTGATCGACATAATTATCCAACCAGTGGATAAAACTGTTCTTTTATTGCTTTGTATGCATGATCAATGTCTCAAATTTCAATTTTCTTTCCTTGTCTTTCTTTTGATGTGCTGCATTGATCTATATTTCAGGTATTGAATCTGATAAAGGCCCGAAGCTAAATTTCAAGGTTAAATTTGATACTAACTGTTGTCGTTAATATTGGTTGTGATATCCAATGCTAATTGAAGTTCTTAGTGTTTTTACTAACAATGTAGTTGGCCTGAAGCTAAAGTTCTTTATTTCTCTTACAAATATCTCAGGGCTACTCATTAGGCAATGCAGCAATGAATCTGGATATTGAAAGCAGTTCAAGGTTCCATTTGCACATAGGATGGGACTAATACCAGATGAACAATACGAGGTCTCCACCTTGTCATGCATAACTCCTCTTTGCTACTGAAAAATAGTTCCATTCAGTGACTCCAATATTAAATGTGCTCGTAATGTGAAGAAAAGCATATGGGGAATTGATACGCTTATGTGATACATGGATCAACTAGATCTTTATTCTTCTGAATTGTTTCAGGATTTGGTTAACTCATGTGAAGGGAAATATTTTGGCAACAGTAACCATGATTGCTTGAGGAACTTGGAAAATTTTCAATGGGTAATACAAATTTTGGTCTTGTTTGATTTGTCCTATCTGGTAATAATACTACTTTTGACTGCAGCATATTAAAGATATTAATAAAGACCACATTCTTTGCTTGCCGTGTCATTTTACCATGGGAAACAACATGGTAGCCTATAAATATGACTCCTTCAGAATGTATGGGAGCATCCATGGCGAGAGTCAATATAGTCCTTATTGCCATGCTAGTAATTTCTTTAACACTTTTATGTGGTTATATGATGTCTGGTAATTTTCTCATGTTGAAAGTTTATATACTTCCTAAGGATGGCTGACATAACTAAATTGCATGTATGTAACAAATGTTAAAAGAACAAATTTGATTTATACAAATAGTAGTTGATATCAAAACTATACTGAACAAAGAAAATATTTGTGAAGACTTCCGGTGATATGCAAATGAATTTGGTGTTTACAATGGTCCTTTGGAAAACCTGATTTTTTGTTGCTTTGTTCTTAAATAGGAGTATGAAATGGCCCCAAAAAGACTTCTTGACTTGGAAACTTCAAGGCAGATTCTACATGCTATGCCAGTAAGAGCTATATTCATGCTATGATGTATGCAATTTTACTTCTATTATTATTTATATATCATTGATATATTTGAGAAATTTACCTTTTTTTCGAGTCATTGATAAAATTTCATTGTCCCATATTTCATTTATTTGATAACACCTAATGATAGATTATCACAAACATGATGAAACTCTTGACGAAATCAATGCTTATGATGCCGAACTTGTGGAGACATTATGTCCATTTTTCAGTTTTGGACTTCTTTAGAAACTTTATTCTTCAACTCATTGCAAGATTACAGTTACCTTGATTGTCAGTATTGATATATGTACCTCTCCTAGTAAAATTTTTGGTTAATTTTTTGGATATGCTTGCTATAGCTTGCTCTCATATAATACCTTTTAGTTTTTCAGGCTGAAGTTTCTGGACCTTAGATAAGGTGCACCAAACAAATAAACTTTGAGAGTCATCTTGGACTTGACACCTTATCATTTGAATCTGACAAAGAAAGGTTATAGAGCGTTCATCTATTGGTATGGTTTCTATTCATGTCGGACAGCTCCTCTCCTTATTTAGTCATCTCCCTTCTTAAAATTTTATGCCATAATAAACTTTGTATCTCCCAGTTTCTTTTTATATGCTTGTGTAGTCTACCACAGTTATCATAATATTAGAGCTCTATACATGCCATTCCCTCATGTTGTTTCACTCTCCAAATTGATCATCAACCTTCATGTTATTATCCACCATCAACCTTCTCATTTGAATCTGACGAAGAAAGGTTATAGAGCCTTCTAATAAGTAGATGAGATTTCCTAACTGTTTGAGGAAATCTCTCTACTCTGTTGAGGGAAATCCTCTAATCTGTTGAGGAAAATTCTCCCTTCTAACCTGTATAAAAGGAAGGAGGATATATTAATAACAATCAACTACTTCTACAACTTGTTTATCTATTTATTTTCTAACACCTTCATCTATGGGTATGGTTTCTATTCATGTTGGACAGTTCCCCTCATTTAGTCATCTCCCTTCTTAAATTCTATGCCATAATAAACTTTGTATCTGCCATTTTCTTTTTATATGGTTGTGTAGTCTAACACGGTTATGATAATATTGGAGCTCTATACATGCCATTCCCTCGTCATGTTGTTTCGCTTTCCAAATTGATCATCAACCTTCATGTTATTATCCACCATCCCAATGTCTGTCTTTTCCTTTATATCTTTCATTGGCCTCTCCCTTTGTCATCCTGACCTAAGTTCTTTGTTGTCCGTGAAACCAAAGTATGAATATTTGTTTACAGGTTCATTGCAACTTTTTCAATCTTTTAGACTCGTGTAGATGTAAATATTAGAGGAATTCGGAATTACCTGAAACAAATAATTATGAAAATTATTCAAATCTATTTATTATATTTACTGAGTACTTTAAAACAAATAACGAACATGAGAAATTTATATTAATTAAATATGAACAAATCAATTAGGTATAGCCTTTTTTTAATGGTAATGCCAGCAAACTTCACACCAATATATATATATATATATATATATATATATATATATATATATATATATATATATATATATATATATATATATATATATATATATATATATATATATATATATATATATATATATATATACATATATATATATATATACATATATATGTTGAAATATCATTATTTGAATATAGCTAGAACTCCATCTTAGTGGTTCAATTTATGTGTATCTTTGGAAGATATTGGATAAGAAATTAACACAAATGTACGACACAAGCATCTATCACAGTTTAACTTTCTAAGCCCGAGTAATGTAAGAGGCTGTGTTTGTTTTCTTAGTGGGGATCATGACATGGTGCTCCCATATACTGCAACACTCCAGTGGATCTGAGCATTGAATTATTCTGTGATTGCAAAATGGCATCCGTGGCTTGTTGACGACCAGATAGAGGGGTATGTCTTCCTACCGTCTTACGAGCGTCATGCTATTGTTTCTTATTAAAATTTTGCATATAACAACTGGACAAGTAATTGCTTATCCCTGAGTTCAAACCTTTTTGTTTCGCAAACTTCGTCCATGTAATTCAACTTCCTCCTCAACTTGAATGCAATTCGTACGAACATAATATACTATTACTCTACAGTCAATGTAACATATTAGTCTTGTGGCTACAAGACATTTGCACTTGAAAAAAGCTTTCAAAATGATATTATGTTCATTTAACAGCATGCTTTAACATGTCCATGTTTCTTTGCATAGGGAGCTGGACATACTGTGGCCGAGTACATGCCACGTGAGGCGTTGGCTGCCTATCGGAGGTGGATCGATGGTGCTGACTCTCTTGAACAGTTTGCTTTGGGAACGAACATGAGATTTTGCTAGCAAATATCTTGAAGTACCTTTTCAAGGCAGATGGACTAACTGTCGTGATCAACAGGATTTTGTGTCTTTAAATTTGATTAGAATTTCAGTAACTCTTGTGGGAGCTATCATATATCAGATCGAATTAGCTCCATCGTAAAACAAGTTGGGTTACTTTATTTTCTTTTGTGAAGGTTATTATTATTATTTTGCTGAATAAAATCGTGTGATTGAAGTTATATTGCTTTTAAACAAGAATGTAGAACTCCAAGAAACCATAACAAGATTGATTTGTAATTTTTTAACTAACTCTTTAGTACAAAGATTAAAAAAATGGGAAATATTCTGGTTTTATTGTGTGTTCGAAGTTATTCTGGTTTTAATTTTTTAACTAACAATTTTAGATTTGTGGAAAACAATCATCCTCTTTAATTTTTTTTTAAAATATAAAGTTGATTTTAGGGACTAAAGCTAATATTAGGGATTTTTGAGCCTCCACTATTATTTTTAGTAGGGTGACTATTTACTTTTTGTGTAAACTTGTTTCCTAATAGAGGAACACGAATGCTCGAGTACTAACCATCCGAGCTACTTGTCATGTAGAGAAATTTTGAACTGGGTTTAAAACTTTTATTAGCCTATCATTTTTATTGACCCAGCTCAAAATATCGTGAATCGAGTTGCGATGTATTCAAACTTTAAATCAGTCGACCAATTTAATTCAACCCTAGTTAAGTCAACCCATGACCTCCTTCCTCGGTTGCATTCTTTCTCCTCGCATCTTTTTCAACATAGAAGGAGAAGAAAAAAATATTTGATATCTATATTAATACGACATGACTCTGTTCCGTACGTAAAAAGTCATATGGGATAGAGCAAGGTTTCTCCAACTGTTTCTGCACAAAAACCAAGGTTAAAAA
This sequence comes from Musa schizocarpa, assembly GCA_900464855.2. Lineage (NCBI taxonomy): Eukaryota > Viridiplantae > Streptophyta > Magnoliopsida > Zingiberales > Musaceae > Musa > Musa schizocarpa. Next base: position 8,695,912 of record LS990925.1, on the reverse strand, counting down.
GAGTTTCATCCCTCTTGTGCTCAAGTTAGTACTTGATTGCACATTTTCTCCTCATCTCCTCTCTAATCTAAGGATGTATTTTTATACTAACTTCAAGGGAGACATCTTGTAAAGACTCTATAGAGAAGGTAATTTGTAATTGACCCGAACTGACTTTTGATCTTCCTAAAATATTCCTATGAGTATTTCGGGAGCCGGTTCGTAACCGACCCGATCTATCTTCTAATCTTTTGAGAATATCTCTATGAATATTTCATAGGGAGTTGGTTCATAATCGACTTGAATAGCCTTATAAACTCTTGGGAATATTCCTATGAATATTATATAGGGGGAGTCTGTTAGTTATAGGTGCCCAACAAGCCAATCACGTGAGTGATGGCACGTGTGACTTGATACAGAATCTTTTTACTTATTATATTTTGGCGTATATCACTTTATAACTATTGCATAAATACATATATATATTGTGATGTCCTTGGATTTGTGCAATGGGAATCGGATCGTGATGAGATCACGATAATGAGATCGATTCACCTTTAAACACATATCCTAAATAATCCCGGTCATAGGTTACTCGAGAGGGACATCGTGATAACCGGATAGACGGTGTCTTTGATACCCGTCCATATGATGGATGCACCGGGTCTCATAGCTTTCGTGTAGGGACACTAGGGATACAAAGATGCAGTGCTCATGGAGAATGAGTTCATCGATTGATCCGCTTACGGAATCTTTGGATGGTTGATGATGCCTTATTGTCGACAAATGATTCCGTAGTCCTAGTGGTGTATCTCGGTCCTTAGACTTGAGACACCAAGGATGTCTGTATGAGTGCTCCACTCTTTGATACCAGACTTATAGGTTTGGCGTCCCCGATCTAGTCTGGTGGTCATTGGGAGTGGTAGTCGACCTTACGAGGGCTATTGAGTGTCGATAGAGGATCATCCACTCTCGCCGTCATGAGAGGAATATCCCATGTGTTCGTGCTTTCGCACAAATCCCCGCCGGTCATTCGGGTTGAGAGAGAAAAGAGTTCTCCCAGAGAATCCGATTAGAGCGAGACTTCGAGTAGAAACCGTATGGGTCCGACACAACACCACGATATATCGGTCTCGGGATATTAGATGGATGATGGACTATAGGTACATGGTAACTGAGGACAGACAGGTCCAATGGATTGGATTCCCCTGTATTGTCTGGGGACTACGGTGTAGTGGCCTAATACGTCCGTAGTCGATGAGTCGAGTGAATTATTATAGAGATAATAATTCACTGAGTTAGAAGGAGTTCTGACAGGTATGACACACGGCCAGCTCGATATTGGGCCTAGATCGTAGAAGGTTATTATTATTATTTTGCTGAATAAAATCGTGTGATTGAAGTTATATTGCTTTTATACAAGAATGTAGAACTCCAAGAAACCATAACAAGATTGATTTGTAATTTTTTAACTAACTCTTTAGTACAAAGATTAAAAAAATGGGAAATATTATGGTTTTATTATGTGTTCGAAGTTATTCTGGTTTTAATTTTTTAACTAATAATTTTAGATTTATGGAAAACAATCATCCTCTTTAATTTTTTTTTTAAATATAAAGTTGATTTTAGAAGGAGTTAGAAGGAGTTCTGATAGGTATGACTCACGGCCAGCTCGATATTGGGCCTAGAGGGTCACACACATATGGTAGGCATTGCGATGAGTAGAGGTTCGGATATGAGATATCCGACGGAGCCCTTGTCTTATTGGATGCAGATCCAATACCCACTAGGGAAGGACCCATTAGGGTTTGACACGGGATCTCTATAAATAGGAGGGATTCACAGCCTCATAGGCTAGAGTCTTTGCTTGCCTTTCCTATTGTCCTCTCCCTCTCCACCTATGAGGCTTGGAGTTTTAAGGAGGGTCGTCGCAACCCTGCTGTGTGGATCACCGCTAGAGAGGTGGACGCTTGACCTCCTTCACCCTCTCCTAAGGATCTGCAAGGAAACAGGGATATACGATCTCCCTAGGTAACACAATCTCTATACGCAGTTTTGTGTTTTGCGGATTTTGCGCACCAATCTTCGCACGACGACGAACATCTTTTTGGGAATCAGGGATTTTTGTTTTCTTGTTCTTCCGCTGCGCATATGATGTCGCCCCCATGATTTCCCAACAGAGTCAGTTCATAACCGACCTGAACTGTCTTCTTATTTTTCTATGAATATTCCATGAATATTCTGCATAGGAGGCAGCATGGCAACTTTGCAGCTCGATAACTTGGTAATTGACTCGAGTTGCCTTTTGGTCTTTAATCTTTATGGATAGGAGGTTGTTGGCTTGATATAGCATTGACATGGTGAATGATGGCTAGCTAATTTTATATTCCCTATCTTTTGTTCCGACCGAAAGGATGCTTCGAGGTTTTTAGGGTTTGGAGCAAGTCTTTTTGGCCTTTATATGCTTTGAGCATTCTTTGTTCCATATCTTTATAACGGGTTTCATTGAGTGTGGGTCGAATTTTCGTACCTTATGTGTCTTGGGTACTATTCATGGTTCGATTTTTCACCATAGTGGATTTCTTCTTACGCGGGTCAAGCGTACTCAACTCATATGCCTTAGGCACTTCCCTAGCCCTTTTTTTCTCATTGTTGATTTTTTTCTTATGTGAGTTAGGCATGCCCGACTCATATGCCTTGGGCATCTTTCTTAGCTCGCGTTTTCGTTATAGCATATTTCTTCTTACGTAGGTCGGGCGTGTCCAACTTATGTGCCTTGGGTGTCTTCCTAGCTTATTTTTTCGTCATAGTAGATTTCTTCTTACGCGAGTCGGGCATGCCCAACTCACACGCTTTGGGTGCCTACCTGGTTTATTTTTTCATTGTAGTAGAATTCCTCTTACACGGGTCAAGTGTGCCCAACTCACGTACCTTAGAAGATCGATCCCAAGGAGATACTTTGTCTTGGTCACATAAAGTGATTTCATGGGGAGTGGGAGACTGCCTTATCTTGATTGGGGTCCTCGTAGTTGTAAGCTAGTTCCCACAAGCCACACTATTAGTATCTTTTAACATCCTTTGGATTAGTGTTTTAATAAATAAATAGGAAATGAGAGAGAGAAAGAGAAGTGGGCATCTCGAAGGAGACTCATCGATTATCATTTCAATGCTGAAGGAGAGATAGAGATTCTATCATATCCTCTTTCGTTAGCACCTTGGTGACGAAGAGATTTCCCCGTATTCTCTCATGTAAGTAGTGGATCAAATAATTTTTTTTATATTTTTGGCATCACAACAGTATGACAATGTCCCTTAGATATAACCTCGAAGGGATACTCATATAAATCATGAGAGGAGAGGGGTCATTATGCATTTTAAAATATCTTTCGGTGGATTTGGTGGGGCTCATTCTTTTGCTTAAACCCTAATCTCGGGAACCTTCTTCTTGGCTTTGGTTTCGAAAGAGGTGAGTCCTATAACTTAGGTTAGAATGTCTCTTCCTTCTCGGGTAAGTTCCCCTCAATCTACCGATATCAATCAGTCAAAGTCCACACGTTGTCATAATCCGAGATCGGGAGGAGCCCTAGCCTCTTCCTCCTAAGGGGGGTAACTCCCATGGACCATAGGATTATATGAGATTTAGGACTGATGAAGAGTGAATATGAATGTAACTTAGTGATAAGTAGATAAGATTTCCTCAAGGCAGTTAGGAAATCTCTAAGCAGTTGAGAAAAATCCTCCATACTGAATATGTATAACCTCTCTGCTTAGTGTGTATAAATAGTTATCAAGAGATTACTATCAAAATGAACTAGGCAATTATATCTTATACATTTCATAGTTTCTTCTACAATTTCTCTATCTTTCTATCTTCTTCGTTTAATTTTTAACATGGTATCAGAGCCATCTTCCTTGTGGATGTAGGCAGCTCTATCGAAGCCTTCTACTGTTCATATTTTCTGTTCAGTTGGAATGGGCAGTGCTACTACTTACCTCTCCTCCGGTGTCGCTACTTCCTATTCCGGAGTCGGAGACTGCTCGACCACCTCCTACCCTCACAAGAACCTCGCTTACACTACCGTTGTGGCCGTCGTCCTCGCAACTGCTCCCCGGCCAGCGACTTCTCCTCCTCGTTCCCACATCTCACTCGAGCGAGAAGTGTTGCTGTCGCCATCCTTACCGCCACAGTCATCATTGCCTTCCTGCAGCAACAGGAACGATTACAGTTTTTACAGTTTCCATCTGTAGTCGCTTCCCTTTGCCGCAGCAATTTCTCTGCAACTGTAACTGCTGCAGTTTTTTTTTCTCTTTTCACCTAATCGCTATAGATTTCTTGCTCATCGCTACAGCTTCCTCGCCCATCGCTGCAGCCTCCTCTTCAGTGCATTGCTGCAGCCTCCTTTGCAGTTCATCATTGCAGTCTCCTCTACAGCGCATCGATCTGCTTTTATCCTCCTCCTTCCCTCCTATATCTTTACATCTTTTGTAAAGATCACTTAAATCGCCACAAAATATCTGGGATGTCTTCATTTTTCTCTTCCGATATTTCTGTCCCTATTTCTGCAGGGACTCTGAGCACTTCTCAAAGTCTTATCACTATCAATGTTGCAGCACTCATTCCCTTCAAATTATCCAAAGGCGGCAACTATGCATATTGGCGGGCACAACTTTCTAATCTTCTATTTAACTATGATCTCCTAGGTTACGTTGATGGCTCTCTCTAGTGTCCACCTAAAATGATCAACATCCCAAGTGAACCCAGTCTAGTGCCAAATCCAGCCCACAAACTATGGTTACGTCAAGATCGCCTCATCCTCTAAGCTATTCAAGCTTCCGTTGCTAGATCCATTGCCCCGTTGATATCCTCTGATTATCTACAAAATATCAAAGTTATCATTGATGATTTAGCTTTGATAGGTCATTCTCTCAGTGATGAAGAAGTCCTAATCCATACCCTCAATGACCTAGGAGGCAAGTACAAAGAACTGACAGCAGCACTTCGGGCACGCCACTCACCAATATCATTTGAAGAACTTTATAATAAGTTGATCAACTATGAGACGTACATGATGTTAGGATCAAGAGCACTAAGAGGGGGCGTGAATTAGTGCAGCGGAAATCTTTCTGCGATTAAAACGAAAGCTGCGTTCGTTCGATAAAATCGGTTTACGTCTAAATGCCGATTCTGAAGATACTGAACTTTGAGATACGTTTTATAAATGAGCATAAGGCAGTTTACAGTTATGATTGAAATCAAAACGTAAACGTAAACTGAAATGTGATGATCGTACGAAAAGGTCGATTTACGTCTAAACGCATATTCGGAAAGCTCTGAACTTAGAAACTCGTTCGTAAAAGCGCAGAGGGCAGTAAGCTATTAAGGAGGTTTGCAGTAAAGATAAAATGCTCAAAAGTAAATGCAAATCGAGATTTAGAGTGGTTCGGTCAATCTTGACCTACTCCACTTTTGGCTTCCTCCACCGATGAGGTCACCGACGTCAACTAGAGGCCTTCCTTCAATAGGCGAAGGCCAACCACCCTTTTACAGTTTCACTCCTTTTGACGGGCTTAGGAGACAGCCCTTACAGAAATTTCTCTCCTCTCTTTACAACTCAGAACTTCGAAGAAAAGAGGGAGGAGAACTTTTGGCCTTTACAACAATTTTGAGCTCTAAGAATCACAGAAAAGATCAAGATTTCAGTGTATGTCTTTTTCTTTAAGTGTTGAATGGGTGGGGTATTTATAGGCCCCAACCCAGTTCAAATTTGGAGCTCAAAACTGTCAATTCCCGGAATTCCGGGATCAGGCGGTTGCACCTCCTGACTGGAGCGGTTGCACCTCCTGTCAGGGGTGGTTGCACCGCCTCAGTCTGGCTCAGAGACTGAGCCCAGGCGGTTGCACCTCCTGATTAAGGCGGTTGCACCGCTTGCCAGAGCTCGAAGACCGAGCTCAAGCGGTGCTACCTCTTTGTCAGGGGAGGTTGCACCGCCAGCCTCGATCGGAGATCGAGCCCCGCGGTGCCTCCTCGGCGGGCGGTTACCTTGCCCGGCCTCCTTGGGAGACTTAGCCCGCGCGGTGCTACCTCGGCTTAAGCTTACCGCCGTAGAGTGTAATCGGGTCCGAATGGGTAGATCCATTCGACCCAACTTGGGTTTTTCAGGGGCCCAATTGCCCCAAGACTAAGTTAATGGGATCACCTCCCATTTCCAACTTAATCAATATGCTAACTACAATTAATCCTAAGACAATTTCTGCAGCTTGCTCCGGTGCGTCAATCGCTTCTTCCGACGAAGTTTAAAAGCGAACTTTAAAAGTCGATCATCCGATGAACCCTCGGTGATGCTCTGCAGATTTCCGGCAAACTCACTGGACTTGCGACGATCCACTTGGCGAAGTTCCGACGAAGCCGTTTGGCAAGCTTATGGACTTCTCGGATTTGTTCCCCGCGTAAACCTTCGACGATAGTCCAACTTCCGTCGAACTCCCAACGTGATCATTGTCTTGACTCGGCAACTCCTCCTGCTGCATGTCTTTCTTCCATCGTAGTTAATCCTGCACACTTAAAATAAAACTTCGATCGAGACAATTAATCCTAAGCAATTAACCAAGTTATGCGGCATGTCATTGGTCCCTCGACGCCAAATGCGATTCTTGGGCGATCGTCCTCTCCTGCAGCCTTTTATTGCCCAATCGGCGCTTGACTCCGCAACTCCGATATCCTTGGCATAATACCCGCTCTTCTTGGCACGATGCCCAAGTCCACCCGAAGCCCTCTTGTCGATCGTCGACCGATCCACCGCCCAACGTCCAATCTTCTGACATGTTCCTTCGGCACAACATGATTTTCCTGCTTTAATTGTCTCATCTTGATCGAAGCATCCTGCGTCACTCAAAACACAGATTAAATCATAAACATATATCAAGTAGTTTCATCATCAAAATACGAGATTCAACACTTGAAGCGTGATAACAAGTTGCTCGGACCACCTATTATAGCTCAAGTCAATCAAAAATCCAAGAGGAAGAGCAACCAGTATAATAAGCACGTCAACAACGATTTGGCTAAGCTGCTTCCTAGCCATATGGGGCCTAGACCAAACCCTCCTTATCAATATCAAGGTGGTAAATTTCATAATCCTCAACCATCGCGTCCTGACTTCACAAGCCACCAACGAGTCATTTGCCAACTATGTGATAAAGTCGGACACTACGCGAAAGTCTGTCGGTCTCACCCCAAACTCCCTGCTCCATCACATTGGCCTCAAGCGAATTTCATGGCTACTCTAACTCCTACCCAATCTAATTGGATTGTGGACTCAGGCGCCTCTCATCACATCACTTCTGATCTTCAAAATTTGTCCATCCACAACAACTATGATATGGGTAAAAGAATTCTTATTTTTCATTCTGGTTCCTCAACGCTTAGTTCACTTACCACAACTTTTACACTCGATGATGTTCTGTGTACACCTAACATTAAAAGAAACCTCATTTTCGTTTCTCAATTCTGTAAACAAAATAATACCTCAATTGAATTCTTTCCTAACTTTTTTCTTATCAAGGATTTGAGCATGGGGGCATCCTTAGTCCAGGGCTAGAACAAAGACAACATTTATGAGTGGCTATCCGTTTTACAAATTACCCTTCCTACTGTTCACTCTTCAATCGCAGCTTCGATTGATGTATGGTATCATCATCTTGGTCATCCCTCCCCTTTTATCCAGCAAAAATTATTTTCTCGTTATTCTCTTCCTACGTTGAAAATCAATAGCACTGTCAATCATTGCGATACTTGTCTTTGCAATAAAAGTCATAAACTGCCTATTGGGACAACCTCTATTTCTTGCTCTAAACCATTTGAAATCATTTATACCGACGTGTGGGGCCTTGCCCCAATTCCTTCTTTTGACAAGTTTTTCTTTTATGTCATTTTTGTAGACTATTTTACTAAGTACACATAGTTATATCCTCTCCACCATAAGTCTAATGTTTCCACAGTATTTACCAACTTTCGAAAGTTGGTCGAGAATTTTTTTTCAATCTTCCATTAAAATAGTTTACTCTGATGGCGGAGGCGAATATCAAGCCCTCACATCATATCTCTCTGCTTGTGGTATCCAACACCTCAAGTCACCCCCATATACTCCCCAATTGGTTGGCTCTGTCGAATGCAAACATCGACATATAGTTGAAACTGGTCTCTCCCTTCTACATCAAGCATCCATGCCACCAACTTTTTGGTCAGTAGCTTTTCAAACTGCAGTTTATCTAATTAATCATATGCTCACTCCAGTCTTACAATACCAGTCACCATTTGAAAAATTATTCCACAAGCTTCCAAACCTTCGTAAACTCAAAGTTTTTTGTTGTTTATGTTATCCATGACTCTGTCCTTATTCGTCATATAAGCTAACACCACGATCTAAGCCTTGTACTTTTCTAGGCTACTCTCTTGAACATAATGCTTTTCGATGCGAACCCCAAACTAAAAAAGTCTTTATATCATGTCATGTTATTTTTGAGAAGTTTGTCTTTCCTTTTCAAACTAATCCTACCATGCAAGCTACTCCAATAAACATGCATCACTGGAATATCCCTCCGATCTCATCACACAAACCTCCAATGACACCATCCAATCCTTACCCTCAAAGATCTGCATACTACTATTACTCCAATTCAACAGCTTCTTACTCCCTCTATTTCTCCACTCCCTTCCTCACAAGTTTCCCCTATTAATGAAGTAATACCCTCGGCAACATTGCCATTGGCTTTACCTTCTCCTAGACCTAGTGACATTATCATGCCGACGGTTGGCCCGGTCCATGATAATGACTCGCCCTCGGCTATACCACCAACACAATCTACCACTTCTATCCCCCCTAGATATCCAATGATAACACGCTCCAAAAGTGGTATTTTCAAACCATGTCAAGTCTTTGACTTCAATGCTATAACAAGTTTCTCCACTGAGGCTAGTGAACCCACTACAATCACTCAAGCTCAAAAATCTTCTCACTGGCATAAGGCCATGTGTGACGAATATGATACTCTCCTCCATAACTCTACATGGACCTTAGTACCCTTTCATCACACATAAAATATCATCGGGTGTAAATGGGTCTTTCAAATTAAGCGAAACCTAAACGGATCCATTGCTAGATATAAAGCACGTCAAGTCGCCAAAGGGTTTCATCAATGACCTAGTGTCGACTTCACAGAGACATTTAGTCCCGTTGTTAAACCCACAATAATTTGTCTTATCCTGAGTTTGGTCATCTCAAAGGGCTGGCACATACAACAATTGGATGTTAATAATGCCTTTTTACAGGGGACACTTACTGAATATGTCTTTATGCAGCAATGTCCTGGTTTCATTCATCCTTAATATCCATGGCATGTCTGCAAACTTCAAAAAGCTATTTATGGACTTCATCAAGCTCCAAGGGCTTGGTATAATAAGCTTGGCTCGTTTTTTACCTCAATTGACTTCATCAATTTGAAGTCTGATACCTCATTATTCATTTGCCAACACAATGAAAGTATAATATATCGTTTAGTATATATGGATGATATTATTATCATAGGAAATGATCCTTTGAAGACTTAGGCATTTCTAAAGCACTTGGCCGATCGATTCTCCCTCAAAGATCTAGGAACTTTAAGTTACTTTTTGAGAGTGGAAGTAACATTTACATCTTCAGGTCTCTTCCTATCACAAAGAAAGTATATTCAAGATTTATTATCAAAGACAGACATGTAAGATGCGAAAGAGGTTACAACTCCTCTCTCTACTAGTGAATCACTTAAATTATGTGATGGAAGTCCTGCCACAGATTCGACTCAATATCGATAAGTCCTTGGCTCGTTACAATACTTGGCTCTCACCCGTTCAGATATTTCATTTGCCATCAATAAATTATTATAATTCATGCATCAACCATCTACTATACATTGGTCTGTGGTCAAACGAATTTTGCGGTATCTTAAAGGGACTCTTAATCATGGTATTTTTTTTCGCAAAAATACTTCACTCCATCTCCATGCCTTTGCTGATGCTGATTGGGTAGGGAACTTTGATGATAGAACATCTACGTCAGGATACATTATCTTCCTTGGAGCTACTCCAATCAATTGGAGTTCTAAAAAATAAAAGACGGTTGCACGATCTACAACTGAAGCTGAATACCGTGTCATCATCCCCACCATTACTGAACTTAATTAGGTCACAAATCTACTCAAGGAACTCAACGTCAACTCCACAGTTATTCCTATAATATATTGTGATAATATTAGAGCTACCTACTTATGTGCTGATCCAGTGTTCCATTCCCGCATGAAACACATAGCCATCGACTTTCACTTAGTGCGAGATCAAGTTGTCAGACATCAACTCCGTGTTTCTCATGTACATACAGCTGATCAACTAGCAGACTCACTCACAAAACCTCTCGCCTGCAAACTTTTTACATCTCATCGGTCCAAGATCAGCATCCTTGATGGAAGCACAATCTTGCGGGGGCATGATAAGTAGATAAGATTTCCTCAAGGCAATTGAGGAAATCTCTAAGCAGTTGAGAAAAATCTTCCATGCTGAATGTGTAGAACCTCCCTGCTGAGTGTGTATAAATAGCTATCAAGAAATCACTATCAAAATGAACTAGGCAATTACATCTTATACATTTCATAGTTTCTTCTACAATTTCTGTCTTTCTATCTTCTTCGTTTAATTTTTAACACTTAGTAGTGGGTGTTCCACTCTTTGAGTGCTTATGAATCAAATACTCTATTTCGATCGAGTTTGAGTTGTAGGCTCCCCATCTTAACTAGTATCCATTTAGTTTAGCATCAAGATCCTTATCTTTGTCATGTGATGCCCTCCAGTGGACCCCCCAACCACACCCCCAACCCCCCCCCCCCCCCCCCCCCCCCATCATCATGTGATAGTATCTTGTTTTAAATGTTGGGGCATATCTCCATCTCGGATGACCCCTATCTCTTGGCATTATCTAGTAGTGTTTATTAAGAAATACAAGTGTATTGGTATTATAGAGAATTCTTGGGGCAACATCACATGCGTAACGAAAAAAATAAAAAAGTAAAAATCCTCAAATTTCTCATAAATTATGTTCGTCATCGTGCGAAGATTGATGCACAAAATCCATAAAATTGAAAACTATGTATATGAAAAATTATGTTACCTAGGGAGATCGTATATCTCTAAATCCCTGCATATTTATAAGAGAGGGTGAAGAAGGTCAAACATCCTCCTCTCTAGCAATGATATATACAGTAGGGCTATAACGACGCTCCTCAAATCTCCAGGCCTGTTATCTGAGGAGGAGTAGGAAAGGGGAGAATAGGAGGTGACAACAAAAAACCTATAGCCTATGAGCATTTGGTTCCCTTCTATTTATAGAGGTCCCTTGTCAACTTAACCTTAATGGATCATACTCTATTGGGTACTGGATCTCCATCCAATTATCTAAGTCTTTTAGATTAGTGGATCTCTATTCAATGATCTCTTATTGGCTCTTATTGAATCTCGTTCATAGGATTTAATAATTTAGGAGCTTATTGGATATCCAATAAGATAGGGGCTCTAATGAATATCTCATATTCAAACCTCTACTTATCGCAATGCTTACCATATGTGTATGACCATCTAGGCCCAATATCGAGCTGGATGTGAGTTATATATGTAAGAACTCCTTCTAGCTTAGTAAATTATTATCTCAATAATAATTCACTCGACTCATCAATTATGGATGTATTATGTCACTACGTCGTAGTCTCTAGACAATACGGGGGAATCCAATCCATTAGACTTGTCTGTCCTTAGTTATCATGTACTTATAGTCCCTCATCCATCTAATATCCCAAAGACTATATACCAGATATGGTGCTGTCAGACTCATATGATTTCTGCTTGAGTCTCGCTCTAATCGGATTCTCACGGAGAACTCTTTCTCTCTCAATCTGAATGACCCTAGTTAGAAATTTGTCTGAGCAAGAACATATGAGATATTTCTCTTATGACACCTAGAGTGGATGATCCTCTATCGACACTCAATAATCCTCGTAAGGTTTACCACTCTTGATGATCGATTGTGCTAGATCTAAAACTTTCAAGCTTATAAGTCTGGTATCAAAGAATAAAGTACTCATACAGGATATCTTTAGTGTCTCAAGTCTAAGGACCATGTACACCACTATGACAACGAAATCATTATTTGATAATGAGGTATCATTAATCATCCAGCATTCCGTGTGTGGATCAATCAGTGAACTCATTCTCCAATGAGTACTTGCACTATAGCCATACTATCTGTTAGGATCGGGGTTGGCACTAAGAGGGGGGTGAATTAGTGCAGCGATAAAAATCACGTCTTCAAAAACTTCGTTGTGATAAAGTCGTTTCCGACGAAAAACTGATTTCGGAAACTTAATTTGAAAGCATACGTAATGAATTAAAGGTAGTAAGCATTTAAGGAAGTTTGCAGTAAGGTAATAGTAAGAATGAAATGCAAACCAGAGAACATAACAATTTTAGAGTGGTTCGGTCAACGTGACCTACATCCACTTTCGACTTCCTCCTCCGACGAGGTCACTAGCGTCTACGAGAGACCTTCCTTCAATAGGCGAAGGTCAATCACCTTATACACCCCTCTTCTCCTTTTACCAGGTTTAGGAGATAACTCTTACAAGCACTCACTCTCCTCTCTAAATAGAAATCTAAGTTTAAGCTAGAGGAGGGAATACACTTATGATCGCAGCAACGTTTTCTCTCTTTTAATCTCTTTGTACTTGTATGATTTAACTAGTGATAAGAGGGGTATTTATAGGCTTTAAGTTGATTCAAACTTGGAGCTTAAAATTTTCCCATCCTGAGATCCCCGGGCACGGGCGGTACCACCGCCTAGTGTTAGTCTGACTGACACTGCCAGGTCTAGCGGTGGTACCGCCTAGGTCTGGCGGTACCACCACTTGTGGGGCAGTGCTGGGTAGTACCATCGCCTAAACTGACAGCACCACCACTTGGCACCCTGCTAGGGGCGGTACAACCGCCCAAACTAGTGGTACCACCGCCTGACACAGTCTCAAAGACTGTGCCACGATGGTGAGACTTCTTGGGGCATTGTTTGTGCCTCTTATTAGGCCTAACACAGTTCTTACATGGGGCCTAGCTAGCCCCTAATTGGGTTGGCCCAAATCCAAGCCCAATTATATGCTAACTACGAAATCTCAAGACATTTGCTAAACTAAAGAAGTCCCTATGTCTATTCTTCCGGCGATCTTTCGGTGAACTTCCGACGATCTCACGGCAATATTCCGGTGGACTCCCAGCAAGCTCCTAGACTTCATGATGATCTTCTTGGCGAGTTCCGACGAGCTTCTTTAGCAAGTTCCAAGACTTCTCGGCTGGTTCCAACAAAACTTCTGATGAACGTCCGGACTTCCGATGAACTCTCGAACTCCTAACAAAATCGCATCATTGACTCTAGGACTTTATTTTGATTCATGCCTTGCTATCATAGTTAATCCTGCACATGTAAAATATACTTCGATCTAGGAAATTAATATTAAGCATTAATCAAGTTGTCCGGCATGTCATTGGTCCCTCGACGCTTCGTCCGATTCTTCGGCGCATCATCCTCTCTTGTGGCCTATTGCCCAATTGGCCAGTTGACTCTGCAACTCTAATATCCTTGGTGTAATATCCGCTCTTCTTGGCCCGATGCCCGAATCCACGACCCGAAGTCATCTGTCGATACGTCGATCGATCCACCGGCACGACATCCAATCTTCTAACATGTTCCTTCGGCCCAACATGATTTTTCTTGCTTTAATTGTCTCATCCTAATCGAAGCATCCTACATCACTCAAAATGCATATTAAAACATAAACACATATCAATTGGTTTCATTATCAAAATTCGAGATCCAATAGTATCCCCACATGAGCAGCTATGAGGTCAGCCACCTCCATCATATGTATAGGTATACAATACACCAATCTGTCTGATTATCTCGATGTCCCTCTCGATTAACCTATGACCGAGATTATTTAGGATCTGTGTTTAAAAATGAATCAGTCTCATTATCATGATCTTATCATAATCTGATTCCCATTACACAAATTCATGGACATCACATGTAACAAGCAATATAAAATAATAAAATATTAAATAATATAATAAGAAAAAAGAATGCATACCATCCCGCAAGTTATTTGCTTTCTATTTTTTATTATACAAAAGGAAGAGTAACTACTATCTAGTCGCTTGGGAAGGCTTTAAATTTATCAGTGCCCCTTTAAATAATAAGGACCAGAAGAATCTCTTTCTTTGTAAATCTAGTTAGGATTGAGGGTTCAACCATTCTTGGTCGGCTCACTCCTTTGACAATGCCTCTCCCATGTTGTTAGATGAGAAAGGGGACTAGATGCTTCAATTAAGGGATATTCTTTCCTAGTTCAAGACCATTTGAAAGATCAATGAGAATTGGTCGGTCGATATAATTCTTAGTTTGACTTCTCAAGGTATATCTCGATCCCCTTCGTTGTTGCATACTTTTGATCTTCTACAGTTTCATAATATCGATCTTTCTTTTTTATAGGCATGGACTGTACTCCTTGAAGAAATAGTGGCGTGGCTACTCTTCTAGTGTAGTTGTCACCTCAGCAATCTCAACCACTATTCATGAGGTGCTGCCCGAAGAGTTGGGTTTGACCCAGTCGAGCCAAGACACAATCATTGACTGGCCCAAGAAGAGGTATAAAGTGGTCATGAGGAGGGTCCCTCATCTTTTGAGGAGAGGAGATCCAAGGAGCCTGTCGTAAACGGAAGCCTTGTTTTGCTAACCCCGGAGCCTACGAGAGTCCTATTTTGGCAGCGTTGGAGCCTGTGGAGAGTCCTGTTTTTACAGCATTGGAGCCTATAGAGAGTCCTATTTTGACAGCATTAGAGCTTGTGGAGAGTCCTCAACGGCCCCGGGTCTCCCTTGGGCTAAGGAGAAGAGGGGCCAAGGTCGATGATTGATTTATGCAAGGGGAAATCTTGGTATTTTGCTACTTTGACTATAGTCGATTTACCCGTTCTAACTTTAGGTTTTTTGTTGTAGCTAAGATGGAGAGGTTTGTGTTAGGACCCTTTTTCTGAGCTTTTGAATAATGTTTATTGAGTCTGTTTAGTTCAGTTGTTTATTGAGTCGGTTTGGTTCAGTTAGAATCAAGTAGAGGTTTATTTAATATTTATTTATTATTAGAGTTCAAGTCTGGGTGGAACTCTATAAATAGGGATCTATAAAAAATACTATTCTGTCTTTTGACAAACCCTAGGAGGCCGATCCCCTCGAAGTGATCAAGGAGGGTCGATCCCCTCGAAGCGATCAAGGAGGGCTGATCCCCTCGAAGCGATCAAGGAGGCCGATCCCCTCGAAGTGATCGTTATCATCCTCATTTCTCCCCTTTCTTCGATGATAAGACTTTAGGGTCTTATCATTTGGTATCAGAGCCTATGATAAGACTTTAGGGTATTATCATTTGGTATCAGAGACTACGATAAGACTTTAGGGTCTTATCATTTAGTATCGGAGCAGCGATCCTTGGCGTTCTCGCAACGAAGCTATAAAAAAAAAAAAAAAAAAAAAAAAAAGAAAGAAAGAGAGAAGAAGCAGCGGCAACCGCAGCCACGCACCCGCAACAAGGACTCGCCGCTGCTGCTCTCCGGCCAGCGCCCACCGTCGCCCCGCTTCCCGGCCAGTGACCACCGCCGCCTCCCACCCGAGCCACCACCGTTGCCAGGAGACGACGCTGCCAGCGTCCCACTCCGCCGCAGCCCTGCTCCTCTTCTCTACCGCCGCTGCAGGGCAACTCCTTCTCCACCGCCGCCACTGCTTCCCGACCGATTGATCATCGCCGCCCGCCTCCCAGCCGCAACCCTAGCCGTGCCCTCCCCTTGGGTCGCAGCCGCAGCCGCCGATTGCCGCAGCCCCTCGTTGCAACGGTTGCAGAAACAGAGTTCCTCTGTTGCCGCAGACCCTCGTCGATCGCAGCCGCGCCTTGTTCCCAACGGTGACACCGCCGACTCCTCCTTCTCCACCGCTGCCGCTGCTTCTCGCCCGCATGATTGCAGCCGCAGCCGCCGGTTGCCGCAGCCCTCGTTGCAACGGTTGCAGAAACAAAGCTTCCTCGATCTGCACCGTTGCTGCAGCCCCCTTGCTCTGCATCTTTGCCGCTGCCGCCGGTTGCCACCACAGCAGCCTCAACCTCGGCCGCTTCAACGCCACCTCCCTCTTGTTCTGCCTCCGCTGCTGTAGTTGTTGGTTGCCATCACCGCAGCCTCAACCCGACTGCTCGGCGATTGCTTCCTTGGGTCACAGCAGTCACAATCGTCGCCTTTCAGCCTCGGCGCTCTCATCTCACACAATGACAAAAACATAGGGCAGCAACTCTTCCTCCATCGCAGCCACCGCAACCGCGAAGTCCCACGGGCTGCGCTGCCCCCAACCATTGTCCACCATCGCTGCCTCCTAGCCTTCAAAGAAGAAGGATCCCCCATCCACGCAAATGACAGCAACAAGCATCGTTGCCTCTCACCGCTGCCTCCTTCCAGTAGTGTGATAGAGACGAGCAACGCCGCCTTCCATCCGTGCCATCGCGACCATCGCAGAAGGGTAAGCCTTTGCGCTGCGCCTGCCCCAATGCCACCATCACCGGCTCCCCCCAGCCCTCGGCGAGATTTATCCTCCACGCGCAATACCACAAAGCCAGCATCGTTGCCTCCCTACGCAAATGAACACAGCTACATCCCCACATCCTCGCAGCAACCCTTCATTCCAATAGTGCTATCACCGATTGCATCACAACAACAACACCGAGTAGGGAAGTGATTTATGCCCTAGTCTTGACACCAGAAGAGTTGAGATTACAAATTAGTAGTCTTACAAAATGGCCACCGATAATTCAATGAAAGCACAAATGGAAGCATTGGAAATCAGAATTGAGAACCGACTACAAGAAACACTTAATGATTTCAAAAAAAGCCTACTGGAGAGCCTCAGCAAATTTTAACAAGATGGGAGCTCAAGTTCTATATTGCACAGATCTGGAAATACTAGAAAAGGGCCCCAAGATTGTGACACAATCTACTCATACATGAAGGTGGATGGACAGCTCTCAAAAATTTGTCAGACTTCTACAATGTTGGAATATCAGAGTAGATTTGAAAGATTGTCAAATCAAGCTAGAGATTGGTCGGAACGATAACTTCTTGATACATTTATTGAAGGGCTTATTCCAGAGATTCGGTGTGAAGTTAAGGCTCGTTAACCTCGCACTATGATAGTTGCGATCTCATTTGCACATCTACATGAGAAAAAAATCAACAGGGAAAATCATGGAAACAGAAGTGACAATAACCAGATGATCAGTAAGCCACCAGCCCTATCTATTCCCAACCAAAGCCTTGACACCCGAAGACTAACCCAAGAAGAACTTAAGGAAAGATCAGCAAAGGATTTGTACTATGATGAAAAGTGGAGTCTGGAGCACCGATGTAAACAAGGGCAACTTTTGATGATTGAGCCAATTAGAGAAGAACCGGAAGTAAAAGAGTCGGACTCCGATCATAAAGGTATGAAAACTGATGAAGATATTGAAGACATCACACATACAGTGCATGCATTGGCTAGTTATGCTAACCCACAAACTATGAAAATCGGAGGAACTTTGAAGCATCAACCTGTCACTATTTTGATTGATACAGAAAGTACTAATAATTTTATAGACAGGAAAGTTGCAGCCCAATTAGCCCACCACATTGAAGGCTGTGATATATTCGAAGCTGATGGACGGATTTTAACTTATGATAGCAAAGGTCAGGAATTTCTTGCAACGATTACTATACTGAAAGATCGACCTATTGCTTACACTATCAAAAAGTGGAGACCATACTTAATTGATCAACGGGTTGTAATGCGTTGCAGATAGCCTATGACTGAAGTGCTAAAAGATAAGCTCCCCGAGATTGATGCTGCTCAGCCATGAGGACAAGGCTGATTTGAAGAGAGAGAAAATGTTAGGATCCTTTTTCTGAGCTTTTGAATAATATTTATTGAGTCTATTAGTCCAGTTGTTTATTGAGTCGATTTGGTTCAGTTAGAGTCAAGTAGAGGTTTATTTAATATTTATTTATTATTAGAGTTCAAGTCTTGATGGACTCTGGGTGGAACTCTATAAATAGGGATGTAACTGCTTCTTTTCAGTAATCTATGAAAAATACTATTCTGTCTTTTGACAAACCCTAGGAGGCCGATCCCCTCGAAGTGATCAAGGAGGGCCGATCCCCTCGAAGCGATCAAGGAGGCTGATCCCTCGAAGCGATCATTATCATCCCCATTTCTCCCCTTTCTTCGATGATAAGACTTTAGGGTTTTATCATTTGGTATCAGAGCCTACGATAAGACTTTAGGGTCTTATCAATTTGTAGGAGGGGCAGAAGATATAAGATAAATGTGAAACCTTGGAGTAATATTACCCGAGAATCTCTTTGTTTAGGTCAGGCAAAATAAATCTAGCTCTCTCCTTCTAAGGTGCTACTTGATTAGAGTTATCATCATGAAGTATTGGTAAGCCAAGTCGTGACATATTATGTTTTTTTTTATTTGTTTACTCTTTTACATATTTTGCAACACCATGGTTATATAACGGCCCTGTTTGACTGGCTTGGGATGCTGGTGTTGATCCTCCTCTTATTATTCTAGTCGGGACGAGAGCTCGAGATGATCAATTGGCTCAAAAGTTGGAGGAAACTTAACAAGAGCTTGCTACATTAGTCAAACAGTTGGAAAGCATCCGAGACAACAACCTAGTTATAGAAGAGAGGCTATTGGGGCTAGCTCAAGAGTTTGATTTGGTAAAGATACTCAATTCAAAGCTTGAGAAGAAGGCTAATGTAGTAGAAAAACAAGCTCTAGAGCTTGGGGAGATGCTGGAGGTTAAACAGGGTAAGGTGCTAAGGTATCAAGAGAAAACAGTTACTGAATATAAGATAACTGTGAGATTTTAGAAGGAGTTGGAAAGGTTTAGAGTCGCCTCATAGAAATTTGAGTATTTGATCGTCTTAGTTCATTTGGTATATGGGACTAGAGTTTGAGGAAGACCCATTCAGCTACTATCCTAAGGATCAGGACATTCACATGGAATAAAATTTTAATATTCAATTAAAATTAAAATAATTAAAATATTTTAAAATAAAATAAAATTTTAAAAATAAAATCTATAGACACATAATTATGATCCTAAATGTATTTCCTCCATATGGTATTATCCCAAGTTAAGAAAATCGATCATAATACAAAAGTTATAGATTATCTAAGAATCAGCTCCAACACTAGTTTTACAAATATAAATAATAAAAAATAAAAAATAAAAGCAATTGATAGTGTAGCTTAAAAGAGATGTTAAAAAGCAATGTAGTTATCCAATTACGTTTAAAAACTGAAAAAAAAAAAAAAAAGTTTTCTGGTCGATCAAAGACTGCCACTTTGGTAGCATTCGAGAAAGCTACACGACAGTAACACAAAAAAAAAAAAAAAAAAAAGATTGAAACGCCAAGAGGTAAAACAGGGAAAGTTAGGGATTGATTTAAAATTTGAAAAAGGAAATGGAATCGTAAATGCTTGAAGTTGAAATAGTAAAGAGAGAAGGGTAGATCAAGCCGGGCAGAGACATTATCCTTAACCAATATACATTAAGTCTTTTAACAGGATTAAAAGGATATAATAGGCACCTACAATTTCACATCTTCTCGAGTGTCAGTCAAGTGCAATATCCAAAGGTCATAAGAACAAAAAAGATAGTTGAAAATGATAATTATCGCATTAGATTATTTTGATAACGTGGATAATATTGAAATTAATTTATAAAGATTTGATCAGTATATTATTATCAATTTTAGTTTAAGTATTTTAGACAATGATTTAAGCTAAATAAAATTGATAGACTAATTAACCCATCAAACTCGAGTGACATTTGGTATTAAAACTGATATATTATTTAGATATAGTGAAAAGACTTAAATAGAAAAAAAGTATATCTGGATGGAGTATATAAAGCTATCGTTGGGTTACGTCTTACGTGCACTATGTTATAATTTGATTTTAGCTATAATGAGTCTTGACAAGGATGTTAAAGGTCAACTTAAATATTTTTGTTAGTGGTTTAGATATAATAAAGTTGATAGGTCAATTAATTGGGGCTTCAGACGGATACCATTAGATATAATAAAGTCGAATCATGACAACGATACCATTAGGGCTTCAGACGGATCCAAGATTATCAAGATTAAATATCAGATAATAATACCAACAAATCTCATCTTCTCTTAGTTCTTATAAGATTTGCATATTGATTTCTTTTCTTCTAAATTTTAAGATTTAATACAATATCCATGATGATTCATAATACTTTCATGCACATATAGTTTTGTGCGTCTACATATCTCATAATTTGTTCTTCAACATGCCAGCTTTCTTGATTTAGCCTATTGTAATTTGTTCTTCAACATGCCAGCTTTCTTGATTTAGCCTATTACAATCAGAACTATGAAACGAAAAGCATGACAAAGAAAATCTAAGAAAAAACTAAAGAGTGTTGAGGAGAGAGAAAAAAAAATTTAAACTAAAAAAAAATATCTAGAGATCAACAATAAAAAACATACCAAAAAATCAATGTTAAATTAATGTGATTCAATAAATATTTTCTACATCAGAAAATCAAAATTTTACCATGTGAGATTAATTACATGACCTTGAGTTAGCCCTATTTCAATAAATCTTCTAACATAAATTTCAAAACAATTATCCTATTTTTTTCTCTTTATAACAATTCTAGAGATACTTTAAAGAGAAATCAAATAACCCTAAAATCATTTATCTTTTTTTTTTCTTCCATCAAAACTTAAAAAGTACATAAGATATTTATATAAGAATCAAACCTTAATTATCATATTATTTTCATTTACGAGAATTTTTATACTAAATTTTCTTATTACACTAAGATACTACTTCAGAAATCATAAAATATTTATCAATCTTAATAAAAATAATTTAGCAAAAGAATTCAAGTGAATATAAAAAAAATCAAGAAGAGGACGTCTAATGCGAGAAGAAAAAAGCCTTCGGCCAAAGAGACCAAGGAAACCTCTTTTTGATCTCAAATAAAGAGACGGGCGGGAAAAGAAGCATTTTGAAAGTGGGATCTCTGCACGCATCAAGATTCGGGAACCCCTGGATCTGTTTCCTATCAGCCCAACAATATCAAGCCTGACGAGAGGTAGGTCGGGCACGCACCTAATAGCAGAATATATCAACACATGTGGTCCAGTCGAACCACATCGGAGGAGAGGACAAGAGCTACACCCCGAGGTCGAATTCATAGAGGTTGGCCCCACCTGCCTCTGCGACTGCGGCCCGTGTTTCTGAGTGGTACCGATGATAAATAAGAATAATAATAATAGTTAGCACCTGTCTACTCCATATCTCACATCCCTTGCTTTCCCGTGTTTGACTCTTATCTCTCGTGCAAGGGCTGACACCGGTGATCCAGGAAACAAGGTGGAGGAGGATGGGTGACAGACGGGTGGCGGTGGGAGTCATAAGAGGAGGAGGAGGAGGAAGAAGAAGAGGGGGAGACGAAGTTGGGGAAGGCATGCATTGTATGGACCACCCTTACCGCAGTAACGCCGGCGGAGTGTGCGCCTTCTGCCTGCATGAGAAGTTAAGCAAGCTGGTCTCCTCCTCCAACTCTAGCCCTTTCTTTCCCTTCCAGCCTCCCCCTTGCTCCACCTCCTCCTCCTCCTCGTCCTCCCCTACTTCCTTCAGCTCCGACGCCGGCAACGGAGGTGGGGGACTAGGATTCGCGCTCGCCTCCGACCACTCCCGGGCCAGTGCCAACGGCGGTGGTCCAAGGACCATGTTCCCCTTTCTGGCAGACACCCACAGCAAGAAGAAGAATAGCGGTGGCGGAGGATACGGAAACGGCGCAAGGCAGGTGATGGCTGCTGTCGCCACCACGACTACCGTGTCGGCGGCCAACGACAACGATGTTGTCCTTAGAAGGACCAAATCGGTGGCAACGAGGACTACTGGAGGCCTGGCGCAGGGTGGTGGCGTTGGGAGCATCGGGGTGGCAGATAGCCCTCGGAAGAAGAGCTTTTGGTCCATCTATATCTCGTCCACCTCTTCCACCTCCACGTCCTCTTCCTCAGTCGCTAACAACAACAGCAGCAGCAGCAACATCATGAGGCGAAGATCCACTTCATCCTCGTCGGGCGGAGGGAACAGAAACATTGCCAAGCGGCAACAGCAGCAGCAGACTTGTACACCGTATAATTTGGTGGACAAGCAAGCAGCGATGGCCGGCCCCAGGCAAGGGGAGAATAGTGAGAAGGATGCGGAGAGCCCGAGCGGCAGCCAGGCGTCGTCGTCGTTCGGCAGGAAGGTGGCCAGATCCAGGTCGGTGGGCTGCGGCAGCAGGAGCTTCACGGGGGACTTCCTGGATCGCATCTCCACGGGGTTCGGCGACTGCGCTCTCCGCAGAGTCGAGTCCCATCGCGAGGCCAAGCCCAAGTCCAAGATCGTCCTCCACCTGGACCACGACAACGGCGACGGGCAGCAGCAGCGGCCGAGGATAAAGGAGCGGGTCAAGTGCGGAGGGCTCTTCAGAGGACTGGGGATGATGTCCTCCGCCTACTGGCTCTCTTCGGCCGCCGCTGCGGACGACGACTTCGATAGCAGCAGCAGGACATCGGTCACAACCCCGGCTGCCTCGGCCTCAACTGCCGTGCGAGGAAGAAGCTCGCCTCACGGCCGGACCAGGAGCTGGGGCTGGGCACTCGCGAGCCCAGTGAGAGCCTTTAGGCCTTACTTCTCTTCTAAATCTCTTTATGCCATCAGCAACACTGCATCCGCTGCGCCGGTGACCAACGCCAGCGACAAGTTGGTCAACAGCAAAGCGAGCAGACTCGACGGTAATGCATCGTTTCTTGCCGTAGAAATCTAGCAAAACACGTATACCTCTGTTTTCTGCGTGTGCTCAAACCTTTTCATCTTTATATTTTATCTACTACTACATTTTCCTGTTGGTTTCCACCTTCTGCTGTGGAAGTGTATGTATGCAGAGAAAATATTTTGGCGAAAAGAGTGTGGCATGAAAGAATCGTTTTTGTTCTTCTTCTTCTTCTTCTTCTTGTGTGAGTTTGTGTGTTGTGAAAGAGTTACTGCTACTGCATGTGGCAGCTGGCTTTCTCACTGACCCATTCCTCTTAACAGTCGTCCAACCCCAGAGTGCACCTGAGGACCTTTGACGGGCCGAAGCAAGTAAATGGCATGACTGCTCTCGGGGCCGTCGCCCTTTTCTGCCATTGCCTGCATCAGCCGTCTCTTTCGCTCTGGGGAAACGACAAGTGCTTTGTGCCTTTTTCTTTCATGCTTCCTAGCTACTTACCCTTGATCTGTGCCTGCATCGTCGCCATGTGCGTACCAGTACGAGACGTGAGAAGCTTCCCCTGGTCACAAAATACTTGTGCAGGAGAGCGAAGGAGAGCGAAATCAATTCTTTAGGCGCCACTGCGAAGCAGAATTCGATGAATCAATTAATCGATGTTGTAGGTCACACGATTCAGTTTCCGTCGTTATCTTGAACGCATCCTCCTCCACCTTTCTATGTTCCCCAAGACAAAAGATGGTGCGCTTTCTTAGCCCCCAGGATTCCGCCTCTGAAAAGGAACCCCCGCTCGCCTGCTTTTAATGGTGCTACAGGTCTAATCTAATAATAATTAGAAGCTAAGCAATCATTCTTAGTTCCTGTTGTTCATTAAGGATGGTTGGAGGGATGCAGCCTGTCCATGATCCACTGCCAGTGCAGCAACTGAGGGCCCGAGAAGAAGTGATGACTAGAGACAGATGAAGAGGAGGAGATAAGGTCATCGTAAGGGAAGAGAGAGAGAGAGAGAGAGAGAGAGAGGAAGATGGAGAATCGAGGAATACAAAATGGAGGAAAACTGGACAGTGATAACATGGTGACAGGATTCTCGGGAGAAGGAGCAAAGCTTCCGTCCACTTCACCTTCTCAAATTTATGTTGGATTTTATATTTGCTTGACGTTCTTCCTGTTGATGATGACAAGTATTATGATTGAATTAAGTTCATTTGTTGGACATGGAGTGCTCACGTTTAGACTACACTTGTCTTGTCCATAACATTAAGCTTTGCTGGAAGCAAAGTGTCCACAGGATTAAGCATAGCTGGAACATAAGAGAAGACAAACTTGCAAACTGGATTGGAAAGCGATCCAAGCTTGAGATGTATGGGCCATAAGAGGGTCGGCGTCTCTATCAACTCAGCAACATTTGCCTAATTTTCTCTGTTCGAATTTATATCGGGATTGTAGGTGGTGGATATGGATGCTGACGAAGTCGCTTGTGATCGTCTTCACGAGATGAAGGGTGAGAGATCCTTCCTAATGATGCAGTAAATTCTATCCGATTGTCCAGCCGCGGTAGAATAGATATATATTCCTTGAATAAGAATAATTGAGGTAACAATAATTTATAAATGGTAGAGAAGTACAGCGTTGCCCTTTGGTTTGGAGCAGGTTTTACATCCAAATCAATTCAGTTCAAACTAATTTAATTTATTTTTATTTTTATTCTAACAATTTAGACATCGAAGATTTCGATATTTTATTGGGAGTGTTTTCGATGTATCTTTATAGGAAGGATTTGACATAATTCGACTGAAATCACCTAATGATAAGAGTGAAAGATGAACCTTTATTAGCTCCGAATCAACATACAGATAACCAAAAACTAATTTAACACAAACCAATCCAGTTTGGTCACTTGTAAGATAAAAAACATCAATATGTTACAAACCAATCCCAATGAACCAAACAAATATCGGTAATTGAAACTTGTACGTAGATATGAGAGGAAAAAACAACTGAATCAAAAGATCCGTCTGGTCAAGCCATGTAAAGACGTAGCAATAAGAAAAGAAATCAAACCAAGCAGAGCATCACAGATTACGGCGACAGAGATCATGCAGATAGGTGGAACTGCAACATGGTGTAAATGGTCTGCAGCACCGTGAGAATCAACAAGACGATGGCGGCCATGAGTGAGAGCGTGGTCCATGGGCTCGTGAAGTAGGTGTGTCTGAGGTTGGCCCGATGCCTTCTCCAATCATTCTGGATATAATTCTTGACGTCGTTTTGGACCTTGCCGAGGCTGCTGCTGGGGTCGAGTACCACGTCCTTGGTCAGGCGGTTGAACAGCTCGGCGGCGGCCTCGTCGCTTCCCACCGCGTTCAGGATGATCCCCTTGTAGTGCAGCAGGTTGATGTCCTTGGCGGAGTCGATGATGTGGTCCATGAAGCAGACGAAGGAGGTGACGTCGTTGCCGGCGCGGACGTGGAGGCGCTCGAACGCCATGAGGTTGAGGAACATGTACTTGGTGTTGTCGTCGACTGTAAGCTTCGGCAGGCTGAGGACACCGTTATCGAACCAGATGTCAAGGAGGCTGTCGGACTCGCTCGTCTTGAAGCGGATGCCGGCCTCGTGCAGCTCAACCGCCGACCGGATGATCGTGTCCATCTTCGGCGTCTTGAGATCCCTGTTCTTCTGCCCGCAGGGTTTCAGCAGGACGCTGTGGAGCACGCCAAGGGGGTGGAGGCGCTGCCCCAGGCTCGCCGTGGACTTCCAGTCCCAGAATCTTTGCATCAGCTCGTCTACGTACTTCTCCGCCTGTGGCATAGTTCAACGTCGAAAGACGAGGTAATAATTCAGGTAAAACGAAAGAAGAAAGCGTAAAGCTGCACTTACCGTGCCATGAAGACCCTCAACGAGAACCAGTTGGTCCAAAACCAGCAGAGGCAGTTGATTCTCGATCATCATCATATCTCGCTTTATGTAGGGCACGTTGTGGTGAATGCCACTTTCGCTAAAGACGGGATCATCGTACGCGTAGCCATGGTCGGAGGACTTCTGCGTCTTGACGCGCATTATCTCGAGCATGAAGCAGCCATCGAGGATCATCAGCCACAGGAACGATTCCTTATCCTTCCATCGCTCGTCGAGGCTCTGATAAGCCTCTTGCAGTCGCTCAAACTCAGCCTCCATGGCGGCCATGAACTCGTGGAAAGGCTTCTTTGCTTTCTTGAGGAAGTGGAGCAGTGCTCTGTGCTTGTGCTCCTCCATCGGCATGAGGTCATTCTCGCCATGGTGGTACGGGCCGAAGGAGACGATCTGGGGCGTGTAGACCTCTCTGTTCAATTTTTTTATGCAAGCAGGAACCCTGTATATGGACTGCTTCGACCATTGTTTGTTCTCGATTAGTGGATCGATTTTCTTGGACTGGCCATCGATCTCCACCACCCAGCTTTTCTCTCCCACGGTCCCATCGTCAATCTCCAACACCCGTGCCATGGAATACAAGAATGAGAAGTGGAGCACGCAGTTCACAGGTCTCAGGATGCTTTAAGCTCTTCTCTCCTCTCTACTTCTCAGTTACGATTACTTTTCCGTGGATGAAGGATGTTCACATCTTGATTAATCGGGAAAGAACAAGAAGGAAAGAAGACGTGATGGGTAATCGGAGCTTCACTGTCGGGTGTTCCTTTAAGAATGAAGCATACTGTGGTAGCAAGCAATTGCCAATATGCTCTTCCGCCCCGCTTCTTTAGTTTGCATCACCTGAGCTGTTCCCTCATACACAATAAAGTGGCACCGACGTCTACAAGACAAAATTTCATCCCTCTATCGTTGTGCATATATCAAAGCCACATGCTTTTAGTGGCACCTGTGGGTCCAGCTAATATGTGACCTTGGACAATTAAATTTTTTTGAGCTTAAATATTAATTAAAAGATAAAAAATGAGGACAGTGAGCATGAGCAATAAGCAGAGAGAGAGAGAGGGGAAAGAGAAAAAAAAAAATTAGGATATTGAGTTTTCTCGATGATTAATGATCAAACGTTATTAATTTTGACCTAAATTTTATACAGAGAATCTTTGCAGTAAGTTTTACAATCCTAATGGTATTGATCTATAGTTTACCCTCTTCAAAGTATTTTTCTGTTATATCCATTTTGTGAGATCTAGAATTCTCTTTTGATGAGATATATTATTCTTGAGTCATGATCTATGTTTTTGATGTTATTATGATCATCTGGTTATTCTAAAGAAGATTTACTGTAAACTTATTATCATTACTATTGATAGTGAAAGTTTGAGGTGGATAACGGTCCCGTAGTTTTTCTCACATTGAGTTTCCTACGTTAAAAGATTCGGTCTCACTGTGTGATTGATTTATTGCTCTATTGTTTATGCTATGCTGGTTGATATTTGCATTTTGACATCAAGTTGGTATTTTGATGAGGAACTCATTTTGATACATAAAGAGGGAAAATAATTATTCCGCTTTAACAGGTTTTTTTCCAACAAGTGGTATCAGAGCAATAAGTTATTTGGTGATAATTTTTCTTGTGTGATTGAAATTGAGCAGTCATATGATATAATTAAATTAAACTCATCAAATTATTTCACTTGGAAGCGTATAATGAAATATATGCTTTATTGCAAAATTTATATAAGCCCATCAAGGTTAAAGATAAACCTTTTACTATGGACGATGAAGAATGAGAAGTTCAACATAGAAAATCTATTGCTTATATTAGAAGATGGATGAATATAAACTTGCATGAGCATATTTCAGATGAAACATGAGCTGATGTTGTTTGGCAAAGGTTAGAAAATCTCTTTACGAAAAAAACAGTGGGAAATAGAATTTCTCTCATCAGAAGGCTTGTAAATTTAAAGTAAAAAGATGACAGTAACATTGTTGAGCATATAAGCCTATTTCAGAGTCTTGCAAACAAGTTGGTTGCTATGAAAATGAATATAAATGATGAGATGTAAAGATTATTACTTCTCAACTATTTACCAGAAAGTTAGGAAACGTTTGTGGTGATAATTTATAACTCCACGCTAGAGGAGACTCTAGTTATAGATATGGTTAAAGACAGTTTACTAAATGAAGATGCCAGAAGGAAAGAACAGGATGAATATTCTTCTGGTGTATTTGTTACTGAAAAATAAGAAAGACGTGGAAGAAGTTATAGCAGAAATCCACATGGTTATAGAGAAAGATCCAAGTCTAGAAGAGATATCAAATATTTCCACTATAACAGGCCAAGTCACATGAAGAAAGAGTGTAGGTTTTGGAAGCGAGAACAGAATGAAATGAAAAAAAATAAGAAAAAAACCAATATAGTTACTGCTGAAGGTAATATCACTATTGTTTGTGATGACGGTTGTGTCAGTCTTGCAACTCAGGATAGTAACTGAGTAATTGACTCTGGTGCTTCATTTCATGTCACTCTCATATTGATTTCTTTAGATCTTACACTATTGGTGATTTTGGTAATGTCAGAATGGGAAACAATAGTATATCTAATATTGTGGGTATTGGAGATATTTGCTTGAAGACCAATATTGAGAACAAATTGATACTCAAAGATGTAAGGCATATTCCAGATATTTATCTTAACTTGATATCTACAGGTAAACTTGATGAGGGCTTTGCATATTATTTTGGTAAAAGTAAATATAAACTCACTAAAGGTTCTCTAATTGTGGCAAGAGGAAAGAAGCTTAACTCTTTTTATGTCATGAAAGCTAAGCTACACAAAGGAGAGATTAATGCAATTCAAAAAGGTGAAAATATAGATCTTTGATATAAGTGGCTTGGTCATATCAGCGAGAAGGGACTTCAAACTCTTGCTATAAAGCAATTCTTACTAGAGTTGCAAGGTACATCTCTTAAATATTATGATAATTGCTTAGCTGAAAAAACACATAGAGTTACATTTTATATATATCCATCATCTAGAAGATCAGATGTTATTGATTTAGTTCATACTAATGTTTATACTATGCAAACTAGAACCCTTGGAGGTGCTCTTTATTTGTTACTTTTATTTATGACCATTCTAGAAAAGTGTGAGCTTTTGCTTTGAAATCTAAAGACTAGGTACTCGATATTTTCAAGGAGTTTCATGTTTAGTGTTGAAAAAGAAATTGACATAAAGCTAAAGTGTGTTCGATTAGATAATGGTAGTGAGTACAGGGGTCCTTTTGAGAATTATTATAGGTTCCATGGTATCATACTTAAGAAAACAGTTCCTAAAATTTCTCAGCAAAACGGTGTGGCAGAAAGGATGAACAAAACAATTGAAGAAAGGATTAGGTGTTTTCCCATGCCAAGTTACCTAAGTCATTTTGAGGGCAGGCTATGAGAACTACAATTGACCTGATAAATCTTTCTCCAATAGTTCCTCTGAAAGGTGATGTTCCAGAGAAAGTATGGAGAGGAAAAGATATATATTATAATCATTTGAGAGTCTTTAGGTGTAAAGCATTTATTCAAGCTTGATAATAAGGTAAAAGCATGTATCTTCTTGGGATATAGTCATGAAGAGTTTGGGTACAGATTATGGGATCTAGAGAACAAGAAGATTATTAGAAGCAGAGATGTTGTATTTCTTGAAGACCAATTGTTTGATGATGATGATAATATTGAGAAGCCAAAAACCTCTGTTTATATTCTTTGGAGTTTGGGTCTAGTTCCTTCACCTATAGTTCATGATGATCATGGGGGAGATAAACAAGAAGATTGTGGTGAGAATGTAAGTGATGATACTCCTACAGTTGATGATATTGAACCAACTGAACAAGCACCTCTACCACCAATTGAGATTCTATTGATAAGATCCACTATAGAGTGACAACCATCTACTAGATATCCTCTACATGAGTACGTTATGCTTACTGACGGGAGAGAGCTAGAAACTTAGCAAGAAGCTATTCTACGTAAGCATAATAATGAGTGGGTTAAAGCCATGCAAGAAGAGATAAGATTCTTGCTTGAGAACCACACCTATGACTTAGTAAAGTTGCTGAAAGAGAAGAAAGCTCTCATGAATAAGTGGGTTTACAAATTGAAGACTAAAAATAATAGCTCACAACAAAGATACAAGGAACGACTAGTTGTGAAAGGATTCAATCAAAAGAAATATATTGACTTTGAAGAAATATTTTCTCCTGTAGTGAAAATGTCCTCTATCCGAGTTGTTCTTGGTTTGGCTGCCCGCCTGAATTTAGAAGTTAAGCAACTTGATATGAAAATAGTATTTCTTCATGGTGATTTAGAAGAAAAAATTTATATAGAGCAACCAGAAGGTTTCAAAGTTAAGGGAAAAGAAAATATGGTGTGTAAACTTAGGAAAAACTTATATGGACTTAAACAGGCACCTAGACATTAATACAAGAAGTTTGATTCCTTTTTGATAAGCCAATGGTATGATAGAACCACATCTGATCATTGTGTGTTTATGAAGAAATTTTCAGATGATGATTTTATTATTCTACTGTTATATGTTAATGATATGCTGATTGTTGACCATGATGCTGGTAAAATTAAAAAGCTTAAAAGAGAGCTAAGTAAATCTTTTGTCATAAAAGACCAGAGTGCCTTACTCATATGCAGTAGGTAGTTTGATGTATACTATGGTTTATACTAAGCCAGATATAGCTTATGCATTTAAAGTTGTTAGTCGATTTCTCTCTAATCTTATAAAGGAACATTGGACAGTAATGAAATGGATATTAAGATATCTAAGAGGTACTTCCAGGTTATATTTATGTTTTGGCAATGATGAACCTGTGTTAGAAGGCTACACAGATACAAACATGGTAGGTGATACTGATCCTAGTAAGTCTACTTCGGGGTTCTTGATGACATTTGTAGGGGGGAGTAGTCTCTTGGTAATCAAAGTTACAGAATTATGTTGCTCTATCAACCACAAAAGCAGAATACATAGTAATTACTGAAGCTTGTAAGGAAACTTTATAAATGAAAAGGTTTTTACAGGAATTGGGCTTGAAACAGGAAGGATATACTATTTACTATGATAGTGAGTGTCATTCACCTCTCCAATAATTCAACATATCATTCTAGATCCAAGCATATTGATGTGAGATATCACTGGATTTGTAATGTGCTTGAGATGAAAGAATTATAGTTGAAAAAAGTGCATACCAATGAGAATGATTCAAATATGTTGATAAAGTCTTTGTCTAAGGAGAAGCTTGAAGCATGTAGGCGAGGAGCGGGCTTAATATAACCCACCATATGAGTTGGAGAGGGAGAATTGTTAGGTACAGCCCATATGTGGGCTTGGACAATTGAGCATTTTTTAACCCAAATATTAATTAAAAGGCAAAAGGCAAGGGTAGCGAGCATGAGCAGTGAGCGCACAACAAGTAGCGACAGCCCGCAAAGAGAGAGAAAACGGACAGATAAAGATAAAGATATTGAGATTTCTACTTGACGATCACTGGCCAAACGTTATCAGTTTTGGTTCAAATTTTATGTAGAGAATCTTTGTAGCAAGCTCTACAATCCTAATGGTGTTGATCTGTAGTTTACCCTCTTCAAGGTATTTTTCTACTATACCCATTTTGTGAGACCTAGAATTCTCGTTTGATAAGATTCATCCTATGTGATGAAGATATACTATTCTTGAGCCAAGATCTATATTCTTAATATTATTATAATCCTTTAGTTATTCTAGAAAAGATTTACTGTAAACCTATTATAATTATTATTGATAGTAGAAGTTTGTGGTGAACTACGGTCTCGTAGTTTTTCCCACATTGGGTTTTTCACGTTAAAAGATTTGATCTCGATTAATTTATTGCTCTATTATTTATGCTGTGCTGGTTGATATTTGTATTTTGATATCAAGTTGGTATTTTGATGAGAAACCCATTTTGATACAGGAAAAAAAATTATTTCACTTTAACATATTTTTTCTCAACAATACCAAACTCCTGAGTTCATGTAATGCCCCAATAATCTCCGTCTCTAAACGAGGATATCATTTTGAATAGAGGCAATCGATTGTTCAAGCTTTGCTGTTCCTGCAACAGAGAATAACAGGCACACCGTTAGAGGGGAAAGGAACCATGAATCCCATACTCTCTTAATGGGTTGTTCGTCCTAGTATCACCGAGCTCATTCAATTGCTTGGAAGCAATTGGGCTGAAGTTAATTTGTATAAGGGAAAGTGTGTCTCGTGAACTGACTATTTATTGTTAAGGAAGAACTGGTGGGAATCTTTTATAAAAGGCTAAGTAACTACAATGATCTCAACCTCAAATGAACTTTCAGATGCATCCTCTTGTTGTGTCCTCAGTGTTCTTTCATCCCTTAGCCTAACCCTATACCCTACGCCAAGGCTCCTTCAAAGGTTTCTTTTATCGGTAGCCATGAATGAGTGCCACTACTGTTGGGCTGGCAGCCCACAAATTCAGCCCAAAGTGGGCTTGGGCAGCCCACAGCCCACACTCCCTCTTAACCTAACCCTAATTAACATTAGGAGGGGTGTGGTGGTTGCGTTTTGGAGGCAGAAAAAGGCATAAATAGAGCAGTAACGTGGGAGAAGCATATAGCCACGGGATTCCAAAGAAAAGGAGGAAAACAAGACAGAAAAGGAAGAGCAAGAAAGGGAAGAAGATAAGGACAACACAGAGAGGTTGTTCACAATCATCTAGTAGTGTTCTCATCTCAGGTTAGATCAAATCTACAGTAGACTCTTGTTGTGATTACTTGGGGAGGTTTTAGATATTGTGGACAGTGACGTGTAATATCCCATTAGTCCCACATCGGAAGTGGGGAATGTGTGTGATTAGCTTATAAGGGCCTGATGAGTGTACTACGTTACGTCCCGCTTAAGCATTTTGGTCCGTGGTTGCAAGGACCAAAATGGAGTTATTGGCCAGTTAGCTCATCGGACCCGGTCGTGACATTTTGGTATCGAGCAGACCTAGCATTTGGGCAGGTGAGAGAGGGCTCGAGTAGGAAAAGGGCTACCCGTGGATGGAGTCGAGAACTCATCACGGGCGGGAGCCACCATCGAAGTAAACCTCACATGCACTATGCTAGGGTTCGATCTGGGTTATGTCTGGCCTTGACGAGGACGTCAAGCTAATTGAGTTGGGGATAATGTAATATCCCATTAGTCCCACATCGGAAGTGGGGAATGTGTGTGATTAGCTTATAAGGGCCTGATGAGTGTACTACGTTACGTCCCGCTTAAGCATTTTGGTCCGTGGTTGCAAGGACCAAAATGGAGTTATTGGCCAGTTAGCTCATCAGACCCGGGTCGTGACATGACGTGATCCTTGTATCCTAGTTGTTCTCTTGTGATTATTGCTAGGGTTTAGGGCAAGAAATTGATATTTGTATATTCATTATTCTCATAGTGGATTATCTCTAGTTTGCCCCGTGGTTTTTACCCTTCACATTGAAGGGGTTTTTCACGTATATCTTAGTGTTCTATTTGATTGTGGTTCCATTTAATTCCGTTGTGTATTATGGTCTTCTAGTATTTGTTCATATACAAAGGTTATTCCTGTTTATATCCTTATCAACTGGTATCAGAGCAAGGGGTTTTGGTGATTTAATTTTGTATTTGAACATGGAGGCTAGTAATGTTTCTCGCATGATTAGTTTAAATGGAAACAATTGGATGATATGGAAACCAAGAATGGAAGATCTCTTGTATTGCAAAGATTTGTATGGACCTTTGCAGGGGGATAGTGCAAAACCTATAACTATAACAGATGATGAGTGGAAGAGGTTAGATCGAAAAACAATTGGATTTATTCGATAGTGGCTTAATGATAGTGTTTTTCACCATGTTTCTACTGAAATTTATTTATATTCTCTTTGGAAAAAGTTGGAAAGTCTCTATGAAAGAAAAACAACTAGCAACAAAGCTTTTTTTATCAGAAAACTTGTGAACCTAAAATATAGAGAGGGTGCTTCTATTACTGAATATTTGAATGAAATGCAAAGTATTACTAACCAGTTATCCTCTATGAAAATGTCTTTTGATGATGAGTTGCAGACATTGTTACTTCTCAGTTCATTACCAAAAAGTTGGGAGACACTGGTGGTTTCCCTCAGTAATTCAGTGCCAGATGGTGTTGTCACTATGAGTCAAGTAACAAGCAGTTTGTTGAATGAGGAGTTGAGAAGAAAGAGTTTGGCAATATCTCAGAATGATTCATATGCACTTATCTCAAAGAACAAAGGAAGGTCAAAGTCTAGAAGTAGTTCACGCATGAGTAGAAGCAAGTCAAGATCAAGAAAAGATATTGTTTGCTATAACTGTGGTGAGAAAGGACATTACAAGAACCAATGTAAGCAACCTAAGAAGAATAAGAAAAAGGGAAAAGAAGTGGAGTCTACATAGTCAAAGGATAATACTACAGCTATAATGCAGGGTGGTGATTATTTGATTTTATCTCCTTCTGATGATATTTTTTCTTGCGTGTGTCAGGATCTTGAGTGGGTGATTAACACAGGTGCTTCTTATCATGCTACACCACGGAGGGAGTTTTTTGCTATATACAGGTCTGAAAATTTTGGTGTTGTCAAGATGGGCAACTATGGCACAGCAGACATCATAGTCATGGGTGATATCCATTTAAAGACCAACTTTAGCTGCAAGTTGGTGCTTAAGGATGTGAGGCATGTGGTTGACTTGAGGCTGAATCTAATTTTAGTTGGAAGGCTAGATGATGAAGACTATGATAGCAGATTTCACAAAGGGCAATGGAAGCTTAGTAAGAGTTCTCTTATTATAGCTAATGGAAAGAAATATCATACTTTGTATAGGTTGCAGGCTAAAGCTTATGGTGAGCAGTTAAATGCTACAGAAAAAGACTTCAGCATAGAGTTGTGGCATAGGCGACTGGGACACATGAGCGAGAAGGGGCTGCAAGCTCTTTCTAAGAGAGAGGTATTACTAGACCTTAGAGGTATATATCTGAACCCTTGTATTGATTGTTTGGCAGGTAAACAATATAGAGTTTCATTTGCTAGTCCTACTTTGTCTAGAAAAATGTATGCCTTAGACCGTGTTTATACAGATGTATGTGGTCCTTTGAGGACAAAAACTCATTGTGGATCTGTTGATGTTCTTGGTATAAGTGGTGCACTTTATTTTGTCACTTTTATAGATGATTTTCCAGGAAAGTTTGGGCCTATACTTTGAAGACCAAAGATCAGGTTATTAATATCTTTAAAGAGTTTCATGCTAGGGTTGAAAGGGAGACAGAAAGAAAATTGAAATGCATAAGATCAGATAATGGTGGTGAGTATACAGGATTGTTTAATGACTATTGCAGGTCATATGGGATCCAACATGAGATGACAGTTCCTAGTACACCTCAACATGCAATTATAGAGAGGATGAACTGCACCATCATGGAAAAGATCAGATATATGCTTTCACAGGCCAAGCTACCCAAAAGGTTTTGAGATGAGGCTTTGAGGACCGCAGTTGATGTGATCAACTTATCACCATGTACCGCCCTAGATGGTGATGTTGCAAAGCATGTATGGTCAGGGAAAGATGTTTCCTATAAGTATTTGAGAGTGTTTGGTTGTCATGCATTTGCACATGTTCCAGATAATGAGAGGTCCAAGCTGGATGGTAAGACTAAAGAATGTATTTTTCTTGGTTACTCACATGATCATTTTGGTTACAGGCTTTGGGATCCAGAAAAGCAGAAGGTGTTTAGAAGTAGAGATATAGTCTTCTTTGAGGATCAACTTTTGAAGATTTGAAGGAGAAGGCACCAGCCAATACTTCTATAGAAGGATTAGCAGATTGTAACCCAATTATTCCTCCAATATATTAAGGTGATGGGGGAAATATGCAGGAAGATAGTGTAGAACCTGATGTTGATCTACCTGCAGGACATGTTGAGCAAGAAGAAGTACGAGAGCAAGTTCTAATATAACCTCAATTGAGAAGATCTTCTAGACAACGTCAACCTTCCAGAAGATACTCTACAGATGAGTATGTGATGCTTACTGATGCAGGTGAACCAAAGAGTTACCAGGAAGCAGTTGAAAGTGAGCAGAAAGAGAAGTGGTTAGTTGCTACGTAGGAAGAGATGGATGCTCTTCAAAAGAACCATACTTATGATTTGGTGCTACTACCAAATAGAATGAAGGCCTTGAAGAACAAGTGGGTTTTCAGGTTGAAGACTCAAGAATATTGTTCTCAACCAAAGTACAAAGCTAGATTGGTTGTGAAAGGCTTTGATCAAAAGAAAGGTATTGACTTTGAAGAGATTTTTTCTCCTATTGTTAAAATGTCTTCTATTCGTGTTGCTCTTGGTATTATTGCTAGCTAGGACTTGGAGGTTGAGTAGTTAGATATGAAGACAGCTTTCTTTCATGGGGATTTGGAGGAGAAAATTTATATGGAGCAACCATAAGGCTTCAAAATTAAAGGTAAAGACAACTTTGTCTGCAAATTAAAGAAGAGCTTGTATGGGCTAAAGCAAGCTCCAAGACAGTGGTACAGAAAGTTTGATTCATTTATAATAGAAAATGGATACAAAAGAACGGCTTCAGATCATTGTGTGTACATCAAATGGTTTAGTGAGTATTTTATTATTCTCTTACTTTATGTTGATGACATACTTATTCTTAGAAAGATATATCTGAAATTGACAGGTTGAAGAAGGAATTGAGTGAGTCTTTTGCAATGAAGGACATGAGGCCAACAAAGCAAATACTAGGTATGCAGATTTCCCGTGATAGGAAAAATAAGAAGATTTGATTGTCACAAAAGAAATACATCGAGAATATATTGGAAAGATTCAGTATGAGCAATGCAAAACCAGTTGGTTCTCCTCTTGCAGGTCACTTCAAGTTGTGCTCAAAACAGAGTTTGTCAAGTGATGAGGAGAAGGAGAAAATACAAAAGGTCCCTTATGCTTCAACAGTTGGAAGTTTAATATATGCAATGGTATGTACGAGGCCAGACATCGCATATGCAGTTAGTATTACTAGTAGATTTCTTGCAAATCCAGGCAAAGAGCACTGGGCAGTAGTGAAGTGGATTTTTAGATATCTCAAAGGGAGCTCTAAGATTTGTTTAAGCTTTGGAGGTGGACCACATGTGTTGATAGGTTACACAGATGCAGATATGGCAAGAGATATAGATACGAGAAAGTCTACTTCAGGTTATGTACTTACTTTTGCAGGGGGAGTTGTGTCATGGCAATCCAGGTTGCAAAGGTGTATTGCTCTCACCACCACAGAAGCAGAATATATTGCTGCTACAGAGGTATACAAAGAAATGTTATGGATGAAAGAATTCTTACAAAAATTGGGGCTGAAATAGGAAAATTATGTAGTGCATTATGACAGTCAGAGTGCCATCCATTTGTGTAAGAACCCAATGTTTCATTCCAAGTCAAAGCATATAGATGTCAGATACCACTGGATTCGAAATGTATTTGAAGAGAAGTAGTTACAGCTTCAGAAACTTCACACAGATGACAAAATTTTACTAAAAGAAAGACAGGAGATATGTTGACAGTTGGTCGGCATGACTTCACAGTGAGGAGTCATGGGACAACCTCCCTTATGGGTTGAAGGGGGAGGTTGTTGGGCTGGCAGCCCACAAATTCAGCCCATAGTGGGCTTGGGTAGCCCACAACCCACAACCCCTCTTAACCTAACCCTAATTAATATTAGGAGGGGTGTGATGGTTGCGTTTTGGAGACAGAAAAAGGCATAAATAGGGCAGCAACGTGAGAGAACCATACAACCATGAGATTCTAAAGAAAAGGAGGAAAACAAAAAGGAAGAGCAAGAAAGGGAAGAAGACAAGGACAACACAGAGAGGCTATTCTCAATCATCTAGCAGTGTTCTCATCTCAGGTTAGATCAAATCTATAGTAGACTCTTGTTGTGATTACTTGGGGAGGTTTTAGATATTGTGGATAGTGACATGATCCTTGTATTCCAATTGTTCTCTTGTGATTGTTGCTAGGGTTTAGGGCAAGAGATTGAGATTTGTATATTCATTATTCTTATAGTGGATTATCTCTAGTTTGCCCCGTGATTTTTACCCTTCACATTGAAGAGATTTTCCACGTATATCTTGATGTTCTATTTGATTATGGTTTCATTTAATTTCGCTGCGTATTATGGTCTTCTAGTATTTGTTCATATATAAAGGTTATTCCTGTTTATATCCCATCAACTACCTAGCTGAGAAAAAAGGAGGCTAATTAAGCTAAAGAAAAGCTTAGGCATTAAAGAAAGTTTAAGACAATTCTGGTCAAGAACATCACAAATTGTGAGTGAGAACCTAAGTTGGTTCACGTAGGATTGGATGTCTGTAATATAATAATTGGATCTTTGATTTGTTTGTGATGACTAATGGCCACCGTACGCAATGGTATAAGTTGGAGCGCATGCAAGTGCTCACATGATTCGTCATTTAATGTTTGATGTATCATCTTCATCATAATCAGTTCTATAGTCCAGAAAAATATTTTTATAACTTCATCTTTTATAAATCTCAATGACTATATATATATATATGCATTTGATCCTAATACTCTTGCTGTGTGGAACAGAGAATAATGCTACATAGAGAAGTAAATTGCATCTGCCAAGACATCACCAATAAAACTTGCAAAAGTTTCCAAAAACATAAACCCCAAATAGTGAATACATAAACTTGAATACGTAAACTCACATCATACCCGAATTAGAAAGGAGAAGAAGAAACAAACAAACAAAACCAAGCAGATGAAGCGCCTGATTAGAATGGCTAAGCAGACGGCGGGTGGTAGAATTGCAACAAGTTGTAGATGGTCTGCAACACCGTGAGAACCAGCAGCACAATGGCGGCGACAAGCGAGAGAAGGCTCCAAGGGCTGCTGAAGTGAGTGTGCTTCAAGTTGGCCCACCACCTGTTCCGGCGCCTCCCGAAGTAATAATTAACCTCCCCATACACGTCGCCAAGGATGCCTTGCGGGGGGATGACCACGTCCTTGGAGAGGCGGTTGAACAGCTCGGCGGCGGCCTCATCGCTCCCGAACGCGTTTTTATAGGGTTCGACGTAGTTAGAGACTGTATCGACTAAAATTACATAATGATAAGAGCAAAAGAGAGTTTTATTAGCTCCGAATCAACATACAGACAATCAAAAACTAATTTAACACAAATCAATCCAGTTTTGTCACTTGTAAGAAAAAAACATCAATATGTTTCAAACCAATCCCAATGAACCAAACATCGGTAATTGAAACTTGAGGGAAAACACAACTGAATCAAAAGATCTTATCCATGTACTGATGTAGAAATAAGGAAAGAAATCAAACCAAGCAGAGCATCACTGCGACAGAGTTTTAGATTTTGATATAATATAATAATTAATTGGGTTTCGTTGAAATATTTTAGTCAGTATATTAGAAGTCCACTTACGGAACAACGGAACGATTTCTCTGGAGATAACCTTAATGGGAGGAAATCTACTGAGATGTAGATTTTATCGTAAGGGCAAGACCTCTAGGGGTTGAGAGAGCGTTGGCACATTACGTACAGATGCACCTCTCCTAGGGATTTCAGTTTCTTCCCCAAAAATCGAAATGATCTACTCCTTGCACTCCTTGCAGACGATGACGGTGCCTGCAGCAATCTTGGATTGGTACCTGTAGTAATCTTGGATCGAAGACGATGCTTAGCAGATCAAACAAGATCTCTGAAGAGATGGCATCAAAAAGTACCCATCGTAATAATTAGATCTATACACTTGATTTCAATCCTAGCATATAAGTTATTTTCGCATTTCAGATATAGCATAATTATAGATTTTATGCTTACAATTGGTATCAGAGCCCAATTTTTTAGATCAAATGTATTAGATTTGTAAATTTATTTACGATGCATAAAATTACCTTTATCTTCCAAGAATTGTTAAGCAGCAATGGTCATCGTCGACCTTGCTGTGAATCTGCAACTGCGTCGGGTAGCGTGCGCATCACAGAACCTGTCCCGTATGTGGGCATCACAGAACCCGCCCCATACGCGGGCATCACGGAACTCGTCCATGCGACGGTCGGCCGCACACGGCCAGAACCCATCCATGCGACGGTCAGCCACACACAGGCAGACAGCCCAAGTGGCGGCCATGCGTGAGTAGGTCGTGCACAGGTGACAGCCGCGCATTGGTAGTAGCCACGCGTGGGTAGGAACCGCCATAGTGGCGGTGGCGTGAAAAGCGAGAGCAGCCTGCGGACGGTAACGTTGGGCGAATACCACACTAGAACTAGAACTGCTGCTGGTAGCGCGATAGAGGTGGTCACGCCAGTGGGCGCAGAAATGAATGTAATGTAGATTTTTTTTTGGCATAATAACGGTTTTGCCCTCGAGGTTAGGGTTTTAAAAAATTATAGTTTTACCCTTGCAAATTTCGTAATTTCAGGTTATGTTCTGTCAACATATTTATGGTTTTACTCTCGGGTTTAATTTATGCCAAAATTATAGTTCTACCATTCGCATATTTCTGATTTATAACATTTCAAATATTTACAGTTTTATCAAAATTGAGAAATTTAGTTTATATTCTAAATTATAAATTGATAAATATGATTTATTATAATTATGATTAATTTTAATCATAATTATATTTTTGATTATTTGATTAGATTTAATTTTTTATTAATAAAAAAAATATAAATTATGGTTTACTTTATAGTTTTCTCATATGAATTATTGATTATACATGTGGTAAATAAAATTAAAATCCAATTATTGTTTTTAGAATTTTATTTACTTATTCACATGTATATATATGAAATTGTGAAATAATGTATACCTTTCACATGAATGCATGATTTATATAAATTATTGATTTAAATGTGGTAAATAAAATTAAAATCCAATTATTATTTTTGGACTTTTATTTATTTATTCATATGTATATATATGAAATTATGAAATTATGAAATAATATTTACTTTTCACATGAAGGCATGATTTATATGTTATCATGATTATCATATGATTTTTCTTACTGATTAATGTTCAATAATTATTATTGTTATTTATTATTGAACTGCTTAATATCAATATTCAATAATTATTATTGTTATTTATTATTGAATTACTTAACATTAATGTTAAATAATAATAATAATAATTATTTATTATTAAATTAATTAGCATTAATGTTCAATAATAATAATAATTATTTATTATTAAATTACTTAGCATTAATGTTCAATAATTATTATTACTATTTATTATTGAATTACTTAGCATTAATATTCAATAATTATTATGGTTATTTTATTATTGAATTCCTTAACAAAAATTAAAAAAATTGATGAATATTATTTGTAATTCATTTCCCTAAGTTTTATTAGCTGCCAAAGTGGTCTAGGATGATAGACTTTTGTGATATGAATTACAATAAAAGTTTTATCATTTATAAAATATTTTATATTTTATTTTATATTATTGCATTAGTCTTGTAGTCACCAAAGTGATCTGGACTAATGACTTATAAAATAATATTAAGAAATTAATCCTAAATGATATTAAGGAAATAATATTCATAATGGCACATATAATTAGGAGATTTAGATAATTCCAAAGGAGAATCTAATTCAAATAATTATATGATGGGGTAGGATGATACTGTTTTTGGATATCCTTACAGTTTAGAGTTATATACCCAAAGGTAACAATACTATTCCACAAAGATTGTATCAGTCCTCCATAAATATTTCACCCAAAGGTGTAATATAGATGATATCAATAGTTCATCAATTTTTGACAAACTCAAAGCATTAATGTTATTATATTTATATATATATATATATATATATATATATATATATATATATATATATATATAATTTTTTATTTTTTTTGCAATGGCACTTCCGCATATACATTCTTATGCATCTAGTGTCCCTGTACTATCTGGATCAAATTATTCAGAATGGTTAAAGCATGTGTAATTTACATTGGGTGTATTAGATCTTGATTTAGCATTACTTGTTGAAAAGCCTACGGACTTGACTGATGAAAGTACTGTAGAACATGTTAATGAAATGAAGGCTTGGGAAAGATCTGATAGACTTAGTTTAATGTTTATAAGAATGACAATTGCAAATAACATAAAGACTTCATTACCGACTGCAACTAGCGCAAAGAAATATTTAAAGGTTATTGAAGACAAATTTAAATCTGCTGATAAGTCATTGGCTGGCACATTAATGAAAGAACTGACTATTGCTCAGTATGATGGCACTCGAGGAATTCAGGATCATATCCTTAATATGGCTGACAAAGCTGCAAAACTTAAAACATTAGGCATGAATATTGATGAATCTTTCCTCGTGCAATTTATTCTCAATTCTCTTCCTTCTCAGTTGAGCCCATTCAAGATTCACTATAACACAAATAAGGATAAGTGGGACTTGAATGAGTTGACTAGCATGTGTGTTTAGGAAGAATTGAGATTAAGGCAGGAAAGTTCACATAATATCATGACTACTACTCAAGGAGCTGGTAATAAGAAAAGAAAGTTGAAGCATTATCAATCAAAGAAATTTGTCGGGTCTGGAAATGTTAAATGGACTAATGAAAAGAAAACAGGGATATACGATCACCGCTAGAGAGGAGGACGCTTGACCTCCTTCACCCTCTCCTAAGGATCTGTAAGAAAACAGGGATATACGATCTCCCTAGGTAACACAATCTACTCTATACACAGTTTCATGTTTCGCGGATTTTTGCGTATCAATCTTCGCACGATGACGAACATCTCTTTGGGAATCAGAGATTTTGTTTTCTTGTTCTTCCACTGCGCATGTGATGTCGCCCCCAAGGATTTCCCAACAGTGGTATCAGAGCCAGGTTGTTCATGCGAATGATTGGTTTTGAATTGCGTGTGATGTGTTTAGGAAGAATTTTGACGTAAAAATTATTGACGCAAAAACAAGAAAGGACGGCAATAGTTGTTGCCCTCGATCTCATGTCGTGCAGCAGCGGCGAGTCGGCAGGGCAGCATTGGGGCTGCGTCTGCTGCGACCGGCCGGCGTGGGTCACGTCGTCGTTACTCCATGGGCGAAACCCCCCATAGGGCGTCGTCCGGTGGGACAAAGACGACCCTACTGGAGGCGACGGCATTAGCGAAAAGGGGAAAGGGCATTAGGGTTTTCTGGGCAAAAGACAGTTTTGCCCTCGGAATTTGAGAAATTCCAGTTTATGTCTTTTGTCCAAATTACGAAAATACCCCTATCAATTCAGAAATTTCCTATAATGTCCCTGATTTCAGAAAATATTAATTAATTAAAAAGTTTAGTTTATTATTATTATTTTATTATTATTATTATCTAGTAGTCCTACATGATGATGATTATTTATACATGTGATGTATGATGTGTGGACAGATGATCATGGACCGTGTGATGTGTGTACTTGTGATTATTATTATTGAGGTCTGCGAACCTCCATTATATTTCTCGTTTATTGTCGGGCCTGCGTGCCCATGATTAAGTTGTAATCACATGAGGAGGCCTAGCGGGAGCGTGGATGCGATAGCGGGACCCACGAGACGGACGATCGTGATGCATGAAGATGCATCAAGATGTTGACGGAACCGATAAGGACGAGATGGACGATCGCAGGGCATGGAGATGCACCGTTGCACACATAGATCTTGATGTGAGTGATTAGGCCTACTGGCTCGGGCCTAATCATATTAGGTTGTGGTCCATGATCATCTGGTGTAATTGCTTATACACATACTAGATATGTATATATATTTGCATGCGATGTAGATATATATTAAATATGTATATATATGTGACATGTCATATTAGGAGACCAAATCATAGAAACATCTCTCGATAATATTAAGTCCAGAAAACGGAGGCAATTAGATTGACCCACGGGCCTTCCATCGTTATAAGTAGGAACCGATTCCCGGTGTAGGTTGAGTTGGTCGAGTCCCTCGAGACTCACCTATATCGTGATTCGCTATCTTGCTTACTTTACATAGAGATGTCACCGGTGACCCGAGGGCATGGTATACTTGGTCGAAGTTCCTCGAGGGTATATCATCAAATCAACCTCATCTTGTAACGAAGGTGTTGACTTAACCGAAATCATCATGGTTGGTCGAGTCCCTCGAGGCCATGGTGATTCTGAGAGGTCGAACAGGACGGGAATCATAAGGAGTTATGATCGACAAGAGTTGCCTACCTTTTAGGCTTAGTGTGATTGGTCGAGTCCCTCGAAGTTACACTAAAGACGCCGATTGATCCTCGATCCCCACTAGAAGTCTCACGGAGACTTCCGTTTCACGTCTTTGAGGGTGTCGCATGACTTCGTTAGTAAAATAGTGGGAGCATATTAAGATAGAAGTCTATATCTTGATAGATTATTTCTTGCAAAATCTGCATGTTATTCATTTCACTGCATCTTTATTTTCGAAAATGTCGCTTTCAAATCCCTTACGTGGCATACTTGATGTCAACCGCCTCAATTGGTCCAAATTATACCTGATTTTGCTCCGTAACTTGAGAATTGTTCTCATAGCGGAGAAAAAATCGTGATACTTCCTTGATACTGATGATGCCCGCATCTCAAGAAGGGGCAAACGAGGATGATGAGATCGCCGCTACATGAAGTACATTGATGACTCCACTCTTGCTCGGTGCTATATGTTGGACTCTACTCCTCGAAGTTACGAGACAACATGAAAAAGATGGATGCCGATCCATTCTCCTACATGTCCGTAAATTGTTTGAGGAACAAGGAAGGACTCAGCGATATGAGATATCTAAGAGCCTCTTCCGCGCTAGGATGACTAAGGGGACACCGGTTCAGAACCATG
Organism: Musa schizocarpa; assembly: GCA_900464855.2. Taxonomy (NCBI): domain Eukaryota; kingdom Viridiplantae; phylum Streptophyta; class Magnoliopsida; order Zingiberales; family Musaceae; genus Musa; species Musa schizocarpa. The sequence continues at coordinate 8,651,076 of LS990925.1, read as the reverse complement.
TCCTAAAGATGATTGAGTGGATAGAGAAACTCATAGGTCTAGGAATAGTCCTAGAGGATAACTTGTGTGTGGACATTGTACTTCAGTCCCTACCAGATTCCTTTTCACAGTTCATAATGAATTTTAATATGAACAAGCTTGAAGTGACTTTCCCAGAGCTTCTCAATATGTTGAGGGAGGCAGAGAGTACTATCAAGAAAAGAGAAGCCGCCTCTCTACACGGGTGAGACCAAAAGGAAAAGGAAAGCGAAAGGTCCCTTAAGAAGGGAAAGGGAAAGGTCAAACCAGGTAAAGCAAAGGTTGCTAAGAAAGACCCAAAGAAAGGATAAAGGCCAAGCTTCCACCGTGGTAAAGATGGGCACTGAAGAGAAACCGCAAAGAGTACCTTTAAAAAGGCTAAACAAAAGCTTGATGAAGCTTCAGTACATTCATGATCAGTCTCCATTTGTCGACTCTATAACATATGGGTATTGGATACCCAGAGTGCTTATCATATATGCAATTCGTTGGTGTTCTGGCAAGGCCTAGGAGACTAGAGAGAGGCGAGATGGACCTCAAGATGGGTAATGGAACTAAAGTTGTGTAGTAAAAGTACAGGTCGCCCTACATCCGCCTAGTGGAGCTTTTATTGCATTAGATACATGTTATTTTGTTCCTTCTATTATTAAAAACATTATCTCCATTTCATGTTTAACAGCTTAGTGGATATAAATTTATTTTTTAGAACAATGGTTGTTCGATATTATTAGATGATAAGATCATCAATGAAAGGAACATTGCATAATGGTTTATTTATGTTAGACACCACTCCACATATCATGAATGTAAATGTGTCCAAAAGGAAACGATGAGAGTTGAACAAAGGCATACCGTGGCATTGTAGGCTAGGTCACATCCATGAAAGAAGGATTCAAAAGTTGCTAAATGATGGATATCTAGATCCATTCGACTATGTGTCATATGCGACTTGTGAGCCTTGCATTAAATGGAAAAATCGACCAAAATCTCCATTTAGTAGAACTGAGAGAGAGCCAATGAGTTGTTGGAACTCATACATAGTGATGTATGTGGACCCATGTCAACTCATGCCATTGGAGGTTACTCCTACTTCATTACATTTACTGATGATTTCTCAAGGTATGGATATGTGTACTTAATGAAGTACAAGTCTGAGGCCTTTGAGAAATTCAGAGAGTATAAGAATGAGGTGGAGAACCATACTGGAAAGAGTATCAAAACTCTTCGATCGGATCGAGGAGGTGAATACTTAAGTACAGAGTTTATTCAGTTCCTCAAGGACCATGGGATATTATCCCAATGGACACCTCCTTATACACCTCAGCTCAATGGTGTCTTTGAAAGGAGAAATTGTACATTATTAGATATGGTACGGTCCATGATGAGTTTCGCTGACCTACCCATCTCATTCTGGGAATATGCCCTAGAAACCGCAGCTTACCTTCCGAACAGAGTTCCAACTAAGTCGGTAGTGTCTACACCATATGAGATATAGAAAGGGAAGAAGCCTGATCTTAAGGTTGTTAAGATCTGGGGCTGCCCTGCCCATGTTAGAAGACACAACCCCGATAAGTTAGAATCAAGGACAGAGCGATGCAAATTTGTGGGATACCCCAAGGAAACTTGTGGGTATTATTTCTATCATCTCGAGGACCAAAAGGTCTTTGTAGCTAAGAGAGCAGTGTTCCTTGAGAAGGAACACATTCCTGGCGGAGATAGTGGGAGAATGATAGAATTGAGCGAGGTTGGAGAACCAAGCTCAAGCACCACTCTACAGCCCGAGTCTGTTTAGGTACCTAATACACAAGTTTCAACTTTACGCAGATCTGATAGAGTATCCCATCCTCCTGAGAGATATGTGGGACATATTAGAGGAAATGATGTAAAGGATATTGATCCTCAGACCTACGAGGAGACTATTATGAGTATAGACTCTGGGAAGTGGCAAGAAGCCATGAATTCTGAGATGGATTCTATGTACTCCAATAAGGTTTGAAACCTAGTTGATGCACCCGAAGGTATTGTACCCATCGGTTGCAAGTGGATCTTTAAGAAAAAGATCGGAGTAGATGAAAGGTAGAGACCTATAAAGCAAGGCTAGTGGCTAAGGGGTATCTTTAAAGGCAAGGTGTTGACTATGACGAAACCTTCTCACCCGTAGTAATGCTAAAATCCATTAGAATTCTATTGGTCATTGCAGCACACTATGATTATGAGATCTGGCAGATGGATGTGAAAACCACATTCCTCAATGGGAACCTCGAGGAGGAGGTGTATATGATGCAACCTGAGGGATACGTATCCAAGAACTGCCCAGATAAGGTGTGTACGTTGCTTAGATCCATTAATGGATTAAAGCAAGCTTTCCGAAGTTGGAACATAAGATTTGATGAGGCAATCAGATCTTATGACTTCGTTAAGAACGAAGATGAGCCTTGTGTATACAGAAAGGTAAGTGGGAGCGCTATCACCTTTTTGGTGTTATATGTTGATGACATCCTGATCATTGGGAATGACGTAGGAATGCTATCCACAGTAAAGGCTTGGTTATCTAGACACTTCTCCATGAAGGACTTAGGGGAAGCATCCTATATTTTGGGGATTAGAATCTATAGAGATAGATCAAAGAGGATGCTTGGCTTGTCCTAGTCCAGGTATATAGAAACCATTGTCAAAAGGTTTGGCATGGAAAATTCCAAGAGAGGTCTCATACCGATGAGACATGGGATATTGCTTTCTACGAGTATGTCCCCAAAGACTCCAAAAGAAAGGGCGAACATGAATATGATACCTTATGCCTCAGCAATAGGGTCTATCATGTATGTCATGCTATGTACTAGGCCTGATATAGCGATGCTCCGAAAGTGTCACGAAAGGTATCAAAGCGATCCGTGCTTGAGCATTGGAAAGTAGTAAAGTGTATCTTAAGTACTTGAGAAGGACTAAGGATCTTTTACTAGTATATGGATGTAATAGCCTTAAGGTTGAAGGCTACACTAACTCAAGTTTTCAGTCTGATGTCGATGATAGCAAGTCAATTCAGGGGTATGTGTACACCTTGAATGGAGGAGTAGTGTCGGAAGAGTTCCAAGCAAGATACCACTACCGACTTCGACTTCGACTACGAGGGCGAGGTACATTGCTTCGCATCGATGCAAAGAAAGGAGGGAGTTTGGGTGAAGAAGTTCATCACAGATTTGGGAGTCGTGCTTGGGGTAGCAAAGAGTCGATCTCCCTATATTGCTGACAAACAACGGGCGATTGCTCAAGCAAAGAACCTAGGTCTCATCGAAAATCTAAGCAAGTTCTGAGGAGGTTCCACCTTATCGAGAGATCGTGACCCGAGGAGATGTAGTAGTGGAAAGAGTTACATCCTAAGATAACATTGTAGATCCACTAACAAAGTCGTTGTCTCGATTTGTTTTGAAGGTCACAGAGTCCGATGGGGACTGACACATAGGTGATTTGCTTTTAGGTCAAGTGGGAGATTGCTAGTCATAGGTGCCCAAAGAAGCCAATCACGTGAGTGATGGCACGTGTGACTTAATATAGAATCTTTTTGCTTATTATATTTCGGCATATATCACTTTATAACTATTGCATAAATGCATACATATATTGTGATGTCCTTGGATTTATGCAATAGGAATCGGATCGTGATGAGATCACGATAGTGAGATCGATTCACCTTTAAACACATATCATAAATAATCCCGGTCCATAGGTTACTTTCGAGGATATTGTGTTAACCGACACAGATCGGTGTCTTTGATATACCGTCCATATGATGGATGCAAAATGGTCTCATAGTCGCTTGTGTAGGGACACTAGGGATACAATGACAGTGCTCATTGAGAATGAGTTCACTGATTGATCCGCTTACGGAATGCTGGATGGTTGATGATGCCTTATTGTCGACAAATGATTTAGTAGTCCTAGTGGTGTATCTCGTCCTTAGACTTGAGACACCAAGGATGTCCTGTATGAGTGCTCCACTCTTTGATACCGACTTATAGGTTTGGCTGTCCCAGCATCTAGTATAGTGGTCAAGTGGGAGTGGTAGTCGACCTTTACAAGGGCTATTGAGTGTCGATAGAGGATCATCCACACTCAAGTCCATGAGAGGAATATCTCATGTGTTCTTGCTCGCAACAAATCCCCCGCCGGGTCATTCTGGGTTGAGAGAAAAGTTCTCCCGAGAATCCGATTAGAGCAAGACTTCGAGAAGAAACCGTATGGGTCCGACAACACCATGCTCGATATACCGGTCTCCGGGATATTAGATGGATGAGGGACTATAGGTACACGATGGAATCGAGGACGCATGTGTCCAATGGATTGGATTCCCTTGTATCGTCTGGGGACTACTGGCAGAGTGGCCTAAAGACGTCCGTGTAGTCGATGAGTCGAGTGAATTATTACAGAGATAATAATTCACTGAGTTAGAAGGAGTTCTGACAGGTATGACTCACGGCCGGCTCGATATTGGGCCTAGAGAGTCACACACATATGGTAGGCATTGCGATGAATAGAGGTTCGGATATGAGATATCCGACGGAGCCCTTGTCTTATTGGATGCAGATCCAATACCCACTAGGGGAGGACCCATTAGGGTTTTGACAAGGGACCTCTATAAATAAGAGGGATTCAAAGCCCCATGGGCTAGAGAGCTTTGGTTTGCCTTTTCCTATTCTCCTCTCCCTCTCCACCTCTGAGTATGCCTGGAGTTTTGAGGAGCGTCGTCGCAACCCTGCTGTGTGGATCACCGCTAGAGAGGAGGACGCTTGACCTCCTTCACCCTCTCCTAAGGATCTACAAGGAAATAGGGATATACGATCTCCCTAGGTAACACAATCTACTCTATACGCAGTTTCATGTTTCGTGGATTTTTGCGTACCAATCTTCGCACGACGACGAACATCTCTTTGGGAATCGAGGATTTTATTTTCTTGTTCTTCCACTGCGCATGTGATGTCGCCCCCAAGGATTTCCCAACATTATGTCCCTACAATTTTTAGAAATTTAGTTTCTCTTTTTAGAATTGATGAGTTAGGATATTATCTTTCTTTTGGTAGTGACAAACTCAGTATGTTTTATGATTCAATAAAAGTTGGTTCTAGAATTCTCTGTGATGGTCGTACAAAATTAATTTGGATCTTGAGTTTACAAAGACATTAATGACCCTACAATCAAATGTTGGATTGAAACATAGTTTCAATAATGAAGGATCTTCTATATTGTGGCATAGACGATTGGAGCATATCTTCAATAAAAGAATTGAAAGATTAGTGAAGGATAATATTTTGGAACATTTAGACTTCACTTATTTTGATGTTTGTATAGATTACATTAAGGGAAAGCAAACTAAACATATAAGGAAAAATGTCACAAGAAGTAAAGAACTCCTTGAGATTATTCATACTGATATCTACGGAACACTCCATATTTCTTGTTTTAGTGGAGAAAAATATTTTATCATATTTATAGATAATCTGTCTAGATATGGCTATGTTTATCTAATACATGAAAAGTCTCAAGTCATTGATACTCTTGAAGTATACATAAATGAGGTTGAGAGACAATTAGATAGAAAAGTTAAAATTGTCAGATCTGATAGAGGTGGTGAATTTTATGACAGATATGATGGATATGGTCAAAATATTGGCCCTTTTGCTAGATTCCTAGAACAATGGGGTATTTGTGCTCAATATACATTACCAGGTATGCCACAGCAGAACGGTGTTGCTGAAAGGCAAAATCGTACTCTGATGGATATGGTTAGGAGCATGATGAGTTATTCCTCTGTACCTGAGTCGATGTGGGGTGAAGCTCTTAGGACAGTTATGTACATCTTGAACAGGGTTCCTAGTAAGTTAGTTTCATCGACTCCATTTGAGTTATGGACTCGTAGGAAGCCTAGTCTAAGACATTTACATATTTAGGGGTATTTTGCAGAGATAAGAGTATTCAATCCACATGAAAAGAAATTGGATCCGAGAACTATTTCAGGATATTTTATTGGTTATCCAGAAAAATCCAAGGGATACAGATTTTATTGCCCTAATCATAGTATGAGAATAGTACAAAATTTCTAGAAAATGATGAAATCAGTAGGAGTGAAAAATCTCGAAGGATTAATTTTTATATTGAGGATATTCAAGTTAATTCTCTCATATCATCTCATATTTGAGAGATTGTTGTTCCTCAAATCAATGAGAGTATTGATGAGGGTGAACAACAAAATAATATCGAAGAACTCTCACATGATGTTGATGTCGCCGCTAATGATCTTGTAGAACAATCATAATTAGCAGATTTGGGAAGATTTCAAAGGAAAAGAAAATATGTCATTTCTGATGATTATGTGGTATATCTACAAGAATCAGATTATGATATAGGAATAAAAAGATTTAATATGTAGTTTTGCTCAGCTAATGATGTATCTATTACTAGAAGTGAAAAATTCAGTTAAAACCAATGCCTAAGAAATGACTTAAAAAAAATCAAATGAAGAATATTCCTTATAGGTGCGCAGTTGGAAGTCTATTATATGCTCAAACCTATACAAGATCATATATCAGTTTTGTAGTTGCAATGCTGAGAAGATACCAAAGCAACCCAAGAATGGAACATTGGATATTCAGATGCCCATATACAGGAGATCAGATCAACTTGAAGTGATAGGATATTCAGATGCTGATTTTACAAATTACCTCGATAGTAGGAAGTCCACTTCAAGATTTGTATTTATGTTCGCTGGTGGGGCAATTTCTTGGAAAAGTGTAAAGCAATCGCTTATTGCATCATCAACAATGGAAGATGAATTTATGGCATGCTTTGAGGCCACAAATCAAGCTTTATGACTGTAAAATTTTATCTCGGGACTTGGTGTGGTCGACTCAATTGTCAGGCCGCTGAAGATATTTTGTAATAACACTACAGCAGTATTCTTCTCTAAGAATGGCAAATACTCTAGTGGTTCCAAGCACATTGAGATAAAGTACTTAGTGGTTAAGAAAGAGTCCAGAAATAACAAGTATCAATTGAGAACTTAAGCACCACTATGATGATTGCTGATCCATTGACAAAAGCCTTACAGTGTAAAATATTCAAAGAACATGTTTGGGACTTGTGAGTAAGTCATAAAGGATATGGTGATGCATGTTGATGTGGATGCTATTATTGATATTCTTCTTGCTTAATAGAAGTTATATGTTTCTGCTATCATATTTACATTTATGTTTATGCATATTATGGTTGAATGTAATAATAGGATTATCTTGACAAGATAAATTATATGGGTCATTATGAACTATATTAGGAAAGACTAACAATGTTGTGGTACGAGTATGATATTGATGAAATACAATCGCTATAACTCGAATTGATAGTTGGACTTAATATAGTATTATTTTGTTTATTGGACTTATTGACTTATTTTAAAATATGGTTATGTATACGTAATGACATTGACTGAGAGGGTGGTCCATGGGCTTTTGAAGTATGTGCGGCAGAGGTTGGCTCGATGCCTTCTGCATTTCTTCTGGCTATACGTAATGACATTGTTTTGGACCTTGCTGAGGTTGCTGTTGGGGACGAATACCACGTCCTTGGCCAGGCGGTTGAACAGCTCGGCGGCTTCCGTGTCGCTTCCCAATGCGTTCCGGATGATCCGCTTGTAGTGCAACAGTTTGATGTCCTTGGCGGAGTCGATGATGCTGTCCATGAACACGACGTAGGAAGTGACCTCGTTGCCGGTGCCGATATTGAGGCGCTCGAAGGCCATGAGGTTGAGAAACATGTACTCCGTGCTGTCGTCGACTGTAAGCTTCGGCAGGCTGAGGACACCGTGCTTGAACTGGATGTCAAGGAGGCTGTCGGATTTGCTCTTCCTGAAGCGGATGCCGGCCTCGCGCAGCTCAGACGCCGACCGGATGATCGAGACTTTTGGACTGTTTTTCTGGCCACGACTAGTGGCCGCCGACGATTGCTTGCCCAACCGGCTAAATCGGAGCATGTCAAGGAGGTAGCGGCGTTCTCCTTCCACCGTCAACGTCTTGTCCCAGAATGTCAGCACCAGTTCGTTCACGTACTCCTGGTGTGCAGATTAGTGAGACAAGAATTTAGTGGAAATTATGGACACAGACAGAGCATAAAAGTTAGTGTTACCACGCAATCACCACGACCCTCAACAAAAACCAGTTTGTACAAAACAAGCAGGGGCAGCTGGTTCTCGAACATCATCATATCTCGCTTTATGCAGGGCACGGTGTACAGATTCCCGTGGTCGCTAAAGATGGGTTCATCCATTTCGTAGCCACCGTCATCGGGCTTCTTGGTCGCGACACGAATTATCTCGAGCATGAAGCACCCGTCAAGGATCATCAGATGCAGGAACCTCTCGTCCCCCGCCCACTTCCCGTCGAGGCTCTGATAAGCGCCCCGTAGCTGCTGCACGACCTCCGCCATTGCGGTCCTGACGTCTTGGAGAGACTTATTGGCTCTCTTGAGGAAGTGGGTGAGGGCCCGATCCTTGTGCTCCTCCATCGGCATGACGTTGGGGTCACCATGGTGGTATGGCCCAAAGGAGACGATCTGTGGCTTGTAGACATGACAGTTCAACCTTCTGATGTAAGCAGGAACTCTGTATATGGATGGCTTCGGGCTTTGCTGCTTCTCGGCTGAATTACCCGTGTTCTCGGTTTGGTCATCGATCTCCAGCGCCCAGCTTCTCTCTTCGGTGGCCATGGGCTGGTCTTTAATCTTCACCGCCCAGTTGCTCTCTCTTGTGGCCATGGAAGTGGGTGTGGTGTTCGGTAGTTCAAGCAGCTTAAGAACGGCATCACTTGGTTGTGCTTTATAAGCATGCAACGTGGAACATTTCCACATCATTACCTGTTTAATTGGAGCATTGGGACCAATTAGTGATCCGAGGATGCATAACAGATGCATATATCTGAAGGAGTTATTAGGGATATTTCCGCGAAACTACACTACCCAATAAAGCATGAAGCCAACTCGAACGTGTTAGGGGAGAGTTGAGTGTTCCTTTGAGATTGAAGGATGCTGTGGCACCAACTTGTGCGTAATGCACACAAAATGGCACTCCTTTAAGATTCTTCCTTTGGATCACCTCACCTATTCCTCTCTCGTGCGTAATGCACACAAAGTGGCGCCAACTTCTACAAGACAATCGTTTGGTGTGGGTGTGTAAAAGCCACAAGCTATCATGGAATGAGAACATTTAGTAGGACAAGGCAACAATAAAAGCATTAAAGCCGGTGATAGATCCGTCATGAACGCAGCAAAGTACTTCCCCAAAGTCTCTAAACAAATTCAAGAGAACACTTTGCCGGCTAAAAAACAAACTCACTTCTTTATACCCACTCATTTGCATCGATTTCTAATGCATCACCGACTGGATATTTAGGAACCAAGTCATAGATACTCCATTCATGCCATGTGTGTTTCTCATGATATACCAACATCGTCAAAATTGATTCTGTTAAGGGAAATCCTCCCTCGTATAAATAGAAAATGGAGCCAGCGACCAGGAACGCTTGTGCCCTCAACAATCTGCACGCCAGGACTCAGCAGTCCGGTGCGCTCTCCTTCACGTATATGTACAGTCGTGCCACGCACAGCACTGCGTGTATCGTCACTGCGTGCACGAACTCAAGCCACCGCAATCACCCACCTCTCACCTCCTTGATACTGCTATAGCATCACTGTAACATCGCTGCAGCTTTCTCCTCTACTGCAGCTTCCTCCTTTGTTGTAGCTTCTTCCTTTGTTGTGGCTTCTTCCTCTGCTGCAGCATTGCTATAGCTTTCTCTATTGCTGTAACTTTCTCCTCTACTACAATAGCCATCGTCATCGTAGCCACAACAATAGTAATAGCAATAGCAATCGCAGCAGCAGCGGCGATCTGCTCTTGCCCTACTCACGAAGCCTCTCGCTTTGCATTGATCTAAGATTGATATCCTTGACGGGAACACCATCTTACGAGGGCATGATAGCAAATAAGATTTTTCCTAACTATATGAGAAAATCTCTCTACTCTATTGAGGGAAATCCTCTATTATGTTAAGGGAAATCCTCCCTCATAATCTGTATAAATAGAAGAGGGACATGTTAATACATTCAAGCTTCTTCACTTTTTCAATAAAACTTCTTCAATAATTTTTCTTATCTTCTATTATTTCCAACACCAAGATATGAAAATATAACAAACACCAAGGAGATTAGACATTAAGTGGAGGATGTATGAAACAATTGCATGGAAGAGGGGTGTTGGAAGCCAGTAACACTGTGGACAATGGCTTGCGCATCAATTTGAAGGAGCAAATTCTTCCGACTCTCGGATTCTACATGTCTAACAGCTTTTAAAATGATCATCACTTTCGCCTTAGGGGCATTAGGAGCCTAAAGAGTGTATTAGATACCTATAGGTAAGTAAAGATCCATTATACTTCAAAATATAGTTACTACACGGGTCCCTAGCTGGGAAGACTCGAGGAATCATATTGTTAAGCCCCTCATGTAAGGGATATGGGCTGAGAGTTTCATTCAGAAAGGGTAAAAGCCCTATAAACTATCGTAGAAGGACTAACATAACGGTTGCTAAATTCGTCATTATTCCTTTTGAGCCAAAGAGTATAAAAGAAAACTTCAAATTCAGTTAGAAACAGGTTTGGCATACCCTTTCCCTTCTTGTAGCGACAAGCTCAATGACCAAGTATTAAAGTATTTGAATCTAAGGCCTATTCGAGCTTGAAAAGGCCTAAAAAAGAAAAGAAAAGAGGAACAATTAAGGAAGATTGATATGCATGGAGCCTGAACTAAGCTATCATAACTTTAGTTATCATTGGAAAGCCAAATGACATGAATCTTCAAAATCCTATCAATTAAGATAGGATGAAAAAATAATTCAAGCTTCAAAAGGCTCCAACAATTAGAGACCATCAAATCTGAAATATGGTAGAAAGAAATCATAACCCTCGAGTTAATCATAGTTGGCCAAAATCTGATGAAAATATTATCACATATTAGTAGTTTTTCCATCCTTAACTAGTCTCGTAAATTCAAGTCTAATATCCTTAGGAAACTAATCGATGTTTCTCCTAGATCTGGACAAGATGAAAAAATTTGACACTAACCAACGATGGAGGTCTCCATGCTTAGCTTTAAGGATTCAGACCCAAAACAAATCATCATTGTTTAGGAGTGATAGAATATGCATGGCGTAGATGGATTTTTAACAATGAGTAGATCTCTTAACCCAAGCCCATCTTAGTCCTTAGGCTTAGTGATAATATCTCATCTTATGAGTTTCGATGTGAAAGAATCAAAACTTTAGAAGAAATTTTTAGTTATTTTGGTGATGTTTGTGGATCGAGTTTGAAATATAATGGTTGAAGAAAATATGGGTGGGAGAGTTGATCACTGGATGATTAAAACCATTTTCCTTACTTGTGATAAAAGGCCTTTATATTAGTCTTGAACTTTCGACTAAACTTTGTCAATAAGAATGTTTTAATGGCTGAGGAGAAGACGATCTAAAGATATGAATGAACCTAGATATTTAACAGGTCAAAACCCTTCTTTAATTCCAATATTTGATTTATGAAGGTTAACTTTGAGATTAATAAGTTACTAAAAAGAGTCAAAAACCTTTAAGATCTTTTGAACATGATTTGTTATTGGCCTTAGCTAAAAGAAGATCATCATCAAACATCAAATAGGTTAATTTGATCCCTTTGAGATTAAAAGGAGTAATATGTTTCCTTTCAACCTAGGTAGAGATTAGCGATGAGAGGATTTGTTGAGGAAGGATGAAAAGGTAAGGAGATATGGAATCTCCTTACCTTATTCCTCTAGTGGTCGAGGAGGAGCTATTTATAAGGTAGAAGGAAGGCAAAGAAATGGAAGTGTTGGGAAATCATGGGGGGGCGACATCATATGCGTAGCGGAAGAACAAGAAAACAAAAATCCCCGATTCCCAAAAAGATGTTCGTCGTCGTGCGAAGATTGGTGCGTAAAAATCCGCAAAACACAAAACTGCGTATAGAGATTGTGTTACCTAGGGAGATCGTATATCCCTGTTTCCTTGCAGATCCTTAGGAGAGGGTGAAGGAGGTCAAGCGTCCTCCTCTTTAGCAGTGATCCACACAGCAGGGTTGCGATGACCCTCCCTCCTCAAAACTCCGTGCCTCCTCGAGGTGGAGAGGGAGAGGAGAATAGGAAAGGCAAGCAAAGACTCTAGCCTATGAGGTCATGAATCCCTCCTATTTATAGAGATCCCATGTCAAACCCTAATGGGTCCTTCCCTAGTGGGTATTGGATCTGCATCCAATAAGACAAGGGCTCAGGCGGATATCTTATATCCAAACCTCTACTCATCGCAATGCCTACCATATGTGTGTGACCCTCTAGGCCCAATATCGAAATGGGGCGTGAGTCATACCACGTCCGAACTCCTTCTAACTCAGTGAATTATTATCTCTGTAATAATTCACTGACTCATCGACTACTTGACGTATTAGGCCACTACGCCAGAGTCCCCGCACGATACTGAGGGAATCCAATCCATTGGACCTGTCTGTCCTCGCCCATGTACCTATAGTCCTTTATCCATCTAATATCCCAGACCGAGATATCGAGCATGGTGTTGTCGTACCCCATACGGTTTCTACTGAAGTCTCGCTTCTAATCGGATTCTCCTGAGAACTCTTTCTCTCTCAACCCAATGACCCCGCCAGGGATTTGTCCGAGCAAGAACACATGGGATATTCCTCTCATGACGCCGGAGAGTGGATGATCCTCCTCTATCGACACTCAATAGCCCTCATAAGGTCGACTACCACTCCCAAATGACCAATCTACTAGATCCGGGACAGCTAAACCTATAAGTCGGTATCAAAGAGTGGAGCACTCATATGGGACATCCTTGGTGTCTCAAGTCTAAGGACCAGATACACCACTAGGACTACGGAATCGTTGTCCGACAATAAGGCATCATCAACCATCCAAAGATTCCGTAAGCGATCAATCAAGAACTCATTCTCCAATGAGCACTGTATCAGATCCCTAGTGTCCCTACACGAGCAGCTATGAGACCAAATGCATCCATCATATAGACGGGTATATAAAGACACCAGGTCTATCCGGTTATCACGATGTCCCTCTCGAAAACCTATGACCGGGATTATTTAGGATATGTATTTAAAGGTGAATCGATCTCATTATCGTGATCTCATCACGATCCGATTCCCATTGCACAAATCCAAGGACATCACAATATATATATATGCATTTATACAATAGTTATAAAGTGATATACGCAAAAATATAATAAGCAAAAAAGATTCGTATCAAGTCACACGTGTCATCACTCCGCACGATTGGCTTGTTTGGGCACCTATGACTAGCAATCTCCCACTTGACCTAAAGCCAATCACCTATGTGTCCCGATCCCCATCGACCCTGTGATGCTCAAAGACAAAATGAGACAACGGCTTTGTCGATGGATCTGCAAAGTTATCTTCTGGATGGAACTCTTTCCCACTCGCTACATCTCCCTCGGGTCACGATCTCTCTCGATAAGGTGGAACCTCCTAACATGCTTAGATTTCGATGAGACCTAGGTTCCTTCGCTTGAGCAATTGCCCCGCTGTTGTCGCAATATATGGGAGATCGGCTCCTCGCTTCTCCACACGACTCCCAAATCTGTGATGAACTTCTTCAACCGACTCCTCCTTTGTCTGATCTCGATGCAGCAATGTACTCCCGCCTCTATGGTCGAAGTCAGGTGGTATCTTGCTTTGGAACTCTTCCAAAGACACTTTTCCTCCATTCAAGGTGTACACATACCCCTCAATTCGACTTGCTATCATCGACATCGATCGAAAACTTGAGTCAAGATAGCCTTCAACCTTAAGGCTACTACTACCTCCATATACTAGTAAAAGATCCTTAGTCCTTCTCAAGTACTTAAGGATACACTTTACTACTTTCCAAAGTCTCCAAGCCCGGATCCTTTGATACCGCCTGTCGACACTCGTCGAGCATGCTTATATCGTGCCTAGTACATAGCATGACATACATGATAGACCCTATTGCTGAGGCATAAGGTATCATATCCATGTTAGCCCTTTCTTTCTTCCGAGTCTTTGGGGACATACTGCTTTGGCGATATCCCATGTCTCATCGGTATGAGACCTCTCTTGGAATTTTCCATGCCAAACCTTTTGATAATAATTTCTATGTACCTGGACTGGGACAAGCCAAGCATCCTCTTGGATCTATCTCTATAGATTCTAATTCCCAAGATATAAGATGCTTCCCCTAAGTCCTTCATGGAGAAGTGTCTAGATAACCAAGCCTTTACTGTGGATAGCATTCCTATGTCATTCCCAATGATGAGGATGTCATCCACATATAACATCAAAAAGGTGATAGCTTTCCCACTTACCTTTCTGTATACACAAGGCTCATCTTCGTTCTTAACGAAGTCATAAGATCTGATTGCCTTATCAAATCTTATGTTCCAACTTCGGGAAGCTTGCTTTAGTCCATAAATGGATCTAAGCAACCTACACACCTTATCTGGGCAGTTCTTGGACACGAATCCCTCAGATTGCATCATATACACCTCCTCCTCGAGGTTCCCGTTGAGGAATGCGGTTTTCATCCATCCGCCGATCTCATAATCATAGTGTGCTGCAATAATAGCCAATAGAATTCTGATGGATTTTAGCATTGCTACTGGATGAGAAAAGTTTCGTCAGTAGTCAACACCTTGCCTTTGGACGATACCCCTTAGCCACTAGCCTTGCTTTTATAGGTCTCTACCTTTCCATCTACTCCCATCTTTTTTTTTAAAGATCCACTTGCAACCGATGGGTACAATACCTTCTAAAGCATCAACTAGGTTCCAAACCTTATTGGAGTACATAGAATTCATCTCGAATTCATGGCTTCTTTACACTTCCCCGAGTCTATACTCATAGTAGCCTCCTTGTAGGTCCCGAGGATCAATATCCTCTACATCCTCTGCTCTAATATGTCCCACATATCTCTCAGAGGATGGGATACTCTATCGGACACAAGTAAAGTTGATACTTGTGTATTAGGTACCCAAAACAGACTGGAGTCAGAGTGGTGCTTGAGCTTGGTTCTCCAACCTGCAAGCTCCAATTCTATCATTCTCCCACTGTCTCTCCGTCAAGAATGTGTTCCTTCTCAAGGAACACTGCTCTCTTAGCTACAAAGACCTTTTGGTCCTCGAGATGATAGAAATAATACCCACAAGTTTCCTTTGGGTATCCCACAAATTTGCATCGCTTTGTCCTTGATTCTAACTTATATCGGGGTTGTGTCTTCTAACATGGGCAGGGGCAGCCCCAGATCTTAACAACCTTAAGATCAGGGCTTCTTCCCTTTCCATATCTCATATGGTGTAGACACTACCGACTTAGTTGGAACTCTGTTCGAAGGTAAGTGCGGTTTCTAGGGCATATCCCTCGAATGAGATGGGTAGGTCAAACTAAACTCATCATGGACCGTATTCATATCTAATAATGTATGATTTCTCCTTTCGAGACACCATTGAGCTGAGGTGTATAAGGAGGTGTCCATTGGGATAATATCCCATGGTCCTTGAGGAACCGAAGTAAACTCAGATTTAAGTATTCACCTCCTCGATCCGATCGAAGAGTTTTGATACTCTTTTCCAAGTCTGGTTCTCCACCTCATTCTTATACTCTCTAATTTCTCAAAGGCCTCGGACTTGTACTTCATTAAGTACACATATCCATACCTTGAGAAATCATCAAGAAATGTAATGAAGTAGGAGTAACCTCCAATGGCATGAGTTGACATGGGTCCACATACATCACTATGTATGAGTTCCAACAACTCATTGGCTCTCTCTCGATTCTACTAAATGGAGATTTGGTCGGGTTTCCACTTAATGCAAGGCTCACAAGTCGATATGACACATAGTCGAATGGATCTAGATATCCATCATTTAGCAACTTTTGAATCCTTCTTTCATGGATGTGACCTAGCCTACAATGCCACAGGTATGCACTGTTCAACTCATCTCGTTTCCTTTTGGACACATTTACATTCATGATATGTGGAGTGGTGTCTAACATAAATAAACCATTATGCAATGTTCCTTTCGTGATGATCTTATCATCTAATAATATCGAACAACCATTGTTCTAAAAAATAAATTTATATCCACTAACTGTTAAACATGAAATGGAGATAATGTTTTTAATAATAGAATGAACAAAATAACATGCATCTAATGCAATAAAAGCTCCACTAGGCAGATGTAGGGCGACCTCGCCAACAGCTAATACAAAGAACTTTTGCTCCATTACCCATCTTGAGGTCCATCTCTTCCTCTATAGTCTCCCCTAGGCCTTGCCGTAACCCGCAACAAATTGCATATATGATAAGCACTACCCCGATCCAATACCCATGTGTTATCATAAGAGTCCCACAAATGGAGACCCATCATGAATGTACCCAAGCTTCATCAAGCTTTTGTTTCACCTTTTCTACAAGGTACTCTTTGCAGTTTCTCTTCCAATGCCCATCTTTACCACAGTGGAAGCACTGGCCTTTTGTCCTTTGTTGGGTCTTTCTTAGCAACCTTTGTTTTACCTTTGTTTGCCCTTGCCCTTTCCCCCTTCTTAAGGGACCTTTTCTTTCCTTTTCTTTTCTCGGTCTCACCAAGAGAGAACTGGCTTCTTTTCTTAATAGTACTCTCTGCCTCCCTCAACATATTGAGGAGCTATGGGAGAGTCACCTCAAGCTTGTTCATATTAAAATTCATTATGAACTATGAAAAGGAATCTGGTAGGGACTGAAGCACAATGTCCACACACAAGTTATCCTCTAGGACCATTTCTAGACCTGTGAGTTTCTCTATCCACTCAGTTATCCTAGCGCGGAAAAGGCTCTTGGATATCTCATATCGTTGAGTCCTTCCCTGTTCCTCAAATAATTTGCGGACATGTAGGAGAATGGATCTGGCATCCATCTTTTCATGTTGTCTCTGTAACTCTGGAGTCATAAAGCCCAACATATAGCACTGAGCAAGAGTGGAGTCATCAATGTACTTCAATGTGGCGGCGATCTCATCCTCGCTTGCCCCTTCTTGGGGCATAGGCATCACTCATCAAGGGCGTATTACGATTTTCTCTCATTTGTGAGAACAATTCTCAAGTTCACGGAGCCAATCCGTATAATTTGGACCAAGAAGGTGGTTGACATCAAGTATGCCACGTAAGGGATTTGAAAGCGATATTTTTCTGAAAATAAAGATGTAGCGTAAAATGAATAACATGCAGATTTTGCAAGAAATAAACTATCAAGATATGGACTTCTATCTTAATATGCTCCCACTATTTTACTAACGAGTCACGCGACACCCTCAAAGACGTGAAACGGAAGTCTCCAAAGAGACTTCTAGTGGGGATCGGGATCCAATCGGCGTCTTAGAGTAACCTCGAGGGACTCGACCAATCACACTAAGCCTAAAAGGTAGGCAACTCTTGCCGATCACAACTCCTTGTGATTCCTGTCCCTGTTGGCCTCCGAATCACCATGGCCTCGAGGGACTCGACCAACCATGATGCTCGGTTAAGTTAACACCTTCGTTACAAGATGAGTCCGATTTGATGATATACCCTCGAGGGACTCGACCAAGCATAACATGTCCTCGGTCACCGTGACAACTCTATGTCGTAAAGCAAGATAGCGAATCACGATATAGGTGGTGAGTCTCGAGGGACTCGACCAACTCAACCTACACCGAATCGGTTCCTACTCATAACGATGGAAGGCCACGTGGGTCAATCTAATTGCCTCACGTTTACCGACTTAATATTATCGAGAGATGTTTCTATAATTTGGTCTCCTAATATGACATGTCACACATATACATATTTAATATATATCTACATCGCATGCAAATATATATACATATCTAGTATGTGTATAAGTAATCACATCAGATGATCATGGACCATAGCCTAATATGATTAGGCCCGAGCCAGTAGGCCTAATCACTCACATCAAGATCTATGTGTGCAACGGTGCATCTCCATGCCCTTGTGATCGTCCATCTCGTCCTCGTCGGTTCCGTCGACATCTTGATGCATCTCCATGCATCACGATCGTCCGTCTCGTGGGTCCGCTATCGCTTCCACGCTCCCACTACGCCTTCTCATGTGATTACAACTTAATCATAGGCACGCAGGCCCGACAATAAACGAGAAATATAATGGAGGTTCGCAGACCTCAATAATAATAATCATAAGTACACACATCACACGGTCCATGATCATCCGTCCACACATCATACATCACATGTATAAATAATCATCATAATGTAGGACTACTAGATAATAATAAAAATAATAATCAACTAAACCTTTTAATTAATTAATATTTTTCTGAAATCAGGGACATGTAGGGAATTTCTCAATTCCTAAGGGTATTTTCGTAATTTGGACAAAAGACGAAACCGGAATTTCTCAAATTCACAGGGGGCAAAACTATCCTTTGCCCAAAACCCTAATTCCCTCTGTCCTGCTGCCCACCACTGGCGGGCGGCTCAATCTTGGCGAGGGCGAGGGCGAGGCCCCTCGCTCAGAAGCTGACGGCCACCGTGGGCGCCGCCACCGCCGAAACCCCGGCGCGCCGCCCGCCTCATGGGCGGTTCTGCCCATGAGGCGCGTTCACCAGCGATGCCGCCTCGCGGCCGCCTGTGGGGTTTTTGCCGGGAGCAATGGCCACAAGCGCCGCCGCCTCCGGGTGCCTCGACCACCCTGCTGCCCCGCATGCCTCTACCCGCGGGTCGGTCACCGGCCAGCACCTCCCCGCACCGGCTGCCAGCCCCAGCCCATAAACCTCGCCGCAAAAAGCGACCACCGGGCCGGTTGTTCTTTACACCGGTAACTATGCATGGCCGTGGCTTGTGGTGCTGGTCATGGCTCGCGATTCTTCTTTGCAGTGGTCAGCAGGCATGCAGATCGAGGGCAGCAACTGTTGCTGCCCTTCCTCGCTTTTTTAACCAACGATTTTGACGCCAATATTCTTCCTAAACACAACACACGCAGCTTCAAAACCAATCATTCGCATCGAACAACCCGGGCTCTAATACCACTATTGGGAAATCATGGGGCGACATCATATGCACAAATGGAAGAATAAGAAAACAAAAAATCCCCGATTCCCAAAAAGATGTTCGTCGTCGTAGTGCGAAAGATTGGTGCGTAAAATCCATAAAACACAAAAACTCATGGTATAGAGATTGTGTTACCTAGGGAGATTGTATGTCCCCTGTTTCCTTGCAGAGATACTTAGGAGAGGGTGAAGGAGGTCAAGCGTCCTCCTCTCTAGCGGTGATCCACACAGCGGGGTTGTGGACGACCCTCCTCAAAACTCCAGGCCTCCGAGGGTGGAGGGGAGGGAGAATAGGAAAGGCAAGCAAAGACTCTAGCCTATGAGGTCATGAATCCCTCCTATTTATAGAGATCCCGTGTCAAACCCTAATGGGTCCTTCCTTAATGGGTATTAGATCTACATCCAATAAGACAAGGGCTCCGTCGGATATCTTATATCCAAACCTCTACTCATCGCAATGCCTACCATATGTGTGTGACCCTCTAGGCCCAATATCGAAATGGCTGTGAGTCATACCTGTCGAGAACTCCTTCTAACTCAAAGAATTATTATCTCTGTAATAATTCACTTCATCGACTCATCGACTACTTGGACGTACTAGGCCACTACGCGTAGTCCCCAAACGATACTGGGGAATCCAATCCATTGGACATGTCTATCATCAGTTACCATGTACCTATAGTCCCTCATCCATCTAATATCCCAGAGAGACCAGATATCGAGTATGGTGTTGTCGATCCATACCCATCTGGTTTCTACTCGAGTCTCGCTCTAATCGGATTCTCCCGGAGAACTCTTTCTCTCTTAACCCAATGACCCGCCAGGGATTTGTTTGAGCAAGAACACATGGGATATTCCTCTCATGACGCCGAGAGTGGATGATCCTCTATCGACACTCAATAGCCCTCTCGTAGGTCGACTACCACTCCCAATGACCAGCTGTACTAGATTTGGGACAGCCAAACCTATAAGTCTGGTATCAAAGAGTGGAGCACTCATCATAGGACATCCTTGGTGTCTCAAGTCTAAGGACCAGATACACCCACTAGGACTACTGGAATCATTTTGGACAATAAGGCATCATCAACCATCCAAAGATTCCGTAAGCGGATCAATCAAATGAACTCATTCTCCAATGAGCACCTGTATCAGATCCCTAGTGTCCCCACGAGCAGCTATGAGACCAGCTGCATTCATCATATGGACGGGTATATAGCACACCAGTCTATCCGGTTATCACGATGTCCCTCTCGAGTAACCTATGACCGGGATTATTTAGGATATGTGTTTAAAGGTGAATCGATCTCATTATCGTGATCTCATCACGATCCGATTCCCATTGCACAAATCTAAGGACATCACAATATATATATATGCATTTATGCAATAGTTATAAGTGATATATGCCAAAATATAATAAGCAAAAAGATTCTGTATCAAGTCACACGTGCCATCACTCACGTGATTGGCTTGCTGGGCACCTATGACTAGCAGGAAGTAGCAACCCACTTGGTAAAAATAGGAAAAATGTTCATCAGTGAGAGGAATTTAAGGATAGCAATCCAAGAAAATAAGTTAAATACTATTTCTAAACCTAGCTTGAGAATGATGATAGGGGACTTGCCCTTAGATTTGATATATTAGGAACCAACTCGTAAGAATATTATCGTGGATGGGTCTACCTTATATAAAAGTGAATTATTCAGGACTAATCAAATCAGGGAGGATAGGTTTAATGCAACTAGCAAAGACTTTAGAAAGAAATTTATAAATAACATTACATAGAGCAATCAAATAAAAGTCTTTGATTAGGGAAGGATTCACCTTCTTCGAAATAAAGATAAGCTGAGTTCTTCCCTAGTAAGAGGAAAGATGATAGTAGGAATGAAGGAAAAGAAAGACTAAAGAATAAGATTTTTAAGAACCTCCTAAAAGGATTTATAGAATTCTACATTAAAACTATCAAGACTCTTGCCTCGACCCATTTGATGGTGGATAATTTTAATTTCAATGTTAATAAATTCCTAGATAGCCTAGAGAGAATAGCTCGAGGGATAGAGAGGAAGGGAGAGGCAAAGGGCCCAATTAGGAGTATAGAAGAGGTAGAAGCCTAAAGATTAGCATACCAATTAGGAAAAGTAGTTAAGATGTGATCATTATTGGAAAGAAAGGATCCATCCTCCTTTTTTATACAAGAAATAAAATTCTTCCTACACTTAAAAGAGGCTAACTTATGGAAGAATGCAATGTTCTTATCCCCTTGCTCCATATATTGGATTTTAGTATGGGACCACTACTTATGATGTTGTTGATGATTAAGAATAGTGGCTTTGTTATGTATGGTTTGAATATGCAAACATTCAGGATTTGAGAGGACCCTAGAATCCTCTTTGAGTTCCAATTAAGATAGCTCAACAAAAGTGTACTTAATGGAGGTCTCAGGATTATAGTCGTGCTTCCTTCTCTACTAAGAAATGGAGGCACTAAGGGAAGATAAACATTGATGAAGAGAGAGCATGAGATTGGACAATCTTGAGTCAGGGTTAGTAAACAGATCATGGACAATGGAATGGACCTTGTAATATTCGATCCAACAATTCTAAAATGGAAAAGGCCTATAGATCTGGTTTGGAGAGAGTTACACCTAACATTGGTCAAAAAGGAAGAATGGATAGAGTGTAATCTAGAGAGATGGGTGATCAAATATTTAGGGAATAAGAAAATCTAAAAGTTATTAATCGAAGCCCTATTCAGTCTAGCCCTAATTCTACTATTCCTAAAATGATTGTTAGACCATGTAAAACAAGTACTAGAAAATCCTAAGTCGATCAAACTTGAATAAAAAAGAAAATTTTTGAAATCTAGAATAGATCTACTAAGCATAAAAGGTCAACCACCCACTTTTCTAGCAAAAGAGGAAATAAAATTTAAATCTCCACATAAAAATATAAAACAATCATAAGAGAATCAATTGAGATAAACTCAACCCAAAGCATCTTATGAATAGGGGTGAGATCACTAGCATAAATAGCAAATAAGAGCAATGGAGAATTACCTTAATATTATATAATTAGGTTTAAAGTTTAAGAATTCTTACAGATGATGGTAGTCTTACATTTATCATGCTTCTAAAGAACTAGGATTCTGCTTGATCTCCCTGAAGCTACTACATACTCTTTATGCTATTATCACCCCATACACTGAATGAAGGATTTGGAATGAGACTCCTGAGCATGTATTTCAAAGAGTATAACAAAGTTCAAGTTATAAGAATAAATCAGACTAAATAAAGTTTAACAATAATTCTTTTAATCATAAGGGAACATTATTTGAGAAGAGTGAGTAGGGAACCCATTAAAAGATTGTGATAAGATATGGGGTTTAATAGACTCAGTTTTCTTCTTTTTTCTAAAGACAACATGAAGTGATTAAGACTCTCCTAAATAGGCCTGCGGCATAATTTAAAATTTTTTAAAGTGTTGAGAGGGATGAAGGGGTTATTTAGTGAGAGCAATGAGTTAGGGTTTGGGGAAGGTTTGATAGGATGTGAGAGGGATAGTTTCTCTTGACATAACCAAACCCATGTGCAAGAGGTATGCCTTGACTTAGTGGGAGAAGATGACAACGAGATGCCAACTTATCCTTCAAAAATTTTCTTCACCAATGGTGTAAAGGGTAACTTTAATAAAATAAAGCGATCGGATGACTCAACGGGATAAAAAGGAGCATTTAATGTTTACTTGAGGGGATGATAGACATTAATAGTGGGTCTATGATTTTGATTCATCTTGAGAGCAAGCAATGGGTCCAAAATGAATATTGAAGATGCTAAAGTGAAGAGAAGAATTAGGTCGAAGCTAGCTATCGAGTTGATAGGTTCGTTTGTTCTCTTGTCAAGCTAGTTTAGAGAGGGTTTGGATCTAGCTCTTCTCTAGAATCGAACCCAAGGCTCAGACAATAGTTCATCATCCACCTCATAACTCAGGAGAAAATCTTAGGATTAGCCTGAGGTGTCAAGACTGAAATCGAAGATAGAATGGGTTAAAGGGAGAACTCCACATGTAAAATAGATGTTAGGGAGGTTTTCAAAAATCATGGTTTGGAAAAACTATATTATCAACTTGAATCTAAATTTCTTGGGACCGATTAAGGAGAATACAAATCCAAGTAAATTTGCCATGGGCACACAAAGTGGCTTGGGACTTTAACAAACTATGATTTGTGAGAGGAATTAGGGTTAGAAGGAATTGCATAAGAGGGCCCGGAAGTTGTAACCAGGTGGGAATGGGCTCTCTTTTTTTCAATAAAAGCTAAAAATATGATTTTTAGAGGATGAGGATAAGGGATTGATTTTTGAAAAACTAGAATCCTCGGAAGAAGACATGATTCATTTCCACCACAAGTGAAATCAGAAGAAAAAAAAAACCTCTAGTTATATCCATGATATCAGATCCAATTTCAAATCTTTGGAAACATAGACTTCATAATGTCAAGTGAAGGAATTTTACTCAAAAATTTGTCAGATAGATTAGTTTGTCGGCCTTCATAGGCTATAGAAAACTCATTGACGTATAGATCCAACTTGAGGTTGGACTTGCATTGAATTCGAAAGAGCTGACTTTAAAGAACGGGATCGATCTACCCATCCGCGATACATAGGTGATTGGCTTTAGGTCAAGTGGGAGATTGCTAGTCATAGGTGCCCAGCAAGCTAATCACGTGAGTGATGGCACGTGTGACTTAATATAGAATCTTTTTTCTTATTATATTTTGGCATATATCACTTTATAACTATTGCATAAATGCATATATATATATTGTGATGTCCTTGGATTTGTGCAATAGGAATCGGATTATGATGAGATCACAATAGTGAGATCGATTCACCTTTAAACACATATCCTAAATAATCCCGGTCATAGGTTACTCGAGAGGGATATCATGATAACCGAACAGACTGGTGTGCTGTATACCCGTCCATATGATGGATGCAGCTGGTCTCATAGCTGCTTGTGTAGGGACACTAGGGATATAGTACAAGTGCTCATTGGAGAATGAGTTCTCTAATTGATCCGCTTACGGAATGTTGGATGGTTGATGATGCCTTATTGTCAGACAGTGATTTCGTAGTCCTAGTGGTGTATCTAGTCCTTAGACTTGAGACACCAAGGATGTCCTGTATGAGTGCTCCACTCTTTGATACCAGACTTATAGGTTTGGCTGTCATAGATCTAGTACAGCTGGTCATTGGGAGTGGTAGTCGACCTTACGAGGGCTATTGAGTGTCAATAGAGGATCATCCACTCTCGGCGTCATGAGAGGAATATCCCATGTGTTCTTGCTTTCGCATAAAATCCCCTAGCGTGGTCATTCTGGGTTGAGAGAAAAGAGTTCTCCTAGAGAATCCGATTAGAGCGAGACTTCGAGAAGAAACCATGTGGGTCCGACAACACCATGCTCGATATACTGGTCTCCGGTATATTAGATGGATGAGGACTATAGGTACACGGTAATGAGGACGAGACAGGTCCAATGGATTGGATTCTCCAGATCGCCTAGGGACTACTTGGCCAGTGGCCTAGTACGTCCCCAGAAGTCGATGAGTCGAAAGTGAATTATTATAGAGATAATAATTCACCGAAAGTTAGAAGGAGTTCTCGACAGGTATGACTCATGGCCACCGATATTGGGCCTAGAGGGTCACACACATATGGTAGCCATTGCGATGAATAGAGGTTCTGATATGAGATATCCTGGCGGAGCCCTGTCTTATTGGATGCAGATCCAATACCCATTAGGGAAGGACCCATTAGGGTTTGGACAGGGGACCTCTATAAATAGGAGGGATTCAGAGCCCCATGGGCTAGAGAGTTTTTTTTGTTTGCCTTTTCCTATTCTCCTCTCCATCTCCACCTCAAAGTAGGTCCGGAGTTTTGAGGAGCGTCGTCAATTAACCCCTGGCTGTGGGATCACCGCTAGAGAGGAGGACGCTTGACCTCCTTCACCCTCTCCTAAGGATCTGCAAGGAAACAGGGATATACGATCTCCCTAAGTAACACAATCTACTCTATACGCAGTTTCATGTTTCGCGGATTTTTGCGTACCAATCTTCGCACGACGACGAACATCTCTTTGGGAATCGGGGATTTTATTTTTCTTGTTCTTCCGCTGCGCATATGATGTCGCCCCCAGGGATTTCCCAACATGTGGTCGAGTCAGCAGTAGTATCTTGCTTGGAACTCTTTTAGCACACTGCTCCTCCATTCAAGGTGTACACGTACCTCGAATTCGACTTGCTATCATCGACATCAGATTGAAAACTTGAGTCTATGTAGCCTTCAACCTTAAGGCTACTACCTCTATATACTAGTAAAAGATCCTTAGTCCTTCTCAAGTACTTAAGGATACACTTTACTGCTTTCCAGTGCTCCAAGCGTGGATTCGCCTGATACATGCTCGTGACAATCAGAGCATGCGCTATATCAGGCCTAGTACATAGCATGACATATATGATAGACCCTATTGTTGAGGTATAAGGTATCATATCCATGTTTTCCCTTTCTTTTGGAGTCTTTGGGGACATACTCGTAGAAAGCGATATCCCATGTCTCATCGGTATAAGACCTCTCTTGGAATTTTTCATGCCAAATCTTTTGATAATTGTTTCTATATACCTGGACTGGGACAAGCCAAGCATCCTATTAGATCTATCTCTATAGATTCTAATCTCCAAGATATAGGATGCTTCCTCTAAGTCCTTCATGGAGAAGTGTCTAGATAACCAAGCCTTTACTGTGGATAGCATTCCTACGTCATTCCCAATGATCAGGATGTCATCCACATATAACACCAAAAAGGTGATAGTGCTCCCACTTACCTTCCTGTACACACAAGGCTCATCTTCGTTCTTAACGAAGTCATAAGATCTGATTGCCTCATCAAATCTTATGTTCCAACTTCGAGAAGCTTGCTTTAGTCCATAAATGGATCTAAGCAACCTACATACCTTATCTGGGTAGTTCTTGGACACGAATCCCTCAGGTTGCATCATATACACCTCCTCCTCGAGGTTCCCATTGAGGAGTGCGGTTTTCACATCCATCTGCCAGTTCTCATAATCATAGTGTGCTGCAATAGCCAATAGAATTTTGATGGATTTCAGCATTGCTACGGGTGATAAGGTTTTGTTATAGTCAACACCTTGCCTTTGACGATACCCCTTAGCCACTAGCCTTGCTTTATAGGTCTCTACCTTTCCATCTGGTCCAATCTTTTTCTTAAAGTTCCACTTACAACCGATGGGTACAAGACCTTCGGGCGCATCAACTAGGTTCCAAACCTTGTTGGAGTACATAGAATCCATCTCAGAATTCATAGCTTCTTGCCACTTCCCGGAGTCTATACTCATAATAGCCTCCTCGTAGGTCTGAAAATTAATATCCTCAATACCCTCTCCTCTAATATGTCCCACATATCTCTCAAGAGGATGAGATACTCTATCAGACCTACGTAAAGTTAAAACTTGTGTATTAGGTACATAAACAGACTCGGGCTATAGAGTGGTGCTTGAGCTTGGTTCTCTAATCTCGCTCAACTCTATCATTCTCCCACTATCTCCACCAAGAATATGTTCCTTCTCAAGGAACACTGCTCTCTTAGCTATAAAGACCTTTTGGTCCTCGAGATGATATAAATAATACTCATAAGTTTCCTTGGGGTATCCCATAAATTTGCATCGCTTTGTCCTTGATTCTAACTTATCGGGGTTGTGTCTTTTAACGTGGGCAGGGCACCCTCAAATCTTAACAACCTTAATATCAAGCTTCTTCCTTTCCATATCTCATATGGTGTAGACACTACCGACTTACTTGGAACTTTGTTTAGAAGGTAAGCTGTGGTTTCTAGGGCATATCCCCAGAATGAGATGGGTAGGTCAGCGAAACTCATCATGGACCGTACCATGTCTAATAGTATACGATTTCTCTACCTCATTCTTATACTCTCTGAATTTCTCAAAGGCCTCGGACTTGTACTTTATTAAGTACACATATCCATACCTTAAGAAATCATCAGTAAAGATAATGAAGTAGGAGTATCCACCAATGGCATGAGTTGACATGGGTCCACATACATCACTATGTATGAGTTCCAACAACTCAGTGGCTCTCTCTCCAGTTCCACTAAATGAAGAGTTGGTCAGTTTTCCATGAAGGCAAGGCTCGCAAGTTGCATATGACACATAATAGAATGGATATAGATATCCATCATTTAGCAACTTTTGAATCCTTCTTTCATGGATATGACCTAGCCTACAATGCCATAGGTATGCACTGTTCATCTCATCTCGTTTCCTCTTGGACATATTTACATTCATGATATGTGGAGTAGTATCTAACATAAATAAATCATTATACAATGTTCCTTTTGTGATGATCTTATCATCTAATGATATCGAACAACCATTGTTCTCAAAAACTAATTTATATCCACTAACTATCAAATAGGAAATGGAGATCATATTTTTGATAATAGAAGGAACAAAATAACATGCATCTAATGCAATAAAAGCTCCAACAGGCAGATGTAGGGCGACCTCACCAACCGCTACTATAGTAACTTTTGCTCTATTACCCATCTTGAGGTCCATCTCGCCTCTCTCTAGTCTCCTAGGCCTTGCCAGAACCTGCAACGAATTCCATAAGCGGATCAATTAGTGAACTCATTCTCCAATGAGCACCTGTACTGTATCCCTTGCGTCCCTACACGAGCAGCTATGAGACCAGCTGCATCCATCATATGGACGGGTATACAGCACACCAGTATGTCCGGTTATCACGATGTCCATCTCGAGTAACCTATGACCGAGATTATTTAGGATATGTGTTTAAAGGTGAATCGATTTCATTTTCGTGATCTCATCACGATCCGATTCCCATTGCACAAATCCAAGGATATCACAATATATATGTGCATATATGCAATAGTTATAAAGTGATATGTGCCAAAATATAATAAGCAAAAAGATTTTGTATCAAGTCACACGTGCCATCACTCACATGATTGGCTTGCTGGGCACCTATGACTAGCAATATCAACCAGAACAACATAAACAATAGAGCAATAAATCAATCACATAGTGAGACCAAATCTTTTAACATAGAAAACCCAATGTAGGAAAAACCAAGGGATTGTAGTCCACCTTAAACTTCCAATATCAATAGTAATGATAACAGATTTATAGTAAATCTTCTCTAGAATAACCAGATTATCACAATAACATAAAAAACATAGATCTTAGCTCAAGAATAGCATATCTTCATTATATAGGAGGGATCTCATAAAAAAAAAATTATAGGTCTTATAAAGTGGATATAGCAGGAAAGTACCTCAGAGAGGGTAAACCGTAGATCAACACTATTATGATTGTAGAGCTTTCTGTAAGAATTCTTCGTATAAAATTTGTGTCAAAACTGACAACGTTTGGCCACCGATAGTCAAACCAAAATCTCAAAAACCTTTCTTTCTCTCTCTCTCTGCTCTTTTCTCTCTCTACGCCGTTGCTCGCTACACGCGTTCACTTCTCGCTTGCTGTGTTCGCTGATCTCAAATTCCTGCCCTATCTCACATCTTTCTCTTTTAATTAATGATTTGGGCTCAAAAGGCCCAATTATCTAAGCCCGCATATGGGCTGGATCAAACAATTCTCCCCCCTACTCATATGGTGGGTTGTACAAAACCCGTTCTTCACCTACATGTTTCAAGCTTCTCCTTAGGCAAAGACATTGTCAACATATCTGAACCATTCTAATTGGTATGCATTTTTTCCAATTGTAATTCTTTCATCTTAAGCACATCACGAATTCGGTGATATCTCACATTAATATGCTTAAATCTAAAATGATAGGTTGAATTCTTGAAGAGGTGAATGACGCTTTGAATGTCACAATAAATAGTATATACTTCTTGTTTCAAACCCAATTCCTATAGAAACTTTTTCATCCATAAAGCTTCCTTGCAGGCTTCAGTAATTGCTATGTATTCTGCTTCTATAGTTGATAGAGAAACGCATTTCTATAACTTAGATTGCTAAGAGACTGCTCCTCCTGCAAATGTCATCAAGAATCCCGAAGTGGACTTCTTGGAATCAGTATCACCTGCCATGTCTGTATTTGTATAAACAGTATATACTTCCTGTTTCAAACCCAATTCCTATAGAAACTTTTTCATCCATAAAGCTTCCTTATAGGCTTCAGTAATTGCTATGTATTCCACTTCTATGGTTGATTGAGCAACAGACTTCTATAACTTCGACTGTCAAGAGATTATTCCTCCTGCAAATGTCATTAAGAATCCCAAAGTGGACTTCATGGAATCAGTATCACCTGTCATGTCTGTGCTTTTGATAAGTTTGGCTTCTACATATATATTTACAAAGGATAACAAATTTTATTCAGAAGATACACAAACACAACAGTTTCAAAAAATCATTACTCATTGCTGGTGACGATGTATCATATCAACTTACTTTGATATAATTCGAAATCTCATTAAATCTCATTCCATACGATTTTAGATTTAAGATATTTGTATGAATCACCTATGAGAGGTTGAGGGTTGAAAATCTCATTCTATTTTTTTAATATTATCAATTAGTTTAATTGATAAAGATTTTATATCGTAAGTTTTTAAATTTGAATATTACTTTTATGAATTATTCTTTGTAATAAATAATAAAAAAATGTTGGGATAAATCAAGTGCTAAATAGAGCACTTGGCATTAAATTATCTAAGAAATTTTATTGTCTATCGCGATATGAATCATTTAAATGAGTTATCCCTTTAAATCTAATTTGAGTAAACATATCGTTACAAAATTTAAACTTACGTATATGCTCTGATAATTAATTATCTTCAGTTCGTTGGTAAAATAAAAATGCTAGGGCTTTAATTAACAATAAAACCTTCTAAATTTAGTATGACGGAGAGAAAATTTTATTATATTCTTATAAAATTAAAGTCTCTACTTTTGATTCTAATTTACAAGGACAAATATATAAATTCCTAATATTTACAAGGTTAAATATGTCAACAGCCAGGATTGGGTCGAGCTATATTGGATTGCCCGTCAATAGAAGTTGGGCTAAGTGCTACGGATGAAATTGTAATCTACTAAGCTATGTCGTAGAGACAACGTAAACAATGGTCTTCAAATTTGGGCGGAATCGCTTGTTCGATTCGACCCCCTATAAATTGTCGGCGCAAAGATTTTGAACTCCGAGGTCACTTTGCGAAGAAGAATAGACTGAGAAGAGAGGCGACGTGATGGGGAGGATGCTACTGTGCTTCTTGCTCGATCCCCAAACCATTTTGCTGTTAAACCTCGATCTCAAGAAGGTAATGCCTTCCATCTTATTCATCGTTTCCAAATGCTCGTTCTTGTTCCTTGTAATCAAGCTCTCAATGCTTGTTATTTGACTTGGGATCTCTTTGGATCATTTGATCTAGTTCTGCTACTACATTCTTTCTTTTTATCGTAATAATACTGCAACCTTAACTTGGGTTGACATGCTTTGCAAGCTTTACCCGTTCCTCCTATACCTGATCGTTTCTCCTCTTTTATGGAGGTCAATACTGGCTACCTCTCCTATGATGGATTTGATTTAGATCATAATGTAAAACTCCCTTAGCAATGGCTCGGTCATTAGGCCTTAAGTATTTCTATAGAATCTAAATCCAGTCTATGTGAGAATGAGTACTAGAGAGGAATGTTGTGTTGGAAAAAAACTATTAAAGCGGAATAATTTTTTTCCCTTTTTGTGTATCAAAATGGGTTCACATCAAAATACCAACTTGATATCAAAATGAAAATATCAACCAGAACAACATAAAAAATAGAGCGATAAATCAATCACATAGTGAGACCAAATCTTTTAACGTGGAAAACCCAATGCAGGAAAAACCACGGGACTGTAGTCCACCTCAAACTTTCACTATCAATAGTAATGTTAACAGATTTATAGTAAATCTTCTCACATATGGGCTGGACCAGACAATTCTCCTCTTCCAGCTCATATGGTGAGCTGTACCAAGCCCACTCTTCGCCTACATGCTTCAAGCTTCTCATTAGGCAAAGACATTGTCAACACATCTAAACAATTTTCATTGGTATGCACTTTTTCCAACTGTAATTATTTAATCGTATGCATATCATGAATCCAGTGATCTCTCATATCAATATGCTTGAATCTAGAATGATATGTTGAATTCTTAGGGAGGTGAATGGCGCTTTGACTATTATAGTAAATAGTATATACTTTTTGTTTGAAGCCCAATTCCTTTAGAAACTTTTTCATCCATAAAGTTTCCTTGCAGGATTCAGTAATTACTATGTATTCTTCTTCTATGGTTGATAGAGCAACACACTTCTGTAACTTAGACTGTAAGAGACTGCTCCTCCTGCAAATATTATCAAGAATCCCGAAGTGGACTTCTTGGAATTAGTATAACCTACCATGTCTACATCTGTGTAAATAGTATATACTTCCTGTTTCTAGTCTAATTCTTGTAGAAAATTTTTCGTCCATAAAGCTTCCTTACTGGCTTTAGTAATTGTTATGTATTCTACTTCTATGATTAATAGAGCAACACACTTCTGTAACTTCGACTACCAAGAGACTGCTCCTCCTGCAAATGTCATCAAGAATCCCGAAATAGACTTCCTGGAATCAGTATCACTTGTCAAGTCTGCGCTTTTGACAAGTTTGGCTGCTACAGATATATTTACATAGGACAACAAATTTTATTCAGGAGATACACCAACATAATAGTTTCAAAAAATCATTGATCATTGATGGTGATGAAGTATCATATCAACTTACTTTGATATAAATCGAAACCTCATTCCATATGTTTTTAGATTTAAGACATTTGTATAAATTGTTTGGATCAGAGCGGCACTAAGAGGGGGGGTAAATTAGTGTAGCGGATTAAAACTCGTAACTTTGAAAACGATTTCGTAAATACGTAGAGATTTCGATTCGACAATGAATGACTTGGTGAAAGTAGCTCGAGTAAAGTGAGAAGATAAAAATTGAAAGCTTGTTGCTATATAAATAATGGTTTAAGAAAGGTAAACACTCACACATTCAAGGAACACACCAATTTAAAGTGGTTTGGTCAAAATGACCTACATCCACTTGCGAAGCCTTCTTCGATGAGGCTCCCAACTTCCACTAGCAAATCACTTTGAAAGGAAAGGACAAATACCCCTCTTACAACCTTCTACAAGTGGTTCACACTCTTACAGATTTTCAAAGAGAAAGAGGAAGGTGAACACTTAAGCTATTGAAAACAAGACTTGCTAAAGACTTTGCCAAGGCTTTATCTCAATCTCTAACTTCTCAAAGGTTGTTCTCTCTACTGATAATTAAGGGGTATTTATAGGCCCCAAGAGAATTTAAATTTGGGCTTCAAATTTGAATTACTTTTGGGTTCCCAATGTTAGCGGTGCCACCGCCTGTCAGTGTCTGACACTACTAGGCAATGCCACCGCCTAATCCAACAGTTTGCTGGCGGTGCCACCACCAGAACTCTCGGGTTCTGGGTGGTGCCACCACCCAAGCAGTGCCATCGCCCAAGTAGTGCCACCGTCTAGACTATTTCAGCTCACTGGTTGGGCTCCAAACTTGGCCCAAACCAGTCCGAACTTGGGCCCAATTGGCCCCTAACTAGGTTATAGGATTAACCCTTAATCCTAACCCTAATTATATGTAAACTATGAAATTAAGATATAGTCCTAAGCACGTTTTTAACTGGCAATGTCAAGTTTCCTTCCAACGAGTTTTTCGGCGAACTTCCGACGAGCTTTTCAGCGAACTTCCGGCGAACTTCCGATACACCCTCAGATTTCTTCCGGCTGACTCCCAACAGGCTCCTGGTCTTGTGGCGAGTTCAACGAGTCTTTGTCAAGTAGTCAAACCTTCTCGGTGATCTCCGCGAACCTCTGACAATCTCTCTAGCGGACTTCCGAAAACTTCGGCAAGTCCCCGATTTCTTCTCGGTTGGTACCGGCAACGCTTCCGACGAATCTTCGAACTCTCGCCGGACTCTCGAACACCCATTAAACTTGACTCCGGTAGACTTGCTTTCTGTCTTCAAGCTATCGTAGTTAATCCTACACAAGTAAAGCAAAACTTCGATCTAGACAATTACTCCTAAGCAATTAATCAAGTTGTCCGGCATGTCATTGGTCCCTCGACGCTTCGTCCGATTCTTTGGCGCATTATTCTCTCTTGCAACCTATTGCCCAATCGGTCGGTTGACTCTACAACTCCAATATTCTTGGTGCAATACCCGCTCTTCTTAGCCTGATACCCGAATCCACGGCCCGAAGCATTCTGTCGATACATCGACTGATCCACCGGCCCGACGTCCAATCTTTTAACATGTTCCTCTGGCCCAACACGATTTTCCTATTTTATTTGTCTCATCTTGATCGAAGTATTATGCATCACTCAAAATGCAGATTAAAACATAAACACATATCAAGTGGTTTCATCATCAAAATACGAGATTCAACATGAATCACCTATGAAAGGTTGAGGGTTGAAAATCTCAATCTATTTTTTTAATATTAACAATTAGTTTAATTGATAAAGATTTTATACCGTAAGTTTTTAAATTTGAATATTACTTTTATGATTTATTCTTTGTAATAAAAAATAAAAAAATATTGGGATAAATCAAGTGCTAAATAGAGCACTTGCACTTAAATAGAGATGTATCATTTAAATAAGTTCTCCCTTTAAATCTAATTTGAGTAAACATATCATTACAAAATTTAAACTTGGGTATATGCTCTATTAATTAATTATCTTCAGTTCATTGGTAAAATAAAAATGCTAGGGCTTTAATTGACAATAAAACCTTCTAAATTTATTATGATTGAGAGAAAATTTTATTATATTCTTACAAAATTAAAGTCTTACTGTTGATTCTGATTTATAGGGGAAAATATGCAAATTCCCAATGTTTACAAGGTTAAATATGTCAACAGTCGGGATTGGGTCGAGCTATATTGGATTGCCCGTCAACAGAAGTTGGGCTAAGTGCTGCGGATGAAATCGTAATCTACTAAGCTGTGCCGTAGAGACAACGTAAGCGATGGTCGTCAAATTTGGGTGGAATCGCTAGTTCGATTTGAACCCTATAAATAGCCAGCGCAAAGAATTTGAACTCCAATGTCACTTTACGAAGAAGAATAGACAGAGAAGAGAGGCGACGCGATGGGGAGGACGTTGCTGTGCTTATTGCTCGATCTTTGAACCATTTCTGCCCCATTACACCTCGATTTGAAGAAGGTAATGCCTTCCGTCTTATTCATCATTTCCAAATGCTCTTTCTTGTTCCTTGTGATCGGGCTCTCAATGCTTGTTCTTTGACTTGGGATCTACTTGGATCATTTGATCTAGTTCTGCTACTACATTCCTTCTTTTTATCATAATAATACTGCAACATTTACTTGGGTTGACAGGCTTTGCAAGTTTTACCCGTTCCTCCTATACCATATCGTTTCTCCTCTTTTATGGAGGTCAGTAATAGCTACCTCTCCTACGTTGGATTTGATTTAGACCATAATGTAAATCTCCCTTAGCAATAGCTCGGTCATTAGGCCTTAAGTATTTCTATATAATCTAAATCCAGTCTATGTGAGAATGAGTACTAGAGAGGAATGTTATGTTGGGAAAAACCTCTTAAAGCGAAAAAAAATATTTCCCTCTTTATATAACAAAATGGGATCCTCGTTAAAACATTAACTTGATATCAAAATAAAAATATCAACTAGAACAATATAAACCATAGAGCAATAAATTAATCACGCAGTAAGACCAAATCTTTTAACATGAAAAATTCAATGTAAGAAAAATCACGAAACCGTAGTCTCTCAAACATTCATTATCAATAGTAATGTTTACAGGTTTACAGTAAATTTTCTCTAGAATAACCAGATCATAATAACATTAAAAACATAGATATTAGCTCAAGAATATCATATCTTAATCACATACGATGGATCTCATAAAAAAAAATTTTAGGTTTCACAAAGTAGATATAGTAGGAAAGTACCTTAAAGAGGGTAAACCACAAATCAACACCGTTAGAATTGTAGAGCTTGCTACAATGATTCTTCGTATAAAATTTGGGTCAAAACTGACAACGTTTAGCCACCGATCGTCAAATAGAAAACTCAAAAACCTTACTTTCTCTCTCCTTTTCTCTGGTCTCTTCTCTCTATGCATCATTGCTCGCTGCATGCGTTCACTGCTCGTTTGCTGCGTTCGCTGATCTCAAATTCCTGCCCTATCTCACATCTTTCACTTTTAATTAATGATTTAGGCTTAAAAGGTCTAATTGTCCAAGCCCACATATGGGCTGGACCCAACAATTCTCCCTCTCCAGCTCATATGGTGGCTGTACTAAGCTCGCTCTTCTTCTACATGCTTCAAGCTTCTCCTTAGGCAAAGACATTGTCAACATATCTGAACCATTCTCATTGGTATATACTTTTTCCCACTGTAATTCATTCATCTTAAGCACATCACGAATCCAGTGATATCTCACATTAATATTCTTGGATCTAAAATGGTACGTTGAATTCTTGGACAGGTGAATGACGCTTTAACAGTCACAGTAAACAGTATATACTTCTATTTCAAGCCCATTTCTTGTGGAAACTTTTTCATCCATAAAGCTTCCTTGCAGGCTTCAGTAATTGCTATATATTCTGCTTCTATGGTTGATAAAGCAACACACTTCTGTAACTTAGACTGCTAAGAGACTGTTTCTCTTGTAAATGTCATCAAGAATCCCAAAGTGGACTTCTTAGAATCAGTATCACCTGTCATGTCTGCATCTGTGTAAACAGTATATACTTCCTATTTTAAGCCCAATTCCTGTAAAAACTTTTTCATCTATAAAGTTTTCTTGTATGCTTTAATAATTGCTATGTATTCTAATTCTGTGGTTGATAGAGCAACACACTTCTCTAACTTAGAATGCCAAGCGACTGCTACTCCTACAAATGTCATCAAGAATCCCAAAGGGGACTTCCTGGAATTAGTATCACCTACCATCTCTATGCTTTTGACAGGTTTGGCAACACACTTCCGTAACTTAGACTGCCAAAAGACTACTCCGCTTGTAAATGTCATCAAGAATCCCGAAGTGGACTTCCTGGAATCAGTATCACCTGTCATGTCTACGCTTTTGACAGGTTTTACTACTACATATATATTTACACTGGACAACAAATTTTATTTAGAAGATACACCAACACAACAGTTTAAAAAAATCATTGATCATTGATGGTGATGATGTTTCATATCAACTTACTTTGATATAATTCGAAACCTCATTCCATACGTTTTTAGATTTAAGATATTTGTATGAATCACCTATGAAAGTTAAGGGTTGAAAATCTCATTCTATTTTTTTAATATTATCAATTAGTTTAATTGATAAAGATTTTATATCGTAAGTTTTTAAATTCGAATATTACTTTTATGATTTATTCTTTGTATAAAAAATATAAAAATATTGGGATAAATAAAGTACTAAATAGAGCATTTGGCATTAAATCATCTAAGAAATTTTATTGGCTATCGAGATGTATCGTTTAAATAAGTTATCCCTTTAAATCTAATTTGAGTAAACATATCATTACAAAATTTAAACATGTGTATATGCTTTGATAATTAATTACCTTTAGTTCGTTGGTAAAATAAAAATGCTGGGGCTTTAGTTGACAATAAAACCTTCTAAATTTATTATGATGGAGAGAAAATTTTATTATATTCTTATAAAATTAAAGTCTCTACTGTTGATTTTGATTTATAGGGGCAAATATGTAATTTTTTAATGTTTACAAGGTTAAATATGTCAACCGCTGGGATTGGGCCGAGCTATATTGGATTGCCCGTCAATAAAAGTTGGGCTAAGTGCTGCAGATGAAATCGTAATCTACTAAGCTATGTCGCTGAGACAACGTAAGCGATGGTTGTCAAATTTGGGCGGAATTGCCCGTTCGATTCGACCCCCTATAAATAGCCGGCGCAAATAATTTGAATTCCGAGATCACTTTGCGAAGAAGAATAGACAAAGAAGAGAGGCGACGTAATGGGGAGGATGCTACTATGCTTCTTGCTCAATCTCTGAACCATTTCTGCCCCATTACACCTCGATCTGAAGAAGGTAATGCCTTCCGTCTTATTCATCATTTCCAAATGCTCTTTCTTGTTCCTTGTGATCGGGCTCTCAATGCTTGTTATTTGACTTGGGATCTCTTTAGATCATTTGATCTAGTCTGCTACTACATTCCTTCTTTTTATCGTAATAATACTGCAACCTTTACTTGGGTTGACAGGCTTTGCAAGCTTTACCCAATCCTCCTATACTAGATTGTTTCTCCTCTTTTATGGAGGTCAGTAATGGCTACCTCTCCTACGATGGATTTGATTTACATCATAATGTAAAACTCCCTTAGCAATGGCTCGGTCATTAGGCCTTAAGTATTTCTATAGAATCTAAATCCAGTCTATGTGAGAATAAGTATTAGAGAGGAATATTGTATTGGGAAAGCGGAATAATTTTTTTCCTCTTTGTGTATCAAAATGAGTTTCTCATCAAAATACCAACTTGATATCAAAATAAAAATATCAACCAGAATAATATAAACAATAGAGTAATAAATCAATCACACAGTGAGACCAAATCTTTTAATGTGAAAAATCCAATGCAGAAAAAACCACGGAACCATAGTCCACCTCAAACTTTCACTATCAATAGTAATGATAACAGGTTTATAATAAATCTTCTCTAGAATAATCAGAGGATAACAATAACATCAAGAACATAGATCTTGACTCAAGAATAGCATATTTTCATCACATAGGATGGATCTTATCAAAAAAATTCTAAGTCTCATAAAGTGGACATAGCAAGAAAGTACCTCAAAGAAGGTAAATCGCAGATCAACACCGTTAGAATTGTTGAGCTTACTGTAAGGATTCTCCGTATAAAATTTGGGTCAAAACTGACAACGTTTGACCACCGATCGTCAAACAGAAAACTTAGAAACCTTATTTTCCCTCTCCTTTTCTCTCTCTCTGCGTCGTCGCTCACTGCATACGTTCACTGCTTGCTTGCTGCATTCACTGATGTCAAATTCCTGCCTTATCTCACGTCTTTCTCTTTTAATTAATGATTTGGTCTCAAAAGACCTAATTATCCAAACTAACATATGGGCTGGACCAATAATTCTCCCCCTCCAACTCATATGGTGAGCTGTACCAAGCCCGCTCTTCGCCTACATACTTCAAGATTCTTCTTAGGCAAAGTTATTGTCAACATATCTAAACCATTCTCGTTGGTATGCACTTTTTCCAATTGTAATTCTTTCATCTTAAGCACATCACGAATCCAGTGATATCTCACATCAATATGCTTGGATCTAGAATGGTATATTAAATTTTTGGAGAGGTGAATGACGCTTTGACTATCATAGTAAACAGTATATACTTCCTATTGAAGCCCAATTCCTGTAGAAACTTTTTCGTCCATAAAGCTTCCTTGCAGGCTTGAGTAATTGTTATGTATTCTGCTTCTGTGGTTGATAGAGCAACACACTTCTGTAACTTAGATTACTAAGAGATTGCTCCTCCTACAAATGCCATCAAGAATCCCGAAGTGGACTTCTTGGAATCAGTATCACCTACTATGTCTGCATCTGTGTAACCTTCTAACATAGGTTAATTACTTTCAAAACTTAAACACCACTTGGGAGTACCTCTTAGATATCTTAATATCCGTTTTACTGTTGTTCAATGTTTCTTTCTAGGATCAGAGAAAAATCGGCTAACAACTCTAACTGCATGAGTAATATTTAGCCTAGTACAAACCATAACATACATCAAACTGCCTACTGCAGATAAGTAATGCAGTCTTGATATTTCTTTTTTTTCTTTCTCACTTGTAGGACATTGTTTCGAACTAAGCTTGAAATGACCTGCAAGTGGAGAACAAACTGCTTTGGCTTTATTTTTGTTGAATCTTTCAAGAACCTTTTCAATGTAAGTCTCTTGAGATAGCCAAATCTTTCTTTTCTTTTTATCACAAAGAATCTTTATGCCAAGCATTTGTTTCACCGATCCCAAGTCTTTCATAGCAAAAGACTTACCTAGCTCTCTTTTAAGTTTTTCAATTTTACCAGCATCATGACCAACAATCAGCATATCATCAACATATAGTAGGAGAATAATGAAATCATCATCTGAAAATTTCTTCATAAACACACAATAATCAGATGTGATTCTATCATATCTTTGGCTCATCATAAAGGAATCAAACTTCTTGTACCATTGTCTATATGTTTATTTAAGTCCATATAAGCTTTTACTAAGCTTACACACTAGATTTTCTTTTCTCTTGACTTTGAAACCTTCTAGTTGTTCTATGTAAATTTTTCTTCTAAGTCACCATGAAGAAATGCTATTTTCACATCAAGTTGCTCAACTTCTAAATTCAAGCGGGTAGCTAAACCAAGAACAACTCGGATAAAGGACATTTTCACAACTAGAGAAAATATTTCTTCAAAGTCAATACCTTTCTTCTAACTGAATCCTTTCATAACTAGTCGTGCCTTGTATCTTTGTTATGAGCTATTATTTTCGGTCTTTAATTTGTAAACACATTTATTCTTAAGAGCTTTTTTCTTTTTATGCAACTTTACTAAGTCATAGGTGTGGTTCTCATGTAAAGATCTCATCTCTTCTTGCATGGCTTTAACCCACTCATTCTTATGCTCATGTAGAATAGCTTCTTGGTAAGTTTCTAGCTCTCCCCCGTCAATAAGCATAATATACTCATGTGGAGGATATTTGGTAGATGGTTGTCGCTCTCTAGTGGATCTTCTCAGTGGAATCTTAACTGGTGATGGAGGTGCTTATTCAGTTGGTTCAGCATCATCAACTGTAGGAGTATCATCACTTACATTCTCACTATGATTTTTTTGTTCATCTGCCTTATGATCATCATGAACTACAAGTGAAGGAACTAGACCCAAACTCTAAGGAATATAAACAGAGGTTTTTGGCTTCTCAACATTATCACCATCATCAAACAATTGATCTTCAAGACATACAACATCTCTGCTTCTAATAATCTTCTTATTCACTTGATCCCATAATCTATACCCAAACTCTTCATGACCATATCCCAAGAAGATACATACTTTTGCCTTATTATCAAACTTGGACCTCTCATCTTTGGAAATATGAATAAATGCTTTATACCTAAAGACTCTCAAATGATTATAAGACATATCTTTTTCTCTCCATACTTTCTCTGAAACATCATCTTTCAAAGGAACTGATGGAGAAATATTTATCAGGTCAACTGTAGTTCTCATAGCCTTCCCCCAAAATGACTTCGGTAACTTGGCATGAGAAAGCATACATATAATCCTTTCTTCAATAGTTCTATTCATCCTTTCTGCCATACCATTTTGCTGAGGAGTTTTAGGAACTATTTTCTCAAACCTGATACCATGGAACATGCAATAATTCTCAAAAGGACTCCTATACTTTTTACCATTATCTGATCGAACACACTTTAGTTTTTTGCCAGTTTCTCTTTCAACACTGACATTAAACTCCTTGAAAACATTGAGCACCTGGTCTTTAGATTTCAAAGCAAAAGCCCATATTTTTCTAGAATGGTCATCAATAAAAGTAACAAAATAAAGAGCACCTCCAAGAGTTCTAGTTTGCATAGTACAGACATCAGTATGAACTAAATCAATAACATCTGATCTTCTAGATGATGGATATATATGAAATGCAACTCTATGTGTTTTTCTAGCTAAGCAATGATTATAAGATTTAAGAGATGTACCTTGTAACTCTGGTAAGAACTGCTTTCTAGCAAGAGTTTGATGTCCCTTCTCGCTAATATGACCAAGCCTCTTATGCCAAAGATCTATATTTTCACCTTTCTGAATTGCATTAATCTCTCTTTTGTGTAGCTTAGCTTCCATGACATAAAAAGAGTTAAGCTTCTTTCTTCTTGCCATAATTAGAGAACCTTTAGTGAGTTTCTATTTGCTTTCACCAAAATAATATGCAAAGCCCTCATCATCAAGTTTACCTATAGATATCAAGTTAAGACGAATATCTGAAACATGTCTTACATCTTTGAGTATCAATTTGCTCCCAAGGTCTCCAAGTAAATATCTCTAATACTCACAATCTTAGATATATCACTGTTTCCCATTTTGACATTACCAAAATCACCAGCAATGTAAGATATGAAGAAATCACCATGAGAAGTGACATTAAATGAAGCACCGGAGTAAATTACTCAGTTACTATCTTGAGCTACAAGACTGACACAACCGTCATTACAAACAATAGTGATATTACCTTCAGTAGCAACTGTATTGGTCTCT
Organism: Musa schizocarpa; assembly: GCA_900464855.2. Lineage (NCBI taxonomy): Eukaryota > Viridiplantae > Streptophyta > Magnoliopsida > Zingiberales > Musaceae > Musa > Musa schizocarpa. The sequence goes on along the minus strand of LS990925.1, from coordinate 8,609,348 downwards.
TTCTCATTTTTCTTTATTTCATTCTGTTCTCACTTCCAAATCCTACACTCTTTCTTCATGTGACCTAGCCTATTACAATGGAAACATTTGATATCTTTTCTAGACTTGGATCTTCTTTTATAACTATGTGGATTTCTGTTATGACTCCTTCCACGTCTTTCTTATTTTTCAGTAACAAATATATCAGAAGAAGATTCACCATGTTCTTTTATTCTAGCATCTTCATTTAGCAAACTGTCTTTAACCATATCTATAGTTAGAGTCCCCTCTGACGTGGAGTGACAAATTATCACCACATACATTTCCCAATTTTCTGGTAAAGAGCTGAGAAGTAATAATCCTTGCATCTCATTATCTATATTCATTTTCATAACATCAAACTTGTTTGCAAGACTCTAAAATAGGCTTATATGATCAACAATATTACCACCATCTTTATACTTCAAATTTACAAGTTTTCTAAGGAGAGAAATTCTATTTCCCATTGTCTTTTTTGCAAAGAGGATTTCTAACCTTTATCAAACAACATCAGCTCTGATTTCATCAGAAATATACTCATGCAAATTTATATCCATCTATCTTCTAATATAGGTAATAGTTTTTTTATGTTGAACTTCTCATTCTTCATCGTCCATAGTAGAAGGTTTATCTTTAACTTTGATGGGCTTATACAAATCTTTGCAATAAAGTAAATCTTCCATCATATACCTCCAAGTAGAATAATTTGATGAGTTCAATTTAATCATACCATCTGACTACTTTATTTTAATCACACAAGAAAAACTAGTACCAAATAACCTATTGCTTTGATACCACTTGTTGGGAAAAACTTGTTAAAGCGGAATAATTATTTTCCCTCTTTGTGTAATAAAATGAGTTTCTCATCAAAATACTAATTTATATCAAAATAAAAATATCAACCAAAACAATATAAACCAATGTAGGAAATCAACCTCAACCTTATAGTGAGACCAAATCTTTTAATATGAAAAATCTAATATTGGAAAAATCACATGACTATAGTCCACCTCAACCTTCCACTATCAATGGTAATGATAACAGGTTTATAGTAAATATTCTCTAGAATAACCAGAGGATCACAATAACATCAAGAACATAGATCTTGACTCAAGAATACCATATCTTCATCAGATATCTTATAAAAAAAAATTCTAGATCTCATAAAGTGGATATAGTAGGAAAATATCTTAGAGAGGGTAAACTGCAAATCAACACCGTTAGAATTATAGAGCTTGTTATAAGGATTCTTCGTATAAAATTTGAGTTAAAATTGACAACATTAGGCTCTGATAGTCAAAAAAAAAAAAAAAAAAAAAAAAAAAAACTTAGAAACCTTATTTTCTCTCTCTGCGTCGTTGCTTGCTGCACACGTTCACTGCTCCCTTGCTGCGTTCGCTGATCTCATATTTCTGTTCTATCTCATATCTTTCTCCTTTAATTAATTATTTGAGTTCACAAATTTCTGAACTAAATTTGACAATAGAACATTGGACTGGAATAATAACAAGAGTGTTTATTAAATCCATCGGATATCTCAATTCTCTCCTTGCCACTCCCCAATCAACAAATATCTTAACATTTTGAAGATTGTAGCTATTTCCAAACGAGATTCATGTAGATTACCAGCCATGTAAAATGACTTTTGTGGTTAATAGTTGGGCCAGTGAATTATTGTGGCACGATATGTCTTCTAGATGAAGGCTATAATGGTTAATTGTGCCGATCATGCAAAATGAACTTTGATAACCGAGGATTCCATACTGACCCGGAGAAAGATTGTGTCCATCATTTTCATCGTGCTGTGAACAGAATTTCCTTGGACAGCTTTTTGCCGGATGTGAGAGCAGGTGTATGCATAAAGAAAGTAGTGCTGGAGGTCACTTATTCCTTATGAATTTAGCTTTCTTGAAGTTTGTCCAAATGCAGAGTGAAGAAGTTCTACAGAAAATCTAATCCTTCTCTAGCTGTAGGCAACATCAAATGGTCTTATGAGCCTATTTAAGGTGCTGAGCATGACAGTTTCATATATCATTGATGAAGTATGGATTCTCCATTCTTACTTGTGTTCATCTTCTGTGGGACCTTGTAGAGATGCCACTTGGAGACAGATGGGGCAATTAACAATGTCCTGAAGAAAGTAATTTACATTTGTTCACTCATTTCTACAACCACTAATTTGTTCAGAAGTCTCCTATGGTATGAAGGCTATATGATGTGCTCTTTCTTCCAGCGAAATTTCTCACATTTAGTTTCTAGCTGGTCTATTTTTTTTTTTGTTTGATACTTAGTACATGGCAGGTCAATGCATCACCAGTGAAATTTCTCATATTTGGTTTTTTTAGCTGGGTTATTCTTTTTATTTGATACTTAGTATGTGGCAGGTCAATGCATCATGGTATATTTTATAATCTTGGAACAGAGAGAGGCAAACATCTATTATGATGTGCAATTTGGTAATAGTATTTGTGACTGAAAGAACTGTTTGATCAGAATTTATTTTCCAGGTAAATGCTCACAGCTTAGTAAAATGTACATGATTTTCTATTTGTCTACATCAGCCTTGAATGATTACATTTCTGTTCCATTTGAACTTTGAACTAAACCATGTTAATTGAGATTTAAAAAGGCTCCAAAAGATCCTAAAATGCTTGCCTTGCTAGTAAACTTGTCTGTATTAAGCTTGACAATTGAAGATTCACCGGTTAAAATTTTTTCTACCGTGCACCAGTGCATGTGTGTGTGTGTGTAATCAGTTATTATGCATAAGAGAAATTCCTCTATGTGTTGGTTGTAGTGAAATAAATAGGGATCGTATCTAGTAATTAACCAAGTGATACATTAGCTAGAAGGCTTCTCTCAATTGCTTAACAAGTTGATGATCGTCTGTATTCCACCACATTCTGGATGATTAATATGTAAATCATGTGTGCATGCATAGATAGATACAGAATACTGATGGAAGGCCTTATGGTTTTCCAGATGTGGATGTATCAATTTGCTCTTCTCAGAATATTTTAGTAAAAACTCGGTTGTTCTTGAATTCCCTGAAAATTAGGGGTTAGTAATTTAAATATAAAAAGGGATCATTTGTTCCTACCATTGAGTGCATATATCAATCCTGTAATGTCAAAATGAAACCATTCCTTTAATGTGGTTGGTGGAGATCAGATTCTGTTGGTTGCTCTTCATTTTTGCTGCCTGTAGGGAAAACACATGCATTATACACATTATACATAATAGCTCTCACGCACAGTGCCAATCATGATTCCCAGGACCTTAGTTGGTCTTATCACATTGCTTTATCTTTTTGAGCTGACAAAATGAATTGTTAATGACTGATGCTTGAAAAGTTATGTACATTTAGCATCTTGTAGTTTCTTCATTTCATGCATAAATTAATGGAGAGTAAATTGCGTGGAAGTGTTACTAATGTGCTACTGTTGAAAAATCTCACTTGCAAAATTTAGTGTCCTAATGGAATATTTTGAGACAGACTTGTGTGCGCCATGGCTATCCTATTATTGACTTGCAAGGTGAAATTCTATGCTACCATTAGTCACAGGATTACTTGGCATTTTTTCCGAAGGCTGCAATGACAGAAAAAGAAACACTTGATTCTTTTAGAAATTGTTGTGGAAAAACATGGAGGTTCTCAAGGAGCATTTCTATCTGGGCTGGTTTCAGTTTAACTAATCGAGTGATTGTGTTGCCACCGTCTCACTTTTGGATCCTTACATGTAAATGACAGTCACGAGTTCATGGATGAGGCAAGCCTGTCCATTCCTGTAAAACTCAGGCAAGCGAGGTAGCCATTTTAAATAAGGTAGAAAACTCAAGCCTCTTTAGTAAAGGTAAAACATTCCTCTCTTTGTGAAACAGTTTTTATTGATATAGTCATCTCCAGGAAAAATTATTACCTAGGTGTGTCAAGAAAAAAAAATGAATATTTTCCTCTTGTGATACTTCATTCTGATAGCTTTTGATGTTTTTGCTTCTTCAGGCTACAATCTGCTCCAACATTAAAGCGGTTTTCATGGTAATCTAAAGTAGCAGGCAAAAGAGAGCTCGAGATTTGGGTAAGTTTATCTTTTATTGCTAGAGAATATACTTTTAAATTGCAGTTGTTCACAAGTGCAGAATTCCAGATGAGATGCATTTACAACCTTGATTATTTCATCTCAGGTGTTGTCTGCTTCCGTACATTTCAAACGATTATGGCATTTCCACATAATAGTCATACTTAAATGAAGACATCAATGCTAGTTAAAACAAGTTGTGAATTAATCGATTGGCCTATATATAACTAGAAGTTCACAAGAATTGCAAGCCTTATCCTGTTGGTAAATTGTTTTCCGGGTCAATTTCTTCGTGCTGCTTTCAAACAGGTCCCAGACTTGACGAATTCAAATGGAATCAGCAGCCTACAAAACAGAGGAGTCCGAGCTTCTCATTGTAGATGACAACCAGAGTTGTCATGTTTGCTTTATGCCGATGCTACACAGCTGAAAATTCAGAATATAAAGTCATATATGCGAGTAAGTTGCGCACATATAGTGACTAAGTGGCATTGGAGAAGAGCTCTGAATATGTTCTATTCCATCATCCTATAATTCTCGAGTAAGAATCTTATCTTTCATTATTTTATTTGTGTAAAGATGGGTATATCCTACAAAGTTTTTTCTTTTGCAGCTTCGTTGACGTTGACGGTCGGTATGAAATCTTAACATCGAGCGTGTTCTTAAAGCACAACTCTCGTGAAAGGGATCATCTCCATCGACCTAAGCTGTGGCGATTCTAAAGGGATCAATGTTGTCTACCTTCAAGTGCTACAGTACTGGTGTATATTTATTTGGTCGATGATCCATCCCAATGACATTTTCTCATGAATGCAAGATAAAAATTCACGGAATCTATGTTTACCACTTCAAGAAGATGAAAAGAAAACGTTTTCAGAGCTCAAGAACCTTTCAAAGGGTCTTCCTATCACAGTAAAACATTGGCAGGCAGTGGCAAGGCATGATCATCACAAACTACAACGACGTAGGATTAATAATGGAACGGTCTGATGCTCACGTACGTGGAAGGGGTGTGCAGATGGCTTATGCTTCATGACTGTGGCAAGGACAGTGATAAATATGCTCACCAGGCCTGCGTCAAAGAAGGGTTCCATTGCATGTGCTCTCGCCAAGTCGAGCCAGGTCTTTTGCAGAAGCTGATGCCGCTTGGCAAATTCCCATTCGTTCACTGCCCATGTCAGCAATATCTTCGCATTATATTGTATTGTGAACCGCCCACTTGGATTCAGACGCTTACATGATGGAAGATGGAAAGATTCCAAGAGAAATATAGAGGTGTTGCGTGAAGGCATCTAAAAATACCCCTCTGGATTGGAAGCCTCGAAGGTTGAAAGTCGACAACTCTACAACCTCACAACTAGTTTATTCTTTGTTTCTCTATCCAAGGATATGGCCTCGAGAATATACTGCTCTTGTGGGCACACCACGTTTCGGCACAGGATTACGCTGGGAATGGTTCCTTATCAAATGCTACAATTGAATGTGACAACGACTCCATGTGCCTTAATTCTTTTATAATTACTATTTACGAAGGGAGATTTCTATGGGATAACTATGCACTATTCTTGTCAAAGTTCGATTTCCAGAGAAAAAGAATAATATAGAAAGCCTATTCTACAGTGGTTGGGACAGCTCAAATTTCAACACAAGCGTCGTGGAAGGAGGTAAGAAATTGACGATCTTTTTATGGACATTTGCATTCATTTTTGCTGCTTTCTTGGCAGCACAACCCCGACAAGTCCCAAGCCCAGGCATTAAAGACAACAACGCTCTCCTCTCGGGCTTCCTGGGGACCGGAAAACTTGGACGAGCTACAGAACAAAGGAGCTCTGGTGAACCGATTTCCGCCACCATCTCCAAGTTACCAAATACAGAGAAAGCCAAACGCATCTGACAAGGGGTAATTTCTCACCCTTAAATGCTTCTTTAATTGATCGTTGCAAACACACACATATATATATATATATATATATATATAGCAGATAAGATATAGATTACTCCCTTTTCCTCCACCTCGTCAGGACAAAGAGAAAGGAGAGGGTCGGTCGACAGGATAGGAATCAGCGTTTCACCACTTCACATGTAATTGGTAATTATAATACTAATTAATCGGAGTGTGGGTGGGGTATGATGCCATACTACCATAAATAAGAATCCCCTTCTCTTGATGCAGGAATACTTGAACCAATACATTGCGTAGTTGATAGTCGCACCATCTTCTATAACCGATAAAAATACAATGTGCTTCCCATGTTTCAAAGAAGACGTACTTTTTTTTCCTATTGATGTGATCCCGTTATGTGGGTGCCTTTTATTTTATATATATATATATATGATTATCCTTTTAGATTTAAGTTTAATATACATAGTCATTTCTATTTCCTTTTTAAAAATAAATAGTTGTAGTATTATTAAAATGTAATGAATTGTTTAAACAAAAGAGAAGGAAGAGGATTGCCTTCGAGAGAAGGCAAGCAAGGCGTGTCATTGCTCTACAAGACATAGAAATATCATTCGATTACTGATCGGATGGCATAATCAATTTTAAAAATATATTTAGCATATTATAATATTATTTAAAAGTATCATATGCAGTGTTTTAAAATCTATCAAAAATTTACAACTTCTCTAATTTAAAAAAAAAAAAAAAAAAGTATTTTCTATAAAACATAACTCGCGAGATATCAATATAAGAGGATTATAAAGCTTACATTTGAAAGTGTACGATATATAATGTAATGCTTTTAGTCACGTCACATGACTATCCAAAAACTTGGCCAAAGTTCCACAAAGTATAAACAAAAACAAAACAAAATTACTAACAAGAACAAAGAGACGAACAAATTCCACGAACGAACCGGACTGGAGTCCACCGGTCCGACCGGCCCACCGAGCAGGGAGAATAAACCATGCGGAAGCCGAACCGGAACGCCTCCCGGGCGCTCAGCACATGAAGATTTGGAGGGAGACCTCCTTGGAGGAGCCACAGATGGGACACGCGTGCGCCTTCGATTCGCAGTCCTTGCAGAGGGAGAGATGCTTGCAAGGGAGCAGCAAGACGCACACGTCCTTCTTCCCGCACGCCCTGCAGACCGTCCGCCGCTGGACCCTCTCTTCCACCCCGAAGCAGCACGACTGCGCGTCGTCGACAAGCAGCTTCGCCGCTTCGCTGTCGCCGTACCCTTCCTGCCCTTCTCCCCCCTCGCCGGCGGCGCTCCGGAGAAGGGCCTGCTCCAGGCTCGTCCTCAGGCTGCACACTACGGCCTCGTTGTTCTTGGCCATGGCAAACCAGATCTTGTTCTCCTCGCTCACCTGCCGCATCTGCTGCTCCAACTCCGCATTCCTCCGGTTGACGCACTCCAACTCGGCTTCCTTCTCCATCAACCGTTTCATCACCTGCTGCTCCAGCCCCGAGACGAGAGCCCTGCATCGCCTCTCGCACGTCTCCCCCATTCCAGCCCGCAGTCTCTCGCTCTGTTGTTGGCCACCAGCCGTTACTCATTAAGAAATCAACACATCAAACGAGCGAGCCAACACCAAATACGAAAGATTAAGACACCTCGAGGCGGACGAGGGCGTCGATCTCAAGGTTCTGCTGGTAGAGAAGGGAAACGAGATCTCGAGCCAGGGCCGATGCGGGTTGCGAAGACGGAGCCTGCCGGCCGCTGGTGGAGGCGGCGCCGGACTCGAGCAACCGAACCCCGGAGATGTTGTTGACTGTCGCGGCCATGGATTCTTCCCGCGCCCGCTTCCTCGACGCGGAGGCATTGCAAGTGAGCTCGCTCCGCGGGTCGCTTGACACAGTGGCGCCGTTGAAGATTTCCTGCCGGTGGTGCCGCCGCGGCTGCTTCCCTGCGTCACCCAACGCAGCCGTTGCGATCAGCCATCCCATAACCCCACGAATCGGAAGCAAGAAGACGTGCATAAGAGGCCGGAACGGGCCGCTCACCGAGGCCGAGACCGGCGTGGAGTCCAAGGTGGTCCTGCATCGCCTGGAGATCACCCAGCGCACCCTTCCCCGCTCTGCCACTTCACAAGAAGAGAGAAAAGAAACAGAGAGGAATCAGCAGAAGCAATATCGATCTTAAATTGCGGCAGGCGGATAAGAAATCCAAAAGAATCGCTCCAAGAAGCACGAGTGGGCAAAAAAGGGGGCCAGCGGGAGAACCGACGCAGGGCTCACCGGTTGCGCAAATCCGGGGAGAAAGCGTCGGAGAGAGGTCGAGCTTGCACGGCCATCACCCTCCCGCTGCGTGCGTTTGTTTCGGCGGTGTTTCCCTGTTCTTCTAATGCTCAGAGATGGCGTCGGGCCAGCGGGATCGAGGGAGTGATGACGGAGATGGCGTTTGACAAGTATATGTGCATATCACATGTATAACGCTTATATATACAGTGGTGGACACGTAGGACAAAGGCCAAATGTTGTAGCCACGATAAAAATGAACCGGTTCTGTTTCGTAGTGGTTGAACAAGGATAAGGAGTGGCACTCCATGCTAGTTATTAATCGAGTTTGAAACCGATCCGAGTAGAATAAAAACAAGCAGTGGACGATAATATTCATAGTTATCGTATTCATGATAATTCCTCTATATATATAATATAATATATATATATATATATTATATTTAAAAGGAAGGGGGAAGGAGATGGGAATCGGGTAGCGGAAATGTAATGTGCGCACGCACCGCTTGACGCATCGCATAAAGAGAGAGAGAGAGAGAGAGAGAGAGAGAGAATCCAATCCCGGATCATTAATTGGGCGGAGCTTCTTTTTCTTTCTTTGAGATTCCCGCCCCATCACTCGGTTTCTTTGATGTTGTGCTCTGGACCACTTAAACACGCGAGTGGGCGCGGGTGCCTGTCGCAGTCGCATGGGAATAACGTGATCCCCCGATACGGGCACGCATCAAAGAACAGTGGTGGCATCATGGCGCCTTTAAACGTGGCCTCGGGTCGTGCGCGGTGCCGCCAACGGGCGGAAGCGACGCAGCCAACGGAAGACATGGCTTCACCGGTGCGACCCCCACCATGAACCGGACGGTTCACGGCACTGTAACTTGACCTTTATGTGGCCGTGCAAGTCAAACGATCTCGATTGTCGTAGGACAATATGCCTGACTCGCTGAATTCACTTTCTCTTGTACACACCACACCGTCCTCTGATGACCGGTGCCACCACGAGGCCACGTACAGTGGGGACACCGCTTTCCGCTTTCTTTTCGATGCAGCTTCCTTCTTTTTCCTTCCTGTTGTTGTTTTCATGCTCTCCGGTGCTGAGACCGAGAAAGAAAAAGGTAATGCGGTGAGTCCATTCCATCACGTAACGCTTGTCAGCTGCTGCTGCTAAATAATGGGTGAAGCAGGCAACCCGTTCGATGTAATGTAATGTGGACTGCCAGCACAGCGTTCGATGGAGCAAAGCATGCGCTGTGGAGTGTCGCGTCGCGTCGCGTCGTCGTCTTCTTTCGCCATCTTCCCGGACGCTCCCCTGCACGCATGAGACACGGCCTTTCGGCCCTCTCTCATATGTTCTTGCGTGGCAGCCAACCTAATCCATTTTCCTGCTCCTGTCTCTTTCTCTAGGCTTATCTTAATCTGGACCCCGTTGTTCGCTTGTGCCTGCCGACTCCAACAGCCACCACCCCGGACCTCCATACCCATCCCATGACAAGGACGAGTAATTGGAGAAGACGACGACTCCCTCACCCACGGCTGACTTCAGCGTGCGTGGACAGACGCAGAAGCAGCTTATCATGCCACCACAGGGTGAGATGTCAATTGACCAGAATCTGTAGCTAACGTGGGACCTTTTCCATGATTCAATTGTTCAACGAAGTAGTAATGAAGGGCGGAATGTGGCCATGCCTTCTCGATGGTTGCTCGCCTTCCAGGGGAAGGCATGGACTTTCGGGTGGTCGAGAGGCTCGACGGGCCTGCCATGACCACTTGTAGATTGATTGGCACATCGATGACTTTTATTTACTATGTTAGAGAATTCATTTATATTTTTAATGTGCAGGGATTGGAGTAAATATATAATTGTGAAATGTTTTAAGTGTTTAGTAAATAATATATATATATATATATATATATATATATATTAACTTAAGAATTATTTAGTAAAATTATATTTTAAAAGATTATTGAATATTTTATGATAAATTTATTATTCTATTATTTTTAATATTTACTCTAAAAGAAATATATATTTTAATAAGTAAATTATATATATATATATATATATGTAATCTTATAAACATATTGTATGGCCCAAACATATAAAAATATAAGAATACATATTTACATAAATAAATAAATTTTCATCTTATAGAGAATATAACTCATGTTGATTTATCACTAAATCATTTTGATAATTTTAAATTTTTAAATAAAATAATATGACCCTTTAAGAATTTTAAAAATTATATTAGCATCCTACAAATATTAAAATACTAATGCTATCTCAGGGTAGCATAAGCACCTAAGCATTTTCAATACGACATTCAAATCGGATACGTTTTGAAAAAAAATTATCAAATATTAATTCATATTTAAAATATGTATTAGATCCTCGATATACATTTCAAATGTATTGTGTGGAATATTTATAATGATCATTATACATGTAAGTATGTATGATAATGGCTCTTTTTGTTTGAAATTTTATTTGATAAGTAACGAGGGTAAATTAAATTGAGATTGTCTACCAAAGATGGATGATCAAAGCTGTCTAATGTGCACAACTTAATTTAAATACAAATTTTTAAATATTGATGGTAATAGAGCATATTTTTATTTTAATATGGTATTATTAAAATCAAATCATGAGTTAACATATATTGAATTTGACATTAATTCAATAAAAAAAAATAGTGTTTATGTTACCTCGACCAATTTCACACATATTCCTCATCAATTTCAACATGATATTTGAGCCAATATTTTCTTTTAAAAAAATATAATAAATGAGTGAAACATGTGAAATAGGATAGTCAGACAAAGTCCAAAGCATCATTTGACCTATCCTTAAGAGTAGCAAGGAGAGGAGGATCGAAGCTAGGAGAAAATGTTAGGAATACTTCATATAAAATAAAAAGAGATAATATAATTTAGGTCCGATAACATTATTAAAATTTTAAGTTGAATTAATGAATAACTTAAATATATATATTAATTTTGACTCGTGAAAGATAAAAGTACCTATCGGAGTAGCTCGACATGTCCATTACTCATTAAGATCAAAGAAAACAACCATTGAAGGGACAATTAGGCGACCCACTTGTCGCTACACGTTTTCAAATACCACCTGAATCACATTTTTCTTTTCTCAAGCACAAAGTTTGGCCATTGACAATTCATGAGCTACCGCAATAGAATTAGATGGAGAGAGAGCGAGAGAGAGAGAGAGATCATGTCCTTTATCCAAAATAAAATAAGATTTCAGCATATTTGATTTCGTATGGAACTAACTTTTCTACTAGAATAATGCAGTGTCATTGAGAAATGATACCTTAGTTGTTGTTGTTGAAGTATGAACTACAAAGGAAGGTCGCTCAATTGGCCGAGGATGTGAAAGTTCTCATGCAATTTCCAACACGTCCCCTCGCTATTCTTGACAAGTCTAGTCTATTGGCCATCAATATCATCTATGTTCTCCGAGAAACTGATTGTTTATATAATACTTTGATTTAGTTATATATTATAAATAAATAAATAAATAAAGACGTGTATTAATTTATAATGATATGATGAGTATATCACATGAGATGTGTATTAATTTACTGTGGCTTACATCACATGAGATTATTTTTTAATTAATTATTTGACCTATTTATCATGGATTTTGGAATACAAGTGAAGGATTGAAATCAAAAATACTATCTCATGGACACATAAGGATTATTTTTTAAATTAATTATTTTGCCTAATTGTTGTAGATATTGAAATATACTTCCGAAGAGATGAAAAAAAGTGTTATGTGGCATGGACCAATTGGTCGATTTCGTGTTTAATTATCTTAAAATGTAATAATACAAAAAATAGAATTAATTTGTACCTTGTTAGTAAAGCTTAGATAAATTTTTTGAAATATATTATTATTTCAATTATTATAATTCTAAACGATAAAAGAATTTCAGATGAGTAATTTTTAATCAATTTTGGATACTCTTATATACTAGAAAGTACATTTATGTCCTTTAGTTAGAATAACATATGAACTAGAGAAAGAGCTTAACGACTTACACAATTAAGTCATTTAGGTTGAGAGGAAATCAACCATTGGCTATTTTCAATATGATACTATATGGTTGCTGAGTTAACTAACTCATTAACTTGATTAATATATAACCAGACTTATATTTTGAAGATCCATTTATCGAGGGTTGAGAATTTAAAATATTATCTAATATATTTTACACTTCAAAGCTAGTTTGTGGGAACTAGGCTCAATCATGTTGAAAGTGATAGATCATTGTAAGATCTTAAATCTCTTACAATTTCTACCACAAAAGGGATTTGACATCTCATAATTTGTGTAAATCCAATTGTGTATGAGATTGATTTGATTATCTTTTACCTGTGATTTACGCAATAAATATATAATAAAGTTATAAGCTTTTTTTTTTTTTTTCATTTTATCATGATATCTTGTGAGATTCCTTCATCGTTATGATTATTTTTCAATCTCTTCTCCCGTTGAGTATAATCAAGATCTTCCACTATTGAATATAGTCGAGATCTTACTCTAGTTAGATCCCTCGTTATTAAATATAAGCACAACCAAGCTCCTCTTATCTATATCTCGTTGTCCTAACTCCGTTGCATATTAAAGGTTGGCATCGTCCTTTATAAGGAGACTCTCATCGGATCCTCTTCTACCTCTTGTCAACGATATCATATTTTTGTTAGTTTGCATTATATGAAATAATCCCTAGATCAATTTATTAATGAATTTTATTTTCATATGATATTTCTTTAGGATAAACTTATTTTATATGAACCTTGATGGGGATGCAAAAATAATGCTACATTATTTGAGACATATTATGATATATTAAGATTAAATCATATTTTAATGGCCTTAAATGATGATTCTGAGTGTTTTTCTAGTTTATTGCAAATTGACTCTTTCCTTAAATGTTGCTCTTTCATAACTTTTATCTGAGTTGATGATAGTTAAATAAGTTATAATAATCTAATAACTCAGGTCATTGTTTCGTATTTCTTATAAAAGCCTCCTTGTCATTTGACATCTAAGCTGAGCTAAGCATTTTACTCTAATCATTTTTTAAATTTGATACTATTAAACTAAATCTTTCGATTTAATGGTTTTACTTTTAACCGCCCTATAATATAGGGTTAAGGTTCATTTTAGCTCATATAGTTTTGATCATGAACTCCTTAACTCCTTATAGTTTTCTAATATTTAAAATAATTCATATATTTTAAAAAACATAATATATGAATCACTCCCGTCAAATTTAAGTTAACTTATGTTAGTGTCTACTTAGTTACGTGACATGTTAACTTATAATGAATTATTAATATAATAACATATATAATTTAAGTTTTAAAAAAAGGATCCATTTTAGTACTTGTGATTTTGGTCATAAACCATTTTAGCCATTTTGTTTATGTCTAAAATAATCTATACATTTTTTAAAAAATAGCATATAAGCTCCTCTTGTCAAGTTTGAATTTAGAGTCATTAGAGTCTGTTTACGTGGGATGCTGACTTATAATAAATTATTAATATAATTATATGTTTAATTTAAATTTAAAAAAAGATATATCTTGTCGAGGAAGAGAAAATAATGAAGGCCATAACAATGGACGAAGGTAGAGAGATAAAGGTAGGAGAGGCCAAAGGCGGAGATGAGGGGGAGCTAAACCACAACATAGTGGGCACGATGGATGGGGGCATAGGAGAGGATGAAGTGAGAGGTGGTGAGGACGAAAATGCCTAGGAGGAGGAAGAGGGACCAAAAGACTATCATTGTATGCTTAGCATTGAATTAGTCGACGTACATCCACTTGAGGTAGGATCAAAAGCTCCTGTACTTATCGTTAATATAGGAGAGGCTGCATGCGTACAATACCCTACTAAGCAATAGTGGCTTGATGCTATTGTTGGTGGTCGCTTCCACGATGACGTCTCCTTCCGCTATTGATAGTGGTCTTAATTTTTTAATTTAAATTATATATATATTATTATATTAATAATTTATTATGAGTAAGTATGTTATGTAAGCAGAGTTTAATATATGTTAACTCAGACTTGATATAAGGGACTTATATGTTATATTTTTTAAAATATAAGGGTTATTTTAGATATGAGCAAAACCATGAGGACTTAAATGGTCCATGATGAAAGCCACAAGGGTTAAAATAGATTTTTTTAATTTAAATTATATATATAATAATAATAATAATTTATTGTGAGTCAAAATGTCATGTAAGTAGATTTTAACGTCTATTAATTCAGACTTGACGAGAGGAGCTTATATGTTACATTTTTAAAAATATAGAAGTTATTTTAGACATAAGTAAACTATAAGTATTTAAATGGTTTATAATAAAAATTATATGGGCTAAAATAAACCTTAACCCTATAATAGAAAAAAATATAATCTAATCCACCTTTATATCGGATATGACATAATAATATCTAAATATCTAACCTGAGACTAAAATTAAAAACACACATTGAATACATCAATTTTCTTCACGTATGTATGTATGTATATATATATATATATATACCCTATATTTATATTTATATGTATCTAATCGGCTTTAGTCAAATTAAAATACCATTAATTGAACTTGAAAGGTTTTTTGTCACTAAGATCAAATAACAACGAAACAAAGTATTTGGACAGCTATTATGTCATGATACTCTACCAGCTATATGTCTATAGTGATGCTTGCAAATTATTCTACTGTTGCAAGAACTTTCATCTGAATTGAATTTCGTGGACCACAATCCACTCATTTTGATCAATAAAACATACAACATCATTTATCTTGATATCAGAGACATAACGATTGCATTCATTCTCAAATATTGTAAAACATAATTACTTGGCAGCTATATTATATTTCTTATTATGTTCCTTCCAAAATCATTGTTGTTAGGGATAGTATCGATCGATAATCGGTATGATTTGATCTTGACCAAAAAAACACGAGATGATAACCTGCATCTTGACCAATATGATGAGACGATTGTTCTGATATCGAGATTTTCTACTAATGTTAGAATATTTTCTACTAATCATGTCTTTAAGAGATTTAATTTTATCTCAATCCTAAGCTGCCATATTTGTTTATTTTTAAAATTTTAATTAATAATATTTCATCATCATCATCATCATCATCAAGGACATGACGTGGACCTGCGACACGTTCCCTCCTCAAGTTCGAGATAAGTGGGTCGACGACACATTTGTAGAGGACTGAACGCCAGTAACTCCTCGCCGGACATATGCTATTATGCCTCGCCTGCAACCTCGGTCCATTCGCCTACCGCAACTCCCATTCAGGCCGCGCGCCCGCCGACGGCGCGCTCGCCCTCGAGCCCCGCGAGGCTCTCCGCCTCCTCAGCCGAAGCGCCTCTAGCACCCTGGGACATGTCAAGCTCACCCACGCCCGCATCCTCCGCTCTCGCCTGTCCCACGACCCCGCCCTCCTCCCCTCCCTCCTCCGCCTCTACTCCTCCCACTCCCGTCTCGATCTCGCCGCCCGCCTCCTCGCCATCTTCCCCGACCCTCCCACCATCGCATGGAACCTCATGATCCGCGCCCACGCCGGCGCGGGCGCCCCCCTCGACGCCGTCCTTGTCTATAACCGCATGCTCTCCCGCGGCCTCCGACCTGATAAGTTCACCTTCCCCTTCGTCGTCAAGGCCTGTTCGATGCTCCTGGAGGTTAGTAAGGGCAAGGAGGTCCACGCCTTTGCTATCAAGTCTGGGTTCTGGCCTGACACGTTCCTGCAGAACGCCCTCATTCATCTCTACTTCTGCTGCGGCGACCCAGTGAGCGGGCGGAAGGTGTTCGACGAAATGCCAGTTAAAAGCGTCGTGTCGTGGACCGCTCTGCTTTCCGGACTCGTGGCGTGCGGCGAGGTAGAGGCCGCTAGAACCGTCTTCGACAACATGCCGATCCGAAACGTGGTGACTTGGACGGCGATGATCGACGGGTACGCGAGGAATGGTCGCCCAGATGAGGCGTTCAGGCTGTTCCGGAGGATGCAGGACGACGACGTGATGCCGAACGAGTTCACGGTGGTGGCGCTGTTGATCGCGTGCGCAGAGCTTGGGAGCCTGAGTGTGGGCCGTTGGGTGCATGAGTTTGCCCAAAAGAATGGCGGACTCGACAAGGGCGTCTACGTGGGCACTGCGCTCATAGATATGTACAGCAAATGTGGAAGCTTGGAGGACGCGTTGAGAGTGTTTGATCATATGCCAGTCAAGAGCGTGGCAACTTGGAACTCCATGATCACCAGCTTCGGCGTTCATGGGCGGGGAAAGGAAGCGGTGGCTCTTTTCATGGAAATGGAGAAGGCAAAGGTGCTGCCGGATGGAATCACCTTTGTGGGCGTCTTGAGCGCCTGTGTGAGGGAGTGCATGGTGGAGGAGGCCTGCAGGTTCTTTGGGTCCATGGTCGAACGATATGGCATCGGCCCATGTCGCGAGCATTACGACTGTCTCGTGGAGCTCTTGAATCGTGCTGATGACTCAGATGAAGCAACCAAAATGGTTGATAATTCGCTACTAAAGCTTGGCGTTGCTGCAAGACAAATGCTGAAGAAATTGTGCCAAACAAATGCCAACATGAGGCTCCAAAAAGTTAGTTGTTCATCATCCTCATGGATTCGAAAACCTTCAAAAGCCTTGAGCGTGAAGTAGAATAGTTTCAGCCTGGAAAACAAAGATGAGTGCTGCCAAGACATGGCCGACAAGTTTATGCTGAGCATTGCAACTCTATTGCAGTGCTGGATCCTGGATTCCAGTCTCTGTAAACCATATAGTTCTGTCTACAGCTTCAGGTTCAGAAGAAGAAGCTGGCTGTCTAAGATAAATGATATGCGTGTTAAGCAAAACAGCAGAAAATGAACATTCATTCAAACGGGAGTATCTATTTCTCTCTCCTGAGCCTTGAGAGAGAAGCACTAGCGATCAGTTCCTCTCCCTCTCCTTTTCTTGGAAGTTCCGCTTCCTCCTCCCCTGGTACTACCTGACACAGTCCCTTTGTTCATGGCAGCTGTACGGCTATTCCCCCTGAAGCCCTCTTCGCTCTTATCTCGGATGAGTCTCGCCTCTACATGGCTTCAACCTCCCCTATCTTCTTGGGCAAATCTATTAACAAAAAAGCTTAAGGTGTCGCGTATGGGCAGATCGATCCCGTTATTTAAAGTCAGCTCTTTCAGATTCAATGCAAGTCCAACCTCAAGTTGGATCTATACGTCAATGAGTTTTCTATGGCCTATGAAGGCTGACAAACTAATCTATCTGACAAATTTTTGAGTAAAATTCCTTCACTTGACATTATGAAGTCTCTGTTTCCAAAGATTTGAAATTGGATCTGATATCATGGATATAACTAGAGGTTTTTTTTTTCTTCTGATTTCACTTGTGGTGGAAATGAATCACGTCTTCTTCCGAGGATTCTAGTTTTTCAAAAATCAATCCCTTATCCTCATCCTCTAAAAATCATATTTTTAGCTTTTATTGAAAAAAAGAGAGCCCATTCCCACCTGATTACGACTTCCGGGCCCTCTTATGCAATTCCTTCTAACCCTAATTCCTCTCACAAATCATAGTTTGTTAAAGTCCCGAGCCACTTTGTGTGCCCATGGCAAATTTACTTGGATTTGTATTCTCTTTAATCGGTCCCAAGGAATTTAGATTCAAGTTGATAATATAGTTTTTCCAAACCATGATTTTTGAAAACCTCCCTAACATCTATTTTACACGTGCAGTTCTCCATTTAACCCATTCTATCTTCGATTTCAGTCTTGACACCTCAGGTTGATCCTAAGATTTTCTCCTGAGTTATGAGGTGGACGATGAACTATTGTCTGAGCCTTGGGTTCGAGTCTATAGAAGAGCTAGATCTAAACCCTCTCTAAACTAGCTTGACAAGGGGAGAAACGAACCTATCAACTCGATAGCTAGCTTCGACCTAATTCTTCTCTTCACTTTAGCATCTTCAATATTCATTTTGGACCCATTGCTTACTCTCAAGATGAATCGAAATCATAGACCCACTATTAATGTCTATCATCCCCTCAAGTAAACATTAAATGCTCCTTTTTATCCCGTTGAGTCATCCGATCGCTTTATTTTATTAAAGTTACCCTTTACACCATTGGTGAAGCAAATTTTTGAAGGATAAGTTGGCATCTCGTTGTCATCTTCTCCCACTAAGTCGAGGCATACCTCTTGCACATGGGTTTGGTTGTGTCAAGAGAAACTATCCCTCTCACATCCTATCAAACCTTCCCCAAACCCTAACTCATTGCTCTCACTAAATAACCCTTTCATCCCTCTCAACATTTTAAAAAACTTTAAATTATACCACAGGCCTATTTAGGAGAGTCTCAATCACTTCATGTTGTCTTTAGAAAAAAGAAGAAAACTGAGTCTATTAAACCCCATATCTTATCACAATCTTTTAATGGGTTCCCTACTCACTCTTCTCAAATAATGTTCCCTTATGATTAAAAGAATTATTATTAAACTTTATTTAGTCTGATTTATTCTTATAACTTGAACTTTATTATACTCTTTGAAATACAGGAGTCTCATTCCAAATCCTTCATTCAGTGTATGGGGCGATAATAGCATAAAGAGTATGTAGTAGCTTCAGAGAGATCAAGCAGAATCCTAGTTCTTTGGAAGCATGATAAATGTAAGACTACCATCATCAGTAAGAATTCTTAAACTTTAAACCTAATTATATAATATTAAGGTAATTCTCCATTGCTCTTATTTGCAATTTATGCTAGTGATCTCACCCCTATTCATAAGATGCTTTGGGTTGAGTTTATCTCAATTGATTCTCTTATGATTGTTTTATATTTTTATGTGGAGATTTAAATTTTATTTCCTCTTTTGCTAGAAAAGTGGGTGGTTGACCTTTTATGCTTAGTAGATATATTCTAGATTTCAAAAATTTTCTTTTTTATTCAAGTTTGACCGACTTAGGATTTTCTAGTACTTGTTTTACATGGTCTAACAATCATTTTAGGAATAGTAGAATTAGGGCTAGACTGAATAGGGCTTCGATTAATAACTTTTAGATTTTCTTATTCCCTAATTATTTGATCACCCATCTCTCTAGATTACACTCTATCCATTCTTCCTTTTTGACCAATGTTAGGTGTAACTCTCTCCAAACCAGATCTATAGGCCTTTTCAATTTTAGAATTGTTGGATCGAATATTACAAGGTCCATTCCATTGTCCATGATCTGTTTACTAACCCTGACTCAAGATTGTCCAATCTCATGCTCTTTCTTCATCAATGTTTATCTTCCCTTAGTGCCTCCATTTTTTAGTAGAGAAGGAAACACGACTATAATCCTGAGACCTCCATTAAGTACACTTTTGTTGAGCTATCTTAATTGGAACTCAAAGAGGATTCTAGGGTCCTCTCAAATCCTGAATGTTTGCATATTCAAACCATACATAACAAAGCCACTACTCTTAATCATCAACAACATCATAAGTAGTGGTCCCATACTAAAATCCAATATATGGAGCAAGGGGATAAGAACATTGCATTCTTCCATAAGTTAGCCTCTTTTAAGCGTAGGAAGAATTTTATTTCTTGTATAAAAAAGGAGGATGGATCCTTTCTTTCCAATAATGATCACATCTTAACTACTTTTCCTAATTGGTATGCTAATCTTTAGGCTTCTACCTCTTCTATACTCCTAATTGGGCCCTTTGCCTCTCCCTTCCTCTCTATCCCTCGAGCTATTCTCTCTAGGTTATCTAGGAATTTATTATCATTGAAATTAAAATTATCCACCATCAAATGGGTCGAGGCAAGAGTCTTGATAGTTTTAATGTAGAATTCTATAAATCCTTTTAGGAGGTTCTTAAAAATCTTATTCTTTAGTCTTTCTCTTCCTTCATTCCTACGATCATCTTTCCTCTTACTAGGGAAGAACTCAGCTTATCTTTATTTCGAAGAAGGTGAATCCTTCCCTAATCAAAGACTTTTATTTGATTGCTCTATGTAATGTTATTTATAAATTTCTTTCTAAAGTCTTTGCTAGTTGCATTAAACCTATCCTCCCTGATTTGATTAGTCCTGAATAATTCACTTTTATATAAGGTAGACCCATCCACGATAATATTCTTACGAGTTGGTTCCTAATATATCAAATCTAAGGGCAAGTCCCCTATCATCATTCTCAAGCTAGGTTTAGAAAAAGTATTTAACTTATTTTCTTGGATTGCTATCCTTAAATTCCTCTCACTGATGAACATTTTTCCTATTTTTACCAAGTGGGTTGCTACTTCCATTTCTTTGCCTTCCTTCTATCTTATAAATAGCTCCTCCTCGACCACTAGAGGAATAAGGTAAGGAGATCCCATATCTCCTTACCTTTTCATCCTTCCTCAACAAATTCTCTCATCACTAATCTCTACCTAGGTTGAAAGGAAACATATTACTCCTTTTAATCTCAAAGGGATCAAATTAACCTATTTGATGTTTGATGATGATCTTCTTTTAGCTAAGGCCAATAACAAATCATGTTCAAAAGATCTTAAAGGTTTTTGACTCTTTTTAGTAACTTATTAATCTTAAAGTTAACCTTCATAAATCAAATATTGGAATTAAAGAAGGGTTTTGACCTGTTAAATATCTAGGTTCATTCATGTCTTTAGATCGTCTTCTCCTCCGCCATTAAAACATTCTTATTGACAAAATTTAGTCGAAAGTTCAAGGCTAATATAAAGGCCTTTTATCACAAGTAAGGAAAATGGTTTTAATCATCCAGTGATCAACTCTCCCACTCATATTTTCTTCAACCATTATATTTCAAACTCGATCCACAAACATCACCAAAATAACTAAAAATTTCTTCTAAAGTTTTGATTCTTTCACATCGAAACTCATAAGATGAGATATTATCACTGAGCCTAAGGACTACGATAGGCTTGGGTTAAGAGATCTACTCATTGTTAAAAATCCATCTACGCCATGCATATTCTATCACTCCTAAACAATGATGATTTGTTTTGGGTCTGAATCCTTAAAGCTAAGCATGGAGACCTCCATCGTTGGTTAGTGTCAAATTTTTTCATCTTGTCAAGATCTAGGAGAAACATCGATAAGTTTCCTAAGGATATTAGACTTGAATTTACGAGACTAGTTAAGGATGGAAAAACTACTAATATGTGATAATATTTTCATCAATTTTTGGCCAACTATGATTAACTCGAGGGTTATGATTTCTTTCTACCATATTTCAGATTTGATGGTCTCTAATTGTTGGAGCCTTTTGAAGCTTGAATTATTTTTTCATCCTATCTTAATTGATAGGATTTTGAAGATTCATGTCATTTGGCTTTCCAATGATAACTAAAGGTATGATAGCTTAGTTCAGGCTCCATGCATATCAATCTTCCTTAATTGTTCCTCTTTTCTTTTCTATTTTAAGCTTTTTCAAGCTCGAATAGGCCTTAGATTCAAATACTTTAATACTTGGTCATTGAGCTTGTCGCTACAAGAAGGGAAAGGGTATGCCAAACCTGTTTCTAACTGAATTTGAAGTTTTCTTTTATACTCTTTGGCTCAAAAGGAATAATGACGAATTTAGCAACCGTTATGTTAGTCCTTCTACGATAGTTTATAGGGCTTTTACCCTTTCTGAATGAAACTCTCAGCCCATATCCCTTACATGAGGGGCTTAACAATATGATTCATCGAGTCTTCCCAGCTAGGGACCCGTGTAGTAACTATACTTTGAAGTATAATGGATCTTTACTTACCTATAGGTATCTAATACACTCTTTAGGCTCCTAATGCCCCTAAGGCGAAAGTGATGATCATTTTAAAAGCTGTTAGACATGTAGAATCCGAGAGTCGGAAGAATTTGCTCCTTCAAATTGATGCGCAAGCCATTGTCCACAGTGTTACTGGCTTCCAACACCCCTCTTCCATGCAATTGTTTCATACATCCTCCACTTAATGTCTAATCTTCTTGGTGTTTGTTATATTTTCATATCTTGGTGTTGGAAATAATAGAAGATAAGAAAAATTATTGAAGAAGTTTTATTGAAAAAGTGAAGAAGCTTGAATGCATTAACATGTCTCTCTTCTATTTATACAGATTATGAGGGAGGATTTCCCTTAACATAATAGAGGATTTCCCTCAATAGAGTAGAGAGATTTTCTCATATAGTTAGGAAAAATCTTATTTGCTATCATGCCCTCGTAAGATGGTGTTCCCGTCAAAGATATCAATCTTAGATCAATGCAAAGCGAGAGGCTTCGTGAGTAGGGCAAGAGCAGATCGTCGCTGCTGCTGCGGTTGCTATTGCTATTACTATTGTTGTGGCTACGATGACGATGGCTATTGTAGTAGAGGAGAAAGTTACAGCAATAGAGAAAGCTATAGCAATGCTACAGCAGAGGAAGAAGCCACAACAAAGGAAGAAGCTACAACAAAGGAGGAAGCTGCAGTAGAGGAGAAAGCTGCAGCGATGTTACAGTGATGCTATAGCAGTATCAAGGAGGTGAGAGGTGGGTGATTGCGGTGGCTTAAGTTCGTGCACGCAGTGCTGTGCGTGGCACGACTGTACATATACGTGAAGGAGAGCGCACCGGACCGCTGAGTCCTGGCGTGCAGATTGTTGAGGGCACAAGCGTTCCTGGTCGCTGGCTCCATTTTCTATTTATACGAGGGAGGATTTTCCTTAACATAATCAATTTTGACGATGTTGGTATATCATGAGAAACACACATGACATGAATGGAGTATCTATGACTTGGTTCCTAAATATCCAGTCGGTGATGCATTAGAAATCGATGCAAATGAGTGGGTATAAAGAAGTGAGTTTGTT
The DNA here is from genome assembly GCA_900464855.2 of Musa schizocarpa. NCBI lineage: Eukaryota > Viridiplantae > Streptophyta > Magnoliopsida > Zingiberales > Musaceae > Musa > Musa schizocarpa. The sequence goes on along the minus strand of LS990925.1, from coordinate 8,586,164 downwards.
TTTTAGCCGGCAAAGTGTTCTCTTGAATTTGTTTAGAGACTTTGGGGAAGTACTTTGCTGCGTTCATGACGGATCTATCACCGGCTTTAATGCTTTTATTGTTGCCTTGTCCTACTAAATGTTCTCATTCCATGATAGCTTGTGGCTTTTACACACCCACACCAAACGATTGTCTTGTAGAAGTTGGCGCCACTTTGTGTGCATTACGCACGAGAGAGGAATAGGTGAGGTGATCCAAAGGAAGAATCTTAAAGGAGTGCCATTTTGTGTGCATTACGCACAAGTTGGTGCCACAGCATCCTTCAATCTCAAAGGAACACTCAACTCTCCCCTAACACGTTCGAGTTGGCTTCATGCTTTATTGGGTAGTGTAGTTTCGCGGAAATATCCCTAATAACTCCTTCAGATATATTCATCTGTTATGCATCCTCGGATCACTAATTGGTCCCAATGCTCCAATTAAACAGGTAATGACGTGGAAATGTTCCACGTTGCATGCTTATAAAGCACAACCAAGTGATGCCGTTCTTAAGCTGCTTGAACTACCGAACACCACACCCACTTCCATGGCCACAAGAGAGAGCAACTGGGCGGTGAAGATTAAAGACCAGCCCATGGCCACCGAAGAGAGAAGCTGGGCGCTGGAGATCGATGACCAAACCGAGAACACGGGTAATTCAGCCGAGAAGCAGCAAAGCCCGAAGCCATCCATATACAGAGTTCCTGCTTACATCAGAAGGTTGAACTGCCATGTCTACAAGCCACAGATCGTCTCCTTTGGGCCATACCACCATGGTGACCCCAACGTCATGCCGATGGAGGAGCACAAGGATCGGGCCCTCACCCACTTCCTCAAGAGAGCCAATAAGTCTCTCCAAGACGTCAGGACCGCAATGGCGGAGGTCGTGCAGCAGCTACGGGGCGCTTATCAGAGCCTCGACGGGAAGTGGGCGGGGGACGAGAGGTTCCTGCATCTGATGATCCTTGACGGGTGCTTCATGCTCGAGATAATTCGTGTCGCGACCAAGAAGCCCGATGACGGTGGCTACGAAATGGATGAACCCATCTTTAGCGACCACGGGAATCTGTACACCGTGCCCTGCATAAAGCGAGATATGATGATGTTCGAGAACCAGCTGCCCCTGCTTGTTTTGTACAAACTGGTTTTTGTTGTGGGTCGTGGTGATTGCGTGGTAACACTAACTTTTATGCTCTGTCTGTGTCCATAATTTCCACTAAATTCTTGTCTCACTAATCTGCACACCAGGAGTACGTGAACGAACTGGTGCTGACATTCTGGGACAAGACGTTGACGGTGGAAGGAGAACGCCGCCACCTCCTTGACATGCTCCGATTTAGCCGGTTGGGCAAGCAATCGTCGGCGGCCACTAGTCGTGGCCAGAAAAACAGTCCAAAAGTCTCGATCATCCGGTCGGCGTCTGAGCTGCGCGAGGCCGGCATCCGCTTCAGGAAGAGCAAATCCGACAGCCTCCTTGACATCCAGTTCAAGCACGGTGTCCTCAGCCTGCCGAAGCTTACAGTCGACGACAGCACGGAGTACATGTTTCTCAACCTCATGGCCTTCGAGCGCCTCAATATCGGCACCGGCAACGAGGTCACTTCCTACGTCGTGTTCATGGACAGCATCATCGACTCCGCCAAGGACATCAAACTGTTGCACTACAAGCGGATCATCCGGAACGCATTGGGAAGCGACACGGAAGCTGCCGAGCTGTTCAACCGCCTGGCCAAGGACGTGGTATTCGTCCCCAACAGCAACCTCAGCAAGGTCCAAAACAATGTCATTACGTATAGCCAGAAGAAATGCAGAAGGCATCGAGCCAACCTCTGCCGCACATACTTCAAGAGCCCATGGACCACCCTCTCACTCATGGCTGCCATCGTCTTGTTGGTTCTCACGGTGGTGCAGACCATTTACGCAGTGTTGCAGTTCCACCTATCTGCATGATCTCTGTCTAAACATAATCTATAATTATGCTATATCTAAAATATAAAAATAACTTATATGTCAAGATTGAAATCAAGTGTATAGATCTAATTATTACGATGTGTACCTTTTGATGTTATCTCTTCAGAGATCTCAAGATTGCAGGCATCGTCATCGTCTGCAATGAGTGCAAGGAGTAGATTTCTCTTCTCTTCTTATCCTTTGAAATTCCTAGAAGAGGTGCGTACATAATGTGTCCTCTCTTCCTATCCTTTGAAATCCCTAGGAAAGGTGCGTACATAATGTGCTAACGCTCTCTCAACCCCTAAAGGTCCCGTACATAATGTGCTAACGCTCTCTCAACCCCTAAAGGTTCTGTCCCATCAAGATCTCAGTGGATTTCCTCCCATCAAGGTTATCTCCCGAGGAATATAAGTGGACTTCTAATATATTGGCTAAAATATTTCAACGGAACCCAATTAGTTATTATATTATATATCTTATTCAATTATAAAAGGGTCACAAAATCTAACATTCTCTCGTTCGACCCATTAATTGATAAGATGTAAAAGAGATATTCAAAATCAAAATAAACAAAACAAAATTTGTTTAAAAAATAATTTTACCTAATTGGATTCCAAGGAATTTTGAAAAGTATTTTATACATAATCATGTTTTAAAATAAGCCAATAAGTCCAATAAACAGAATAATACTATATTAAGTCTAACTATCAATGCGAGTTATAGCGATTGTATTTCATCAATATCATACTCCTTTCTATGTACCACAACATTGTTAGTCTTTCCTAATATAATCCATAATGACCCATATAATTTGTCTTGTCAAGACAATCCTATTATTACATTCAACCATAATATGCATAAACATAAATGTAAATATGATAGCAGAAACATATAACTTCAATTAAGCAAGAAGAATATCAATAATAGCATCCACATAAACATGCATCACCAAATCCTTTATGATTTGCTCACAAGTCCCAATCATCATAGTGGTGCTTAAGTTCTCAATTGACACTTGTTGTTTCTGGACTCTTTCTTAACCACTAAGTACTTTATCTCAATGTGCTTGGAACTATTAGAGTACTTGCCATTCTTAGAGAAGAATACTGTTGTAGTGTTATCACAAAATATCTTCAGCGGCCTGACAATTGAGTCGACCACACCAAGTCCCGAGATAAAATTTTACAGCCATAAAGCTTGATTTGTGGCCTCAAAGCATGCCATAAATTCATCTTCCATTGTTGATGATGCAATAAGCGATTGCTTTACACTTTTCCAAGAAATTGCCCCACCAGCTAACATAAATACAAATCCTGAAGTGGACTTCCTAAGGTAATTTGTAAAATCAGCATCTGAATATCCTATCACTTCAAGCTGATCTAATCTCCTGTATATGGGCATCTGAATATCCAATGTTCCATTCTTGGGTTGCTTTGGTATCTTCCCAGCATTGCAACTACAAAACTGATATCTAGTCTTGTATAGGTTTGAGCATATAATAGACTTTCAACTGCGCACCTATAAGGAATATTCTTTATTTGATTTTTTTAAAGTCATTTATTGGGCATTGGTTTTAACTGAATTTTTCACCTCTAGTAATAGATACATCATTAGCTGAGCAAAACTGCATATTAAATCTTTTTATTCTTATATCATAATTTGATTCTTGTAGATATACCACATAATCATCAGAAATGACATATTTTCTTTTCCTTTGAAATCTTCTCAAATCTGCTAATTGTGATTGTTCTACTAGATCATTAGCGACGACATCAACATCATGTGAGAGTTCTTTGATATTATTTTGTTGTTCACCCTCATTAATACTCTCATTGATTTGAAGAACAATAATCTCTTGAATAGGAAATGATATGGGAGAATTAACTTGAATATCCTCAATATAAAAATTAATCCATCGAGATTTTTCACTCCTACTGATTTCGCCATTTTCTAGGAATTTTGTACTATTCTCATACTATGATTAGGACAATAAAATATGTATCCCTTGGATTTTTCTGGATAACCAATAAAATATCCTGAAATAGTTCTTGGATCCAATTTCTTTTCATGTGGATTGAATACTCTTATCTCTGCAAGACACTCCTAAATATGTAAATGTCTTAGACTAGGATTCTTACCAGTTCATAACTCAAATGGAGTCGATGAAACTGACTTACTAGGAACCCTGTTCAAGATGTACATAACTGTCCTAAGAGCTTCACCTCACATCGACTTAGGTACAGAGGAATAACTCATCATGCTCCTAACCATATCCATCAGAGTACGATTTTGCCTTTCAGCAACACCGTTCTGCTGTGGCACACCTGGTAATGCATATTGAGCACAAATATCCCATTGTTCTAGGAATCTAGCAAAAGGGCCAATATTTTGACCAGATCCATCATATTTGTCATAAAATTCACCACCTCTATCAGATCTAACAATTTTAACTTTTCTATCTAATTGTCTCTCAACCTCATTTATGTATACTTCAAGAGTATCAATGGCTTGAGACTTTTCATGTATTAGATAAACATAGCCATATCAGGACAGATTATCTATAAATGTGATGAAATATTTTTCTCCACTAAAACAAGAAATATGGAGTGTTCCGTAGATATCAGTATGAATAATCTCAAGGAGTTCTTTACTTCTTGTGACATTTTTCTTTATATGTTTAGTTTGCTTTCCCTTAATGTAATCTATACAAACATCAAAATCAGTGAAGTCTAAATGTTCCAAAATATTATCCTTCACTAATCTTTCAATTCTTTCATTGGAGATATGCCCCAATCGTCTATGCCACAATATAGAAGATCTTTCATTATTGAAACTACGTTTCAATCCAACATTTGATTGTAGGGTCATTAATTTCTTTGCAAACTCAAGATCCAAATTAATTTTGTACAACCATCATAGAGAATTCCAGAACCAACTTTTATTTAATCATAAAACATATTGAGTTTGTCACTACCAAAAGAAAGATAATATCCTAACTCATCAATTCTAAAAAGAGAAGCTAAATTTCTAAAAATTATAGGGACATAATGTTGGGAAATCCTTGGTGGCGACATCACATGCACAGCGGAAGAACAAGAAAATAAAATCCCCGATTTCTAAAGAGATGTTCGTCGTCGTGCGAAGATTGGTACGTAAAAATCCGCGAAACATGAAACTGCGTATAGAGTATATTGTGTTACCTAGGGAGATTGTATATCTTTGTTTCCTTGTAGATCCTTAGGAGAGGGTGAAAGAGGTCAAGCGTCCTCCTCTCTAGCGGTGATCCACACAGTAGGGTTGCGACGATGCTCCTCAAAACTCCAGGCATACTCAGAGGTGGAGAGGGAGAGGAGAATAGGAAAAGGCAAACCAAAGCTCTCTAGCCCATGGGGCTCTGAATCCCTCCTATTTATAGAGGTCCCCTATCAAAACCCTAATGGGTCCTCCCCTAGTGGGTATTGGATCTGCATCCAATAAGACAAGGGCTCCGTCGGATATCTCATATCCGAACCTTTATTCATCGCAATGCCTACCATATGTGTGTGACCCTCTAGGCCCAATATCGAGCTGGCCGTGAGTCATACATGTCAGAACTCCTTCTAACTCAGTGAATTATTATCTCTGTAATAATTCACTCGACTCATCGACTACGGACGTATTAGGCCACTACGCCAGAAGTCCCCAAACGATCTGAGGGGAATCCAATCCATTGGACCTGTCTGTCCTCGCCATCGTGGTAATGATAGTCCCTCATCCATCTAATATCCTAGGGACCGTATATCGAGCATGGTGTTGTCGGACCAAAACGGTTTCTTCTCGAGTCTTGCTCTAATCAGATTCTCCCTTTTTTTTTTTCTTTCTCTCTCAACCCGAATGACCCTAGCCAGGATTTGTCTGAGCAAGAACATATGGGATATTCCTCTCATGACCAGAGAGATGATTCTCTATCGACACTCAATAGCCCTCGTAAGGTCGACTACCACTCTCAATGACCAAATTGTACTAGATCCGGGGACGACCAAACCTATAAGTCCGGTATCAAAGAGCGGAGCACTCATATAGGACATCCTTGGTGTCTCAAGTCTAAGGACCGAGATACACTACTAGGACTACGGAATCGCTGTCTGACAATAAGGCATCATCAACCATCCAGCATTCCGTAAGCGGATCAATCAGTGAACTCATTCTCCAATGAGCACCTGTACTGTATCCCTAGTGTCCTTACACAAGCAGTTATGAGACCAACTGCATCCATCATATGGACGGGTATACAGCACACCAGTTTGTCCGGTTAACATGATATCCCTCTCGAGTAACCTATGACCGGGATTATTTAGGATATGTTTTTAAAGGTGAATCGATCTCACTATCGTGATCTCATCACGATCCGATTCCCATTGCACAAATCCAAAGACATCACAATATATGTATGCATTTATGCGATAGTTATAAAGTGATATATACCAAAATATAATAAGCAAAAAGATTCTATATTAAGTCACACGTGCTATCACTCACGTGATTGGCTTGCTGGGCACCTATGACTAGCAATCTCCCACTTGACCTAAAGCCAATCACCTATGTGTCTGATCCCCATCATACTCCTGTGATGCTCAAAACAAATCTGAGACAACGGCTTTATTAGTGGATTTGTAATGTTATCTTCGGATGGAACTCTTTCCACTACTACATCTCTTCGGGTCACGATCTCTCTGATAAGGTGGAACCTCCTCAGAACATGCTTAGATTTCTGATGAGACCTAGGTTCCTTTGCTTGAGCAATCGCCCCGTTGTTGTCGCAATATAGGGAGATCGGCTCTTCGCTACCCGGCACGACTCCCAAATATGTGATGAACTTCTTCACCCAAACTCCCTCCTTTGCTGCATCTGATGAAGCAATGCACTTCGCCTCTGTGGTCAAGTCAGCAGTGGTATCTTGCTTGGAACTCTTCCAGAACACTGCTCCTCCATTCAAGGTGTACACATACCTTGAATTCGACTTGCTATCATCGACATCAGACTGAAAACTTGAGTCAGTGTAGCCTTCAACCTTAAGGCTATTACCTCCATATACTAGTAAAAGATCCTTAGTCCTTCTCAAGTACTTAAGGATACACTTTACTACTTTCCAGTGCTCCAAGCCTGGATCCGCCTGATACCTGCTCGTGACACTCAGAGCATGTGCTATATCAGGCCTAGTACATAGCATGACATACATGATAGACCCTATTGCTGAGGCATAAGGTATCATATCCATGTTCGCCCTTTCTTCTGGAGTCTTTGGGGACATACTCGTAGAAAGCGATATCCCATGTCTTATCGGTATGAGACCTCTCTTGGAATTTTCAATGCTAAACCTTTTGACAATGGTTTCTATGTACCTGGACTGGGACAAGCCAAGCATCCTCTTGGATCTATCTCTATAGATTCTAATCCCCAAAATATAGGATGCTTCCCCTAAGTCCTTCATGGAGAAGTGTCTAGATAACCAAGCCTTTACTGTGGATAGCATTCCTACATCATTCCCAATGATCAGGATGTCATCCACATATAACACCAAAAAGGTGATAGCGCTCCCACTTACCTTTCTGTATACACAAGGCTCATCTTCGTTCTTAACGAAGTCATAAGATCTGATTGCCTCATCAAATCTTATGTTTCAACTTTGGGAAGCTTGCTTTAATCCATAAATGGATCTAAGCAACCTACACACCTTATCTGGGCAGTTCTTGGACACGTATCCCTCATGTTGCATCATATACACCTCCTCCTCGAGGTTCCCATTGAGGAATGCGGTTTTCACATCCATCTGTCAGATCTCATAATCATAGTGTGCTGCAATGGCCAATAGAATTCTGATGGATTTTAGCATTGCTACGGGTGAGAAGGTTTCGTCATAGTCAACACCTTGCCTTTGATGATACCCCTTAGCCACTAGCCTTACTTTATAGGTCTCTACCTTTCATCTACTCCGATCTTTTTCTTAAAGATCCACTTGCAACCGATGGGTACAATACCTTCGGACGCATCAACTAGGTTCCAAACCTTATTGGAGTACATAGAATCCATCTCAGAATTCATGGCTTCTTGCCACTTCCTAGAGTCTATACTCATAATAGCCTCCTCGTAGGTCTGAGGATCAATATCCTCTACATCATCTCTTCTAATATGTCCCACATATTTCTCAGGAGGATGGGATACTCTATCAGATCTGCGTAAAGTTGAAACTTGTGTATTAGGTACCTGAACAGACTCGGGCTGTAGAGTGGTGCTTGAGCTTGGTTCTCCAACCTCGCTCAATTCTATCATTCTCCCACTATCTTCGCCAAGAATGTGTTCCTTCTCAAGGAACACTGCTCTCTTAGCTACAAAGACCTTTTGGTCCTCGAGATGATAGAAATAATACCCACAAGTTTCCTTGGGGTATCCCACAAATTTGCATCGCTCTGTCCTTGATTCTAACTTATCGAGGTTGTGTCTTTTAACATGTGCAGGGCAGCCCCAAATCTTAATAACCTTAAGATTAGGCTTCTTCCCTTTCCATATCTCATATGGTGTAGACACTACCGACTTAGTTGGAACTCTGTTCAGAAGGTAAGCTACTGTTTCTAGGGCATATCCCTAGAATGAGATGGGTAGGTCAGCGAAACTCATCATGGACCGTACCATATCTAATAATGTACGATTTCTCCTTTCAGAGACACCATTAAGCTGAGATGTATAAGGAGGTGTCCATTGGGATAATATCCCATGGTCCTTGAGGAAATGAGTGAACTCTGTATTTAAGTACTCACCTCCTCGATCTGATCGAAGAGTTTTGATACTCTTTCCAGTCTGGTTCTCCATCTCATTCTTATACTCTCTGAATTTCTCAAAGGCCTCGGACTTGTACTTCATTAAATACACATATCCATACCTTTAGAAATCATCAGTAAATGTAATGAAGTAGGAGTAACCTCCGATGACATGAGTTGACATGGGCCCACATACATCACTATGTATGAGTTCCAACAACTCAGTGACTCTCTCTCCAGTTCCACTAAATGGAGAGTTGGTCAGTTTTCCACGAATGCAAGGCTCACAAGTTGCATATGACACATAGTCGAATGGATCTAGATATCCATCATTTAGCAACTTTTGAATCCTTCTTTCATTGATGTGACCTAGCCTACAATGCCACAGGTATGCACTGTTCAACTCATCTCGTTTCCTTTTGGACACATTTACATTCATGATATGTGGAGTGGTGTCTAATATAAATAAACCATTATGCAATGTTCCTTTCATGATAATCTTATCATCTAATAATATCGAACAACCATTGTTCTCAAAAATAAATTTATATCCACTAACTGTTAAACATGAAATGGAGATAATGTTTTTGATAATAGAAGGAACAAAATAACATGCATTTAATGCAATAAAAGCTCCACTAGGTAGATGTAGGGCGACCTCGCCAACAGCTACTACAGCAACTTTTGCTCCATTACCCATCTTGAGGTCCATCTCGCCTCTCTCTAGCCTCCTAGGTCTTGCCAGAACCTGCAACGAATTGCATATATGGTAAGCACTACCGGTATCCAATACCCATATGTTATCATAAGAGTCTGACAAATGGAGACTGATCATGAATGTACCTGAAGCTTCATCAAGCTTTTGTTTCACCCTTTTTGTAAGGTACTCTTTGCAGTTTCTCTTCCAGTGCCCATCTTTACCACAGTGGAAGCACTGGCCTTTGTCCTTTGCTGGGTCTTTCTTAGCAACCTTTGCTTTACCTGGTTTGACCTTGCCCTTTCCCTTCTTAAGGGACCTTTCTGCTTTCCTTTTCCTTTTGGTCTCACTAGTGTAGAGAACTGACTTCTCTTTCTTGATAGTACTCCCTGTCTCTCTCAACATATTAAGAAGCTCTGGGAGAGTTACTTCAAGCTTGTTAATATTAAAATTCATTATGAACTGTGAAAAGGAATCTGGTAGGGACTAAAGCACAATGTCCACACACAAGTTATCCTCTAAGACCATTCCTAGACCTGTGAGTTTCTCTATCCACTCAATCATCTTTAGGACATGGTTCTGAACCGGTGTCCCCTCAGTCATCCTAGCGCGGAAAAAGCTCTTGGATATCTCATATCGTTGAGTCCTTCCCTATTCCTCAAACAATTTACGGACATGTAGGAGAATGGATCTAGCATCCATCTTTTCATGTTGTCTCTATAACTCAGGAGTCATAGAGCCCAACATATAGCACTGAGCAAGAGTGGAGTTATCAATGTACTTCACGTGTATGAAGCGATCTCATCCTCGTTTGCCCCTTCTTCTTCTAAGCGCAGGCATCATTGTATCAAGGACGTATACCGATTTTCTCCACTGTGAGAACAATTCTCAAGTTACTGAGCCAATCCGTATAATTTGGACCCGGTGAGGCGGTTGACATCAAGTATGCCACGTAAGGGATTTGAAAGCGACATTTTCAAAATAAAGAAAGATCTGGCCGAAATGAATAACATGCAGATTTTGCAAAAAAATAAACTATCAAGATATGGACTTCTATCTTAATATGCTCCCACTATTTTACTAACGAGTCACGCGCGACCCCTCAACACGTGAAACGGAATTCTCCTGAGACTTCTAGTGGGGATCAAGATCCAATCGGCGTTTAGTGTAACCTTGAGGGACTCGACCAATCACACTAAGCCTAAAAGGTAGGCAACTCTTGTCGATCACAACTCCTTATGATTCCCGTCCCCGTTTCGGCCTCCGAATCACCATGGCCTCGAGGGACTCGACCAACCATGATGCTCGGTTAAGTCAACACCTTCGTTACAAGATGAGTCCGATTTGATGATATACCCTCGAGGGACTCGACCAAGTATACCATGCCCTCGGTCACCTAAGACATCTCTATGTCGTAAGCAAGATAGCGAATCGTGATATAGGTGAGTCTCGAGGGACTCGACCAACTCAACCTACACCGGAATCGGTTCCTACTTATAACGATGGAAGGCCACGCGGGTCAATCTAATTGCCTCAATGTTCTCGACTTAATATTATCGAGAGATGTTTCTATGATTTGGTCTCCTAATATGACATGTCACATATATACATATTTAATATATATCTACATCGCATGCAAATATATATACATATCTAGTATGTGTATAAGCAATTACACCGATGATCATGGACCACAAGCTAATATGATTAGGCCCGAAGCCATGGGCCTAATCACTCACATCAAGATCTATGTGTGCAACGGTGCATCTCCATGACCTGTGATCGTCCATTTCGTCTTTGTTTGGTTCTGTCGACATCTTGATGCATCTTCATGCATCACGATCGTCCGCCTTCGTGGGTCCCGCTATCGCATCCACGCTCCCGCTATGCCTCCTCATGTGATTACAACTTAATCATAGGCACGCAGGCCCGACAATAAACGAGAAATATAATGGAGGTTCGCAGACCTCAATAATAATAATCACAGGTACACACATCACACGGTCCATGATCAGCCGTCCACACATCATACATCACATGTATAAATAATAATCATAATGTAGGACTACTAGATAATAATAATTAAAAATAATAATCAACTAAACCTTTTAATTAATTAATATTTTCTGAAATCAAAGACATTATAGGGAATTTCTGAATTCATAGGGGTATTTTCGTAATTTGGATAAAAGACAGAAATTGGAATTTCTCAAATTTCGAGGGGCAAAACTGTCTTTTACCCAGAAAACCCTAATACCCTTTCCCCTTTTCATCATTGCCACCGCCCCTGGCCTGCCATGGTAATGGGCGGGCGGGGCACTACCCTTGCTCTGGCTGACGACGCTGGCACACTGGCATGGCTGTTCGTTAGTGGGCGCCTTCTTCTGCACCGGCCTCCAGGGTAATGTCTTTGTCCCACTAGGCGACCGCCCCCTGGGGTTTTCATACGGAGCAAGCCGGGCGGGCGCCATTGCCGTTGTGGGTCGCACAGACGACGACGAGATCGAGGGCGAATCTGTTCTCGCCCTTCCTTTTTTTTTTCAACAATTTTGGCATCAAAATTCTTCCTAAACACAACACACACAGTTCAAAACCAATCATTCGCACGAACAACCCGGCTATGATACTCATTGTTGGAAAATCCCCAGGGCTTACATCATATCGTGGCGGAAGAATAAGAAAAACAAAATCCCCGTTCCCCGAAGAGATGTTCATCGCATGCGAAGATTGGTTGATGCGAAAAAATCCATAAAACATAAACCTGCGTATAGAGTAGATTGTGTTACCTAGGGAGATCGTATATCCCTGTTTCCTTGCAGGATCCTTAGGAGAGGGGTGAAGGAGGTCAAGCGTCCTCCTCTCTGGCGGTGATCCACCACAGCCGGGGTTATAACGACGCTCCTCAAAACTCCAGACCTACTATGAGGTGGAGATGGAGAGGAGAATAAGAAAATGTAAACAAAAACTCTCTAGCCCATGAGGCTCTGAATCCCTCCTATTTATAGAGGTCCCCTGTCAAACCCTAATGGGTCCTTCCCTAGTGGGTATTGGATCTGCATCCAATAAGACAAGGGCTCCGTCGGATATCTCATATCCGAACCTCTATTCATCGCAATGCCTACCATATGTGTGTGACCCTCTAAGCCCAATATCGAAATGGCCATGAGTCATACATGCGTCGAACTCCTTTCTAACTCGGTGAATTATTATCTCTGTAATAATTCACTTCGACTCATCGACTACTGGACGTATTAGGCCCTCTGTCAGTAGTCCCCGACGATCTGAGGGGGAATCCAATCCATTAGACCTGTTTGTCCTCGATTCTGCACCTGTACCTATAGTCCCTCATCCATATAATATACCGAGACCGTATATCGAGCATGGTGTTGCGCACCCATGGTTTCTTCTCGAGTCTCGCTCTAATCGGATTCTCCCCGAGAACTCTTTCTCTCTCGGCCGAATGACCACGCCGGGATTTGTCTGAAAGCAAGAACACATAGGATATTCCTCTCATGATGCCGAGAGTGGATGATCCTCTATCGATACTCAATAGCCCTCGTGAGGTCGACTACCACTCCCAATGACCACCAGTACTAGATGCTGGGATAGCCAAACCTATGAGTTTGGTATCAAAGTGGAGCACTCATACAGGGACATCCTTGGTGTCTCAAGTCTAAGGACCGGATACACTACTAGGACTACTGGAATCGTTTGTCGACAATAAGACATCATCAACCATCCAAAGATACGTAAGTGGATCAATCGGTGAACTCATTCTCCAATGAGCACCTATATCAGATCCCTAGTATCCCTACACAAGCAACTATGAGACCAGTTGCATCCATCATATGGACCGGGTATAAAGACACACCGGTCTGTCCGGTTATCACGATATCCCTCTCGAGTAACCTATGACCGGGATTATTTAAGATATGTGTTTAAAGGTGAATCGATCTCACTATCGTGATCTCATCACGATCCGATTCCCATTGCATAAATCCAAGGACATCACAATATATGTATGCATTTATGCAATAGTTATAAAGTGATATATGCCAAAATATAATAAGCAAAAAGATTCTATATTAAGTCACACGTGCCATCACTTGCGTCATTGGCTTGTTGGGCACCTATGACTAGCACCACAGAGGCGGAGTACATTGCTACATCGGATGCAGCAAAGGAGGAAGTCTGGTTGAAGAAGTTCATCATAGATTTGGGAGTCGTGCTGGGTAGCGAGAAGCCGATCTCCTTATATTACGATAACAACGGGGCGATTGCTCAAGCGAAGGAACCTAGGTCTCATCAGAAATCTAAGCATGTTCTGAGGAGGTTCCACCTTATCAGAGAGATCATAACCCAAGGAGATATAGCAGTGGAAAGAGTTCCATTCGAAGATAACATTGCAGATCTACTGACAAAGCCGTTGTCTCAGATTGTCTTTGAGCATCATAGGGGTCTGATAGGGATCAGACACATAGGTGATTGGCTTTAGGTCAAGTGGGAGATTGCTAGTCATAGGTGCCCAACAAGCCAATCACGTGAGTGATGGCACGTGTGATTTGATACAGAATCTTTTTTTCTTATTATATTTTGGCATATATCACTTTATAACTATTACATATATACACATATATATTGTGATGTTCTTGGATTTGTGCAATGGGAATCGGATCGTGATGAGATCACGAAAATGAGATCGGTTTACCTTTAAACATATATCCTAAATAATCCCGGTCATAGGTTACTCGAGAGGGACATCGTGATAACCGGACATACTAGTGTGTTGTATACCCGTCCATATGATGGATGCAGCTGGTCTCATAGCTGCTCGTGTAGGGACACTAGGGATACAATACAGGTGCTCATTGGAGAATGAGTTCACTAATTAATCCGCTTACGGAATGCTGGATGGTTGATGATGTCTTATTGTCAGATAGCGATTTCATAGTCCTAGTGGTATATCTGGTCCTTAGACTTGAGACACCAAGGATGTCCTGTATGAGTGCTCCACTCTTTGATACCAGACTTATAGGTTTGGTTATCTCAGATCTAGTATAGCTGGTCATTGGGAGTGGTAGTCGACCTTACGAGGGCTATTGAATGTCGATAGAGGATCATCCACTCTCAGCGTCATGAAAGGAATATCTCATGTGTTCTTGCTTAGACAAATCCCTGACTAGGGTCATTTGGGTTGAGAGAAAAAGAGTTTTCCGAGAGAATCCGATTAGAGCGAGACTCGAGTAGAAACCGTATGGGTCTGACAGCACCATGCTTGATATACGGTCTCTAGGATATTAGATAGATGAGGGACTATAGGTACACGGTAACTGAGAACAGACAGGTCAAATGGATTGGATTCCCCTGTATCGTTTGGGGACTACGACGTAGTGGCCTAATACGTCCGTAATCGATGAGTCGAGTGAATTATTACAGAGATAATAATCCATTGAGTTAGAAGGAGTTCTGACAAGTATGACTCACGGCCAACTCGATATTGGGCCTAGAGAGTCACACACATATGATAGGCATTGCAATGAGTAGAGATTCGGATATGAGATATCCGACGGAACTCTTATCTTATTGGATATCCAATAAGCCCCTAAATTATTGGATCCCATGGACGAGATCCAATAAGAGCTCATGAGAGATTATTGGATAGAGATCCACTAATCTAAAAGGCTTGGGATATTAGATGCAGATCCAATACTCACTATGGGAGGATCCATTAGGGTTTGACAGGAGACCTCTATAAATAGGAGGGATTCAGAGGCTCATAGGCTAGAGCCTTTGCTTGCCTCTCTTATTCTCTTTCCCCTCTCCACCTCAGAGCAGGCTTTGAGTTTTAAGGAGCGTCGTCGTAGCTCTACTGTGTGGATCACCGCTAGAGAGGAGGACGCTTAACCTCCTTCACCCTCTCCTAAAGATCTGCAAGGAAACAAGGATATACGATCTCCCTAGGTAACACAATCTACTCTATACGTAGTTTTTCAGTTTCGCAGATTTTATTTTTTTATTCTTCCGCTGCGCATCTAATGTCGCCCCCAAGATTTCCTAATAGATATTTTCATTTTGATATCAAGTTGGTATTTTGATGAGGAACCTATTTTTATACACAAAGAGAAAAAAAAATTATTTTGCTTTTCCCAACACAATATTCCTCTCTAGTACTCATTCTCTCTCTAGTACTCATTCTCACATGGACTAGATTTAGATTCTATAGAAATACTTATGGCCTAATGACCAAGCCATTGCTAAGGGAGTTTTACATTATGATCTAAATCAAATCCATCGTAGGAGAGGTAGCTATTATTGACCTCCATAAAAGAGGAGAAACAATCCTGTCAACCCTATCAACCCGAGTAAAGGTTGTAGTATTATTACGATAAAAAGAAGGAATGTAGTGGCAGAACTAGATCAAATGATCCAAAGAGATCCCGAGTAAAAGAACAAGAAAGAGCATTTGGAAATGATGAATATGACGGAAGGCATTACCTTCTTCAGATCGAGGTGTAATAGGGCAGAAATGGTTCGGAGATCGAGCAAGAAGCACAGCAACGTCTTCCCCATCGCGTCACCTCTCTTCTCTGTCTATTCCTCTTCGCAAAGTGACCTCAGAATTCAACGGCTATTTATAGGGGGTCGAATCGAACGGACGATTCCACCTAAATTTGACGAGCATCGTTTACGTTTTCTCTGCGGCACAGCTTAATAGATTACGATTTCATCCGCAGCACTTAGTCCAACTTCTGTTGATGGACAATCCAATATAGCTCGGCCCAATCCCGACTGTTGACATATTTAACCTTGTTAACATTAGGAATTTACATATTTGCCCCTGTAAATGTAGAGACTTTAATTTTATAAGAATATAATATAATTTTCTCTCCATCATAATAAATTTAGAAGGTTTTATTATCAATTAAAGCCCCAGCATTTTTATTTTATCAACGAACTGAAGATAATTAATTATCATAGCATATACGCATGTTTCAATTTTACAACAATATGTTTACTCAAATTAGATTTAAAGGGATAACTTATTTAAACGATACATCTAGCGATAGCCAATAAAATTTCTTAGATGATTTAATGCCAAGTGCTCTATTTAGCACTTGATTTATCCCAATATTTTTTATTTTTTATTACAAAGAATAAATCATAAAAATAATATTCAAATTTAAAAACTTACGATATAAAATCTTTATCAATTAAACTAATTGATAATATTTAAAAAATAGAATGAGATTTTCAACCCCCAACCTTTCATAGGTGATTCATACAAATGTCTTAAATCTAAAAACATATGGAATGAGGTTTCGAATTATATCAGAGTAAGTTGATATGATACATCATCACCATCAATGATTTTTTGAAACTGTTGTGTTGGTGTATCTTCTGAATATAATTTGTTGTCCTGTGTAAATATATCTGTAGCAGCCAAACCTGTCAAAAGGGACACCAATTGAAAATACTTATCAGCAGTAACTTGGAACTTCTAATGATGGCAAATTAAAGTTCAGAAGGGGGATCATTTGCATAATTAGACATGTTTGAACAAATGACCAAAAGCTTGTATGACCATCAGAGTGTAGCTGTGGAAACTCAATATCAGAGGTAGATGTGTCAATGACCAAGAAAACAATCCCCAAACTTCCCAACAGGCAACTGATAGTGGAAACCAAGAACTCCCAAGGAGAAATTATTCCAACCCAATGCTTCATATCCTTCTGTTATTTGAACATGAAAGAAATTACAGCAACTTGTTCATGATGGACAAACCCTGCAGGCCATGGCTCCTGAAGAAAAGAAGAGTTCCCTCCTGCGCCATAAGCTCCTCATAGAACTAGATGGTTTTTTGCTGGAATTAAAACTTCAGTATTACGCGGATGCTTTTTACCTTCCCAAGTCGATGAATCTCACTCTAAACCAGCTATCAATCTACACTAGTATTCCCTTCAGACTACAGCAAGCTACACAATGGAATTGACATAGGGCTAACACCCATAAGATGAACATCCTAAAGATCACTTGTTAAACTGATTCAGTCAACATGTACTCAAAACATAAAGGGAGGAAACTTCCTGCAGATAAAAAGTAAAGGGAGGAGATAAAATGCAAAACAGCCAAGATCCCTGAATTAGATTATACTCCCCGATATCATATTGTCATTCAACAATGCTAAACATAATTCACCTGTGAGCAAAACTCAAACGGGTGATTGTGCATTTGCGGCTTTTTCCTAAGTACATCAACCAAGCATATAGAGTCGCATTAAGTCTGTCACCAATAACAGAGACCTTTTCCTATCTGATCGTAAGTCCTCACACTAGCACTGGACCTCCAAAACCATGTAATTTGACTAAAAACACATCAAGCAATGGTTGCGATCAGGGTTGACATATCATTGTCATATGGGATGTTAATCTTAGTGAAGAACATCTCACTATTTGTATAGCACAGGCTAAAGGACAAATATAGAGAAAAATGTAAAGATTTAGCCAAAAGATTGGAGGAAAACTGAACTGGAGATAGAAAGCCCTGTATACCTAATCAATCTTTTTGCTCTTCGCGCAAGATCCCTTTTATATGTAATATTCACTAAGCCAGAACTAAGAATCATAAACTGATGAGGACTTACGCTTGGTTTTCCAACACTGTTCCCTTAAGCTTACTCATTTCACTGCCCTATTTTCTGAAATATCAGACCTCAGTAAATTTTTTGGGCTGCACCAATAGAATTCAGATATCACTCAAAAGATCCTTCGTTTCCTTTGTATTTGGACACAAAAATTCGGCCATAAGAACTAAAAAACAACACATGTTGCTCTATTCCTTGACCTAGATCCAACGTACATAACCCCTTGCACCCATCTTAAAACCAAGAGATTCTACATCAATTTGTCATAGACAAGTCAATTTACAACTCTGTTCCCCACTGGAAAAAAATAGGTACTAAATTAGCCATTGCATATACCTTTTATTAAGACATGGACTTCCCGACAAATAATTATCAACTGTGACATGCTATATATACATCACAATGCATGATGCCTAAACACACATTGATAGGATATGGCACCAAACAAATCTCATGCAACACAAGATTTGTATTTTGCACCCACTCAACCTTTTATCGACTTAGATTTAGCACGACCTCCGGCTTCAGCTTATAAACTACATGTAAAAAGCTATTCATTTTGGCTATGCTTGACTCTAGAACTCACTTCTTTGTCATCCTCATATCTACTAGTAAATAAGCTAGAGACATCGAAACAAATAAATTTGACGAGCAAACTATCAGAATGATCCATAGTTCTGAATCTTAACCATTTTGATCTCCATTGTCTGCAATTCATGTTGTAAACCTTCAATGCTGGAAGACAACCATGTTCCAAATTATATAAAAGATTTCAAGTGCATTGTGAACCAAATAGAGGAACTCAATTGCAAAATTGAGCATCAGAGGAGCCAAAATAGCAAAGCAGACAAGTTTGTGTGAGTTTGTCTGGATCATACGACTAAAATAAGGTACATAGGAAATATTCTGATCAGAATTTGGTACCACACTTAAATTAAGAAGAGCTAGAGTGTACCATTGCACCAAATTTGAGCTTTTGGGAAACTGTCGTTGCTGATGATTTCAGAAGCCATATAGTGAATGGTTTAAGTAAAGGCATTTAAATGCCAAGGTTCTCCAAGCTCCCATCCTCGCAGCTTAACTGGACCTTGATGGATTCACGGCCACCAGTTTCAGGGTCATTGAGAACATCAGACATAAACTTGATGAGCGAGCACAGACCCCCCAAGAAATTATGATCGATGACTCCTTGCCCCTCCATCACATGAGCGAAATCCACAAGCTTCATACGGACCCCCGAGGATTTCCCAGCCTGCTGCCCCGCGGCTGCAACAGCCGCATCCTTCTCATACACCAGCAAGACAGATGCGGAGTAGAAGTGGAACAGAGTCTGCTCCTCGAACCACGCCTTGAGCTCCATCAGCTGCGCGAGGACGCCGTCCGGCCCGCCGTAGACGGCGGACGCGAGGGCGCAATCGGGCTTTTGATCGGGCGAGGGCGGATTGGCCGAAACGAACTGCCTCAGGACCCGGCGCACGTCCTCGACCATGTACCGCCTCACCGCGGCCCTGGAGGGGCGCCAGAACGCGTCGGCGCCCGCAGGATCCTGGATCTGGACGCCCGACACGCGAAAGCCGAGGGCGACGCTGGTGCTCTCGCGGTCCTTGACGATGCACTTCTGGAAGTAGTCTTCGGGGCAGTCGGGGGGCCACGTGCGGCCGCCGATCTTGAGGTCGATAAGAGAGGGCGAGCGGCGGCCGGCGAGGAGGTCGTCGAGGGCGAGATGGGGGCGCGGGCCGGAGGCATCAGAGGCAGGGAGGACGAGGGTGCCGTGGAAGCCCGGGAAGAAGGAGAGGATATGGGGAGGGACGGCAGGGTGAGAGAACAAGGAGGTGTAGAAGGCGACCTCGGCGTCGCCCCGGCCGTCGCCCTGGAGTGGCTTGTAAAAGATGCCGCAGCCATCGACCAGCGGACCCAGCTGCCCGTCCTGGGCCCGGTGGCCCGCCACCTGGTGCTCCGGCGGCTTCAGCATCGTGCTGGGTCGGGGACGGCGCGGCGATCACAATGTGTTAATATGGATGCTTCATTTTGGACGAGTGTATCATCTGTGAAGAGGATGCTTTCGAATCCAAGTTGTTTCATGTACTTCTTACTTTATCCTAAGCAAATACAAAATGCACAAAGAAAATGCATTAGGTTATATCAGGTCATTTTAATTATTTTTTATTCTAAACAAATGCATCACATGCAAAAAGACACGTCATCAGATGATTTCATGTTATGTTGCATCGAATAATTTCAGATGTTGTTGTCATATTGTATTGGATGTCTATATGCTTGTCTTATACAGATATATCATACACAAATAGATACACTCAACGGGCACGTGGATATATTTTTTTATCTGATGTCAGTATATCATGTGCGAATAAGATATTTTAGGATGCATTGGGTATTTTATTATATCGAATGCATCCATACACAAAGGTGATTTCTTGGGTTGTATTATGCATGGGAGATGTATTACACATAAATTAGATGTTATTCGGTTAGATCCCAAGCTTCCATATTAGAATCTTAGTGGGTGTAAAACTTTTTTTTTCTCGAAGAAATGAGGTATATGTTCGGAAATCTGATATGCAGTAAAAGAAAAGAAAAACAAAAAAGGTTTCACTATCTTACAAAAGTTGACGTGTAAAAACCTGTAAAATCAAAAAACTACGCGTAAGAGAATTACGTAGGGAGATCGTATATCCCTAAAAAATTATAGATATATGAGAGAAGATGAAAGAGATTAACTATCCTCCTCTCTAGCAGTGATCCATACAACAAAGGATACAAAGATGCTCCTCAAATCGTTGTTGAAAACTTTTTCTTGCGAGTATCATATAATCAAGAAGAGGCTCCTCAAATTTTATCCACATGCCCCAAATAGGGGCTGCAATATGAGGACGAGAGCGAGAAAGGAGAATATGAGGAGATAGCAAAAAAAAAACCTAGCCTATGAGTCTTTGGTACCCTCATATTTATAAAGGTCCTTTATCAATTTAACTCTAATGGATCTTGTCATATTGGGTATTGGATCTCCATCCAACTACCCAAACCTCTTAAATTAGTTTGTCTCTACCCAATAATCTCTTATTAGCTCTTATTGGATCTCATCTATATGATCGAATAACTTAGGGGCTTATTGGATATTCAATAAGATAGAGGCTCTAATAAATATCTCATATTTGAACCTCTACTCATCGCAATACATATCATATGTGTGTAACCCTCTAGGCCTAATATCAAGTTGGTCGTAAGTCATACTTGTCAGAACTCTTTCTAGCTTAGTGAATTATTATCTCCATAATAATTCACTCAACTCATGAACTCCGAAGGTACTAAGTCACTACGTCGCAATCTCTAGACGACGTAGGAAAATCCAATCTTTTGGACCTATCTATATCCTCAGTTACTGTATATCTATAGTCTCTCATCCATCTAATATCTTATACCGGGTACAGTACTATTAGGCTCATACAGTTTCTATACGAGTCTCACTCTAATCGGATTCTCCCAAAGAACTCTTTTTCTCTCAATCTGAATGATCTTGGCTATGGATTTGTCAGAGCAAGAACACATGAGATATTCCTCTCATAACTTAATAGCCCTCGTAAAGTTGACTACCACTCCCGATGACCGGCTATGCTAGATCTAGAACCTCCAAACCTATAAGTCTGATATTAAAGAGTAGAGTACTCATACAAGACATCCTTGGTGTTTAAGTCTAAGGACCAGATACACCACTAAGACGACAGAATCACTATTTGATAATAAGACGTCATCAACCATCCAACATTCCATGAGCGGATCAATCAGTGAACTTATTCTCCAATGAGCACCTATACTGTATCCCTAGTGTACCCACACGAATAATTATGAAACTAACTGCATCCATCATATGGACAGGTATATAACACACATGCCCAATTATCTCGATGTCCTTTTCGAGTAACCTATGACCGGGATTATTTATGATTTATGTTTAAAGGTGAATCAGTCTCATTATTGTGATTTCATCATGATCCGATTCTCATTACACAGATCCATGAACATCACAATATATTCATACAACAAGCAATATAAAGTGATAAAATATTAAATAATAATAATAAATAAAAAAATTGTGTATCAAGTCACATGTGTCATTGATTGGCTCGCAGAGCATCTATGACTAGTGGTATATTAGTCGGATTGAACCGGTGTAAGCCTGACTTAAGTCGGTAGGACCCAATCGACAAGTTGATTAACCAATTTGACATACCTAAACTAGTCAAGTCCACTTCACTCGAGCTGAGCTAGTCAAACAATTAGACTTGAACTTGATTGATCATAATAATACTCTTATATATGTTATGTTTTAATATTAAACACATAAAAATGATCGATACATATTGTTATGTTATCGTTAGCATAGTTTAGAAAGTGTTTCCTATTATATTCTCCTTTGATCATTATTTTGTTCTCCTTTAATCATCCACTCCTTTCAATAGCCTTTGGTCAATCACATGACATGGGGAGAAAACTTCACCTATAAAATAAAAATAATTCGTTTGATTAAAAAGAATTTTTGAACAAGAACTAATGCTCAAGAAGTTGATAAGAATACAAAATACTTTTGTCACCTCCTAAGACAAAGGAGTAGAGCTAACAACATCTAATCCATCAAGTTAAACAATGGAACCATCATTAAAAATATCGATAACATTAGAAATGCCTTCATCAAGTAGTTATAGACGAACTTTCCTTCCCTTTCTACCACCCAGCCTTCCTAGGCCTACTCGTCACCTATTCCATCCTATTTCCACAATGGGCTCATGATTGAATTTTTCATCTCTGAAATCATAAAATCTTTCAATGATGTGGGCCTAGATAAACTGTAAAATTTTAGATAGATCCCTTTGGGAGAACTCCAATTAACATTGGTGCATAATAATATGGAATCTTCTTGATTATTCCCAGAGTAAAAAATTTCTTATGAAAACTCCTTTGCAAAAGACTTTGTATCTCTCGGACATTGAATTTTTTCCACAATTACATATCTCCTTGCCCAGTTTGAACTCAAGCTAGGATTCCAGCAAACGTATATTCTCTAAGTGTGTCTTAGCATAGAACTATTGGCACCTTGCTGAAATAAAACTCCATTACTACTTCTATTTCTTTGACACTTGGTAGAATGGTTCTTAGTTGGAGAATGTACCGAATCTTGCCTCATAGCTCTTATAATAAATAGTCTTTAGTTGCTACGAAAGCACAAGAACAATTGTCACTTTCCCAACCCCCAATGATATAGAACCCTCTCCCTTATCGATGATAGAATTTTCAGCTCCCACCCTAAAGAGACCAAAAGATCCGTACTCGGATTGTTCAAAGTGATCACCTCCTGAAGATCACTTTTATAATGCTTTCTATGAGATCCCTCCTCTCCTTTTACAAGTATAGACTTTCGTCTAACGAATAAGGAAAACAAACCAATGTTCGAGGGTTGGCAAGCATCCCTCTACTTTGCCCCTCCAGGCAGAAAAACCCAAGCCATTCTTGATAGCTTGAAGGCAGCTCAGCGAAACAATACCTCCAAATTCAAAATATTCATTGAATCGAAAACACTATCCAACATTTTCTCAAGCCATCATCATCCAACATCTCGAGAAATATACTTTATCTGCCAAGATATCCTCTACTATAGAGAACAAATCTCAGTGACAGTGGATATACTATGAAAGACAACATGATCGATGGTTTCGACAAAGAGCTTCTCCTCGTTCATTTTGCCATGAAGCTTCCTTTTTATTTTTTGAGAGAGATTACTTATCAAGAGGCTTCAGTTCAATTTTTAAGCTACCTTCATTTTGCCATACTCTTAGTCATTTTTTTTATATGTAACACTCTTAAGTTTACTTCGACATTAAAAATGAAAGAATGATTAAGTTGGTTTATAAAGATTTGATGGACTTATTATCATTAAATTAAGCTTAAATATCTTGAATTAATAGTTTAGACTCAATAATCTTATTGGATTGGATCATGATAAATAACATCATAGTTGACCTCCTATAAAAATAATGAGTTTAAGTAAAAATACAATATCCATGAATGGATAATTTATTTTTAAATAATTAAATAGTGACAAATGCTATCATAGTTGATGTAGAATAGTAATAATAGAAACACACTACCCACGAATGAATAATTTGATTCTAAATAATAGTAATCGTGGATGGAGAGTTTGAATTCTATGTAGATAAGATTATAATACTCCTAACCTTAACCCCAATAAGAGAAGGATTGAATTGATTTATAAGTGTTTGATATACGTACTATTATTAATTTAGAATCAAGCATCTTAAGTTAGTCAATATAAACTTAATAGATTAATTATCTTATTATGCCGAATTGTGAAGTTTCATAGATGGTGGTCTTTGGTGTGGATTCAACTATATGGTAGTCATTTCCTTTCTAATACCCACAGTTGCTCTTTTATTCTAAGATAATGTGTTCTTTCTTGTTCCTCAAAGAATGGAGCAGGGTGAATTGGTCATAAGAGACGCAGCAACTTTGATGGACTAGCAACAGTCCTGATGAAAGCAGGCTTCTTCTGTTCAACACGAAAAGATGTGCAGATAGATATGAATCGATCCTCTCTCTCTCTCTCTCTCTTTCTCGGCGGTGATCGCTTTAAAGGGGAAATGATTGTAGGCTCTTCATCTCTTTTAGTAAAAGCAGCCTGGCATTCCATGGATCAGTGGCTCTGCATACTTTTCTTCCCTTCGATCAATGGTTCAAAGAAGAAAGGCAATTGAATGCAGGCGTTGACTGTCGTGATGATGGCACCCTCTGAACACCTGCGGAAATAAAATGTAGATTTTGATAAATCCTTGTGATCCGTTTGCAGCCATTTTAGCAGAATCTTTCCTTTCTATTCTTTCTGTCAAAGATTTGTAGCTTATTCTTTTCGTCAACACTAATTGAGTTTCATCATTAAACACGTACTATTTTTTGGTAAATTTTAGAAAAAAAAATATTTATTATCAAAAATTTTCAATCGATTTTTTTTCTTATCAGTGCCTCCACTTTTCATATATTTCAAAATTCTTTTGATTGGCCATCCAAAGCAACCCAGTCTTTCTGATCTATTGGATAGAATCGATTCAATTATAATATTTTTTGATACATCAATAAAAATATTATAATTAATAAACATTCTTATTGATTTAAAAATAAAAATAAAAATTAAATTTTATGTAAATTGCTGTATTTCTGAATGTAGTTATAATATTTTTGCCATCTATACCAAAATATTGTAATGGGAACAACAACAACTCCAAATATTTGGCGCGATCAGTGTCCGAATCTTAAAGCTTCAAGGCGTGGGGGCAGTTTTGTAATTTATGGCGGTGTCCTCATTTTCCTCGATCGGCTATCGCCTATTTGGCGCGGTTTCGCTTTTTTTAGCTACCAACAAAACCAACGATAACAACATTAATAGTAATTCGTCTTCCCACCGCGCCTCGGCCATCGCGGAAGCGGAGCTCAACCTGTCGGCCATGAACCTAGAATCGGTGCTCCGCCCTGCCGGAATCGCTCACCTGTAGCTCCTCCGGTCACCGCCGCCTCCTCTTGTCGCCCTCCCGATGCCACTCCCGTCACCTCATCTGACGTGATCCCCAGCATTTGCCGGACAATTCTCGGGGAGAGGCCCGGTCTAGGGTTTCTCCCTCCCAGCCTCATTCCCTTTTCTGCGTTCGAGGTGATGATGCCTCCCCCGTTCGTTCGTTCGTTCGTTCGTTCGTTGGTTCTTCTTTCTACTTTCCTCAAGTTAGTTATCACCTAATTTTTATTCTTTTCCCTGCCTGGAATTCTGCCTTCTTTCTTAAATCTAATTATTCTGTCTCCGTGATTATTATTGGTTTTCGGGGATGATAATTCTATGTAATCCTTCGGGTTCAGAGATTATTTGTGTGGAAAGGTCATGTGTTAGGTCTTCGAGATCATTTCAGCATCCTTTACTTTCATTTTCCATCGATTTGTTTGTTTTCGCTCGAAAAAGAAGAAGAAGAAGAAAAAAAAAAAAAGGGAATAATTTGATGTTGTTGTCTTTTGATATGACAACGTTTTGGTGACTAGAACAAACTGACATTGGCTCTTTGATCTGTTTACTTGTCCATGCCACTGGAGGATCAGAAATTGTTGCAGATTGCAATGCAGGATTACGTTTAAGGGTAGTTGGTTTTCTCGTACCTGAGGATCTGGTAGCATGCAGAGCAAGATGCACGGGAAATCTTTACCACGTCATGTCTCTGAATCGAAACGAACGATCGTTGAGACAAGTGGTCCGTCTAAGCGGCTGTATCAAGTGTGGAAAGGAAGCAACGTAAGGAATCTCCAACGTCATGCTTTCTGCTATGATTTTTCTTGTTTTTGAAACTTGACTTGTTCTGGTACAGTCGAGGGGATATAATGCTAAAATAACTTTAGTTGTTAGATCATTCAATCTCCATTTTCTTTTCATTGCTAAACCTGCTAATTGCACTTTTGGAAGAGAAATTAATTATCTCTTTTTTGATACTCTACAGAAATTCTTTCTGGGAGGGAGACTTATATTTGGTCCAGATGTGAGATCTCTGATGCTCACAATACCTCTTATCGTAGTTCCAGTTATCCTCTTTTCAGTATTTGTTTCACAGAAGCTGATTAATGAGTTCCAACATCAACTTGGGAAATTCATTGTAGCTTTTGCTGTTCTCTTTGCCTCATATGTGAGTGTACTTTTCTTATCACGTTTAATATCAGTGTCATAGCTTCAGACAAATGTAATTTGTGTTAAACTTAGGATCATTATAATAGAAATGATCGATATCCTTGAGCCCAATATATTGGTTACCAAACCCTTCATTGCTGAAGAATAAGAATACCATCAGAATCTTCAAGAATAAAAATCAACATAAATTGTGGAGTACTTAATTTAGCTTGGACATGTTATAGTTCATATGATGGATTATGCTACTCGAATAGCCATTGAGTTGGCCAGTAAAAATTTATAGGCACTTGAAACCTAGTTGGCTAACTGTGGATCTTCTTTTGACTGTTAATATTACCATGAAGGTCATCCATTTTGTCTTAGTGCAATAATTTAGGAGGCTGTTTTTCTCGGACTGATGTCAAGTCAATGTACGATTTGCATTGTCTTGGGAGAAGGCTTGGCTGATAGAACAATATATTCTTGAAGGAACATAATTGAGCTTCTATTACTTGCTTTTCTATGTTTGATATTCTCTAAAAGTTACATTATAGTGTTGTCATGGAGCCCCAAAATCAGAAACTGCAAATTACAAGGATCTGTGTGATAGAACCTTAAAAACATCTTTACATATCCTATACATGAAACCCAATTATATAGTAAATTCAATCTTAAAGGATCTCCTAAAAGAGCCCTAAGACTTTTTTAGCCCGAGAAATTAGAATACCAAGCATGTTAACCCCCCAAAATGCTAAAAATTCATACGGAACAAGCCAAAACTAATCAGCATTTCAAACTCTGCCCAGAATATGCTACCAGTTGAATTGCAGGAGTGCTGATGATGTCAATACATGTGGAACTTTATGTTTGCCATAACTTTGTTATTATGATTAATGGATAATATTGGCAGTGTTGGTCTTTGGTATGTACAGGACATTGTTATTCTCTTTCTTACTTCTGGCAGAGATCCAGGAATTGTTCCTCGTAATGCACATCCTCCTGAACCAACAGATAATGGTAATTCCTCGCTCAGGTTATCTTCAGAGTTGTCAGGGATTTATGGTGGCTCAAGTTTACCACCAACCAAAGATGTCTTTGTAAATGGCACTATTGTGAAGGTCAAGTATTGCAATACATGCATGCTATATCGCCCCCCTCGTTGCTCCCACTGCTCTATCTGCAACAACTGTGTGGAGCGCTTTGATCATCATTGTCCCTGGGTTGGACAGTGTATTGGAAGAGTATGAATTTTCTTTTTCTTTTTCATATACTACCCTTTTCCGTAGCTTTCTTTTTTTTTCCTATTAAATTATACAAGGATTAAGTGCAAGTTCTTTTTAAATTAGATTTGATGCCAAGCATCCTGAGCTCATGAGAGTTTTAAGGTGTTAGTATCTTTGTGCCTGATTAATGACATTAAATCCCTGAAGTCCACAGTAGTTAAATTATACTTGGCAGAAAAGAGGTACTGAATAACGTTGGTGTCTAAACACTTACGCAATACTCAATAAAGCAACTTAGTATGTCTCTTAATTTATAAATTACTGTTCTGATGTCAAATTTTGGGACTACTTTTTTTGAACAATTAGCACTTCAAAAATCCTCAAGTCTTATAGTTTGAGCATGAATATTTCAGGAAATTCGATATCACTCATGGATGCAACATAGGATGGGAAGAGACACTATTATCATAGCTCCGTGTGATTTATAATTAGGGATTTGAATTCATACTTTTTAAGCCATATTAGATGGAAAGTGATGTGCTGTAGTGATTGAGACATGACAAGGGGATTTGGATCAGTTTAGGCATGCTGGTTTTAAAGATTTTTTTGGACTAAACATAGAGTTCTGATTGCAGACTCGACTGATTTTAAAGTAAGTTTAAATCTGATCCTGTCAGCCCTCTTTTGGGTTTTGGGGATTTTAACTTTATAGTGTTTCCAGCTAGAATTGCCTTGTTGCTGCTATTTTTCCATGGGGATGACAGACAAACTAGGAGAGGTTTGAGCTGAACATAAAATGAGGATGGACGTAAATACATTTGTGTTTTTTGTCCGACTATGTTTTCTTTTGGATGTTGCTGATAACCCGTCTCTGCACTGTCATTGACAGTTATTGTCAGACTAATCCATATGACACTCACTTGTCGCACTTTTTCACAAAGAAAACAACCTACTTAAATGATTGCAAGAGCAAAATGTCTTGGTTATCCACAAACACAATTTTTGGTGGACAAAGAAAAACATAATTTGCTCTGAAAATATTCGAACTTTATCAACAACCAGAAAGCTCAGTGCCGCAAAGGTCGTAGGATTAGGGAAAGAGAAAACTGTCCCAGGAACTCTTGACAAATGCAAAGTGATTGGTTTAATCATTGGTGGTTATTTTGAAGTTACTACATGGGAGAGGATCCCTCCTATGTGATCCAATGGTCCTCAGGGGTTGAAATAATTATCAAAAAGTTGCCATAGTGTTTTCTACTGTCAACCCAATGCTAGCCTGTGGTAAGCAAAAATCTTCATCATGCCACTATAAAATTGGTTCTTGCACTGTTGTGATGGGAACTATAAAAGACTCGTTTTAGCATAATTTTTTTACGTGGTAAATAGGGGTTGTTGCTACTTAGAAACTTTACATTTGAGAGCCTAACCGTTGGTTTTCAAATAATTGTTACTTACATTGGTGTGTTTGTGGAGGTTTACTGTGCTGTATAAATTGCACGTTCCAGGCCTACTGTCAGTTGACACAATTGTGCCTGCGAAAATGAAAATCTTATTTATAGATCTTGGAAGCAAACACTAGCTGTTTATTTTCACATTCATTATAGGGTCTCATGGGCTATCGTGGACTTGGCAGTGAAGTTTAGGTCTAGCCGGAGCAGAGTCTTAGCCCAATACAACTCAACTTCACAAATGTCTGAGCGAGGTTTGGACCCAACAAAAGAATCCTTGATCGTGTCATCCTTGACTTGCTATTGTGCAAAGTTTCAATTACTATTATTCATTGGTGGTGGCATTTATGGGATTCCCTAGCCCTTCTAAGTTCTAGATAGCCTCTCCACTCTGTGCCCTAAATTTGTGAGTCATGATAGTCACAATCCTCCTGATGTTGTCATCAGCTTCCTGCGCGTTGGAGATGTTAATATGATGGAGGGATGAGAATCTTAGTGTCGGTGTTGGTTGAGGTTGCTTTCTTCTTCCAGAAACATTACCAGTCCAAGTTGCAAATTTATTTGCTGGAGTCTGTACTGCTTCCATTTTTCTTTAAGAAGGATCTTTTTTTATTGTCAACAAACTCCTTTCTCTTGTGGATGATAGAATTTTTTTTTTTCCCCTCCTTCCCTATCCACTAGAAACACCTATTGATCTAGCATAAAAGAAACAAAAAGCAACACTGGACAAAATTGTTAAACTTAGTCCCATCGACTATCTAGTGGCATGAGGATCCTGACTGCAAGGTTTTCTTCTATTGCTTCTACAGTGATGGAGAATAGTGTACAGATGGAGGGATACGTATGGGGGGAACAGAATGTTAGCCATCTTAACTCTAGAGCTTATTCTTGACCATTCATCATTTTAGATGGATGGTTTAAACTAAGCAATTATTAAAATTATGCACTTTTATTGGCTTGAGCAAGGCCATGTAGGCTTCTGTCCGATTCTGCTATTATGCTGAACACATTTATTTCAAGCTCCAGCCTGGTCAGTTGTTGGCACAGATTTTGCTAGCATAAAATTTCATTGTTCCCAACTTTTACTTCCCAAGAGAAGAATATATGCCATCAAATACTGTCTCGATGTCATACTAGAAGCAGCTATTTCTTTACCTTATCAAAAAGTAGAAGGTTTCTTCTTCAAGGTTTGAAACTTTTCATCAAAGGATTAATTTCTTAAGATGAAATGATAACAAACTTCTGATTGTATTTTTGTTCTGATTCACCTTGCATTATTCAAGTACCATTTGTACCATTGCAGGACATTACTCTTACCACCATGCTTCTCCGATGACATATAATCTAGTTAATTAAAAAATAAAAGCATTAAATCATCAATTAAATACAGACACCACATGTTTCATCTTTATGCCTCACTCAGATTCATTTTTTTATTCAAGCAGAGGAATTATCATTTCTTTTTTATGTTCGTGTCCTCCACGACCATCCTGTGTCTATATGTCTTTTCCTTCTGCTGGGTTAACATCAAAAGGATTATGGACGCATATGAATGCAATCTTTGGGGAGCTGTTGTGAAATCACCTGTTTCTGGCTTTCTCATCATTTATACATTCATAGGAGCTTGGTTCGTTGGAGGCTTGACAACCTTTCACATTTACTTAATTTCAAGCAACCAGGTTTGCTTTTTCTTTCTCAAGTCATGGATAGCTGGTCTGTTTTGTATACTGCACTTACATAAACATTAATGCTTGAACTCATTGTGCTTGCAGACGACATATGAGAATTTTCGATATCGCTATGATGGCAAAATGAATCCCTATAACCATGGGTGTTTTCATAATGTGACGGAGGTCCTCTTCTCAGGAATTCCCAAGTCGATGAATAATTTTCGAGCAAAGGTGATAGAGGATTCAGCCAGGTTCACCTCATTACATTCTACAGGGCAAGTTATGGCTCCAGATCTGTCAAAGCCAAGCTTCGACCTCGAGATTGGTGTGAAGAGGCATACTGTGTCTACGGAGGAGCATGAAGACATACAGAACCAATTCGAGATCAGGCCGTTGGAAAGATGCAACACCCAACCATCACATTCGATCTGGACTGACGACAAAGGTAATTGGGATGATGAACTGGTTGCTGGATTTGGAACCAAACACAATTGGGAAAGAACACATGACATAGAAGCATCGTCTGCTGAATTTGGAACAGAAAGTGGATTTGGCGACACGTTTCATTCAGAAGCAGCAACGTAGTTGCTAATCAAGCTAGCCGGAATCCAATCTAGGAGTTGATGGACTTGGAATGAAGCCTTTGTCTGAGTCGAGCTGCGAAAAGCAGGTGCCTGTAATCCTCACTCTTGCTCCGAGGGCTTCCGACAGGAGTAATATGATGCTGTATCAACTGTATACCGTAGTTGACCTCAATTTAAAGATGTTTGTAAGGGTCTGCACGAGTCGCTAATTTGTTGGTAATTTGATCTTTCTATTTTTGTTGTGCACCTGTAGAACTGACATGATTCTTAAACTGCTCAAGGCCAGGGTGAAG
The DNA here is from genome assembly GCA_900464855.2 of Musa schizocarpa. Classification (NCBI taxonomy): domain Eukaryota; kingdom Viridiplantae; phylum Streptophyta; class Magnoliopsida; order Zingiberales; family Musaceae; genus Musa; species Musa schizocarpa. Next base: position 8,554,120 of record LS990925.1, on the reverse strand, counting down.
TAAAACTTGATAATTGTGGATCTTTCTTTATAGACTATGTGCCATCATCCCGACCAAAATCATTGAGCTGGAGAAAGACGGATGAAAGATCTGCATGAACCAAAAGGTATAATCATTCTCTACTACCGGTGTAAGCTTCAAATCTTGTGTTTCCACCTTATTCTCGCTTGTTGATGTTCACCAAAAAGCCTAATTTTTGCATATTACTGCTAACCTACAGGAAAAGACGAAATGTTAGATTAGAGCCAAAGAACCAAGGGGGAAACAGATGATGCACGCATTGGACCATTCTGGGGTTCCTCTCCAACAAAAGTTTCTCTGAGCCTCTGGTCGAAGAGAAACCTTTGAGGGAGAGAGATCCAAGAAAACCATGCTCCTTTTTTATTGTCTTTCCTATGATGTCTTCCAATGGAGGTCTGTCTATGTGGGTATTTATAGGCCACATAGCACCGGCCTAAGGGATTAGAAATAGCCTGTGGAAAGTGATGTGTTGTTCACATCCCTTTTTTTTTTTTTGTCTATCACAACCTTATCCTCGTTTTGCCTCCACATAAGAAAACTCCAAGCTGTGGCTATTCACCTCATCGAAAGGGCGAGGACTGTGGCCTGTGGAGAGCCACATCCGCCCTACGCGCCTCTCTGCGCACGCTAAGTGACAACAGCTATGTGTTCAACCCATGACTGAGTGCCGGAATCATGGAGTGAACGACCTTCAGTAAATGTGAGGTCTCGGCAAAAGACAACATACATACATACATACATACATACATGCATTTGACCAACATTGCAAGCTATAATTTTCCTTCTTCTTTTTTTACAGAAATAGAACAAAATTCGATTGATTATTTAATCAATCTATTACAAGCTACTCCTCATCAAATTATAAAATACATTCCAACTCCGATGGCTAATTATTTTTTCGGCCATTAGTAATATGACCAATATTTTAGAGTTTAACGTGCACTCTTATTACCCTTTCTAGAGTTTTCTTTTCGTAAATTGTATCACTAGGTTAGAGATTTGTTTTGTACTGTTTGAAAAGAAACTAAGGGTGTCGATCCTTCTTATTGCTTCCGAAGAAAAAATAAAATAAAATAGAGATTAATAATCAATAATATACTATAAAATCTTTACGAGATTAATGTGATTCAATAAATCTTTGTTTACATCGATAGATAAAATCAAATCCTTTATCATGTGAAATCAATTATGAGACATTTGAATTATTATCACTCAAGTATAAATTTCTTAAGTACTCTCTCACATAAACTTCAAAAAAAAAATATATATATATATATATATATTTCTCTCTCTCTCTCTCTCTCTCTCTCTCTCTCTCTCTCTCTCTCTCTCTCTCTCTCTCTTTTTCTATAAATTCTAGATATCATATTCTACAACACTTATAGAGAAACCCAAGAGCAGTTTCTCACATCTTGTTCTCTTTCATTAAAATCCAAAAAATACATCAGATAAAAAATAAATTCTCAATTATCAATTTTTTTTTAGAATTTTTCTTGTACTAGAATTTTCTATTCCCCCGGAGTTTTAAAAATTATAAAATATTTATCAACACTTATTTAATATTTTCACAATGTATTCTCCGTCAGTCTCCACCTCAAGTCTTCTTAATACTAGCCGATCACGCTTGTCTCAACCCAATTTTAATAGTCATCGACTCTGTTTCCTAGTAGTTCCCTGAGAATGTAGGAATGTAGGAACATATTTTTCTGATCACCCTCTTTCTAAACCATCCAACGGGACTTTGTCTAGAATAAAATTTGGCCCCATACCTCCTTCAACTACAATAAATGGTATGTATAGGTCGGTAAATAATGGAGGAAGGAGCACATTTAACTCTGAAAACTACATCATTTCTGGACATCCAGATCCTCCGTGCAATGATGGTTCTAAGAGACTAGTAATCTAGAGAAGATGGTTAATCTATATCAGATTGGTTCGTGAGATCTGTGTACAAATTATTTTTTTTTTATTTGAGACTATTTTCTTCAAGGTAATTTGTTTAAGCCTATGTCCGAGTTGAATGAATCGACATTTGATTCATTCAACTTTGACATGTACTTTGAATGAGCCGACACGAAGTACAAGTTTCGACAAGACTTTCCTCCCTGCCTCGACGAATCATACACGTCGTTGACGATCGGAGGAACTCTTGCTGGCCACGACCAGCAGCAGCAGATACACCCACTCCCTGCCGGAAGAAGTGCCCGCTGTTACCAACGTGCAGAGTTGGATCATCTGTTTCTTCTTCGCTGTCGAAAGACGAAGTTGTATGGCGATTCAAAATGTCCGAGTCTAAATTAACAATGGCTGTGCTATTTCAGTATTGCATTTAAACCGAAAAATTCAATATATTCGAACACAGTCTTGATTGCTTTTGCTCTATCTATCCTTCCTTTTCGTTGTTCATGGTGAAACAGCACATCTTTCTTTTTTTGCTTTGATGATCTCTTTTGCACTGTAGGAATAATGAGCTGACGTTAAGCTACTAAGTCTGTGGTTGGCATGGCATTTTTGGTCTGTCAAGTGCTTGTGCCCATCCATCCACGATTCCTGCGTCCTGGAAACTTATGCTTTTCCTTAGCCACTCACTGGATTCAACTTGATTTGGGCAATCCATGCCAAATCTAATTCCTCTGTACAAAGCTTATAAAATCGTGCATTTACGTGTATCATTTAAAATGAACAATTTCTCGTGGGTCTATTATATTAACGAAGACAAAACCAGATTTGTTATATTGACGTTAGAAGAAGAGTCATAAGCCCTTGGCTCTTTTAGATATTTAGTTTCATATTGATTGAAGAATAAGAGAACTAAGAGTTTATAAACCCCTCGGGTTATCTTTATCCTTAGAAGTACTTTTTAAAACTCACGAGTTTCAAAAAGATAAAATTACATGAGCATACTCATCGACCAAAACGAATAATTACTGATGAGCTCATCACACCAATAACAATAAGAATATTTATTTTTTAAATCAAGTCAGAATTATTATTTTTTCAAGGGAAACATTGGTTTTTTTTTTAATTTATTTTGTACACTTTAATCCATGTATATTTCCATTCAGAAGTGTGGTAGCTATTTTTTTTTATTATATTTTAGTTTTGTTCAAAAAAAAAATCATCAATTTGTATCTGGATAGTTTCTTTCAGAAGCATGTGAAGCTTCAGGCAAGATGTTCATCTTTTATCTTATAGTAGGAACTTGAAGTTCTTGAACCTTAGTCCTACAGCGAGGGATTTCTCTCTTGAACTTTTTTACCTTACAAGTTTCATTAAAAGATTAAAAAGTAAGGTTGGCCCAACCCCATTAATATACACTTGAATTTGATAAGTTAGATTTAGGAATGATATATATTTGATTTATTTTATAACAAATCACCCATGTCTACAGTAATTGTCGTTGGATAATTAAAAAATTATCCATTTACCTCTACTATAGTAATCACCACTGCATAAGTATCGCCGCCAAGTGCCGCCCGAGTGTGTACCATGCGTTAACGTGGCATTCACCGACGTGTCGACCGAGTGTGCGCCACGTGAGAGCTTGCACCGCTCGCTACTATATTTGTATATTGCCATACGACACTTGCTTATTTGTTGTGTGTAATTAATTATAAATAAGCCACTTCCTACTTAACACAGAGGGGTGAAAACAAAATACACCAAAAATTCTGAAAATAATAATAAAAATAAAAATCTTCAGAATCTTTACGATTAAAAGAATCATCTCAGTTATATGTTTGGTGACTCCTTGATGACAGCTGCGCATGCGGTTGAGGAATAATAGGCTTATGATAGATAGTATGCAATATCTAATTTTGATTTAATCAAAGATTATTTTATTATTATATCTCCGACACTTATTACAATAAATGCTCGCTGTAGAAAGGCTGAGTTATACCATGAGCAAACTCCTAGTGGAACAAACGGACATATAGCTGATACGGGCCATGGGCAGAAAGCATGTATAGCTGCCAAGGCTGGTCTCAGTGCGGAGACGAAGGATTCTTGTGGCCATTGCTGGCGAGATTGATGTGCACGCCCGGGCTGCCGTGGGCGCAGGAGGTGTTGAAGAGCAATGAGTTGTTGACACTCTGCACGTTGCTGTTCACCAGCGACAACATCGGCTGCTGCTTGGTTGCGGCCTTCGTCACCTTTTCGTCGGCGTACGTCTTGTCTTCCGTGTTCTTGACGTCCTCAACCTGGGATTCGCTTTTCGCGTAGTGAACCTGCTGCCTTCTGCTCTGGTAACTGTAGGAGGAACCGAGATCCATGAACGCTCCGACATTGTGTCCTGCAATGGTGATGGCCTTCATCTTGCGGATATCCTTCTTCTCGAGGGGAGAAGGAGAAGGGAATGCTTTCATGTCGGTGGGCTGTGCGCTGTGCTTGGAGGAGTCACTGTGGTTGCTGCTGCGGCTGTTCTTTTGCGCCTCCACGACGTCGTTGCTGGAACCGTTGGCGCCACTTTTCTTGGCGTTCTCTTGCTCGACTGTGCGCTTCGGTTCAGGCTCCGGGTGTGGCACCGGAGTAGAAGAAGGCGGCCGTGTCGATGTCATCCTGGAGGGCGAGGATGGTGGAGGGGAGGGAGTCTGGATCACCTTGGGAGACTGGGGAGGCGTCGGCGACCGGGCCGCCGCCATCGCCACAGGCCTTGGCGACGGTGGGCGCTGTGGTGTTGGCGGGGCCACTGGTTGTGGTGACGTAGGCTGTGCCGGTAGTGCGGTCTGAGAAAATGCCCGGGGCTGAGTTGGCGGTGGTGGTGGATCTGATGCTAAAAGTGGTGACCTACCAAGGGCTAGCGATGCTTGGCGAATTGGCGGACCTCGAGGAGGTAGCGCCGGCTGGGGCGGCGGAGCTTGAATCTGCGGCTCCATTCGGGCCTGCGAGGCCAGTCGGAGCAACCACGGTCGGCCCGCCGGAGGCTGGTTCGCCATCTCCCTCGCCCTGTGTCACTCGGGGGGATGGTGACATGAAGGGCTCCCCGCAGTCCTCTTTGTAGGTGGGGAGGACTGAGGAGACGTGTGAAACAGCTAATATTAAACTACGGCAAAAGGCAACGAATCAGATACTTCCAACAGCGGAAGGAAAAGGGAGATGTGATGTAGATGTTCTCCAAAATGCATAAGATTGGTATCAAGTCATCGTGGAAAGCTGAAGAAAGGTGGCGTTCTGTGCATGGTTCCTTTACGTAGCAGCAGCTCTGCAAAGCTTCCGATGAACCGCTCAAACGTGCACACTCCAGTGTCGGTAAAGGATGAGGCCATGGTGCCTCCGTTGGAGCTCGGAAAGACTGGGTTGTGTAGGCCGAACAAGACACCGCGTGCCCTCCAGCCGATTTCTCGGGGGAATCTGGCATTGATGCTGTTCTCGAACTCGCTCTGCCGTTGACCTGCAGGAGGTGGAGGAGTCGCATCGCCTGATGTATGACGTGTCCTTTCTTTTTTCTCTGTGCTGGGGGCGCAGCAGAAAACGACTGGGTGATGCATCAGCACGGACATTGATGGAACAGACGGAGATAAAAAGAGGAACTCTTTCCCTCGATGAGCACAAGACGATCCTCATCACAGAAGTGATCGAGAACAGTTCTTATAAGATGCTAAATTCCGTCCTATAATCTTCCAGATTAACATATATTTTTGGTCAAATTTAACTCCATTTTGTGAATGGGAATTATTTGGCTCAATTTGAAGCCACCATTTCTCGGTGAAAACAAATAAGCTTTAATGGAAAAAAAAGTAAAATAAAAAGAAAAGAATGGAATAGAAAAGACACGATAGATTCTTCATGTCGTTTGCCTCTTAGTTGTTGTTGCTTGTAGTTTGAGGTTATATTGCATCAAAAGAAATATATAAAGTATTGGGAACAACTATTGTAGTAAAGTAATTCATTTCATTCTTTATGTATCAAAATATTTTTTCATCAAAATATTAATTTGTTACCGAAAGTAAATGTAAAATAAATATTTTATATTAAAAACTTAATACAAGAAAAATCATGCACCGTAGTCTATTTCAAACCTTTACTATCATTAATAATGATAACATGTTTACAATAAATCTTCTCCAAAATAACTATAGGATCACAATAATATCAAGAATATATATTTTAATTCAATAATAACATATTATCATCACCATACATTTCATCAAAGAAAATATTTAGATCTCACCAAATAGGTATATCAAAAGTATCTCAGAGTGAACAAATCATAGATCGACACTGTTAGAACTGTAGAGCTTATTGCAAGGATTCTCCTCATAAAATTTGGGCAAAAACCAACGAAGTTTAACTGCTTGTTTCTCTAGCAAAAACCTCGAACCTAGCTTTCTCTTTTTTTTTTTTTTTTTTTTTTTTTTTTTTTGAGCCGCAACACTTTTTCGTTCATTCACTTATGTTCGTGCACGTCTCCACTTCCCTTTTCTTTCATATTTTTTAATAAATGATTAGATTTGATCCTATTGTCTAATCCAAGCCCACCTACGGGTTGAACCCAATAATTCTCTCCCTCCAACTCATTTGGTGGGTCGTACTAAGCCTCTTCTTCGTCTACATGCTTCAAGTTTCTCCTTAGGTAAATACTTTGTCAATATATATGATCCATTCTCATACATATACACCTTTTGTAAGTGTAATTCTTTCATCTCAAGCACATCATGAATCTAATGATATCTTAAATCAATATGTTTGGATCTAGAATGATATATTGAATTCTTGAAGAAGTAAATGATATTTTAACTATTACCATAAATAATATATCCTTCCTGTTTCAAGTCATTGCCTATGAAACTTTTTCATCCACAAAGCTTCCTTGCAGGCTTCGCTAATTGCTATGTATTTTGCTTCAATGGTTGATAGAGTAATACAATTTTGTAACTTAGACTGTCAAGAGATTGCTCCCCCTACAATGTCATCAAGAATCCCGAAGTGAACTTCCTGGACTCAGTATCACCTGCCAGCATCTGTGTACCCTTCTAGCATAGGGTCACCACTACTAAAACATAAACACAACTTGAAAGTGCCTCTTAGACATCTTAATATTCATTTCACTATTGTTCAATATTTTTTACTAAGATTAAAAAGAAATCGACTAACAACTCCAACTGCATGAGTTATATCTGGCATAGTATAAACAATAATATACATCAAACTGCCTACTAAGGCACTTTGGATATTTCTTCTTTTTCTTTTTCATTTATAGGATATTATTTCGAACTAAGCTTGAAATGACTTATAAGTGGAGAACAAACTGCTTTGACTTTACTCATGTTAAATCTTTCAAGAACCTTTTCAGTGTAGGTCTCCTGAGATACTCAAATCTTCTCATTCTTCCTATCATAAAGGATATATATCAAGTATTTGTTTTACTGATTCTAAGTCTTTCATGACAAAAGACTTACTTAGCTCTTTTTTAAGTTTCTTAATTTTACTAACATCATGACCAACAATCGGCATATTATCAACATATAGTAGGAGAATAATAAAATCATTATTTAATTTTTTTTTTATAAACACACAATGATCAGATATGGTTCTATTATACCATTGATTAATAAAAATGGAATCAATCTTCTTGTATTACTGTCTAAGTGCTTGTTTGAGTCCATATATGTTTTTCCTAAGCTTGCACACTAGATTTTTTTTTCTCTTAACTCTGAAACCTTATGATTGCTCTATGTAACTTTGTTCTTTTAAGTTACTATGAAAAAATATAGTTTTTATATCAAGTTGCTCAACTTCTAAGTTCAAGTGGGCAGCTAAATCAAGAACAACTCGGATCGAGGATATTTTCACCATAGGATAAAAATATCTTCAAAGTTAATACATTTTTTCTAACTGAATCCTTTCACAACTAGTCATGCCTTGTATCTTTATTGTGAGCTATTATTTTTAGTCTTTAATTTATAAATTTATTTATTCTCAAGAGCTTTATTCCCTTTAGGCAACTTTACTAAGTTATAGGTGTGGTTCTCAAGCAAGGATCTCATCTCTTCTTGTATGGCTTTAACATACTCATTCTTGTACTCATGTAAAAAAGTTTCTTAGTAAGTTTTTGGCTCTCCCCCATCAGTAAACATAATATACTCATGTGGAGGATATCTTGTAGATGATTGTCGCTCTATTATGGATTTTCTTAATGGAATCTCAACTGGTGGTGGACGTACTTGCTCAAATAGTTCAGTTAGTTCAACATCATCAAGTGTAAGAGCATCATCACTAATATTCTTATCATAATCTTCTTGTTTATCTCCCTCATGATCATCATGAACTACATGTAAAGGAATTAGACCCAAACTCTGAGGGATATAAATAGAGGTTTTTGATTTCTTAATATTATCTCCATCATTAAACAATTGGTCTTTAAGAAATACAATATCTTTGCTTCTAATAATCTTCTTGTTCACTAATTCTATAATTTGTACCTAAATTTTTCATGACTATACCCTAAGAAAATGTATGTGTTTTCCTTGTTATCAAGCTTGTAGCTCTCATCTTCAGGAATATGAATAAATGTCTTGCACCCAAAGACTCTCAAGTGATCATAAGATACATATTTCCTTTTCATACTTTCTCTAAAACATCGCCTTTCAGAGAAATTGATGGAGAAAGGTTTATCAAGTCAATTGTAGTTCTCAAAACCTTCCTCTAAAATGATTTAGATAACTTAGCATGAGAAAGAATATACCTAATTCTTTCTTCAATGGTTTTATTCATCCTTTCTGCTATACCATTTTGCTAAGGAGTTTTAAGAACTGTTTTCTTAAGCCTGATTCCATGAAACCTGCAACAATTCTGACCCTTGTACTCACCACCATTATCTGCTCAAACACACTTTAGCTTTCTACTAGTTTCTCTTTCAATATTAATATGAAACACTTTGAAAACATCGAGTACCTGATATTTAAATTTTAAAGTAAAAGCTCAAACTTTTCTAGAATGGTCATCAATCAAAATAATAAAATAAAGAGCATCTCTAAGAGTTCTAATTTACATAGTACAGATATCAGTGTGAACCAAATCAATAACATTTGATCTTCTATATGGTGGATATGTATGAAAGGTAACTCTATGTATTTTTTTAATTAAGCAATGATCACAAGATTTAATATATGTACCTTACGACTTCGGTAAGAATTGATTTCTAGCAAGAGTTTGAAGTTCATTCTTGTTGATATGACCAAGTCTCTTATACTAAAGATCTATGCTTTCACCATTTTTAATTACATTAATCTTTCCTTTGTGTAGCTTAGCTTCCCTGACATAAAAAAAAGTTTAGTTTCTTTTCACTTGTCACAACTAGAGAACATTTAGTGAGCTTCTATTTGCTTTCACCAAAATAATGTGTAAATCCCTCGTTATCAAGTATGCTTATAGATATTAAGTTAAGACGAATATCTAGAATATGTCTAATATCTTTAAGTATTCATTTGCTCTTAGTATTGGTCTCCAAGCAAATATCACAAATACCCATAATATTAGATGTACCACTATTTTTCATTTTAATATTACCAAAATCACCAACAGTATAAGATTTTAAAAAAATCACTATAAGAAATAATATGGAATGAAGTACAAAAGACAATTACCCAATTACTATCTTGAGTTGTAAGACTGACACATTCGTCATAATAAATAATAACGATATCACCTTCAGCAATAACTGTATTAGTTTTTTTCTCATTTTTCTTCTTTTCATTATGTTTTTGCTTCCAAAACCTATGCTCTTTTTTCATATGATATGACCTATTGTAGTGGAAACAGTTGATATCTCTTTTAAACTTAGATTTTCCTCTATAACCATGTGGATTTCTACTATGACTTCTTTCACATCTTTCTTATTTTTCAATAACAAGTGCACCAGTAGAAGATTCTTCTTGTTCTTTCTATCTAGCATCTTCATTTAGTAAACTATCTTTAACCATGTTTATGGTTGGAGTCCTCTCTAGCGTAGAGTTAGAAATTATCACCACATACGTTTCCCAACTTTTCGATAAAGAGTTAAAAGTAACAATCCTTACATCTCATCATCTATATTCATTTTCATAGCAATCAGTTTGTTTGTAAAACTCTGAAATAGACTTATATGCTCAATAATATTACCATCATCTTTATACTTTAAATTGATAATAAGAAGAGAAATTATATTTACCATTATCTTTTTTGTAAAGAGATTTTCTAATTTTTGCCAAATAACATCAACTTTGGTTTCATTAGAAATATGCTCATGCAAATTTACATTCATCCATCTTCTAATATAGACAATATCTTTTTTATATTGAACCTCTCATTCCTCATCTTCCATAGTATAAGGTTTTTCTTTAACTTTGATGAGCTTATACAAATATTTGCAATAGAGCAAATCTTTCACCATACACTTCCAAGTGAAATAATTTGATTAGTTCAATTTAAGACTATTCTATTTTAAACATACTAAGAAAAACTAGCACTAAACAACCTAGCTCTTATACCACTTGTTGGGAAAAAACTATTATAACGGAATAATTCTTTTCTCTCTTTGTGTATCAAAATGGGTTCTTCACCAAATTATCAACTTATTACTAAAAATAAATATTAACCAGAGCAGCATAAATAGTAGAACAATGAATCAATCACAAAGTGAGACACCGAATTTTTACGTGAAAATTTCAATACGAAAAAAACTACGAGATCGTAGTCTACTTCAAACCTCCATTATCACTAATAATGATAATAGATTTATAACAAGTTTTCTCCATAATAACTAGAGGATCATGATAACATCAAGAATATAGATCTTAGTTTAACAATAATATATTATTATCACTATAAATAGATTTTATCAAAAAAAGATTTATATTTCACCGAGTGAGTATATCATAAAAGTATCTTAAAGAGATTAAATCACATATTAACACTATTAGGATTATGGAGCTTGTTATAAGGATTCTTCTCAAAAAATTTGAATCAAAACCAATGAAGTTTAATTGCTTGATCATCTAATAAAAAGCTCAAACCTAACTTTCTCTCTCTTCTCTCTCTCTCTTTTTTTTTTTTTTTTTGGGTCTCATTTTCTTTCGTTCGTTCACTTGCATGTCCTAATTTTTTTAATTTTAATAATTAATTATATTTTAGCTCAATAGTCCTATTGTCCGATCCAAGCTCACATATGAGCTGGACCAACTTAACGTTGAAGGACGTCAACCATGTAATACTAGTAGGAAGTTGAGTCAACAAAATCGTTACCCTATTCTGTTCATGATTTTACAATCACATTCATAATCATACAAGACACATAATTGTCTGTAATATTAATCATGATGATGATAACAATATGTAAAAATATTTGCAAATATGTTGTTTAGGGCTCATGACTCTTTCGAGCTTATAAACTTTGTATTTAGCTGAATCCTTCGTATATAAACTAACTTAATATTATAGAAGCTTTGTTTGGTTTGCCTTCCATATAGTTTTTATATAATATAGGGTTGGATCTTTACTTTCCCAACACCATAACCTAAGAATATAGGGTTGGATTTCCTAACACCATAACCTAAGAATAACCTAAGATGAGGTGTTAATCGATCCTTTCCTAACAATCATACACGTTGGTTGGTCGATCTGAGAAACGATGATAGTGACGCTAAGAGTTAACAATCATACACGTTACAACCTAGGGATTACCAAATAGCTCTTTCGCTCTATAGGGATATTGAGGGGCATAGCACAATAAATCTTAGGGTAGGATTGGTTTGCCCAAGTGACTAATCATGTTATAATGTACTTCTATCTATTCTATTGCATCGACAACTAAAGTCAAACATATATACGATGATCTTCATGTATAAAAAAATTATTATAAAAAAAGATGATAGATGATAATACAAAAGTATGTTACTTCTAAATAGATGTACTAAATGGATGAACAAAAGATATTATGAAGTGAGAAATATTTGAAGTCTAATTTAACATAAAAGTGAAACATGTTTGGCTTTGAATCTCGAGATAACTAAAATATTATCTTCGTATATTCATAAGTAGTTATTAAAAAAAAGTTAGATACAGTTTCGAGCATTTTATGTATAATTTCGTAAAAAAAAACTCAAAACAAAAATATGACTTATTCCGGATGGCCATATCCAATTTATCAATTCGTGGATTACGAACGGTGACAAATCCGCAGCACGTGCGACGAATTATGATCCGCCCAGAAACACGTGGAGCCAACTGAGGTGACCAAATTTGATATGCTCACCCATTCTGTCGCCTTCGCCACCAGTCCTGGGGGGCCCAGTCGCTGAACTAAATCCCACTCTCGCGGGTAAAGTAAAATTTATGGTGTCGTTATATCAATGCAATTCTTATATCCCCCGCAACGCGAGGGACGGCGCACGCTTTCGAGCTCGCCGTCGACGCCCAAGGCGACGTTAAGTCGATCCCTCCTCCGTCTTCGCCAAATCATCATGCTAAGTGCTCCGAGATATACACAATCCCTCAGGTACCGAATGTTTCTCTGACCTTGATCCTCGATTTGTTCCTCCAATCCATGCCTGATTTTAGCTGCTTCCTTGGATTCTAGGGTTTCATCCAATTTGATCCTCTCTCTTGATTCAATATCAAGTTGGACCCGTTTCTTGGATTTCCTCGCGTCATGGGTCGGTTGACGTCGACCTCTCCGACGAAGAGAGCGAGCGCCGCCTTCATAACAGGTCTTTTGCTCGTCAATCCATCATGACGAATCGATTCGTGTTCTGTGTGATCTTGGAAGCCATAAAGAGTTCACTTTGTTGTGGGCAGGTTATTGTGTAGGAGCAGGCAAAGGGGGTTCCTTGAATTGGATTTGGTAGTGGGGACATGGGTAGGGGAGCACATTCGTGCCTTGGATCAGCTCCATATCAGAGCCCTCATGGATGTTCTTGACCTGGTGAGTTTAGTTGATTTGTGTTCTATCTTAATTTGCTTGCCTCATTACTCTGTTGCAATGTTCCTGAATTTAGCATATCTAAAGCTGCTGAGCCATATAGGTACCAAAAGTGTTCCATTGTTCTTCTCTGCTCTGATGAAATCATCTTATGATGTCTATTAAGGTCATCGTTTAGGTCTCATCATGCCGTGTGGGGTTTGAACCATACTTACTTTTTGAAACAATAATTTTGTGTTTCTAACAACAAATTATAATAGCATCTCTTGAAGTGGATTCTTAAATGTAACACCAACTTACCATATTATTTATAAGGAACGGAAATTGTCAATAAGAAGAATGTGTACTAGTATTACAGTAGCCAAAATGATCCTCCAATTTACAATGTTATCCTCATTCAGATTTCTTTTTTTTTCCGCTGATCCTCATTCAGATTTCAAACAACAGGTATTTCATGCTAGAATTGCATTTATTCAATCTCTGGAATTGGTGTTATAACTTACTGTTGAGCAGCTTTTGAGACTTATGCTTATGTTGCAATTGGTATTAGGGGTAGTGGCAGCTTGGTGCTTCATATTTGGGTTTGTAGTTGGGGAAAAGAAGTAGTGTTGTCTATTCTTGCTGAGTTCTCAAAATACTTGTCTGAATAGTCTTTAGCCATAACTGAGATCTTCGTTTATAAAAGATATTAATTGTTGAGGCAGGTATAAATTGCTTCAAGTTGGAACAATAACATGCTTGGGTGATGAACTTAAAGAGGCACCCTCTCTGGGTTCTTTTCCATTGTGAGAGCATTAAAGTAGATCCACCTTATTGATGCAACCAAAAGACAAACCAAAAAAACACCTTTTACCATGGTCAAAATTTCAACATTTTACAATTAAGTGTGCCAGTGACCTATTATTTTGTTCATTTGTAACCGTGAATTAGGACTTTCCTTTTCAAGCATCATATCAGAGGGTAATTTAGGCTTGTCATGCATGCATCTTGTACAACTATGTCGGAAACTTTTTGATGCCCACGTTTCTGAACCTATTTGCTCACTCAGTTCAATTAGGTTATGTAGGGTAACTACATTCATCACTTGAAGAGTAGCAGAGAGTTTTCTTCCAGTCAATTTGTTCATGTTCCTTTGTGCATCCACATATAATCATCATTAAGACTAAAGTGCTGCCATATAAGATATTCAAAATTGTTATGAAGGACTCTTCATCCTTTTTCCACTTACTATATCTTGCCTTGGTTTTAGAGCTCCACATGCCAATACAACTTTCTTTCATTTTCTGTCTGTTTAGCAGAATTATCAAATTGTTGCCATTCAATGTCATGGATCACAGCTTCAATCCAACATCAGTATGTTGTTTGATAGATATGTACAATATATCTTTCATCAAATTTAGCTACCTTTACCTCCACATATACAATCTTATTAACTATTCATGTAATCATAAAAAAATTATCTTCAGTTTTTTTATTCAACCATGTATGCCGAATCATTTCTTCCAGAGTAGTATCCTTGGTAACTCTTCTAATGAACCTTTATAACCTGACATGTCATATGCTTCATTTAATTCAATATTAGATCAGACATATATATAGAAGAACATCTTCATGAGATTGGGATGCAAGAAATCGACTCTATACATATTGATAAAAGATATATCAAGGAAAATACTTCAAAAGCAAAATAAACTGATGTCATACTCATCAGAACTTGAACATTTTCAGCAGTTATTTGATTGATAATTCAGACAAGGTACACCTATTAAAGTTTATTATACTGCTTATAAGCTTAGTATTTTCCACAATAGCACTCAATTGGTTTATTAAAGCTCTTAACTCTTATGAATTCTGAAATAACTTCCTAGGTATTTGCTTACAAGTGAAACCAACACTGAATTTTGAGAAGTTCCAACTTTTGATATATCACCTTAATTGCTTTCCTCTTCATATTGCCATCACAAAATTATTATCCTAGTTCTTCAGATCTTTATTCATAGATTTGGTACTTTTGTTCAGATTTTGGGTGCAAATAGTTGCCTACCTCATTATTATTGAGGCTTTTAGTGTGTTGTGTGTGATATCAAGGACACCATGTATTTGCTATATGTCAAGTTTAATTCAATAATCTAGCGTGGTGGCCCTTCTCTAATCTTAGTTTCTCTTTGCTCGATTTCTGAAGTATTAATGTTATGATTGGCAACTATTGTACAAGTTGAATTTGTTATCATGAAGGTAACTTGGAATGAGGAGGGTTAAGAAGAAACTTACAATAGTAGCGTGGTCCTTATTCCAAATGTCTCTAATATTAATTTGCCTTTCTTGATTTCTGAATGTATTAACACATATAACTAGCAAATGGCACAGGTTCATTATGTTATTAAGAATGTAATTTGGAATAAGGAGGATTGGGAAGAAATTCACAATAATAACATGGTCTTGCTCCAATTGAATAAATTAATGTTAATAACATGGTTTTTATTCCACATAGCTACTCTTGTCCCTGCATGAGTGTAGCAATTATTTACATATTTTGTTGGCTTTATCTGCCACTTTTAGTGCTAATGAGTTTGCTAGATGTTTCTTCTGTAATATTGACACTACCTTTGCTTGTAAAAAATTCTGCAGGAAAGCCCAGATCTGTGGATGTGGCTTACTGCTAAGAGCAAGCACCAGAAGCAGTCAAGAACAATCCTGTATAGCATTTCAAACATAAAAAATCTGTGTTTCCTTTTAGTATTATGTTTATTTTCATGTTTTATATTTTTCTAACTGTGTTCTGTGGGTATTCTGTGTTATGCACTCCAAGATTATGTCAAATCTAAACGGCTGCACCGGAGACCCGAGCAAATCCTAGTCCCGCAGCTTAATCTCTTGAGCTCGATTAATGTACCATTTGTTCTTTCAATATATTCTTTTCTACAGCTTCTCTGTGGTCGATAATTTATCAAAATGCTTGCTCGAATTGTTTCTTTCTTTTCTTTTATATTTTCATCGGAAGTGTGATTTTTATGTGGTGATAGATTGGTTTGTAAATTATGGGAAGATACATATAAGCTTACATATCATTCTTAGAGGGTGAACTACAAAGGTTCACAAGTACATTGTTTTAGTCTGAGCCCAAGCATGGACAACTTTTTTCTTACTTTCTGCTGCTACTTGTGGGTCGATACACAAACTGTACTAACCACAATATCCAACCTGCCACCTGCTCATAACATAGGAATGTCTTGGTCCATTTTGAGGCAGAGGATTGAAGGCTTATAATCATGAAGGAAACATGCTTCTGAAAAATTTCTGGGAGAAATTTTTAACCTGTGAATAAATGAAATATGTTCTGTGCATTCGCAATCATGTTTTCATATGTCTACAAAGGTTAGTTCTCATAGATAGGCCTCTTAACATCTTATTCGAAGAATATTTCATTGATGATAGAGTAAAACTCTATGTTCTTGAGGTTTTAAAGATTACCAACGTTTCTAAAGTATCTATCAGAATGTCCTTATAGACTATCAATAATGTTAGATTTTTCATCGGTAATAAGAATTCAATTATAATATATTAAAATAAAATTATAATTTTATATTTAAAATGTTAATTTGATGATAATATATTAAATTTATTTATCAGGATTTAAAATCTTATTTGATGTGTTTGGTTTATTTTTATTTAAATTTAAAATGACAATCTTATCAGATTGTCCTTATAGACTAACTATCATTAAAGTTAGGTTTTTCATCGACATCTAATTGGTTTGGATCCATTCTTTAGTCAATCGACGGTAGTAAGAATTCAATTATAATATATTAATTTGATGATGATATATTAAATTTATTTATCAGGATTTATTTGATAATCTTTTGATGTGTTTGGTTTATTTTTATTTAAATTTAATAATAATAATAATATTATTATTATTATTGTAAATTTGTTTGGGATCATATAATTGAGGTCAGTGAAAAAACATATACCGTATGGAGTTGGATAATGGATCTGTCTTCCACACATCAATCATTTCCTTCTCTCTGGCAGAGCACATAAGCGTGACTTCAGGTCAAGGCTTTGAGCCGCAAAGATTGACGTGAGCTCGCATGCCGCGCACCAGTGGTGAAAACGATACGCGATGGTGAAATGACACGGACAGGAATCGCGCGCCCACCCATCCTCGAAGAGATCGCCACGTGCTCACATCTGTTCTTGGGTCCCCACACCGTCGGCTCTACCCAATTCCTCGTCCACTCGACGTCTCGACGACAGAGGTGTCATTGTTTAGCTAACGAGTCTTTTGATTATCGATAGTAATGTTTCGTGATCAAATCTTATTTTCGTAAGAAAAAGAAACATGGAAATATTTTTCTGTATACAAGGACATATATAACATTTTGTATATATAATAAAGTGATCAAGGATTTGAATCTCGTCATAAACATCTCTAATGCATATAGTAACATAAAAAAATAATTTAAAAATAAACCAAGAGATAGACAATAGAATCCTAGACATACAATTAAAAAAAAAGAAAGAATGTTTATGGGGGAAAAAATGCCAATATTATATAGATAAAACAATTAAAAAGAATTTGGGTGACAATTTCCTCTCCACGCTAGCTAGTTACTAGCAATTATAGAAAACATTGACCGTTCAATTGGCAACTTTGTTATGTTATGTCAATATCAATTTAAGTATCATGAAAATATCTCTAATAGTGTTCGACATTGACCATCCGATGGTTCCGGAGACTCTGTTCGTCAAAGCTTTCATTAGAGTTAATAGTTATGACCATCCGATGGTTTCGGAGACTTTGTTTGTCATAGCTTTCGTTAGAGTTAATAATTATGTCAGGTATTTTTTTAGTAATTGAAGTATGTACTGAATAAAAAAAATATCTATCATTATGTTATAGCAGGTTATGAGTTTAAATTTAATTTTTTATGTTGTTAGGAAAAATCGTCATCGATGTCGGTTTGAGGTACAAACTCAAGAGTATAGGAGTATTTGAAGTAGCTCCGAAGTAGGTTTGAGGTGGAAGTGTCAAGCTCTCGGGACGTCACCTATATTAAAATCGGTGTCGAAGGAAATTTTTCGACCCGGACCCTCTAATCCTCAAGTTAGTCTGAGGTCCTTTTTGGATATGAGGTTTTTTCTCGAAAAGTGAGTCATCTGACGTAGCGCTGGGAAATACCTTTTATACCTGACCTTGAAGGGGACAACTTGTGACCGCTCCAATGTTCCCCTCTTGGCATTTTGTCCACATGGGTGGTAGGGGGAAGATAGTCTCGAACGGCCTGCCTTGGGCACATGTCTCGAATATATTTCATCATGTGCCTTCATCGTAACGAATTTTTCTTGAGTATCGGTTAGCCTATGATCCCGTTGTACGCCAAGAGGATGTCGACCACCATGAATTTGGTCACCACTGTTTTGGAGCAGGGCTCATTGCGACGTGTAAGCTCATGGTCCCGAGAGAGAAGATGAAGTTGCTAGTGAACCTCATCAGCGAAAAAGTCATAGGGACAAGATCGTTAGTCGAAAGCCTAATTATTTGAATAGTGTCAAAGTAGAGGATATCGATTGAGTTACAAATATCAATCACCAAAGGCATCATCATGATTTGAGTCGAAATACTCTATCTCTTCTCTCTTGAATATTATTTTTGAGTCATCTTCAGACTTTGGGCGCTTTTTAATAGCAGCTCGAGTATAGACTTTGCAACCCGAGGAGTTGTCTCATCCCAAGGCAGGTCCACTGATGATAATGTCGATCTATCTCTCCACCAACCCCTAAGGTCGAGGTGAGGGTTCTCGATGCCTCTAAATGAACCTCCCCAAGTGTCGTCGATGAATGAGGTCTTCAATTTGCTCCTTCAAATCATGATAGTCCTTCGTGTCATGGCCATAATCACGGTGGAAGCGGTAGTACCTAGATTGGTTCCTCTTCTTTAACGTTATCTTCATCGATTAAGAGTCTTTCGAGAGCCAATTTTTGTTTATTTGCAAAAAGACTTTGGTTTTAGTCATGTTTAAGGGAGTCGCTAGGACCTAGGGCAAGATAACTCGGATCAATCATTTATTCTTCATTATGGTGACTTCAGGGTCGGGACTGATAGTAGTCGCTCTTATCTTAGCCTTTTACACGTCTCATCACACTTACTCAAAACCATTGCCTCTGTGGTAATATATTGGTTGGCCCTCTTAAGCACCTTGGGCATTGTTGCTAGTGGCCTCTCTATCAATGATCATAAAAAGTGATAAGGCTTTAGCTCTATCATGAAAGCCCATATTA
Source organism: Musa schizocarpa (assembly GCA_900464855.2). Taxonomy (NCBI): domain Eukaryota; kingdom Viridiplantae; phylum Streptophyta; class Magnoliopsida; order Zingiberales; family Musaceae; genus Musa; species Musa schizocarpa. Next base: position 8,534,919 of record LS990925.1, on the reverse strand, counting down.
CAAGCAATATATGGTCTTCTTGCACGTCTCAGATCTCACTAGTGAATTAAGTGACAAAGTCAGATATTGTTTCTTCCTCCCCTTGCTTAAGTCTGAGAAATATCATTGTTGATGACCATGGATGCATATTCTCGAGGAAGTAGAGCTCAAACTCTATGAGTTGAGCAAAGGAGCCAACCAAGAGAGGCTTCAAGTTGTTGGGACAACGGAAGAATATTAAAAACATCACATGCGCATCGGAAGAACATTAAAAAAAAAATCCCCTATTTCCTAAATATGTGTTTGTCATCGTGCGAAGATTGGTGCACAAAATCTGTGAAACTTAAAACTACGTATATGAAAGATTATGTTACCTAGAGAGATCGTATATCCCTGAATCCCTACATATCTCTAGGAGAGGGTGAATGAGGTCAAGTGTCCTCTCTGGCGGTGATCCACATAACAGGACTACGATGATGCTCCTTAAAACTCCAAGCCTGATATCTGAAGAGGAGAAGGGGAGGAGAATAGGAGAGGCAACCCAAAATACTCTAGCCTATAAACCATTAGTTCCCTCATATTTATAAAAGTCCCCTATCAACTTAACCCTAATGTATCCTGCCCTATTGGGTATTGGATCTCCATCCAACTACCCAAGTATCTTAGATTAGTGGATCTCTATCTAATAATCTCTCATTGGCTCTTATTGGATCTCATCCTTAGGATCCAATAATTCAGGGGTTTATTGATATTCAATAAGATAGGGGCTCCAACGGATATCTCATATATGAATCTCTACTCATCGCAATGCCTATCATATGTGTGTGACCCTCTAGGCCTAATATTGAGCTGGCCATGAGTCATACTTGTTAGAACTCCTTTTAACTCAGTGAATTATTATCTCCATAATAATTCACTCGACTCATCGACTGCGGATGTACTAGGCCACTACACCATAGTCCTTAGACGATATAGGGGATCCAATCTATTAGACATGTCTATCCTCAATTACTATATACATATAGTCCCTCATTCATCTAATATCCAAAGACTATATACCGGGCATGGTGCTGTCAGACTTATACGGTTTCTACTCGAGTCTCGCTCTAATTAGATTCTCCCGGAAAACTCTTTCTCTCTCAATCCGAATGACCCTAGCTAGGGATTTGTCTAAGCAAGAACATATAAGATATTCCTCTCATGAGACCGAGAGCAGATGATCCTCTATTGACACTCAATAATCCTCGTAAGGTTAGCTACCACACTTGATGATCGGTTGTGCTAGATCTGGAATCTCCAAACCTATAAGTCTAGTATCAAAGAGTGAAGTACTCATATAGGATATCCTTGGTGTCTCAAGTCTAAGGACCAGATACACCATTATGACTACAAAATTGTTGTATGACAATAAGGCATCATCAGCCATCCAACATTTAGTAAGTGGATCAATCAGTGAACTCATTCTCCAATGAGCAATTGTATTGTATATCTAGTGTCCTCATACGAGCAACAATGAGACCAACTGTATCCATCATATATACAAGTATACATCACATCAGTGAACTCATTCTCCAATGACCAATTGTATTGTATTTCTAGTTATCTCGATGTCCCTCTTGAGTAACCTATGACCGAGATTATTTACGATTTGTGTTTAAAGGCAAATCGGTCTCATTATCATGATCTCATCATGATCCGATTCTCATTGCACAGATCCATGAACATCACAATATATTCAAGCAATATGTAATATAAATTGATAAAATACTAAATAATAATAACAAGCAAAAAGATTGTGTCAAGTCACATGTATCATCACTCAAGTGATTAGCTTTTAAGGCATCTATGACTAGCAATCTCCTACTTGATCTAAAGCCAATCATCTATGTGTCTGATCCCCATTAGACCCCTATAATGCTTAAAAACAATTTAAGATAATGACTTTGTTAGTGGATATGCAATGTTATCTTTAGATAGAACTATTTCCACTGCTACATCTCCTCGGGTCATAATCTCTCCAATCAGGTAGAACATTCTCAAAACGTGCTTAGACTTCTAATGAGATAGGGGTTCCTTCGCTTGAGCAATCGTCCCGTTATTATCGCAATATAAGGGAATCGGATCCTCACTGCCCAACACGACTCCTAGATCTGTGATGAACTTCTTCATCCAGACTCCCTCTCTTGCTGCCTCTGCTGCAATAATGTACTCCACCTCTTTAGCCGAGTCAATAGTAGTATTTTGCTTGGAACTCTTCTAGCACACTGCTCCTCCATTCAGGGTGTACATATACCCCAAATTTGACTTGTTATCATCAATATCAGATTGGAAACTCGAGTCTGTGTAGCCTTCAACCTTAAGGCTACTACCTCTATATACTAGTAAAAGATCCTTAGTCCATACTTAAAAATATACTTTACTGCTTTCTAGTGTTCTAAGCCTGGATGCACCTGATACATGCTTGTGACACTCAGAGAATACGGTATATTAGGCCTGATACATAGCATTGCATACATGATAGACCTTATCATTGAGGCATAGGGTATCCTATCCGTGTTTATCCTTTCTTTAGGATTCTTTAGGGACATACTCCTAGAAAATGATATCTCATGTCTCATCGGTATGAGACAACTCTTGGAATTTTTCATGCCAAACCTTTTATCAGAACGGTTGTCACGCGCCCACAACTCTATTCAACGAAATGTTCGTCATTTGTGTTTATATATATAGCTACGTGGCAGCATATTTTGACTTGGTTTTATGTCATTTTGCTTATAAAAATGTAAGTTCGAATAAGTTGCAATGCTATAGTGCGACCGCTCATCGAACCGAGCAAAACAACCCAAAACAGCTCCTTTTTCATGTGTCATGGGCTGTTTTCTACAGCCCATTGATGCACACGAAATGTCAGCCATCTCAGCACCCTAGAACTACCCGAGTGATACCATGGGGGATGGGGCTTCGATATAGTGTCGGGCATTAAACAATGTTTTGCAAGTTCGCACGTTACCTTGACGGGAATTTATTATTGCGCCCGGCACCTAGTGAGCAGTTGTTTGCGGACTTGCAGTTATTTATTCAACCTTCTAAAGTCCTTGTTTTCCTCCTCTCCCACTTTTCTCTTTTGCACGCAAGGTGCTCGCTGAATTGCTTGTAAAGCTTCTCATTTTCACGAGACATCGGGACTTGTTAATCGCTTGTTCTTCGAACTAATCAACTTTCTCTTTTACGGATCCTTCGGGACGTGCAAGAGGTTGCAAGTGGGCTGATCTTTGCAGATGCATATTGTAAGGTCGAGGCACGACTTAGGCAATGCAAGTTAAGTGTGCGTCTTTGCCGCAAGGGTGCCTCACGACTTAGGCAATTCCAGCTAAGTCCATGACATTATGGTATCAGAGCGGGCAATCAATTCGAACGAGCAGCGAAGGAACTTCATAATTACACCATGGCAAAGCATCATGGAGAATCAAGCAAGACGGGGCAAGCTGGACCCTTGCCCCAAGTAGCTACAGGTGGGCTGCAAGTGTATACTTGCTCTTATACTGTTGGAGTCGCTCGGGAGGAGCATGGTAGCGAACATGATGAGCAAGAAGTTGGCTACTCTCCGCGAGCAGAGGAGGCGTAATCTGGAGTGGGAGGAAGAGCCATAAGGAGAGACTCACAACGGCAGAAACCCACTTGGATGTTCTTGAAGCGAGCTTGGAGGAACTCTACCATGGCCAACGAATGCTTGTTGGGGTAGAGAACTCGTAAGAAGAAGCGGAGTCCTAGATCGACAAGGTTGAGGCCCTAGTTAACCGATTGTCAGATGACACCAAAGACTCTATGCTACACCTGTAGGAAGTTGTGGCGGAACTCACTTTCAGGGTGATCATGCTCACGAGGGCACTCAATGCGAGAGGAAGAAACACCCGTGTTGCACCAGCACAAAACTTGAGAGCACCCGAACTGCATTGTTATGGAGGTGCTTGAGATGCCAAAAAGCTTAAGAATTTTCCGTTCGACATGGAACAATACTTTCAAGCTACAAAGCTTGATTTTAAAGAAACCAAAGTTTCTATGGCAACCATGTATCTGAGCGGAGATGCAAAACTTTGATGGCAAACCCGTTAGGAGAAGATCCAATAAGGTTGGTGTCGAGTTGATACATCGGAAGACTTGAAGCGGGAGTTGAGAACTCAATGCTAATTATAAGAGCCCAGCAAGCCAATCACGCGAGTGATGACACGTGTGACTTGATACAAAATCTTTTTGCTCATTATATTTTGGCATATATCACTTTATAACTATTGCATATATGCATATATATATTGTGATGTCCTCGGATTTGTGCAATGGGAATCAGATCGTGATGAGATCACGATAATGAGATCGATTCACCTTTAAACATAGATCCTAAATAATCCCAGTCACAGGTTACTCGAGAGGGACATCGTGATAACTGGATAGACTGGTGTGCTGTATACCCGTCCATATGATGGATGCAGCTGGTCTCATAGCTGCTCGTGTAGGGACACTAGGGATACAGTACAGGTGCTCATTGGAGAATGAGTTCATTGATTGATTCGCTTACGGAATGCTGGATGGTTGATGATGCCTTATTGTCAGACAGTGATTCCATAGTCCTAGTGGTGTATCTGGTCCTTAGACTTGAGACACCAAGGATGTCCTGTATGAGTGCTCCACTCTTTGATACCAGACTTATAGGTTTGGTTGTCCCAGATCTAGTACAGCCGGTCATTAGGAGTGGTAGTCGACCTTACGAGGGCTAATGAGTGTCGACAGAGGATCATCCACTCTCGGCGTCATGAGAGGAATATCCCATGTGTTCTTGCTCAGACAAATCCCTAGCCAAGGTCATTCGGGTTGAGAGAGAAAGGTTTCTCCGGGAGAATCCAATTAGAGCGAGACTCGAGTAGAAACCGTATGGGTCTGATAGCACCATGCTCGATATACGGTCTCTGGGATATTAGATGGATGAGGGACTATAGGTACACGGTAACTGAGGACAGACAGGTCCAATGGATTGGATTCCCCTGTATCGTTTGGGGACTACGACGTAAGTGGCCTAGTACATCCGTAGTCGATGAGTCAAGTATTACAGAGATAATAATTCACTGAGTTATAAGGAGTTCTGATAGGTATGACTCATGACTAGCTCGATATTAGGCCTAGAGGGTCACACACATATGGTAGGTATTGCGATGAGTAGAGGTTCTAATATGAGATATCCAACGGAACCCTTATCTTATTGGATGCAGATCTAATACCCACTAGGGGAGGACCTATTAGGGTTTGACAGGGGACCTCTATAAATAGGAGGGATTCAGAGCCTCATAGGCTAAAGCCTTTGCTTACCTCTCCTATTCTCCTCCCCCTCTCCACCTCAGAGCAGGCCTGGAGTTTTGAGGAGCATCATCGCAGCCCTGCTGTGTGGATCACCGTTAGAGAGGAGGATGCTTCACCTCCTTTACCCTCTCTTAAAGATCTGCAAGGAAACAAGGATATACGATCTCCCTAGGTAACATAATCTATTCTATACATAGTTTTAAGTTTCACGGATTTTGCGCACCAATCTTCGCACGACGATGAACATCTCTTTGGGAATCGGGGATTTTGTTTTTCTTATTCATCCGCTGCGCATGTGATGTCGCCCCCAAGATTTCCCAACACTCAGTTCCTATTGGAGAACACAGAGTTCAGCGCAAGAAGGAAGTTGAGACAACTACAACAAAATACTTATATTCGAGACTACGTGAAGCAATTTTCTATGCTAATGCTGGACATACAGGATATGTTCGAGAAGGATAAGCTGTTCAGCTTCCTCGATGGTTTAAAGCCATGGGCTCAATAAGAACTACATTGAAGGAATGTTGTTGATGTGATCGGGGCAATTGCTGCCGTAAAAAGGCTCACCGACTTTGTTTTCTTTAAAAACCCGAGAAAAAGGAAACAATCTTCAGGCAATCGCCCTCCAAAATATTCTTGAGGGAAGGAGCTTGGGGGCAAACAAAGGAAGAAGAGATCCCACAAAGGGCCAAACCCAAAAGGCAAGGCCCCAAGACCTGGCAGATGCTTCTTGTACGAAGGGCTGCACATGGTGAGAGAGTGCCTACAAAAATAGGCACTTAATGTTTTAACAGCTTCCATCCATCCCCCCCGATCAAACAAGAGTAAGGCTGTCACTCTTAGTTCGAGTAGTTCTGAATTTAGCAACGATTGTGAGGAGTCGCAAGGACCCCGGATGGGAGCATTGTGTTGGGAAATCCTAGGGGGCGACATCATATGCGCAGCGGAAGAACAAAAAAAACAAAATCCCCGATTCCCAAAGAGATGTTCGTCGTCGTGCGAAGATTTGTACGCAAAAATCCGCGAAACATGAAACTACGTATAGAGTAGATTGTGTTACCTAGGGAGATCATATATCCTTGTTTCCTTGCAGATCCTTAGGAGAGGGTGAAGGAGGTCAAGCGTCCTCCTCTCTAGCGGTGATCCACACAGCAGGGTTACGACGACGCTCCTCAAAACTCCATACCTACTCTGAGGTGGAGATAGAGAGGAGAATAGGAAAAGGCAAACAAAAGCTCTCTAGCCCATGGTGCTCTGAATCCTCCCTATTTATAGAGGTCCCCTCAAACCCTAATGGGTCCTCCCCTAGTGGGTATTGGATCTGCATCCAATAAGACAAAGGGCTCCGACCCTGGATATCTCATATCCCAACCTCTATTCATCATGATGCCTACCATATGTGTGTGACCCTCTAGGCCAATATCGAGTTGGTAGTGAGTCATACACGTCGAACTCCTTTTAACTTCGGTGAATTATTATCTTTGTAATAATTCACTCGACTCATCGACTACGGACGTATTTGAGGCCACTACTGTAGTAGTCCCATGATATGAGGGGAATCCAATCCATTGGACCTGTCGTCTCGATTCGCCATCGTGTGTACCTATAGTCCCTCATCCATCTAATATACCGTAGACCGGTATATCGAGCATGGTGTTGTCGGACCCCCACGGTTTCTTCTCGAAGTCTCGCTCTAATCGGATTCTCCTGGAGAACTCTTTCTCTCTCAACCCTAATGACCCCGGCAAGGGATTTGTCTGAGCAAGAACACATGGGATATTCCTCTCATGACGCCGAGAGTGGATGATCCTCTATCGACACTCAATAGCCCTCGTAAGGTCGACTACCACTCCCAATGACTAGTTGTATTAGATCTGGGACGATCAAACCTATAAGTCACGGTATCAAAGAGTGGAGCACTCATACAGGACATCCTTGGTGTCTCAAGTCTAAGGACCGGATACACCACTAGGACTACAGAATCGTTGTCCGACAATTAGGCATCATCAACCATCCAAAGATTCCGTAAGCGGATCAATCAACTTAACTCATTCTCCAATGAGCACAGTATTGTATCCCTAGTGTCCCTACACAAGCAGCTATGAGACCAGCTGCATCTATCATATGGACGCGGTATACAACACACCGATTCATGCGGTTATCACGATATCCCCTCGTAAAATCCTATGACCGGGATTATTTAGGATATGTGTTTAAAGGTGAATCGATCTCACTATCGTGATCTCATCCGCGATCCGATTCCCATTGCACAAATCTAAAGACATCACAATATATGTATGCATTTATGCAATAGTTATAAAGTGATATATGCCAAAATATAATAAGCAAAAGATTCTCTATTAAGTCACACGTGCCATCGATCCACGTGATTGGCTTTGTTTGGGCACCTATGACTAGCAATCTCCCACTTGACCTAAAGCCAATCACCTATGTGTTCCGATCCCTATCGACCCCTGTGACGCTCAAAACAAATCTGAGACAACGGCTTTGTTAGTGGATCTGCAATGTTATCTTGGATGGAACTCTTTCCACTACTATATCTCCTCGGTCACGATCTCTCGATAAGGTGGAACCTCCTTAGAACATGCTTAGATTTCATGAGACCTAGGTTCCTTTGTTGAGCAATCGCCCGTTGTTGTCAATAATATAGGGAGATCGGCTCTTACATCTCCGCAGATACGACTCCCAAATCTGTGATGAACTTCTTCACCCAAACTCCTGCTTTGCTGCATCGATGCAGCAATGTACTCCGACTCTCGTGGTCGAATCGAAAGTGGTATCTTGCTTGGAACTCTTCCAAGACACTGCTCCTCCATTCAAGGTGTACACATACCCTGAATTCGACTTGCTATCATTGACATCGGTGAAAACTTGAGTCAGGTGTAGCCTTCAACCTTAAGGCTATTACCTCCATATACTAGTAAAAGATCCTTAGTCCTTCTCAAGTACTTAAGGATACACTTTCTTGCTTTCCTTTGCTCCAAGCACGGATCCGCTGATACACTGCCAGTGACACTCGAGCATCGCTATATCAGGCCTAGTACATAATATGGCATACATGATAGACCCTATTGCTGAGGCATAAGGTATCATATCCATGTTCGCCCTTTCTTCTGGAGTCTTTGGGGACATACTCATATAAAGCGATATCCCATGTCTCATCGGTATGAGACCTCTCTTGGAATTTTCCATGCCAAACCTTTTGACAATGGTTTCTATGTACCTGGACTGGGACAAGCCAATCATCCTCTTGGATCTATCTCTATAGATTCTAATCCCCAAAATATAGGATGCTTCCCCTAAGTCCTTCATGGAGAAGTGTCTAGATAACCAAGCCTTTACTATGGATAGCATTCCTACGTCATTCCCAATGATCAGGATGTCATCCACATATAATACCAAAAAGGTGATAGCGCTCCCACTTACCTTTCTGTATACACAAGGCTCATCTTCGTTCTTAACGAAGTCATAAGATCTGATTGCCTCATCAAATCTTATGTTCCAACTTCGGGAAGCTTGCTTTAATCCATAAATGGATCTAAGCAACCTACACACCTTATCTGGACGGTTCTTGGACACGTATCCCTCAGGTTGCATCATATACACCTCCTCCTCGAGGTTCCCATTGAGGAATGCGGTTTTCACATCCATCTGCCAGATCTCATAATCATAGTGTGCTGCAATAGCCAATAGAATTCTGATGGATTTTAGCATTGCTACGGGTGAGAAGGTTTCGTCATAGTAAACACCTTGCCTTTGACGATACCCCTTAGCCACTAGCCTTGCTTTATAGGTCTCTACCTTTCCATCTACTCTGATCTTTTTCTTAAAGATCCACTTGCAACCGATGGGTACAATATCTTCGGGCGCATCAACTAGGTTTCAAACCTTATTAGAGTACATAGAATCCATCTCAGAATTCATGGCTTCTTGCTACTTCCCGGAGTCTATACTCATAATAGCCTCCTCGTAGGTCTGAGGATCAATATCCTCTGCATCCTCCCCTCTAATATGTCCCACATATCTCTCAGGAGGATGGGATACTCTATCAGACCTACGTAAAGTTGAAACTTGTGTATTAGGTACCTGAACAGACTCGGGCTGTAGAGTGGTGCTTGAGCTTGGTTCTCCAACCTCGCTCAATTCTATCATTCTCCAACTATCTCCGCTAAGAATGTGTTCATTCTCAAGGAACACTGCTCTCTTAGCTACAAAGACCTTTTGGTCCTCGAGATGATAGAAATAATACCCACAAGTTTCCTTGAGGTATCCCACAAATTTGCATCGCTTTGTCCTTGATTCTAACTTATCGGGGTTGTGTCTTTTAACATGTGCAGGGCAGCCCCAAATCTTAATAACCTTAAGATCAGGCTTCTTCCCTTTCCATATCTCATATATGCGTGACACTACCCACTTAGTTGGAACTCTGTTCAGAAGGTAAGTGCGGTTTCTAGGACATATCCCGAGAATGAGATGGGTAGGTCAAATGAAACTCATCATGGACCGTACCATATCTAATAATGTGCGATTTTTCTCCTTTCAGAGACACCATTGAGTGAGGTGTATAAGGAGGTGTCCATTGGGATAATATCCCATGGTCCTTGAGGAATTGAGTAAACTCTGTACTTAAGTACTCACCTCCTCGATCCGATCGAAGAGTTTTGATACTCTTTCCAGTCACGGTTCTCCACCTCATTCTTATACTCTTTGAATTTCTCAAAGGCCTGGGACTTGTACTTCATTAAGTACACATATCCATACCTTGAGAAATCATCAAGTAAATGTAATGAAGTAGGAGTAACCTCCAATGGCATGAGTTGACATGGGTCTACATACATCACTATGTATGAGTTCCAACAACTTCGGTGGCTCTCTCTCGATTCCACTAAATGGAGAGTTGGTCGGGTTTTTCCCTAATGCAAGGCTCCTGAAGTTGCATATGACACATAGTCGAATGGATCTAGATATCCATCATTTAGCAACTTTTTGAATCCTTCTTTCATGGATGTGACCTAGCCTACAATGCCACGGTATGCCTTTGTTCAACTCATCTGTTTTCCTTTTGGACACATTTACATTCATGATATGTGGAGTGGTATCTAATATAAATAAACCATTATGCAATGTTCCTTTCATGATGATCTTATCATCTAATAATATCGAACAACCATTGTTCTCAAAAACAAATTTATATCCACTAACTATTAAACATGAAATGGAGATAATGTTTTTGATAATAGAAGGAACAAAATAACATGCATCTAATGCAATAAAAGCTCCACTAGGCAGATGTGGGGCGACCTCGCCAATGGCTACTATAACAATTTTTGCTCCATTACCCATCTTGAGGTCCATCTCGCCTCTCTCTAGTCTCCTAGTCTTTGCGAGAACCTGCAATGAATTGCATATATGATAAGTATTACCGGTATCTAATACCCATATGTTATCATAAGAGTCTGACAAATAGAGACTGATCATGAATGTACCTGAAGCTTCATCAAGCTTTTGTTTCGCCCTTTCTGCAAGGTACTCTTTGCAGTTTCTCTTCCAGTGCCCATCTTTACCACAGTGGAAGCACTGGCCTTTGTCCTTTGCTGGGTCTTTCTTAGCAACCTTTGCTTTACCTGGTTTGACCTTGCCCTTTCCCTTCTTAAGGGACCTTTCTGCTTTCCTTTTCCTTTTGGTCTCACCAGTGTAGAGAACTGGCTTCTCTTTCTTGATAGTACTCTCTGCCTCCCTCAACATATTGAGAAGCTCTGGGAGAATCACTTCAAGCTTGTTCATATTAAAATTCATTATAAACTGTGAAAAGGAATCTGGTAGGGGCAAGCACAATGTCCACACACAAGTTATCCTCTAGGGACCATTCCTAGACCTGTGAGTTTCTCTATCCACTCAATCATCTTTAGGACATGGTTCTGAACCTGTCCCCTCGGTCATCCTAGTGCGGAAGAGGCTCTTAGAAATCTCATATCATCGAAGTCCTTCCTTGTTCCTCAAACAATTTGCTGACATGTAGGAGAATGGATCGGCATTCATCTTTTCATGTTGTCTCTCAGAACTTCGAGAGTCATAGAGCCCAACATATATAGCACTGAGCAAGAGTGGAGTCATCAATGTACTTCACGTGGCGGCGATCTCATCCTCGTTTGCCCCTTCTTGGTAGCAGGCATCATGTATCAGGGCGTTACCGCGATTTTCTCCGGCGTGAGAATAATTCTCAAGTTCTGAGCCAATCCAGGTATAATTTGGACCAGTGAGGCGGTTGACATCAAGTATGCCACGTAAAGGGATTTGAAAGCGACATTTTTTGAAAATAAAGATGCGTGAGAAATGAATAACATGCAGATTTTGCAAGAAATAAACTATCAAGATATGGACTTCTATCTTAATATGCTCCCACTATTTTACTAACGAGTCACGCGACACCTCAAAGACGTGAAACGGAAGTCTCCCACAGACTTCTAGTGGGGATCAGGATCCAATCAGCGTCTTAGTGTAACCTCGAGGGACTCGACCAATCACACTAAGCCTAAAAGGTAGGCAACTCTTGTCGATCACAACTCCTTGTGATTCCCGTCCTGTTCAGCCTCCGAATTACCATGGCCTCGAGGGACTCGACCAACCATGATGCTCAGTTAAGTCAACACTTTCGTTACAAGATGAGTTTGATTTGATGATATACCCTCGAGGACTCGACCAAGTATACCATGCCCTCGGTCACTGTGACATCTCTATGTCGTAAGCAAGATAGCAAATCATGATATAGGTGAGTCTCGAGGGACTCGACCAACTCAACCTACACCGAATCGGTTCCTACTTATAACGATGGATGGCCACGTGGGTCAATCTAATTGCCTCGCGTTCTGGAATTTAATATTATCGAGAGATGTTTCTATGATTTGGTCTCCTAATATGACATGTCATACATATACATATTTAATATATATCTACATCGCATGCAAATATATATACATACCTAGTATGTGTATATAAGCAATTACATCGATGATCATGGACCACAACCTAATATGATTAGGCCCGAGCCGATGGGCCTAATCACTCACATCAAGATCTATGTGTGCACCTTGGTGCATCTCCATACCCTCGTGATCGTCCATTTCGTCCTTGTCGGTTCCGTCGACATCTTGATGCATCTTCATGCATCACGATCGTCCGTCTCGTGGGTCCCGCTATCGCATCCACGCTCCCACTGTGCCTCCTCATGTGATTACAACTTAATCATAGGCACGCAGGCCCGACAATAAACGAGAAATATAATAGAGTTTCGCAGAACTCAATAATAATAATCACAGGTATACACATCACACGATCCATGATCATCCATCCACACATCATACATCAAATGTATAAATAATCATCATCATGTAGGACTACTAGATAATAATAATAAAAAAATAATAATCAACTAAACCTTTTAATTAATTAATATTTTCTGAAATCAGGGACATTATAGGGAATTTCTGAATTCATAGGGGTATTTTCATAATTTGGACAAAAGCAGAAACTGGAATTTCTCAAATTTTGAGGGGCAAAACTGTCTTTTGTCCAGAAAACCCTAATGCCCTTTCCCCTTTTCGCTGCTGCCTCACCCGCCACCCTGTGACGGCGGCAATCTTGGCGGGGCACGCGCCCCTAACTGCGGGCGACGCCCGCCGGTTCTTGGGCGGCTACCATTTAGGGCACCCCACCCCTTTTAGGCCCTTCCTCATGGCGGTCTTTGTCCCACCGGGCGACCATGCTTGTGGGAGGGTTTTGCCGCCTATGGAGGCGATGGCGGTGGGCGCCACCCTGCCGGCTTACCCATGGTCGTGCCACCCGCCGACAAAAAGCTTTTCCGCAAGCAGTGCCCCGACCGATGAACCGACACAGCCCCTCGCTCGCCTCGCCTTCACTCTGGCTGCATGAACGCAGATTGAGGGCAGAAACTGTTGCTGCCCTTCCTTGTTTTTGCATCAACAATTTTGACGTCAAAATTCTTCCTAAACACAACACACGCAGTTCAAAAACAATCATTCACACGAACAACCTAGCTCCAATACCACTGTTGGGAAATCCTAGGGGGCGACATCATATGCGCAGCGGAAGAACAAGAAAAACAAAATCCCCGATTCCCAAAGAGATGTTCGTCGTCGTGCGAAGATTGGTACGTAAAAATCCGTGAAACATGAAACTGCGTATAAAGTAGATTGTGTTACCTAGGGAGATCGTATATCCATGTTTCCTTGCAGATCCTTAGGAGAGGGTGAAGGAGGTCAAGCGTCCTCCTCTCTAGCGGTGATCCACACAGTAGGGCTGCGACGACGCTCCTTAAAACACCAGACCTACTTTGAGGTGGAGATGGAGAGGAGAATAGGAAAAGGCAAACAAAAGCTCTCTAGCCCATGGGGCTCTGAATCCCTCCTATTTATAGAGGTCCCCTGTCAAACCCTAATGGGTCCTCCCCTAGTGGGTATTGGATCTGCATCCAATAAGACAAGGGCTCCGTCGGATATCTCATATCCGAACCTCTATTCATCGCAATGCCTACCATATGTGTGTGACCCTCTAGGCCCAATATCGAGCTGGTCGTGAGTCATACCTGTCAGAACTCCTTCTAACTTAGTGAATTATTATCTATGTAATAATTCACTCGACTCATCGACTACGGACGTACTAGGCCACTACACCGTAGTCCCCAGACGATACAGGGGAATCCAATCCATTGGACCTGTCTATCCTCAGTTACCATGTACATATAGTCCCTCATCCATCTAATATACCAGAGACCGTATATCGAGCATGGTATTGTCAGACCCACACGGTTTCTTCTCGAGTCTCGCTCTAATCGGATTCTCCCAGAGAACTCTTTCTCTCTAAACCCGAATGACCCTGGCCAAGGATTTGTCTGAGCAAGAACACATGGGATATTCCTCTCATGATGCCGATAGTGGATGATCCTCTATCGACACTCAATAGCCCTCGTAAGGTCGACTACCACTCCCAATGACCAGTTGTACTAGATCTGGGACAGCCAAACCTATAAGTCTGGTATCAAAGAGTGGAGCACTCATACAGGACATCCTTGGTGTCTCAAGTCTAAGGACCATATACACCACTAAGACTACGGAATCGTTGTCTGACAATTAGGCATCATCAACCATCCAACATTCCGTAAGCGGATCAATCAGTGAACTCATTCTCCAATGAGCACCTGTACTGTATCCCTAGTATCCCTACACAAGCAGCTATGAGACCAGCTGCATCCATCATATGGACGGGTATATAACACACCAGTCTGTCCGGTTATCACGATATCCCTGTCGAGTAACCTATGACCGGGATTATTTAGGATATGTGTTTAAAGGTGAATCGATCTCACTATCGTGATCTCATCACGATCCGATTCCCATTGCACAAATCTAAGGACATCACAATATATGTATGCATTTATGCAATAGTTATAAAGTGATATATGCCAAAATATAATAAGCAAAAATATTCTATATTAAGTCACACGTGCCATCACTCACGTGATTGGCTTGCTGGGCACCTATGACTAGCACATTGCATTTGTTAAATGCCATACGGGGTCAAGTGGGGGAGAACACGAAAACAAAGCTACAAAAAGTAGGAAGTGGCGAGCTGATATATATAGACATAAAGCTCAATGGCCAAACGACCCGTGCAATGGTGGACACGGGCGCTACCCACAACTTTATCGCCAATCGAGAAACAAAGTGACTTGGGCTGATCTTAGGGAAGAGCCCAAGTCGAATGGAGGCAGTGAACTCGGAGGCCAAGTAAATCTCCGGGTTGGCAAAGGGAGTTCCCATTAAGATTGGAACATGGAGTGGGAGCACAAACATGAAGGCGGTGTCACTGGACGACTTCCAAGTGATTCTTGGAATGGAATTCATGCATGCGGCGAAGTTGGTGCCAATGTCGTTCCTAAACTCCCTATGTATGATGGGAGGTGACGGCCCTTATGTGGTTCTCGTCTCTCGGAAAGAAACTAGGGAACCCTAACATATAACGACATTACAACTAAAGAAAGAGGTATGAAAAGGCGAACTAACATTTGTGGCTACTATGAAGCTAGAGCCACTCGACGAGAAGGTTATTCATGAACCTGCTATGGTGGTGAATATTCTGAAGGCGTTCATGAATCTTATGCCACCCGAGTTACCAAAGACTCTACTGCCACGCAGAGGCGTGGATCACCACATCAAGCTGGAGCCAGGAGTGAAGCTCCAACGAGACCACCCTACCGCATGCCCCCTCCAGAGTTGGTAGAGCTCATAAAGCAATTAGGTGAACTATTAAGCGGTGGTCTCATCCGTAGTTCTAAAGAACCATTCGAAGCTCCAGTCCTCTTCCAGAAGAAATAAGATGGGAGCCTTCAACTATGCGTTGATTATCGAGCCCTCAACAAAGTGATAGTGAAGAATAAGTATCTCATCCTGCTCATCGCGGACTTGTTCGACCAATTGGGCAAAGCCAAGTATTTCTCAAAACTTGACCTTCGGTCAAAGTATTGGCAAGTGCACATTGTTGAAGGCGACAAAGTGAAGACTACCTGTGTGACCAAGTATAGAGCGTTTGAGTTCTTGGTGATGCCTTTCGGCTTAACCAACACTCTGGCCATGTTCTACACTCTCATGAACTAGCTATTCAAAGAGTATTTGGATAAGTTTGTAGTCGTCTACTTGGATGATATCGTCGTCTACAGTCAAACGCTCGATGAGTATGTCAAGCACCTTCGGACAATTTTCATGGTTCTCAGGGAGAAATGCTACTTTGCTCAAATAGAGATTTTATTCTTGGGACATCGAATCAGTGATGGCTCCATTCGGATGGATAAATCGAAGGTGCAAGCGGTTGCGGAATAGCAAACCCTAAAGAAGGTGCCAGAGTTTATATCCTTCATTGGTTTCGTCAACTACTATCAACGCTTCATAGCAGGGTATTCGAAGCGTGCAACTCCACTGACAAAGTTGCTGAAGAAGGAGCAGCCTTGGAGGTAGTCTGATAAATGTGAAATTGCATTCCAAGATCTGAAGGCTATTGTGTTGGAAGAACCAGTGCTCAAATTATCGGACTATGGGGAGCCTTTCGAAGTCTATACAAATGCTTCAAACTTTGCTATTGGGGGAGTACTTATGCAGGAGGGTTATCTAGTATCTTATGAGAGTCGTAAACTCAACAAGACCGAGCAGCAGTATCCGGTGCATGAGAAGGAGATGACAACGGTGATCCACTATCTACAAGTTTGGTGACACTACCTTCTTGGATCGCAATTTGTGTTAAGGACAGACAACATCACTTTGAGCTATTTCCAAACTCAAAAGAAACTCTCCCTAAAGCAAGCACGATGGTAGGACTTCCTAGTTGAGTTTGATATGACAATGGAGTACAAGCCCTGAAAGGCAAATATAGTGGCCGATGCATTGAGTCAGAAAGCGGAGCATATGAATATCGTACAATTGGAGGGTAGAGGCCAAGCAAGTCAGTTGCACTCCAACTTCCTTTCCATGATCAGGGATGGTCTGTACAGTGATCCCCAAGCAGTAACCCTGATACAACTTATTAAAGAAAGCAAGGCACGATAGTTTTGGGTCCAGGAGGGACTCGTTTACACCAAAGGGAATAGGGTTTATGTTCTTTGATTGGATAATCTGAGGCATGAACTCTTAAGAGAGTGTCACGATTCTCTTTGGGTGGGACACCCAAGCATTTACATAACCTTGACTCTCATGGAGAGGGCCTTCTACTAGCCGAAGATGAGGACTGATGTGGAGGAATATGTTCGAATGTACCTCACTTGCTAACAAGACAAGGTGGAGCAACGGAAGTCGATGGGACTTTTGGAGCTGTTGCCCATACCAGAAAGGCCATGGGAGAGCATTTCCTTAGATTTCATATCAAGCTTGCTAATAATAGGGAGACTCAGATCGATACTCGTGGTGGTCGATTAATTTTCAAAGTATACACCTTTCATTGCTGCTCCCCTACACTATTTAGTAGAGGAGACGACCAAGCTGATGATGAAGGATGTGATGAAGTATTATGGAGTCCCGCATAATATCATCAGTGATCGAGACGCTCGGTTCCCGGGACGATTCTGGACTGAGCTATTCAAATTGTTGGGGTCGAAGTTATACTTCACCACAAGCCTCCACCCCCAAACGGATAGTCATACCGAAAGGATAAACTCGCTCCTAGAGTAATATCTTCGGCACTACGTGAGTGTCAACTAACGAGATTGGGCGGAGCTTTGTGTCCAACAAGAGCCCCTTCGAGGTCATTACAGGGCAACAACCATCAACTCCTCACACCATTCTAATCAGGTATACTGGGAGTAGTCCGTCGGCCTACTACTTCGCAAAGAAGTGGTGCTGAAATGCAGATATTGTGCGGGCTTACTTGGAGAAGGCGGCAAAAAGAATGAATAAGTAGGCAGACTTGGGAAGGCGACCACAAGAGTTCAAGGTTAGCGATTTGGTGTTGGTCAAGCTCTAACCAGTATCACTCCAATTCTTTATGAACAAAGTACACAAAAGATTAGTGTGCAAGTATGAAGGACCCTTCCTAATTATCAATAGGGTGGGCAACGTCTCCTACAAGTTGCAGCTGCCGACGTGGTTCAAAATTCACAATGTTCTTCATGCCAGCAACTTGAAAGCCTACCACTCGGATCCGCAAGAAGCTTTTCAAAGTATTCTAACTTAGCTACCCCCTACCAGAGCCTCCTACGAGAAGCGAGTTGAAACCATTTTAGCGGACCGTAAGATAAAGCTACCCACTAGAGTAGAGCAGATCGAGTACTTGGTGAAGTGGCAAAAGCTTTCCCGAACTGAAGCCAGTTGGGAGCCAGAAGATGTCATACGATATGAAGAAGCAATTATCAACAATTACCAACAAGTGTCGACAAGAGCATCGACAGTTTGAGTGGGGGAGAATGTAACAAACGTTTGTCGCACACCCGCAACAACTCTATTCAACGAATCATTCGTCATTTGTGTTTACATGTACAGTTATATGACAACATATTTTAGCTTGGTTTTATGTCCTTTTGCTTGTAAAAATATAAGTTCAAACAAGTTGCAGCGCTACAGTGCGACCGCTCACCGAACCGAGCAAAACAGCCCAAAACAACTCCGTTTTCGCGTGCCATAGGCTATTTTCTACTGCTCGCTGCTGCACATAAAAGTTTAGCCATCTCAGCACCCTATAACCACCCGGGTGGCACCATGGGGGATGGGGCTTCGGTATAGTGTCGGGCATTAAACAATCTTTCGCAAGTTCATACGTTACCTTGACGGGAACTTGTTGTCGTACCCGGCACCTGGTGAGCAGCTGTTTGTAGTCTTGCAGCTGTTTGTTCAACCTTCTAAAGTCCTTGTTTTCCTCCTCTCCCTCTTTTCTCTTGTGCACACAAGGTGCTCACTGAATTGCTTATAAATCTTCCCTTTTTCGCGAGACGTCGGGACTTGTTCATTACTCATTCTTCGAACTAATCAACTTTCTCTTTTATAGGCCCTTCGGGACCTGTGAGAGGTTGCAAGTGGGCTAATCTTTGCGGACGTATATCGCAAGGGCGAGATGCGACTTAGGCAACGCAAGTTAAGTTCGTGTCTTTACCGCAAGGGTGCCTCACGACTTAGGCAATTCCAGCTAAGTCCCTGACACATAGCATTGCATACATGATATACCTTATAGTTGAGGCATAGGGTATCATATCTGTGGACATACTTCTAGAAAGCGATATATCATGTCTCATCGGTATGAGACCACTCTTAGATTTTTTTATGCCAAATCTTTTGACAATGGTGTCTATGTACCTGGACTAGGACAAGCCAAGCATCCGCTTAGATCTATCTCTATAGATCTAAATCCTCAAGATATATGATGCTTCCCCTAAGTCCTTTATTGGAAGTGTCTAGATAACCAAGTCTTTACTCTGGATAGCATTCCTACATCATTCCCAATGATTAGGATGTCATCCACATGTAACACTAAAAAGGTGATAGCGCTCTCACTTACCTTCCTGTACACACAAGACTCATCTTTGTTCTTAACAAAGTTATAAGATCTGATTGCCTCATCAAATCTTATGTTCCAACTTTGAGGAGCTTGCTTTAGTCTATAAATGGACCTAAGCAACCTACACACCTTAATTGGGCAGTCCTTAGACACGAATGCCTCAAGCTGTATCATATACACCTCCTCCTCAAGATTGCCATTGAGGAACGTGGTTTTCATGTCCATCTGCCAGATCTCATAATTATAGTGTGCTGCAATAGCCAATAGAATTCGAATGGTTTATAGTATAGCTACGGGTGAGAAGGTTTCATCATATTCAATACCTTTTTTTTTACAATATCCCTTAGCCACTAGCCTTGCTTTATAGGTCTCTATCTTTCCATATACTCCGATCTTTTTCTTGAAGATTCACTTGCAACCGGTAGATACAATACCCTCAAGTGCATCAAATAAGTTCCAAACCTTGTTGGAGTACATGGAATCAATCTCAGAATTCATGGCTTATTGCCACTTCCCAGAGTCTATACTCGTAATAGCCTCCTCGTAGGTCTAAGGATCACTATTCTCAACATCCTCTCCTCTAATATGTCTCACATATCTCTCAGGAGGATGTGATACTCTATCGGATCTACATAAAGTTGGAACTTGTGTGCTAGGTACATAAATAGACTCGGGCTATGGAGTAGTACTTGAGTTAGGTTTTTCAACCTCGCTCAACTCTATCATGCTCCTACTGTCTCCGCCAAGAATGTGTTTATTTTCGAAGAACACTACTCTCTTGGCTACAAAGATCTTTTGGTCCTCGGGATAATAGAAATAATACCCATAAGTTTCCATGGGGTATCCCACGAACATGCACCGCTCCATCCTTGATTCCAACTTATCGGGGTTGTGTCTTTTAACGTGGGCAGGATAGCTCCAAATCTTAACAACCTTAAGATCGAGCTTTTTTCCTTTTCATATCTTATATGGTGCAAACACTACCGATTTCGTTAGAACTCTATTCAGAAGGTAAGCTATGATCTCTAAGGCGTATCCCCAGAATGAGATGGGTAGGTCAATGAAACTCATCATGGACCGCTACATGTCTAATAGTGTAGGATTCCTCTTTTCAGATATACTATTGAGCTGAGGTGTATAAGGAGGTGTTAATGAGATAGAAGCTCATAGTCCTTGAGGAACTAGGTAAACTTTGTACTCAAATACTCACCTCCTCAATCTGATCAAAGAGTCTTGATACTCTTTCCAATCTGGTTCTCCACTTAATTCTTATACTCTCTCAATTTTTTAAAGGCCTTAGACTTATACTTCATCAAGTACACATATCCATACCTTGTGAAATTATCAGTAAAAATAATAAAGTAGAAGTAACCACCTATGACATAAGTTGACATGGGTCTACATGCATCGCTATTTATGAGTTCCAACAACTCAATTGCTCTCTCTCCAAAAAACACTAAAAGGAGAGTCGGTTAGTTTTCCACAAAGGCAAGGCTTGCAAGTTGCATATAATTCATAGTCGAATGGATCTAGATATCCATCCTTTAGCAACTTTTGGATCATTCCCTCATGGATGTGACCTAGCCTATAATGTTACAAGTATGCACTATTTACCTCATCTCATTTCCTCTTGGATACACTTACATTCATGATATATGGAGAAGTATCTAGCATAAACAAATCATTATACAATGTTCCTCTCGTGATAATCTCTATCATCTAATAATATTGAACAACTATTGTTCTCAAAAACTAATTTATATCTACTAACTATCAAACATGAAATGAAAATAACATTTTTAATAATAGAAGGAATAAAATAGCATGCATCCAAAGCAATAATAGCTCTACCAGGTAGATGTAGGGTGACCTTGCTAATAGCTACTGCAACAACTTTTGCTCTATTGCCCATCTTGAGGTTCATCTCGCTAATCTCTTAGGTTTTGCCAGAATCTGTAATAAATTATAGATGTGATAAGAACTACCGATATCTAATACTCATGCACTATCACAAAAATCTAACAACTAGAGACTGATCATGAATGTACCTGAAGCTTCTCCAAGCTTCTATTTCACTCTCTTTATAAGATACTCTTTGTAGTTCCTCTTCCAGTGTGCATCTTCGCCATAGTGGAAGCACCGGCCTTTATCCTTTGTTGAGTCTTTCTTAGCAATCTTTGCCTCCCTCAACATATTGAGGAGCTTAGGAAGAGTCACCTCAAGTTTGTTTATATTAAAATTCATTATGAACTGTGAAAAGGAATCTGGTAGGGATTGAAGCACAAGATCCACACACAAGTTATCCTCTAGGACTATTCTTAGACCTATGAGTTTCTCTATCCATTCAATCATTTTTAGGATATGATTTTGGACCGGTGTCCACTCAGTAATCCTAGTGCCGAAAAGACTTTTAGATATCTTATATCATTAAGTCATTCCCAATTCCACAAACGGTTTGTAGACATGTAAGAATCATCTATGTACTTCACGTAATGAACAATCTCATCCCCGCTTGCTCCTTTCTCAGGCGTAGGCATCATTGTATTAAAGACGTATATAGTTTTCTCTGTCATGAGAATAATTCTCAAATTACGGAGCCAATCCATATAATTTGGACCAGTGAGATGGTTGACATCAAGTATACGATATAAGGGAATTCAATACGACATATTTCTAAAAATAAAGATGTAGTAGAAATAAAAAACATGCAGATTTTGTAAAAAATAAATAATCAAGACATTGGCTTCTATCTTAATATGCTCCCACTATTTTACTAGCGAGTCACGCAACACCCTCAGTATATAAATTGGAAGTCTCTGACAGATTTCTAGTGGGGATCGGGATCCAATCAACATCTTAGTGTAACCTCGAGGGACTCGACCAATCACACTAAGCTCAAAAGGTAAGCAACTCTTGCCGATCACAATTCCTTGTGATTCCCGTCCTATTCGACTTCCGAACCACCGTGGTCTTGAGGGACTCGAATAACCATGATGTTCAATTAAGTTAACATAATCATTACAAGATGAGTCTAATTCGATAATATACGCTCGAGGGACATCTCTATATCATAGGTAAGATAACGAATCGCAATATAGGTGAGCCTCAAGGGACTCGACCAACTCAACCTATATCGAGAATCGGTCCCTATCTAAAACGATGAAAGGCCAAATGACTCAATCTAGTTATCTTACGTTTACCAACTTATTATTATCGAGAGAGAGATTTTGATTTGGTCTCCTAAGTATGACATGTCACACACATACATATTTATTATATATATACATCGAATGCAAATATATATATACATATATATACACATACAACTACAAACCCACACACACACATATACATATACATATATATAT